>JAMKYM010000270.1:0-697740 GCA_026541065.1 Canavalia ensiformis | reverse complement strand
TAAGATTAGGAACCAAAAAAACCTTTTGAATATGAAACTGAGTTAAAAGAAAAAATCAATGAAGAAGAAGATCTTTTAAGAACTATATCTAGAATTAGAGCGGGACTATAATATAATATTTCAATAAATGATCGAATAATTGCTAACAACGAGGAAACAACTTGGGTATATTTTACAAGCTCAACAACTTTAATATATTCATCTGGAAGAACTCCAAGGAACTACAATCAATTTAACCAATTTTATGATAAAATTAAAAATAATAAAATGGAGAATCCACCTAATACCAAAAAACGAATTTGTCAAATACTATCCGAATATCCAGTCCATCAATGTAATTGTTGTGAAGACAACAAAGCGAGAAAAAGCGGCATTTGAAGACTTGATATTGAAGTGATTGAAGACATGTAAACCCGAGGATAGGAACCTTATCTCTAAGAAAAAGAAGGCGACAAAGTAAAAAGCAAGGACAGGAATCTTATCTCCAAGAAAAAGTAGCTGACAGTGTAATCTGAAATCTTATCTCTTTGAGTTGTACATTTATCTTTTCGAAATGTAGATTTAAATCTATTGTAATGGTCCTTGAGTTCCGACCTCTATATAAGAGAACTCATTCATCATTAATAAACACACCACTTTTATACTCATTACTTCTCTCTGATACGACACCAACTCTTTTACACATTAGAGTGATGTAATCGTCTGAGCAATTCAAAGACAATCGATCACGTAAGTTTTCAAAACTTTAATATGAGTAGCTAAACTCATAAAAAGGGATAGAGGCGGAGTATTAATTAATTTTAAAAGCAACGATGACATAATTTAGTTTTTCTTATTTACATTATGTTACGCCTCCGGTAGGAAACGATGGAAGGCTGTGTTGAGTATAGCTGAAGGGGGAAGAATGATCTATTTTTAAACAGAATGTTATCTATGCATGAAAAATGGCATAGTTGTGCTTCCATCGAAATATAGCCGGGTCATGGAAGCGAGTATCATTTAGAACAATTTGTAAATATTGTTGAAAAAAAAGGTTTAAACATATCTCCTAAAAAAATGGAATTAAGACAAGAAAAAATAGGATTTTTAGGACAAACCATTACCCCAAATGGAATAGAATTACAAGAACACATTAGCAGAAAAGTGTTAGATTTTAAAAAACTAAAAAATAAAAAGGATTTACAATCATTTTAGGGCTAGTAAATCAAGCTAGAAATTATATTCCACATTTATCAATGCCCTTTTTCGATGACCCGGCTATATTTCGATGGAAGCACAGCTATGCCCTTTTTCATGCATAGATAACATTAAATTTAAAAATAGATCATTCTTCCCCCTTCAGCTATACTCAACACAGCCTTCCATCGTTTCCTACCGGAGGCGTAACATAATGTAAATAAGAAAAACTAAATTATGTCATCGTTGCTTTTAAAATTAATTAATACTCCGCCTCTATCCCTTTTTATGAGTTTAGCTACTCATTAAAGTTTTGAAAAACTTACAGGACAATATATATATATATATATATATATATATATATATATATATATATATATATATATATATATATATATATATATTCGGAGTACGAGGCGAGCGGTACGAGCACGAGCATCGAAATTGAACAACAACATTGTAAGTTTTAAAAGTTTAAATATGAGTAGCTAAATTTAAAAAAAGGGATAGAGGCGGAGTGTTAATTAAAAAAGAAGCAACGATGTTATAATTTAGAACTCTTGTTTACAATATGGTACGCCTCCGGTAGGAAACGATGGAAGGCTGTGTTGAGAATAGCTGAAGGGGAAGAAAATATTTGTTTTTAAACAAAATGTTATCTATGCATGAAAGAGGGCATAGCTTTACTTCCATGACCCGGCTATTTTTCGATCAAAAACATATTGTAAGTAAGGGCCCTAAAGAATGGTATCAGAGCTTTGGATTTGGTTAACATGAAACCTCTATCCCTTTTAATCCTGTTCAATTACTATTTACCACTGTTCATTACTGCTTATTGCACTGTTTACCTGATTATATATCTATTCTCAACTTGTATGCCTAGGATAGCCAAGAAAATAAAAAAGGATATAAAGGCCATAAAACGCACTTTAAAGATATTAAATAAACCCGAAAACTTAGATTTAACTGTCATAAAAAGGTTAGAATAATTATTAGAATATTTAAAAGAAGAGTTAACATGAATAATTTAAAAAGTATGGAACCTCGAATTTATGGATTTAACAGAAAAGAACTACCTGAAAATTCCTTTTTAGAATTTTCTCAACAAGATTTAAACTCTGACGATTTAGATTGTATATTAACCCCTTTTATACTAGGTGGAGAAGGAGACAGTACTTTCAATCAAATAAACTGGATCACTATGTATTTAATTAAACAATTAGGATGTTATCTAGATACCTCTATAAAAGAAAAGTTGGAAGAAAATGGATTAGAAGAAATAATGAAATACCTGCCTAAAGAATTAGAAGAAAAAATTGAAAACGAGCCACAGAAAACAAAGATCAAACGCCTAATAGAATTCTCTAAACCCCTTGAACAAAAGATTTATGAATTAAAAATTGATATAAAAAACAATAACAAAGATTTACAAGTAATTAAAGAAGACTTAAGATTAATTAAAGAAGTATTAGGAGTAAGTCGTTTAGAACCTATAACTACTAGACCGACTATAAATATGATAAAAATATTAGAAGAAGTTGAATTAAACGAAAAAAGAATAAGAGACCAAACTATGGATGAGAATGTAAAACAGAGTAGAAAAATAATTGAAGAAATTAAAAAAGGACAAGAAGTAATAAACAAGAATTTATGGACAATCTTTGAAGAAATAGAAAAAATAGAAAAAGTAAGATACAAAGATAAACATGGAAAAATAAAAGAATCCATTGAAAATGAACAAATAGAAAATAATAAGGTTGCTGAATTAGTTTGTAATGTAGGATCTGAAATAGATATATTGTTAGAGATTATAAAACCTAAAGAAGAAAAATTAACTATAAACATGATGAGCGTAGAAGAAAATTACGAAGAAATAGAAGAACTAATGGGAAAAGAAGAAGAAGAGTTAGAAAGTATAAAAAAAGAATTTAGCGATAAACTAAAAATCCAAGATTATGACTACGGAAAAATAAATATGGATTTTGTGAAAGATGAACCAAAAAATAAAGGAGTAGAAGGAACCAGTGGAACAAAAGATGGAATGGTAGTAGAGGAAGAAATAAGTGATTACTATCACAAGGAACCTTTAAAAAATTTTAAACCAAAATACGGAGTAAACTTTAAAAATACGAAAACACCAACTCCTATAGAACAATACGAAACAAGAAATATACCCAATACGGGAATATGGCTAGAAATTGACTGTAATACAAATTTAGAAAGAAGAATTGAAGAATGGAGTAAAAGCCAATTAATAGCATTAATAAGTAAGGAAATGGAAGTAAGTGTTTCGAGCATGTTAGTAGAAGCCAGTTTTACAGGAAATGTACAAAACTGGTGGAAAAGTAAATCAAATGAATTTAGAGAAAACGTTAGACAAGTGGAAGAACCATATAATACTCGAAAAGAATTTTATGCACTTTTAATTAGGAGATACGAACAAGTAATTCGAAACGAATTCATGGGTCAAAGCCTGACCTTAAACGAAAATACTCAGATAAATAAAGCTAGAGAAAAATTATACCAAATAGAAATCTGCTCTCTAAATCCGGAACCTTTAAATGGATACATATGTGAATTTAAAAAATATTTTTATGAAGCAAGATTTGAGAATTATACTATTCAGAAATTTTATTTAGAAATGTTTTACAGAAAACTTCCAAAACTAATATCAGAAACTATTTTAATAGATTATAATAAGGCTTTTGGGGAAAAACCAGAACTAATGCAATATTTAGATACAATGGGAAGAAGAGAATACTATCTAAGGGAGTATTTATCTGAAAGATGTAAACAAGCTTGGAGAAATATAAAATTCTATAAAACGAATAAAACAGTTTTAAAATGCGGAGAATTTGAAAAACCTACAAAATGGGGATGTAATTACAAAGCATAAAAGGAAAAACAAAATACAAATTCAAAAAATACCCAAAGAAAAAATACTTTAAAAAATACAAACCAAGAAAATTCTTCCAAAAAGGAAAAAGAAATATGAATTATAAAAAATATCCCAAACAATGTAAATGTTATAATTGTGGAAAAATTGGACACATAAGCACAGAATGTAGAGAAAAGAAAAATACAAAGAGAATAAATATTCTAGAAATAGCCCATGATAATGATTTAGAACCTATAGAACTAGAAAACCCTGAATTTAGTGACCTAGAAGACGATAAGATAGAAATTTACAAAATTCAAGTAATCTCAGAAGATGATGAAGAAGACTATGAAGAAGACGGAAATGAAGAATATATAAAAGAAGGAATATACTTAAATATGATGAAAAGAATAGAAGAACCTTCAAATAATGAAGAATATGAAGAATATGAAGAATTTAGAAATGTAAATGAAGGAATAGTTCAGAGACGAATAACATTTAATGAAAAACAATATAACAAAATAAAAAACATAAAACTAAATTTAAAACCAAACGAAATAGAAAATAAAGGATTTATGGAAAGAGTTAGTAAATTATTAAAATCAAAAAAACAGAATAAAAGCGCATGCGTCGTTTTAGAAAGGAAACACCCTATAGAATCATCCTTGACCGAGGGAATACTAAGAATACCTTTGATCAGTAAAAATGTTATAGAAAGAGAAATTGAAAAATTAGCCTTTAAAGATGAAGTAACGGAAATTTATATAGCAGGAATACAATTATTAGTTAAAGCCTATTTTAAAGAAGGAATAGATTCACCAATAGAATTACTTATTACTGATGGAAGAATAATAAGTTCAGTAAACGATAGTATTTTAGGAATGCTAGCCGGTAATCTAATATATCAAAAATTAAAATTCACTCTGAATACCAATTTTGCAATTTCAAGAACTGATGAACATATTGACCAATCAATTTTAGTCTATCATAAACTAGGAGGTATAAAAATGTTAGAAAAGACAAAAACGATTAGTATAACAGCAATGATAGGATTAGTTTTTACAAACGAGCATAATATATACAAAAAATCCCAAGGGAGAATTACAATTGAAAAGCATTTTAGCCCATACTAAAAAGAAATAGCACTAGAACAAAAAAATATTACAATACCAGAACAATTAAAAATAGAATTAGATAGAACAATAAATTACAGAACAATAATGGAGCCAAAAAGAATAATTACAAATGACGAGATAGGACAAAGATCAATAAGAGTAAACACTCCCTCTGTAAATATAAACATAGCGCCAAGACGAAGCTTTGACTATAAAACCTCCATAAGTAGAACCAGATCTTTTAACGCAACAGAAAGGAGAAACCTGTTAGCTGAAATCCCAATAAACTCAAATCTAACAACTATTAAAACAGATGGATATCAAGAAAAAATTTTAATAAAAATAGAAGTAAAAAAGGAAGCCTTATGGAAAGAGACAATAGCTTCAATAAACCCAGAATTAACAAAGAGTTATATTGAAGAAGACTTAATAGAAAATAATTTAGAAATAAAAGAAGAAGGAGTAAGAACGAGCTCTGTAATAAGATTTAACAGAAGAGATGTAAAAGAAATAAACTTCTGGATAGAAGAAAATACCGAAAAAGAAGAAAAAATAATAATTGGAAATGATACGCTAGAAATATTAAAACCATATAGAATACATAAAGATAGAATAATGATAACCATAAATTATCAAGCACTTATAATCCCAAGGTATCAATGAGTTCACAACTATATTATATATTAGTAAAATTTAATTATCAAAAGTATAGAGCAAGAAAATACCACGCCTTAGTAGATACTGGAGCAAATATAAGCGTGGCAAAATATAATGTACTACCACCAGAATTATGGAAGAAAAAATAAAAAGCTTTAAAAATGGAAAGTGTAGGAAAACAAATTCACATAATAGAACAAGAATCAAAAAATGTAAAAATACAAATAGGAGACTATGAACTAAATATAAAGGAACTAAACTTGTATAACGAATCATCTTGTGATATAATTTTAGGAATAGAATTTTTAAGCCAATATTATCCTATGCATTTCATTGAAAGAGCATTAATATTAACGACCCCGTGTAAGCACGAAGCTTGGGGAGTAAGAATAACAAACCCTTATAGAAGAAAAGATGTAAAATTCCAAAAGAAAGAAAATGAGAACAACAGAGAAGTTCAATTTTTACCTAATAATAAACCTATAGAAATAAAACAAATTATGGCAGTTTTAAATATACAAAACAAAATTACCAAAACAATCGAAGAAAGAATACAAGAAAATTACAGCGAAAATCCTTTAGTGCACTGGGAAAAATCGAAACCCCTGGCAAAAATTGAACTAAAAGATTATAATAAAGAAATAAACTGTAAACCCTATCCTTGTACAGGAGAATATAGAAGAGATTTCGAAAAACATATAAAAGAAATGAAATGTATAATCTAATTAGAGAAAGTCAATCAAGTTATTCTTCGCCAGCAATGATTGTAATGAATCACAATGAAGAAAAAAGAGGTAAATCAAGATTAGTTATAAACTATAAAAAATTAAATGATCTAGCTATAAGAAATAGATATCCCATACCAAAAATGGATTTACTATTTAATTTAATAAAAGGAAAAACTATATTTAGTAAATTTGATTGTAAATCTGGATTCTATCAAATAAAACTAGAAGAAGACAGTAAAAAATATACAGCTTTTAGTACATCGGAAGGATTATACGAATGGAATGTTCTACCGATGGGATTCCATAACAGCCCAAGTATATTTCAAGAATACGTATCAAAAATTTTAATTTCAATAAGAAATTTTGCTGTAATATATATAGACGATATATTAATATTTTCAAGTAATAGAGCCGAGCATGAATATCATTTAGAGCAATTTGTAAAACTTATTGAACAAAAAGGTTTAAACATATCACCGAAAAAAATGGAACTAAGGCAAGAAAAAATAGGATTTTTAGGCCAAATTATTACCCCAAATGGAATAGAATTACAAGAGCATATAAGTAAAAAGGTCTTAGAATTTAAGAAAATAAAGAATAAAAAAGATCTACAATCATTTTTAGGACTGGTAAACCAAGCTAGGAATTATATTCCACATTTATCAAAAATTACTTCAAAAATTTCAAAGCTAGCCGGAGAATCAACTAAGTGGGAATGGAACAATGAAAATGATAAAATAGTAGAAAACATAAAACTCTTATGCCAAGATTTACCAAAACTTAATATCCCATCAGATAACGAACAATGGATCATATATACAGATGCCTCGGAAAATTACTGGGGTGCTGCTCTTTATTATAAAGATAAAGAAAAAAACGAACTTATAACAAGATATGCAAGTGGAAAGTTCAATGAATCCCAAACTAAATATCATTCAAACTGGAAGAAATTTTTAGCCATAATTAAAGCAGTAGAAAAATTCGAATTATTTATAGTAGGAACAAAATTTATAATAAAAACGATAATACTCAAAGTAAAAACGTGGTTAAGTAAAGGAATTAGAAATCAGAAATTATCAAATAAAATGTTAATTAAATGGCAAACTGATATGTTTTACTACGATTATGATATTGAATTCATTAAAGGCAAAAATAACCTTGTTGCTGATTTTTTAAGCAGATGGAAGCAGATAGCACAGTAAGCCAGACAAGTAATGTTTCGAAAGAAACAATTTATGAGCCAAGTAATTCCTATCTGGAACAAGTTGGGATGAAATTCCAACTCATCGAACTTAACATGAATTTATGGACTAAGCAAGTTACTGAAAACTTTAATAGAATATTTAACCAGTTAGAAAATCTTCAAGGAAGAATTGAAAAACTAGAATTAAATATAAAAGAAAAGGAGGAAGTAATTAGGATACAAGAAAAACCAAAATTTATAGAAATTATAAAAATTCAAGAAAAAGAAAAGGGAAAAGAGATCGAAAAAGAGCCGAGTTCAAAAAAAGAAGAACAATTTAAAACCCTAGACAATTTTAAGTATTTAGGTAAATTAATTAATAACTTAAATCAATGTAATTTCAATATTGAAACTTTAAACTATATTTCCCATTTTGCTATCAATAAAGCTATAATATACCCAGGAACTCCCCCAAAATTAGTAAAAACACTTTTTCAATTCGGACTAGTCCAATCGATTTACCCCTCTAATAGCATGGAGGAAATATCCGAATTACCGGAACGACTAAAAAAAGCTGTAAAGACTTATTTTGGTATAATTAAGCAACACAATGTTTTTATTAGATGTTATTCTACCATTGCACAAATTAATCCTGAAAAATTTTATCGTCCTATAAATCTAATAAGATTAGGAACAACAAAAAAACCCTTTGAGTATGAAACCGAATTAAAAGAACAAATAATTGAGGAAGAAGATCTTCTTCGAACCATATCAAGAATAAGGGCTCAAGACTATAATATTATATTCCAAGAAATGAATCGAATAATCGCAAACAGCGAGGAAACAGCTTGGGTTTATTTCACAAGCTCGACTACTTTAATCTACTCTTCTGGAAGAACTCCAAGGAATTACAACCAGTTTAACCAATTTTATGAAAAAATAAAGAATAACAAAATGGAAAATCCACCAAATACAAGGAAAAGGATATGTCAAGTATTATCAGAATTTCCAGTACATCAATGTAATCAATGCGAGGAAAATAAAGCGGAGAAAACATCTTTTGAAGATTCAAATATTGAAGTGATTGAAGACCTGTAAAGCAGAAAGAAAAGCAAAGGAATCTTATCATGGCAGACAAAGAAGGACGACTAAAGATAAAGAAGTGGCAGACAAAGAAGGACGAAAAGAAAGCAATAATGTAGTTTGAAGAGTTATCTCTTTACTGTACATTTAAGCATATTGTAAAGGTCATTGAGTTCCGACCATTATATAAGCGAACTCTCACTCCATTAATAAACATCATCTCTTTTACATACAAAAAACTCTCTCTACTGATTCCATTCCTTACATTCGGAGTCTGAGGGCGAGGGCGAGTACGAGCACGAGCATCGAAATTGAACAACAACATTGTAATTTAGAACTCTTGTTTACAATATGGTACGCCTCCGGTAGGAAACGATGGAAGGCTGTGTTGAGAATAGCTGAAGGGGGAAGAAAATATTTGTTTACCCGCCCGGTTTTCTCATCTACATCCTCCATGGTTTCCTCAAGGAAACCAAAGTTAAACAAAGTTCTAAATTACAATGTTGTTGTTAGATTTAATGGCTCAATGCCGTGCCGCCCCCTCATTCCCGATGTAAAAGGAATGAATCGATAGAGTTTTTGTATGTAAAAAAAGGATGATGTTTATTAATGGAGTGAGTTCGCATATTCGGAACTCAATGACACTTATAATATCTTAAATGTACCGATAAAAGATGGCTCTCTTCAAACACATTATGCTTTTCTTTTAGATCCTTGTGCCTTCTTATCTTGTGCGTCCTTCTTTATGCGTCAATATAAGATCTCTATATACCTTTGCTTTTCTTTACTAGCACTGGCTGATCCCTTCCAATATTTGAATCTTGAATACATTTTCATAAAACTATTTTCGCCGCGTGTTACATTGATATATATGGAAATTACGATAATACTGGCATATCCTTTTCTTTGTATTTGGTGGATTTTCCATTTTGTTATTCTTTATTTTTCATAAAATTAGTTAAAGCAGGTTGTAATTCGCTTGGATCTTCGAAAAAGAGATAAAGTAGTCAGCTAGTGAAACTAAACCCGAAATTTTATTTCCTATTTGTTCTTGTTATTGGTCATTTCTTGGAATATAATATTATAGTCTTGAGCCACTATTCTTGATATGTAGTTCGAAGAAGATCTTTTCCTCAATTATTTGCTTTTAATTCGGTTCATAATCTAAGATTTATTGTTGTTATGAATATTATTGGGATATAAATTTGCGACAATGCGTAAAATAGCATCCAATAAAAAGCGTTGTATGCAATTATAAAATAAGTCTTTCGCAGCTTTTTTAGTGATTCGATCAATTGGATATTTCTACATGCTGATTAGAGAATCAAATCAGTCGTAATTGAAAAAAGTGTTTTTACTAATTTTGGGGAGGTCTCGGTATATTATAGCTTTATTGATAAAGCAAAATGGGGAAATATAGTTTAAAGTTTCAATATTGAAATTACTGATTTAAGTTATTAATTAATTTACCTAAATACTTAAAATTGTCTAGTTTTAAATTGTTCTTCTTTTTTTGAACTCCTACTTCTCTTTTCTGATCTCTTCTTCTTTCTTTCTCTCTTCTTTGAATTTTTATAATTTCTATAAATTTTGGTTTTCTTATGTATCCCACTACTTCCTCCTTTTTCTTTATATTTAATTCTAGTTTTTCAATTCTTCCTTGAAGATTTTCTAACCGGTTAAATATTCTATTAAAGTTTTCAAGAATTTGCTTAGTCCATAAATTCACGCAGTTCGATGAGTTGGAATTTCATCCCAACTTGTTCCAGATAGGAATTACTTGGCTCATAAATTGTTTCTTCAAACATTACTTTCTTGGTTCCATTTTCATCGTACATTCTGCCTGACCGCTTAAAAATCAGCAATAAGGTTGTTTTTGCCTTTAATGAATTCAATATCATAAATCGTGAGTAAAAAAAACATACTTCAGTTTGCCATTTAATTTAACATTTTATTTTGGATAATTCTGATTTCTAATTTACTTAACCATCATAATTTACTTGAGTATTATCATTTATTATAAATTTTGTTCCTACTATAAATAATCTCGAATTTTTCATCATGCTTTAATTATATAAAATTTCTTCCAGTTTGAATGATATTTAGTTTGGGATTCATTGAACTTTCCACTTGCATATCTTGTTATAAGTTCGTTTTTTTCTTTATCTTTATAATAAAGAGCAGCACCCCAGTAATTTTCCGAGGCATCTGTATATATTATCCATTGTTCGTTATCTGATGGGATATTAAGTTTTGGTAAATCTTGGCATAAGAGTTTTATGTTTTCTACTATTTTATCATTTTCATTGTTCCATTCCCACTTAGTTGATTCCTCCGCTAGCTTTGAAATTTTTGAAGTACTTTGATAAACGTGGAATATAATTCCTAGCTTGGTTTACCAAATTCTAAAAATGATCAGAGATCTTTTATTCTTTATTTTCTTAAATTCTAAGACCTTTTTGCTTATATGCTCTTGTAATTCTATTCCATTTGGGGTAATAATTTGGCCTAAAAATCCTATTTTTTCTTGCCTTAGTTCCATTTTTTTCGGTGATATGTTTAAACCTTTTTGTTCAATAAATTTTACAAATTGCTCTAAATGATATTCATGCTCGACTCTATTACTTGAAAATATTAATATATCGTCTATATATATTACAGCAAAATTTCTTGGTTGAAATTAAAATTTTTGATACGTATTCTTTGAAATATTTCTGGCTGTTATGGAACTCTACTCCAAGAACATTCCATTCGTATAATCCTTCCGATGTACTAAAAACTGTATATTTTTTACTGTCTTCTTCTAGTTTTATTTGATAGAATCCAGATTTACAATCAAATTTACTAAATATAGTTTTTCCTTTTATTAAATTAAATAGTAAATCCATTTTTGGTATGGGATATCTATTTCTTATAGCTAGATCATTTAATTTTTTATAGTTTATAACTAATCTTGATTTACCTCTTTTTTCTTCATTGTGATTCATTACAATCATTGCTGGCGAAGAATAACTTGATTGGCTTTCTCTAATTAGATTATACATTTTCATTTCTTTATATGTTTTTTCAAATCTCTTCTATTCTCCTCTGTACAAGGATAGGTTTACAGTTTATTTCTTTATTATAATCTTTAGTTCACTTTTTGCTGTGGGTTTCGATTTTTCCCTATGCACTAAAGGATTTTCGCTGTAATTTTCTTGTATTCTTTCTTCGATTGTTTTGGTAATTTTGTTTTGTATATTTAAAACTGCCATAATTTGTTTTATTTCTATAGGTTTATTATTAGGTAAAAATTGAACTTCTCTGTTGTTCTCATTTTCTTTCTTTTGGAATTTTACATCTTTTCTTCTATAAGGGTTTGTTATTCTTACTCCCCAAGCTTCGTGCTTACACGGGGTCGTTATTAATGCTCTTCAATGAAATGCATAGGGATAATATTGGCTTAAAAAAATTCTATTCCTAAAATTATATCACAAGATGATTCGTTATACAAGTTTAGTTCCTTTATATTTAGTTCATAGTCTCCTATTCAGATTTACATTTTTTGATTCTTGTTTTATTATGAATTTCGGTTTTCCTACACTTTCCATTTTTAAAGTTTTTCTATTTTTCTTCCATAATTCTGGTGGTAGTACATTATATTTTGCCACGCTTATATTTGCTCCAAGATCTACTACAATATGGTGTATTTTCTTGCTCTATACTTTTGATAATTAAATTTACTAATATATATAATATAGTTGTGAACTCATTGATACCTTGGGATTATAAGTGCTTCTGATAATTTATGGTTATCATTCTTCTATTATGTATTCTATATGGCTTTAATATTTCTACAGATCATTTCAATTATTATTTTTTCTTCTTTCTCAGATTTTCTTCATCCGTATTTATTTCTTTTACATCTCTTCTGTTAAATCTTATTACTACGAGCTCGTTCTAACTCTTTCTTCTTTATTTCTAAATTATTTTCTATTGGCCTTCTTCAATATAACTCTTTGTTAATTCTGGGTTTATCGTTTTATTGTCTCTTTCCCCCCATAAGGCTTCCTTTTACTTACTTTTTATTAAAATTTTTCTTGATATTCCATCCTGTTTTAATAGTTGTTAGATTTGAGTTTATTGGGATTTGGGCCTATAATGTGTCTTCCCTTTCTGCTATGCTTAAAAGATCTGGTTCACTTATGGAGGTTTTGTAGTCAGCTTCTATTCTTGGCTATGTGCTGGTATTTACAGAGGGAGTGTTTACTCTATTGATCTTTGTCCTATCTCATTATTTGTAATTATTCTTTTTGGCTCCATTATTATTCTGTAATTTATTGTTCTATCTAATTCTATTTAATTGTTCCTGCATTGTATTATTTTGTTTGTTCTAGTGTCTATTTATTTTGAGTATGATCTAAAATGCTTTTTCAATTGTAATTCTCCTTGGGATTTTTTGTATACTATTATAGCTCAGATTTGTATAAAACTAATCTATCATTAATCATTATACTAATCGATTTTGTCTTTTCTAACATTTTATACCTCCTAGTTTATGATAGACTAAAATTGATTGGTACAATATGTTCATCGATTCTTGAAATTGCAAGATTAGTATTCGAAGTGAATTCAATTTTTGATATATTAGATTGCCGACTAGCATCCTAAAATACTATTATCGTTTCTTGAACTTATTATTCTTCAAACAGTCGATAATAAGTAATTCTATTGGTGAATCTATTCCTTCTTTAAAATAGGCTTTTAACTAATAATTGTATTCCTGCTATATAAATTTCCGTTATTTCATTTTTAAAGGCTAATTTTTCAATTTCTCTTTTCTATAACATTTACCGATCAAAGGTATTCTTTAGTATCCCTGGTCAAGATGATTCTATAAGAATGTTTCTTCTAAAACGCGCATGCGCTTATTCTGTTTTTTTGATTTTAATAATTTACTAACTCTTTCCATAAAACCTTTATTTTCTATTTCGTTTGGTTTTAAATTTAGTTTTATGTTTTTTATTTTGTTATATTGTTTTTCATTAAATGTTATTAAGACATCTCTGAACTATTCCTTCATTTACATTTCTTAAATTCTTCATATTCTTCATATTCTTCATTATTTGAAGTTCTTCTATTCTTTTCATCATATTTAAGTATATTCCTTCTTTTATATATTCTTGTTTCCGTCTTCTTCATAGTCTTCATCATCTTCTCGAGATTACTTGAATTTTGTAAATTTCTATCTTATCGTCTTCTAGGTCACTAAATTCAGGGTTTCTAGTTCTATAGGTTCTAAATCATTTTTCACAGGCTATTTCTAGAATATTTATTCTCTTTTGTATTTTTCTTTTCTCTACATTCTGTGTTCTGTGTCCAATTTTTCCACAATTATAACATTTACATTGTTTGGGATATTTTTTATAATTCATATTTCTTTTTCCTTTTGGAAGAATTTTCTTGGTTTGTATTTTTTAAAGTATTTTTTTCTTTTGGTATTTTTTTGAATTTGTATTTTGTTTTTCCTTTTATGCTTTGTAATTACATCCCTTATTTTGTAGGTTTTTCAAATTCCTCCGCATTTTAAAACTGCTTTTATTCGCTTTTTTATAGAATTTTATATTTCTCCAAGCTTGTTTACATCTTTCAGATAAATACTCCCTTAGATATATTCTCTTCTTCATTGTATCTAAATATTGCATTAGTTCTGGTTTTCCCAAAAGCCTTATTATAATCTATTAAAAATAGTTTCGATATTAGTTTTGAAGTTTTCTGTAAAACATTTCTAAATAAAATTTAAATAGTATAATTCTCAAATCTTGCTTTCATATAAAAATATTTTTTAAATTCACATATGTATCCATTTAAAGGTTCCGGATTTGGGAAGATTTCTATTTGGTATAATTTTTAATTTTTCTAGCTTTATTTATCTGAGTATTTTCGTTTAAAAAGGTGAGTTGACTGTGAATTCGCTTTAATTACTTTGTTCGTATCTCTAATTAAAAGTGCATAAAATTCTTTCGAAAATTCTATGGTTCTTCCACTTGTCTAACGTTTCTCTAAATTCATTTGATTTACTTTTCCACCAGCTTTTGTACATTTCCTAAACCGCTTCTACTAACATGCTCAAACACTTACTTCCATTTCCTTACTTATTAATGCTATTAATTGGCTTTACTCCATTCTTCAATTCTTCTTTCTAAATTTGTATTACAACAATTTCTTAGCCATATTCCCTAGTATATTTCTTGTTTCGTATTATCACAAGAGTTGGTGTTTTCATATTTTTAAAGCTTTTCACCCATTTTGGTTTAAAATTTTTAAAGGTTCCTTGATAGTAATCACTTATTTCTTCCTCTACTACCATTCCATCTTTTGTTCCACTGGTTCCTTCTTACTCCTTTATTTTTTGTTCATCTTTCACAAAATCCATATTTATTTTTCCGTAGTCATAATCTTGGATTTTTAGGGCTTTATAACTAAATTTTTTTATACTTTCTAACTCTTCTTCCTTCTTTTTCCCATTAGTTCTTCTATTTCTTCGTAATTTTCTTCTCGCTATCATGTTTATAGTTAATTTTTCTTCTTTAGGTTTTATAATCTCTAACAATATATCTATTTCAGATCCTACATTACAAACTAATTCAGCAACCTTATTATTTTCTATTTGTTCATTTTCAATGGATTCTTTTATTTTTCCATGTTTATCTTCGTATCTTACTTTTTCTATTTTTTCTATTTCTTCAAAGATTATCCATAAATTCTTGTTTATTACTTCTTGTCCTTTTTTAATTTCTTCAATTATTTTTCTACTCTGTTTTACATTCTCATCCATAGTTTGGTCTCTTATTCTTTTTCGCTTAATTCAACTTCTTCTAATATTTTTATCATATTTATAAATAGGTCTAGTAGTTATAGGTTCTAAACGACTTACTCATAATACTTCTTTAATTAATCTTAAGTCTTCTTTAATTAATCTTAAGTCTTCTTTAATTACTTGTAAATCTTTGTTATTGTTTTTTATATCAATTTTTAATTCATAAATCTTTTGTTCAAGGGGTTTAGAGAATTCTATTAGTTGGATCTTTGTTTTTAGTGGCTCGTTTTTCAATTTTTTCTTCTAATTCTTAGGCAGTATTTCATTATTTCTTCTAATCCATTTTCTTCCAACTTTCTTTTTATAGGTATCTAGATAACATCCTAATTGTTTAATTAAATACATAGTGATCGTTTATTTGATTGAAAGTAATTAGTTTCCCTTCTCCACCTAGTATAAAAGGGGGTTAATATACAATCTAAATCAGTTTTAAATCTTGTTGAGAAATTCTTAAAAAGGAATTTTTCAGGTAGTTCTCTTTCAATTAAATCCATAAATTGAGGTTCCATACTTTTTAAATTATTCATGTTAACTCTTCTTTTAAATATTCTAATAATTCTTCTAACCTTTTTTATGACAGTTTAAATCTAAGTTTTCTAGGTTTATTTAATATCTTTAAAGTGCGTTTATGGCCTTTATATCCTTTTTATTTTCTTGGCTATCCTAGGCATACAAGTTGAGAATAGATATATAATCAGTAAACAGTGCAATAAGCAAGATAATGAACAGTGGTAAATAGTAATTGAACAAAGATTAAAAAGATAGAGGTGTCATGTTAACCAAATCAAAAGCTCATACCATTCTTTAGGGCCCTTACTTACAATATGTTTTTGATCGAAAATACCGGTCGTGGAAGTAAAGTTGTGCCTCTTTTCATGCATAGATAACATTTTGTTTAAAAACAAATATTTTTTCCTTCAAATTATTCTCAACACAAACTTTCCATCGTTTCTCTACCGGAGGCGTACCATATTGTAAACAAGAGTTCTAAAATTATAACATCGTTGCTTCTTTAATTAACACTCCGCCTCTATCCCTTTTTTAAATTTAGCTACTCATATTTAAACTTTTTAAAACTTACAATGTTGTTGTTCAATTTCGATGCTCGTGCTCGTGCCCGCCTCGCCTCCAGGCTCATATATATATATATATATATATATATATATATATATTATCCATATACTCTTAGAAACCCTTCTTGGTTCTGCAAAAAGCATAGGTTTTAGTCATGAAGGGTTCATGCGAGCGTACAGAAATCAAGTTGGGGCAATATGAAATCGAATTACTCAAGGGGTGTATTGTACCAGCCCTTCGAGTTGTATCTCTGCCAAGCCCAAGGACACCAAACTCCATGCATAGAAGGGGAAGGCTGTTTCTTCAGAAACCTTTGTAGGCATGATACCCCTACACCAAGAATAAGTACAGACTCTCTCCACTTTAAAGAAGCCCAGGCACTGATCTGGTCATGTAGACTTGTGGTAGGACGACAGGCACGAGTGAGCAAAGCGTACATAGGTTTCTAATAATGCATGGTTTCACGCCATGCAATCGAGTATGCTCGTAAGTGGGGCATCAACGCATAATAGAGCCATATTGCTCGCCAGCAGTTAGGGACCTCGTTGGCGTGATACAAAACTCACCTATAGCCAAGATGGTTCAAATTGCTAGACCCACAGTGGTAGATGAAATCCAACAAACATGGTTTGTGGCTCGCGAGGTCACCTTCGATCATGGTCGGCCTTGCTGGATCATTAAAGCCAAATAGGAATACCATGGGTCCATTCATGCATAAGAAATCTAGTAGTCACGACTAGGTCTTTGAATACTCAGGAGAGCTCTATACTACCATTATAAAAGCCTTCGAAAGGACATGACTATACTGAAAGGGAAATAAGGGCTAGCTAGAATGGATTCAGGACACATAAACGCTTGTCTCTATGCCTTCCGGCCCCCACGTGTGCAGGCATTTGAGTACCCAAACATAGGTAAATGGCGACACCGAATCTGGTGTGGCTGGCTCTGCACAACCTCTAGGAGCTAAATATTTGGATGGTGCACATATCTCTTACCATGTCAGGCATCTCCTCCCCCATATGATGCTAGTCCATGCACTTAATTAGTAGGAGCAAGAATGGTTTGGTCAAAATGATGCACCAGGGAATGAGGATGATCCTCATGCCGAAACGAGTACACACATGGCTCGCACTAGAGATGACGTCGGGTTCCTAGACTTATTAAGAGACCAAACCATGAGACTTTAGCCCACTGTTCCCATGCAACCCACAAGTGTGCGCGCCCAGTATATAGGTAATTGACACTACCTGGTACAAGAGTATAATGGCCTCATATCCTATGCGATCACGATGCATACATGTGAAATTGAATGTGATTATCTAAGTGATGGGCCAGGACGCATTTTGTACCCTTTCTCTCTCTCACCAATTAATCTCCAATTCTATTATGCTAACAGGTCGTGCAATCCCATGCAGAAAAATGCAGGTTAAATAGTCTGGGACCTACCATTAGCTGTTGTGTAGAATACAAAGACCAGGCATGGCACCATTATCAGAGGCAGGTTACTACTTCGGTGGTGCTCTTTCAAAGGACCTGCACTTTGGAAGTCTTAATTTGGCAACCTTACGACATTTGGGATCACAAACGCACGACCAGAATACTCAAAATTAATCGAAGCCGAGCATAAGTTAAAGGACTTGAGTGTGACTCCCGTGGCAACTGTTTGACATCATTCCATTATCTCTACATACTCATGCAAAGGCCATGTTGGCTCGTACAGATTTTGGCTCATATCAGCCACACCCCTGGTTTTGTCCAAGCCTGCACCTAACTGCTCGTGCTATGGCCAAAATATGCCTAAGTGATGTGTGCAAGTCGCATTTCCCGTACGTCCCAGAACTGAAGTATCTTGGGAAAATGTTAGTAATTTTGTTAATATGATGTAGGATGAATGAGAACATGGGCTAGCCTGGGTTGTGTCGAAATCCGGTTCATAGCAAGTGTAAACCATAATAGATTGGACATCAAGAGAATAGAAAATCGTAGAATTTCAGTACCCAGGCATGGATAACAAAAAGGCTAAAAGACAAATGGAAAGAAGCCCAACGTTATATGTACGGACGGCACAGTAGCTTGGAGGATCAGGTCATTCAAGGTTGCTTAAGGTAGCCATGCAACGAAGGTTGCTCTAAATAAAAAAAAAAAGAAAAAGATTGCTGAACCCCCAGGCATGCATGTACGTGACACAATTTCCAGATATGTTAAAATTAATTTGAGGTATTAGATGTTCAATTGAAAGCGCCTAGCTTAGTGGTTGGTAAACTGTCTAATACTCTCGAGTCCAGCTTTCGAATCCTGCACGCTACATTTCTAATGTGGCAATTTTCTCACACATAGCCCAACAAAAGATACTAAACTAAATTGAAGGGCCTTGAACCACAACCAAGAGACTTGGCTCAGTGGCCACAGGCGCTGCTTGTAATCTACAGAACCAGGGTTCGAATCCCCCTTGCACATTATTACAAATAACAGGAAAGTCCCCACTGCTAATATAAATATAAAAAACGAGATCATAACAAAGACGTGGTGTGGTCAAGTGGTCCAGAACATGGGTTCGAAACCTCCCAGAACCAATTTCCCTTTTTAAGACAATTCCCTCACCTTCAAGCTGCCTAAGCCACGTCCAAGTTGTGAGCCATTTGGTCAAGCTGCCAAGCCGTGAGCCTTGCAAATGAGCCCCAAGCCGCACGAGCCATGCAAGCCATGCAGATTAGCCAAAAGTCTCCAAAGCCATCTACCCTCCAGCCAAGCCATTCAAGTCCAAATTTCCCTTAATTACCAATTCTCCTCCCATATTTTAGTAATTGCAAAACTGCCCCCATGCTCCAATAATTACAATTTCAACCCCAATTTTTTCTAATTCACAATTTCAACCCCAAATTTCCCACAATTACAATTTTAACCCCAAATTTTCCCTAATTCATAATTTTAACCCCAAATTTTCCAAAAATTTAAATTAAACCCTTTCCTCCCAAAGTTCCAATAAAGTCTTTTTTCTTCAAAATTCCAATTAACTCATTTCCTTAAGATTCAAATTAGAATTCTTTTCTTCAAAATTTAAATTAAGTTCCTTTCTTCGAATAAAACCAAATCAAGCTCAAATTAATTTTCTTTCTCTCAAATTTTCAAATTAAACCTAATCCTCTTCTCAATTTTTTTTCAAATTAAATTCTTTGGTTCTAGGTCTCACGCAATGAACCCTAGGCACGAACTGGTAGCTTTTTCTGCTGTTCGATGGCTAGGAATTCATATGGGACCCAAGTACAGCCGTAGTTGTCTTGGACCTTGTGCACATGTGGACTAAGAATCCTCTTGTAAATAATTTAAACAAAAAACTCCACTTTAGAATCTCTAAGTCTCACGCGACGAACCCTAAGCACGAACTAGTAACTTTTTCTACTGTTCGGGGTTTAGGAATTTGTATGGATCCCAGTGCAGCCGTAGTTGTCTTAGATCCTGTGCATATGTGGACTAAGGATTCTCCTTAAAATATTTTCAAAACACTCTAGCCGTCTCTTTTCAAGCAGCTCTGAAGGTCAAGCCTTTGAGCACTTTTCTTCAATCACTCCTTTTCACTACCTTTCGAAGGTCAAGCCTTCAGATTAAACCAGAACTATGTAAGCCTTGAGTTTCCCATTGCACCGGGTAATACGTAGGAGCAGGATCAAGTCCCGTCAGGCTAACCTCCATCAAGCCATTTATTTTCACATTAATTAAGGGATCAAACAAGTTTCAAATAATCACGCACTCAGTTTAAGGGTACTGTTCTTTGGAACGGGCGAGTGGGGTGCCTAACACCTTCCCCACTCGTAACCAACTCCCGAACCTAAATCTCTTCCTCGAGTCAGGATTTTTCCAAATCTTTTTCCCTTGAATAAAAATTTGGTGGCGACTCCATATTCATCAAATAAATTCATTTTTAAAATTTTAGCGAGTTCGTCGTCTCGTCGGAATTACGGTTGCGACAGGTCGTTTATATATAATTAATTTTATGTTCCTATTTGTGTTTCAAAAATTGGAGATGAATGATGAAAATTTTTGGGCAATTGTTTATCCTTGTTGGGAGTTCTTTTGATTGAGTGAGTCTACACTACCAAAGTAGGTCATTTACTAAATTGATAGAGTTCTTGTTAAGTGTTAATTATTAGGATGTTGTGTCACTTGAATTATTTTTTGTTTTGACTCACCCATAGGGGGTTAATTCATTGATTGATTTGTTATGATATGTTACTTTTGGGATGATCTTGGTAACTAAATTCTTCTACCCACAGGTGTTGAATTTTTGTAACTGTTGTTCTTGTATGATATAATCTCTAGCTATAGAGAGTTTATATTATGTGTTAAATCCTAAATTTTGGAAATTATTATTTTTGTATATTGCCCACGTTGTTAATAATTAATGTTTTCAGTTCTCACTGTATTTTCTATGAATAACACTGTCAACAATTTTGAGCTTTTGAATGGAAACAATAACAAGAGATAGAAGGATGACATTGAATTATCTCTCGGCCTATTAGATAATTATATGACCATCATTGAAGATGAGCCTGTTTTGACTTGTGAGAGCATTGATGAATAAAAGGTTTATCACAAGGAGTGGATGAAAGCCAACCAGAAGGCATTGATGCTTATCAAGTGATCCATTAATGAATCACTTGAAATTCATTCCATATTCTCATAATGCTAAGATTTTTCTTGCTTCTGTTGGGGAAAGGTATGCAATTTCTAAGAAAGTCGAGGCTGAACAATTAATAGAAAGTTTTACCAATATAAAGTATGATGGGAATGGTTGTGTTAGGCAACATATAATGAAGATGGTGACCAATAGCTAGTAGGCTAGCTGACCTTGAGTGCCCAACAATTGATAAGCTCCTTATTTATCATGTTTTGAATTCCCTACTTGATAAATTTAATACCTTAAAAACATCCTATCATGCCCAACTACAGGTGTGAGACATGAACACCTTAATTTCTATATCTGCTCAAGAATAGAGTAGGATGAATCATGTGCATCTGATAATGTGAATTTAGTTTCTCAACCTCACCATAAGAAATTTTTTAAGAAAAAGGGAAATAATGGTCTTAATCCATCTCAAAGGCCTCGTGGTCTGAAGCCTGGTATTAAAAAATCAGAATTGAAATGTTGGTTTTACAAAGTGGTAGGTCATAAAAAAATCTAATTAGGAAACTTTCAATTCCTATTTGGAAAAGAAAAATAAAGGTGAGTCACTGCATTTTGTTTTTTATGAATCTAGTTTAATATATGTCCCTTTGAATTCATGGTAGATTGATTCTAGAGCATCTATTCATGTTGCCAATTTCTTGCAGGGATTCAAGAACAAACGAAAGCCAAGTGATGATGAAATCAATTTGTTTGTAGGAAATGACAATAAAGTTTATGTTTAGTTTATAGGATTAGTTGAATTAAAATTAGAGTCTGGTTTTTTTTTTTACATTTAAGAGATACTATTTATGCATCATCCATGAGGCGAAATTTGATTTTTTTGTCAAAACTTGATGATTATGGTTTTTCAAGTTCTTGGTAAAGTCATTAAGTTTGATGCTTTAATTGCCTTAATCTTGATTCCAATGTTTTTAACTATTTACATGTTCAGTCCATTGGAAACAAAAGAGTTTTAATCAAGGAAAATGCTTTATCTTTATGGCATAGACGTTTATGACATATCTCAAAAGAAAGAATTGATAGATGGATAAAAGATGAAATTTTACCTTCTCTTGCTTGTAAAGATTTTAAAGAATGTATAGAATGCATAATAGGTAAAATGGCTAAAACAAAGAAAAAGGTTTATACGTAGTAAAGATCTTTTGGAAATTATTCATACTGATATTTGTGGCCCTATGAAACCAACATTGTGTGGGAATAAATATTTTATAACATTTATTTATGACTTTTCCTAATTTTGGTTATGTATACCTTACCTTATAAATGAAAATTCTTTGTCTTTGGAAAAATTTTAAATTTTTAGGTTGAGGTAGAAAATTAATGTGGTAAAAGTATTAACATTATAAGGTTAGACTGAGGTGGTGATTTTTATGGCAATCATGGTGAAACTGGAAAAATAATGCAACCTTTTGCTAAATATCTTGAGGATTGTGGAATTGTTTCATAATTTACTATGCTAGGAACTTCTAAGCAAAATGGGGTGGCTGAGAGACAAAATTGCACATTGATGGATATGGTGAGGTCTATGATGAGTCAATCTAGGTTACCTGAATCACTTTAGAGAGAAGCTCTTAAAACAACTGTGTACATTTTGAATAAGGTACCTTCTAAGTCTGTTCTTAAAGCACCTCTTGAAATCTATAAAAGATGGAAACCTATTCTTAACCATTTTTGTATGCGAGGTTGTGCTACTGAAGTGAAAATCTGTGACCCCACAACATCAAAGCTAAGTCCTAAAATCACCATATGTTATTTTGTTGATTATCCCATTAATGCCAAAGACTACAGATTCTACTTTCCTACCCGTGGAACAAGAATAGTTGAGGCTATCACTACCAAACTTTTGGAATATATTATGGGAGAGTCTAACATCTATATTGATGATAAAGGGAGTTTTGGTAGAAGGGATCTTATTCTTCCAATCCTTGTTATGTAGAAACAATTTATACATCACCTAATTGATAGATTGCTTGAGGAGCCGTTTCGAGAAGCTTTAGGGGATGTGCCACAATAGTTTGAGAAGATCAAGTTAAGGTTCCTCTTCTTAGGCGACCACAAAAAGAAAGGAAGCCAGTTAATCATGATGATTATCATACCTTTCTTAGAGAGTCATAGTTCAACATTGGTTGTATGCCAGATCTAGAGAACTATATGGAAGTAGTTTTTGGTGCCTTATCTAATTGGATGAAGGCTAGAAATGAAGAAATGCTCTTTATGAATCATAATGGTGTGCGGGAGTTGGTGGAAACCCCTATTGATTCTAAACCCATTGGATATAAATGGGTATTTAAAACCAAGAAAGAGTCTATAGGAAATTTAGAGCGTTTTAAAGCAAGATTAGTGGCAAAAAATTTCAATCAAAGGGAAGGAATTGAATACAAAAAAACATTTTCCAGGACCATTGTGGCACTAGTGGTACATTATGATCTTGAGTTGCATCAGATGGATATGAAAATAACCTTTTCGAATAGAGATCTTGACAAGGAAGTTTATATGCAGTAGCAAGAAGGTTTCGTAAAGAGTGACAAAAGACATCTAGTGTGTAAAATAAAAAAATCAATTTATGGTTTGAAGCAAGATTCTAGGCAATGGTACCTTAAATCTGATGAGATAATTATATCCAATGGGATTTATGGAAGACAAGGTGGATCAATGCATATACCTCAAGATTTGTGGGAGTAAGTTTACTATTCTTGTTCTTTATGAAAATGAAATCTTACTTGCTAGTAACAACTGTGATTTGCTAGTGGAAACTAAGATTGCTATCAACGTCTTTTGACATGATAGACCTTGGGGAAGCCTCTTTTGTTCTAGGGATAAAGATTCACAGAGACGGATTTCACAAACTTGTAGGTCTATCCCAAAAAGCCTATATTGAATAAATTTTGAAGTAATTCAATATGGAAACTTGTAAACCTAATGATTCTGTTGTTGTCAAAGGTGATAAATTGTGCAAGGATCAATGTCCTAAGAATGATCTTGAAAGAAACTCTATGGTGAATGTACCTTATGCCAATGTAATAGGAGTTTGATGTATGCTTAAGTATGCACTAGACCTAATTTAGCTTTTGTTGTTAGTGTACTTGGCAGATTACTATCAAATTTAGGACATGCACATTAGGTTACTGCTAAGAAGGTTATGAGATATTTCCAAAAGACAAAAAAATTACATGCTTGTTTATAGGAAAGTTGACCACTTAGCCATTGTTGGATACTCAGATTCAAACTTTACTAGATGTTTAGATGATGAGAAATCTACTTTTTGGATATGTTTTTATTTTGGCTGAAGGTACTATATCTTGGAAAAGTGTTAAGCAAACTCTAACAACCTTTTCCACCATGCAAGCTGAGTTCATTGTTGTTATGGGGCTGCATCAGATGCTATGTGATTGAAAAAACTTTATCTCTACTTCGTGAACTATGGATTCCATTTCCAAACCATTAACCATTTATTATGATAACATCTCTGTGGTCTTCTTAATCAAGAATAATAGAACTACCACAACTTCAAAGCATATTAGAATTAAGTTCTTCGTTGTTAAAGAGATGGTTGAAAATGGAGAGATTCTTGTTGAGCATATTTCCACCAATGAGATGGTTGCTGACCCCCTACCAAGGGACTTAGACCTATAGTGTTTATGAAATATATTGAGTATATAGGTATTGTAATGTCTTTTGATGTGTTTAATTAGTAGGAGTTGTTATTATTATCAATATTGCATATTTACATTTATTGTATTGGACCTATGCAACTGTCTTAATAAATTTATACATATGTTGATGTTTGATATTATTATCAATATAATTATCATTGAGGGGCTTATTTTATGCTGTGATTATCTCGAGACATTTTGGTTCCTTATAGGAATGGTGTTTCAAATGAAACATTATTTATAATCTTTTTGATAGATTGGTTGTGTTTTCTTGAGAAGACACAATGTAGGATTCATACACAATAGCATGAAGGAAATCATAATTATGCTATGATGTGTTCCTGCACGTGCACACTTTATGATATAATCATGACAATGAGATTGTTAGTTTTGTGGTCATTAATGAACTAAACTTATAATAGTTTAACTTTACCTATGGCTCTTCACTAATGGTTTTATTGATTAAGATGAATGTTTTTTATGGTGACTATGCATAGGTTATTTTGTGGCCATAGTTGTTTGCTCCAAGAGTAGTTTTCAAAATAAGATAAAACTCAAGCTAGCCCATAGGCCATCAAAGTCATAGTAAGTCCAATTAAATTAGGTTATATGGCATCAGGTCTAGTCTAGGTGAAGGAAATTAGCATAGCAATTTGCAGTTTTCCTAAATTTATTACAGCCCCCCCCCCAACCTGAGATAGTTTTTGCATTCTCTTACTCTCTAAATGTCTAGGGGGAAAACCTAGCCATGAATATAGGATCAGGTCTCATTTACTTAATCTCAGGTCAGAAGCAGACAAACTAAACCAGATTGACTGAAACTAGGTTAAAAAGGAATTGTGTTAATACGGATCATAGAACCATAAGTATCTTAACCTTTGGAAACTAGATCAGCAACTTGAGATTTACTAGGTTCCATATACCCTTGATGCAGCCCCTGGGAAGTTAAATAGGTATTGTAGGGATATCTTGTCTGTAGTGAAGTCTGCTAGTTCAAGCTCCTCGATCAATTAGAACCAGGACTACAATATGAATCTTAGTCCCTATGATTCAGGTGCTGCAAAATCCTCTCCTAATCTACCCAGCTGAGTCAAAATAAAAATGTATACTATCGAAACTTGGAATGCTATGGCAAATCCAGTATAGGTAAAATTCAAGTGCAGGTTAGCGAAAGACCACTATTCTGTAAAATGACAACACTTGAATTTAGAATTGGCATGTCGGTAAAATTAATTCTCAGGGTTGTAATTTAGGTTAATGTCAAGATTATATCAGCAGATTCACCAAAATTAAAATTTTGGAAATCCTAATTTCAAATCCCCAAAACTCCAGTTTGAGGCTAGAGATAAATGATGAAAACAACTTGGATTCATGTACCTAAGCGTGGGAAGGCACAAGCGTATGATTTAACGGTTGACATGGTAGAAAATATTAATATGAGTCGTCATCGAAATCAGTTTCAAAATGCTTTTCAAAGTTTTAAAATGATCCTAGATCTCACGCAATGAACTCCGAAGTTGAAAGTGCATCATACATTGTCTTTCAATGTTCGGAGAGTCATATGAGTCGTAGTGCAACCTTCGTTTGCCTTCAGCTCTATGCATGTGGATCGAAGATCCCTTTCTTTTTAACCTCTCCTCAAAATTGCTGCTTCAGAATGATTTTCAAAGTTTTGAAATGATCCTAGATCTCACACAATGAACTCCGAAGTTGAAAGTGCAGCATACCCTGTCTTTCAATGTTCAGAGAGTCATATGAGTCGCAGTGCAACCTTCGTTTGCCTTTGGCTCTGTGTGTGTGGATCGAAGATCACCTTTTTTAATCTCTCCCCAAAATTGCTTCTTCAAAATGCTTTTCAAAGTTTTCAAATGATCCTAGATCTCACGCAATGAACTCCAAAGTTGAAAGTGCAACATACCTTTTCTTTCACTGTTCAGAGTCATATGAGTCGCAGAGCGCAACCTTCGTTTGCCTTCGGCTCTATGCACATGGATCGAAGATCCCTTTTTTAACCTCTCCTCAAAATTTCTTCTTCAAAATGCTTTTCAATGTTTTAAAATGATCCTAGAGCTCACGTGATGAACTCCGAAGTTGAAACTGCAGCATACCCTGTCTTTCAATGTTCGGAGAATAATATGAGTTGCAGTGCAACCTTCGTTTGCCTTCGACACTACGCATGTGGATCGAAGAACTCTTTTTTTAATCTCCCTTCGAAATTACTTTTTCCAAATGTCTTTCAAAATTCCGAATTATCCTAGATGTCACGCAATGAGCTTCAAAGTTGAAAGTGCAACATACTGTCTTTCTCTGTGTTCGGAGAATCATATGAGCTGCAGTGAAACCTTAGTTTGCCTTCGACTCTGTGCATGTGGATTGAAGATTTCCCCTTTTCTAAATCTCCCTTCGAAATTACTTTTTCCAAATGTCTTTCAAAATTCCAAATGATCCTAGATCTCGCGCAATGAGCTTCGAAGTTGAAAGTGTAGCATACCCTGTCTTTCAATGTTCAGAGAATCATATGAGTCGCAGTGCAACCTTCGTTTGCCTTCGACTCTATGCATGTGGATCAGAGATTTCCCCTTTTTTTAAATCTCCCTTTGAAATTACTTTTTCGAAATATCTTTTAAAACTCCAAATATCTCGCGCAATGAGCTTCGAATTTGAAAATGCAACATTCCCTGTCTTGATGTTCAAAGAATCATATGAGTCGTAGTGCAACCCT
Organism: Canavalia ensiformis; assembly: GCA_026541065.1. Lineage (NCBI taxonomy): Eukaryota > Viridiplantae > Streptophyta > Magnoliopsida > Fabales > Fabaceae > Canavalia > Canavalia ensiformis. Next base: position 669,928 of record JAMKYM010000270.1, on the reverse strand, counting down.
CTCTTGCCTTCGGCTCTGTGCATATGTGGACTGAGGATTCCCCTAAAATATTCAAAATGCTTTTACTTGTTTTTTGACACATTATGAACGCCTCTTTACCAATTACTCTTGAGGGTCAAGCCTTCAAACCAGAACTACGTAGCCTTGAGTTTCCCATTGCACCAAGGAATACGTAGGAGCAGGATCAAGTCCTGTCAGACTATTCTCATACAAACCTATTTATTTTTATTCTATTTAAAAGGATCAAATTATTTTCAAAAATATCGAAATCACACACTCAATTTAAGGGTACCGTTCCTTAGAACAGGCGAATAGGGTGTCTAACACCTTACCTATTCGTAACTAACTCCTGAACAAAGATTCTTCCTCAAGTTAGGATTTTTCCAAATATTTTCTATTAAAAATAAAATTCGGTGGCAGCTCCATAAACAATTAAATTCTTTTTAAAATTTTAGCAAGTTCGTCGTCTCGTAGTTACAGTTACGATAGTAAGAAACTCTGAAAATATCCAAAACATCCTTAAAAAACTTTATCTTTTACAAAGGCTAAACTATTCCTAAAAAAATATCAAATGACATAAGAATGGTTCTGGAATGAATTAATAGGTGTTAAAAACATTGGATGAACAAATTTTGAACCCCCCAAGAAACGGCAAAGAAAATTACGAAAATGTACCTAGAAGGCCGATAAGGTAAGAAAATGCATAACAAAGTCAAGAAGTGAGCCGCACACATCTTACACGAAAATTACATGTCAAAGGCTTGGTGATGACTCACCGTATGAGTCGCCACAAAATTAAATGCATAAGAGATAAAAATAATAAATGTAAAGATTCCTTTAACCATAGTTAAGGTTAATTAATCTTGGATAGTGACTAACTCCACATGATTAGCATTAATATAATCCTACAATGATAATTTCTTACATTTTGAATTATTTTTAAAAAATAGAAATGACATGAAAATTATTGAAATGCACGTAAGTGGGAATTTAATCCTCAAATGCCCTAGACGGATGAAATCGCTTAGTGTCGTAACCATAATTATAACGAAATGACGAACTCAGTAAAAATTTTAGAAAGAAATTTAATTGATTTGTGGAACCGCCACCAAATTTTATTTTAAGGGAAAACATTTAGAAAAATCTTGACTTAAGGATGAGTTCTAGGTTCGGGAGTCGGTTACGAATAAGAAAGGTGTTAGGTATCTTACTTGCCCGTTCCGAAGAATGGTACCCTTAAATTGAGTGTGTAATTTTGATATTTTTGAAAACAATTTGATCCCTTTAAATAGAATGGGAATAAATAGATTTGTGACCAAATAGCCTAACAGGACTCGATCCTGCTCCTACGTATTCCCCGGTGGAATGGGAAATTCAAGGCTACGTAGTTAAAGGTGATTGAAAAAGTAGAGTATTTAGAATATTTAAAAAAATCCTTAGTCCACATATGCACAGCATCCGAGGCAAACGAGGGTTACACTGTGACCCATATGATTTCTAAATATCGAACAATAAGGTATGCTACCATTTCTTATCCAAAACTCATCGCGTGAGACTTAGAATTATTTACAAAACATATCTTGCAAATCTGACTTCTACACATATTTCCGAATCCACATATGCACAGAGTTGAAGGCAAGCAAGGGTTGCACTGTGACTCATATGACTCTCTGAATATTTAAAGACAAGGTATGCTACACTTTCAAATTTGAAGCTCATTGCGTGAGATCTAGGATCATTTAAAATTTGAAAAGTATCTAGAAAAATTAATTTTTGAAAAAGGATTGAGAAACGAAGATCTTTGACGCACATGCATGGAGTCGGAGGCAAGCGAGGGTTGCACTGCGACTCATATGACTCTCCGAATATTGAAAGACAGGGTATACTGCACTTTCAAATTCAAAGCTCATTGCGTGAGATTTAGGATCGTTTAAAAATGGACATAATAACAAAAATAAAAAGGGAATTGGGCTTGATCCAAATTAAGCAAGAATGAATTTGATTTCTTAAAGAAAGAAGAATTGGGTTTGACCCAAATAAAAAGAATGGATTTGGTTTCAAAATGAAAAGGAAATTGGGCTTGACCCAAATAAAAAAAAACTTGATTTCAAATTAAAAAGGAGATTGGGCTTACCAAAAAAAAAAACTAAAGAAGTTGGAAGTTAATTGTGTACTTGGTTTAAAAAAAGAAGAAGAGAGAATTGGGCTTGACCTAAATTAATTGCAAAGACAAGTGAAATTTTAGCTTGATATTTATTGTTTGGAAATTTTGGCTTGATTTTATAATGACTCAATTAAAAGAAAACTTATTAGCATTGGCCTAAATGTGGCCCGATTTGTAATAGCAAGGCCCAAGTGTGGCCCATTTTGAACCTTGGTCCAATTGGAGAATAGTTGACCTATGGCCTAATTTGTAATCAACCTAACCTGGTTGAAAAGGCGGACAATGTGGCCTATTTTGGATTTAGCATTTGAATCATTATGGCCCACTTTGAGTTTAATTAATACCAAGATCCGATTTACTTAAGTAGGAATTAGTGGCATGGCCCACTTTGAGGACTAGCTGACTTGAGCATAGCAGCTGACTTAAGCACAAGAGTGAGAGAGGTCCATTAAGTCATGAGGCGTGGCCCAAGGTGCAGAAATCGGCCTAGTCAACACAATATTTCTTGATAAAGCTGGGCTCGGTCTTTCAATTAAAGGGGGTCCATTGAATGCTTTATAAACGGGTAGTACATGATGGGCATATGAGGTGGGCACCACATTATCAATTGGCTCACTAGATGCATTTGGGCTCTTAAGGCGGCCATGGGAAGCGACTGAGTGTAATACACTGCAAATGGTGGAGTTGTAGTGTTTCTATCAATATGTTATTCGGAACACCCATTTTTCAACAGTTACCGGGTCTCACTGAACTAATTGCGTCATTGGTTAATGGCCATGCACCATATCCCGAAACTCACTCTTTGCACCTCCCATGCAATTGCACCTTCAGTGGCAGCGGCCATTTTTGTAGTGATTATAATTTTAATTATTCTTTCTGCATATTCTTGAGGTAAGCCTACTTGCTTCTAAAGATTACTAAGCTGCTCCGCCCTAGCTTTTGTCAACTGTCCATTAGCTAAAATTACCTCAGTTTGTTGCCTAAAACCTTGTTCATCTAGGCTCTTGTGTACATCCAGTATTTCTTTACAGTTCAATCCTAGGATCACACTAAGCTGATTTAGAAAAAAATACTCAGTGTCATCCTTCTTTATAGTGAGCGTACCACCAACTCAGTTACAACTAAGGTGTTGAAAGCTATCATCTTCTTCAGTTCCTTTGCAATGTCTGTACGATTTCTAGCTCCCCGTGCACGTTTTATGTAAGTAATATACATCTTCCTTACTACCTTGCTCGCAATAGACATAACAGTCTCCCTGTTAAGTCGCAAGCCATGTGCTGCTTTAATTACTGATTTTTTGATATCATCATCATGTCCATCAACCCCTGAAGCCATTGCATCCTTGATGATTTTTCAAACAAAATGCCCCATATATCTAAATGAGCAGCTTCAACAGTCTATTGAGGGATATAGAGCATTACACGCAGTTTCAACAAAGCCACAACATCATCGTCATTAAGCTCCCCATCAGTTATACATTGCTGAAGCTTTTTCTAGTAAATTTCTTCATGAAGTTCACGGGCCTTTTGTGGATCAAAATGAAGTTCATCACGTAGATTTTGGAGGAAGACTACTTTGCTATCTACCATTTCTAATTAACCAACAGAAACAGCCTGTGCCCCAATAGTTTACGATATACCTTTGATGTAACATCCAGTGAAGTGGCCTTTGTTTCATGTTTACCCAACCCAAATATATTTCTTAACTGATTTAGAGCAGCGAGCTTGTTATCTTCCATGTGCCCACTAGAAAAAACATCGGAAACATATGCCCTGTAAAGTAGTTTCAAGTCCTCCATCTTTCTGCCTTTGTAAGCTCTGCTTCTTCCTTAACTGCCATTACAGCACCCCCTTGAGGTTTTTTTGCTTGCTCAAAGGCTTGGTCATCTGATTGCATGCATGGTGAAATTTAATCAGACGACTCAACTCTATGGATACTCAGACACTTGTTGCCACCATGACAGCCACGGTGTTACAGTTACCAAATTTTCATTTACAAAATTTGTTCCCCAAGCAAGTATCTTATATTGGGAGGAACTGTGTGTAGAGACTTACATTCCCTCATACAAGGCTTAAACTTCAACATACATGTCAATATATCTAGATTTCGAGCTATTTATTTCAATGGAGCAGAACCTTTCAATCACGAAGGTTTTATCATAAAGTTTTCAGGCTAAGATTATTTTCCCTGGAGCTAACTCTACTGTTTATAGATCCACAATTACCATCAAGATTGAGAAAATTTTACAATGCCTCTGCCCCTACTCTTTCAATGTTTTCGGATCATACTCTCACTCTAAGTTCTAGATCAACATTTTACTAATGGCTAAAGGATATGACCTTCCTAATCCCAAACTTCCTCAGCCTATATATTCTTTATGAAAAACATGCTACTGAATCATGAGAAAAGTAAGTCTCTATTACAACTCTATAACTTATGATCAGTAGCACATGGCAATTCAGGTGGAGGCAGTGAGAATCATATATAGCAAGCAGTTCTAAAGGAGATGCACAGATTTGAGCAGTGGTTCTACTGTAGTAGGTCTCAAATTTTAAACAAAACATATGAATCGATGCTAACAAAAACGTACTGAGGATCTATTTACCATTCAAGAATCAATCTAATTCAGTGACTTGAATTCACATTATCACAGTAGAACACATGCAGCAAATAACATCATCTTTGAGTTTACCTAGTGAGTACGCAGCAGAACTTGATGCTAATCTTACTTGGCCTTGAGCATTTGCTGAATTTTTACAATCGTCGGTGCCGAAGAATTAGTGTTTGGTCCTTTGAGCTTCCTTCCTTCCCAGGCCTTGGATCAATCCTTGAGCTACTGTTGACTCTACGGATATTTGAGTATGCCTATGAGAGATATAGAAGTTAGGAGAGGTAGAGAGAAATTTTGAAGATTAGAGAGGATTCTCCTTTCTTTTTGCGTCAGAATCGGAGAAGAACAGAGAAACTCAGACCAGATCTGAGAGGTTTAGCCTCATGAAGAGAGGAACTGGGAAAAGCTAAGAGAAAACTGAAGAAAACCTCTAAGGAGATGAGAGAAAATTTTCAAAAAATCAAGATCCTCCTCATGCACTTATTCTTTCAAGCTTAAGTACTAGAAGTTCTGCCCTTTCTCTTTTTAGCGGCTTCCCTCCTTTTTATTATTATTTTTTTTATTTATTATTATTTTTTTCCCTTTTTTTCTCTAACTTTAACTAATTTCTAACTAGTAATTGAAAATTTTTTCTTTTTCTTTTTTCTTTTTCTTTTTTCTTTTTTATTATTTTTGTTAGTATTTTTACTCTTTTTATTTTTTATTTGTATTTTTTTTCTTCTTCTTCTTTTCTTTTTTACTTTTCTTGTTTTTTCTTCTTATTATCTTTCGAATGGTTTTGGACTAATCTTTTTTAGGATTAGAATTTTTAGTTTTTAGTTTTCCTTTGATAAATTTAATCTCGGACATAATTAAGTGTTCACAGTTTTCCCCTCTTTACTCACTTCTTACCAGATAATATGAGAAATAATTTTATAGATTATCATGGTAGGAAATGAGTAAAGACATGAACAAATTATGTCCGAGATTAAGATAAAAACTAGCATGAGTGCGAGCCCTATAGGTAGGGTTTGAAGATGTCAAGAAGATATAGGAGTTGAATGATGCTTCAAGAGTACTGGGAAAGTCCCGAGTTTGAAAGAAACTTACGAGTGCCTGCTATGATTAATTAGAGGATAGCAGTTCAAATGTGGAAATTTTGAATGAACTTTGCAAGCCTTGTGTAATGAGCTGACGGAGTTTAAATATGTAGGGCCTGATATGTAAGCCAAAATGCAAAAATTGAAATGCAGAGTCTGATTAGGCTAGGAATGGAAAAAATGGTCTGTTAAGACAAACAAAGTGAAATGAAAAGGACATGTTAAGACAGGAAAGGTGAAATGAAAAGGACCTGTTAAGACAAGCAAGGTGAAATGAAAAGGACCTGTTAAGATAGGCAAAGCGAAATGAAAAAGACCTGTTAAGACATGAATGGAAAAGAATGGCCAGTTAAGATAGGAGGACAGAATTTAAACATGCAGGGCGTAGTGTGATAAGCCAAAATGCAAAATTAAAATGCAAAGCCTTGTGTGATAGGCTGATAGAATTTAAATATGTAGGGGCCTAATGTGATAGGCCAACATGCAGAAATTTAAACATGCTAGGGCCTGGTGTGATAGGCCAAGATGCTGAAATTTAAACGTGTTGAGGCCTTATATGATAGGCCAAGATGCATAAATTTAAACGTGTTAGGGCCTTGTGTGATAGGATAAGATGCAGAAATTTAAACGTGCTGGGGCCTGGTGTGATAGGCCAAGATGCAGAAATTTAAACGTGCTGGGACCTTGTGTGATAGGCCAAGATACAGAAATTTAAACATGCTGGGAATGTCCTGTTGTTGACAGGAAAATGCAGACCTGTTAAGACGACCAAACTACATTTAAACATGCAAACGATGTCCTGTTGTTGACAGGAAAAAGGCAAACATGTTAAGATAGGCGGACAGAATTTAAATGTGCAAATGATGTCCTATTGTTGATAGGAAAAATGCAAAACTGTTAAGACAGGAAGACAAAATTTAAACATGAAAATGATGTCCTGTTATTGATAGGAAAAATGCAGGCTTGTTAAAACAGGCGGAATGCAGATGATGTCCTGTTGTAGATAGGAAAAATGCAGACCTATTAAGACAGGTAAAATGTAGTTGATGTCCTATTGTTGACAAGAAAAAATGCAGGCTTGTTAAGATAGGCAGAGTGAAATGAAAATGACCTATTAAGACAGGCAAAGCAGACATGGCCTATTAAGACAAGCAATACAAAATTAGAAGAGACATGTTAAGACAGTCAATGAAAAAGAGACCTGTTAAGACAGGCAAGAAAAAGTGGCTTGTTAAGACAGGAAAAGAAATATGGAAGTGATGATCTGTTAAGACAGATAAGAAAATGGATGACTTGTTAAGACAGACAATAGAAGAATGGCCTGTTAAGACAAGCAAGAAGTATAGAAGAGATGGCTTGTTATGACAGGCAAGGTATAATGAAAAAGACCTATTAAGACAAGAATGAGAGAGATGACCTGTAAAGATAGGTAAGGTGAGATGGAAAAGGCATGGTAACGATATAGAAAATGTTATGAGAGTGCTAACGAAATCTTTGTTGGGATAATGATGTGTCCCGGAGATGTAGGCATATTGCCTACTAGTTGAACAGGTGAGGAAGGAATACAGGTTCTTTTGTTAGATGTTTTGAGTTATTTGAGGTAATTTAGTTATCTTGAATTAATTTAAACAATTGGTTGATTTCCTTATATTGAGTGGTTTGGGCAACAATTTTGCCCCAGTTTTAAGGGTTTTTATGCAATTGACGATAACCTTCCTTTGAAGTAATTCGGGCAAAATTTTTTCCCCAGTTTTGAAGATTTTTAGGCAGTTGAGGACTGCTTCAATTTGAAATAATTTGGGCAAAAATTTTTCCCCAATTTTGAAGATTTTTCAACACTTGAGGATTGCCTTGATTTGAAGGAATTTAGGCAAATGTTTCCCCCAGTTTTGAAGATTTTCAGAAATTGGGGATTACCCCAATTTGAATTTTTTGGGGCAAACGTTTGCCCCAGTTTGAATTTTGGTTTTTAAGAAATTGGGGGTTGATCCAATTTGAATTTTTCTTAGGCAAACACTTGCCCCAGTTTGAATTTTTAGCAATTTTTAACTTACGATTGGTTTGGGCAATTGATAACATGCCCCAGTTTTAAAATATCTAAGAAAAAATTTTGAAAATGATTTATGAAATTCTTTAATGAATGTGAGATGATAAGATGCTTTAACTTATTTATTGCTTTTCCATTAAATATTGATGATGCTTGAAATGATAATTTGATCATGGAATGAATGTCATGGCATGAATGTATGCCATGAGATGCTTTAAAAACTTTGTTCCACTTGATTTTTGACATTTTTCTTTTCTCGACAACCTCATAGTATATGGAATCAAGATTCCGAATGAGCTGGAATGACTTTCCTTCTTTACTTTTTGGTCAGCATTAAAGTTTTCCTTTTCCAATATCGTTAAGACCCAATAGTGGTCAGCATCATTGGATAAGACACACTCTTTTTGTTTTTGTGGCATTATGGCTGGTAGAGGATGAGTCTCTGGAAATATTCATGCCATGTTGCGATGGTTGAGGATTCATCCAATTTATCATGACTTTTCAAAACTAGTCTTTTTATTTTTACATTTTTCATATTTCTCTTTGGCATATACACTTATGAGATGTGCAAAGTAATTTGGATGGTTAGTGAGAGGAGATACATGGGTTTTATGGTAATATATTTAGCAAAAAGATGAAGAATATTGGTTTGATTGCCTAAATGGCACCTTCTGGTGAAAAATGCCAATACTGCTTTTCATAACTTTGATTATCAAATTAATCAAATTTGAGAAATGAAAAAAATTTTGCCCCAGTTTTAGGAAGTATGAGGTGCAGAAATGTTGAATTGTATTTGGGTTTTCGACTTGCCACTTTTTGATTGACCTTAACTTTTGCATGGATTGTTCTTTTGAGTTTTTAACCTAGCACGTCGCTCTAACTTTTTCCTAGGCCGCCTTTACGGGTTTTTGAACTAGCGGACTCTTTTGTCTTTGGCACTAACTTTTGCCTAGATCACCTTTGCGGGTTTTCAACCTAGCGGGATTTTATTTGTCTTTATTTTTTGCCTGAATTTCTTTTAGAGTTTAATCTAGCAGGACCTTTTTTTATCATGACTTTTTCTGACTTGTTCTTTTCAATTTTGCCCATCATCTTGCCTGGATTATCTTTTAAGTTTTAATCAAGCAGGTTTCCCTTTTTTTCGCTTTTATTTTTGCCTCGTCAGATCTTCTATTTAGTCCTGCTTGGATTACTTTTTTCAACTCAGCGGATCTATGTCATATCCCTAACTTTTGCCCGGATTTGAACTTTTGATCTAGCATGATATTTGTTATTTCTTTTGTTAGACAAGATATTTTGAGAAGAATCCCTACTTGAATTTTGATCCGATTTATTCTGTTTCCTCATTTAATTTTTGTCTTTGAATTCGATTAATAAGACATTCAAAATTATTTATTACAACACTAGCACTATCACCAACAGTATTTATTATTCCAGATGTAGGATGAGTGAGGGTTTAAATGATGCAAAGAATGGAGAATTCTAGAGATAAATTCAATATTGTAAAGTACATGCCCAAGAAACATAAAAAATGTAATTTTTGTATTTTTCATTGAGATTCATTATAAAAGATTGATTTTGAAAAGTATGAAAATCTTGGATGGATTTTCCTTACTATTTAGACCTGACTCTCACAAGGCACATCGTTGTACTGCCCTGATTTCCTTTAGCTAGTTGATGGATTATTTGCTACATTAGGTGCAAACCTCTCAAAGTCCAACCATTTTGCATCAATTAGGCTTTGCACCTTATGTTTCAGAACCTAGCAATTTTCTGTTGAATGACCGATGTATCTTGCATGCTAGTCACATTTGGCATTTGCATCATACCATTTTTTATATGGTGGTTCTTGAGGTTTCAAAGGATATCCCTGAATGCTATGATCAAGCAAGGAATATGGCTTAGTGGTGTGGCTCGTTGTCTGTGACCCTCATGTCTTAGGTTCAATCCTCGCACCCAACTACTTATTTTAAATTGCCTATAGGCCAGCTCCTAGTCCCTAGGCAGCAGCTAGTCCTTGGGCAACGACGGATCACATAGTATATTGGGCCACCATGCTGAAATCAAAATAATCATAGTACATTAGGCTAATCCTGGTGAGTGGGTCAAAGTTGAATGGGCTGCCACACTAATCGGGCCACCATGCTGAAATCAAAATAATCACCACCAAACAAGTTCAAGTAATTAGCAACCAATCCATTTATTAAATTAAGTCCGTTGTGTGAATATGGGTCAAGCCCCAAATCCTTTTTAATATGAAATCAAACCCAAATTTTTTTTGTTATCTAGGTCAAGCCTATATTTTTTTATCAAGTTTATTTTATTTTAAATTAAATCCAATCCTTTTCCTCAATTTTAAATCAAGTTTATTTTATTTTAGTCAAGTCCAATTCTTTTTCCTCAATTTCAAATCAAGTTTATTTTAGTTGAGATCAAGTCCAATTCTTTTCCTCAATTTCAAATCGAGTTTATTTTATTTGAGATCAAGTTCAATTCTTTCCCTCAATTTCAAATCAAATTTATTTTATTTGAGATCAAGTCCAATTCATTTCCTCAAATTCAAATCAAGTTCATTTTATTTTAAATCGTTCAATTCTTTTCCTCAATTTCAAATCAAGTTCATTTTAAATTAAGCCTGATTCTTTTTCTCAATTTCAAATCAAGTTCATTTTAAATCAAGCCTGATTCCTTTTCTCAATTTTGAAATCAAAATCCAATTTTTTCTGGGCCAAGTCCAATCCCCATTTATTTTGTTATTTTACAAATTAAAAATCCACTTTAATGATTTTAAGTCTCATGCGATGAGCTTTAAATATGAACTGGTAGCTTCTTCTGTTGTTCAGTATTTAGAGATTTATATGGGTCCCAATGCAGCCTTAGTTGTCTTGGACCCTGTGCATATGTGGATTGAGAATCCCTTGAAAATAATAAAATATTCTAGAAAAAACTATTTTAATAATTATAAGTCTCACGCAATGAACTCTAGATACGAACTGGCAGCTTCTTCTACTGTTCGTTGTTTAGAGATTCATATGGGTCCCAGTGCAGTCGTAGTTGTCTTGGATCCTGTGCAAATATGGGCTAAGAATTATTCAAAAAAATATCTAAATGGGTTTTAAAATCATCTGTCAATCTCTTTTTCCAAAGATCAAGTCTTCACAACCAGAACTACGTAGCCTTCAATTTTCCATTGCACCAAGGAATACGTAGGAGCAGGATCAAGTCCTATCAGGCTATTTTGAAATAAATCTATTTATTTTTATTCTATTTAAGGGATCAAACAGTTTTTTTCAAAAATATCAAAATCGCACACTTAGTTTAAGGCTACCGTTCTTTGGAACGGGCGAGTAGGGTGCTTAACACATTCCCTATTCGTAACCGACTCTCTAACCTCGATTCTTCCTCAAGTTAGGGTTTTTTCCAAATGTTTTTCCTTAAATAAAAATTTGGTGGCGCTCCACACGTATTAAATTAATTCTTTATAAAATTTTAGTGAGTTCGTCGTCTCGTTGTAATTACGGTTGCGACAAGTAGGATATGCTAATATTGGTTCTCTTTCTTACCTTTACAAATTTATATCACAAAGAAGGCATATTTTTACATGTGGGAGTATTTCTATCTCATGACAATTAATAAAGTAAAAAATTGACCATTGCTACATCATCAAACCATTCATAAATATTAGTCATCCATAAAGTAATTCGTGAACTCATATAGTAAAGAACTATGATTAAGCATATTAAAGAAACATGCAGATTACTGATGAAAAACAAAAACAACAATATTTCCTCAGGACAGTGTAGTGTGTATTGCTCAAATCAAATTAGGTTATATAAAAGTTGATAGAACTAAGCATATTTTTTCAAAGCATTTTGTTGAGAGAGAAAAGTGAGAAGATATAGAATGAATGTGTATGTTTCAACCACATAATGAGATATGTATTTATAGTAGTGATCATTGGAACAAGACATAATTGTAGAGATATCTAGTTACCTAATTACCATAATTACAATGATATAATTATCCTAATTACAATATAATCATAATTACATATTACTGTAACTATCCTATTTATTTATTTCCATCTTTCTCTGTTTATAATATCATTATCCTATTTACATAGAATCCAACACTCCCCATCAAGCTAAAATATATAAATCATATACATCAAGCTTGTTACATATGTAGTTAATTCTAGGATTTTTTAAAATATTTAGTGAAAATATCCGCTAATTAATCATTAGAGTTGACGAAGTTAATAATGATATCTCTAAATAAGATCTTCTCTCTAATAAAGTGACAATCTATCTCAATATGTTTGGTCCTCTCACGAAATACAGGATTTGAGACAATATGCATTGTTACTTGATTATCATAAATAAGTTTCTTTTGATTGATTTCATCAAGTCTCATGTTTTTTAAAGCAACTACTTGAGCCAAATAAGCTCACAAGTGGTTAAAAGTCATGGCCCGATACTTTGCTTTTTTGCATTGGACCTTGCAACAACATTTTGTTTCTTACTTTTCTAAAAAATAAATTACCACCAATAATGATGCAATAGTCATAGGTGGACCTTATACCTATTTCGCATCTAAATATCTTTTAACTCGAGTATGACCCTTATCTTCATATAAAATATATTTGTTTGAACTTTCTTTAACATACTTGAGAATGTGGATCATTGCATTCCAATGACCTTTGCATAGAGAGTTAAGAAACTAAATTAGCATACTAACTACAAAGGAAATGTCTAAATGAGTGACTATAAGATAGTTCAGTTTACCAATCAATCTTTTATATATCTCTAGATCTAAAAAGAGCTCCGCTTATTGTGGTGGAAGTTTGACGTTAGGATCCATATGAGTGTCAACATGTTTGCACTCATCAATCTAGTTTCTTCTAGGATGATCATTGTATACTTCCTTTGAAAATCATAATGCATTCTTGGATTATGCAACTTGTATCCCTAAGAAGTATCAAAGTTTTCAAAGGTCTTTTGTTTGAAAATGGTGACAAAGATTTTGTTTTTCTTGTGCAATGCCACAATGATCACTACCTATGATAACAATGTCATCTATGTACATTATTAGGTAAATGCATTTTGTGACTAAATGGCTGGTTTCACTTTGAGTCAAGACAAATTGCTGAACCACAATACTAAATCAGTCAAACCAAGATCTCAAAGACTTTTTGAGACCAAATAACAATTTCTGAAGATGATAGATAAGTCTTCAAGATTTCTCCCAAGCGACAAATCCAGGAGGTTACTCCATATAAACTTTTTCAGTAAAATTGGTGAAGTTGCCAATGACAGATAGTGACTATATATAAGTAGAGCCTCAAAAATGCCATCTTAGCCAAAGGAGAGAAAATGTCACCATAATTTAAGCTAAACATATGTGTAACCTTTAGATACTAGGCAATCCTTAAGTTGGTCCACCTTGCCATAAGAACCAACTTTCACAATGTATATTTATCTAGAATCCACAACTAACTTACAAGAGGAATAAAGACCGGATTCCCATGCATTACTATGGTAAAGAGCACTAATCTCATCAAACATAACTTGTTTCCTAATAAGAGTGAGCAAAAGCATCACTTACAGAACTTAGTACAAAAATAAAAGACAAAGAGGAGAGACAAGTGTAATGGATAAGAGATAAATAATGGTAACTGATATTGATATAGTGAGGGAAGGATTCTGAGTAGAGCATATATCTTTATGAACTACAATGGGAAGAGTAATTAGCGGAGCCCGGGTCAATGGAGGAAAATAAGGTGGCTCCAAAGGTGAGTCACTTGTAATGCTATCATTTGTTTATGGTGGTATTAAAGATGGCTGCCATTATTAATAAACCTTTAAGGGATAAACTGGTTGAGCCAAGGACTCAAATGAGGAAAAAAGTGAACAGGTACTAGAAAAAATATAATAGGGGATGCAGAGGTAGATGGAGGACTAAAGAACATATTAGGCTAAAAAAGGTAACATCAAAGATAAGATAATAATGAAGAGGAGTGAGAGAATAACACTTGTACCTTTTTTTTATCCCAAATAACCTAAGAAGACATATTTGCATGAATGAGTAGAGTTTATCAATCATAGAACTTAAATTGTAAACAAAATAGGTAGATCCAAAAACTTAAGGATGTAGTGCATAAAATGGTTGATGTGAACAGAGGACCTAGTATTAATTTTCTCATCCAAAATATAAGAAGGCATTCAGTTTATAAGATAACAAGTGACAAGGATAGCATCACCTCCAAAAACATGGAGGAACATGTGCATGAATTAAGAGTGTGTAAGAAATAAGGAGATGTCTACTTTTACGTTCAACAACCCCATTTTGTTGGGGGATATGGAAACAAGATTTTCTAATGGAGAATCCCATGAGAAGCCATGAAACAATAAAAGGAGTTAGATAAATATTTTTTTGTATTGTCACTTTATAATATACGAATAGGAACATCAAATTAGGTTTTTATTTCATTATAAAAATATTAAAATCCAAGTACAAAATGAAAAATCATCAATAAAAGTGACAAAGTATTTAGATCGTAAAGTTAGAAAGGACACCATAGGACTTTGGATATCTAAATAAAAAGAGGATGAAGTTGGCCTAGGGATACAACTATGACAGGAATTACAAACATATTTACCTAAACAACATGATTCATAAGCTAAGGAAGATATCATGGAAAAATTTGACATTAGTTATTTCTAGATGCCAAGACTGGGGTGGCCAAGTTAAGCATGAATCACGAGTAGAGAGTTTACTGCGATGTAACATCCTAAAAAGAAACTCATTTTATTCATAAGTCATGTATGTGGTTTTATTATTAGACTATTACTTCATGTTGCAGAATCTTTTAGACATTACTATTTGTCACAACCGTAATCGTAACACAGAAGCGAGATAAAGAAATATGTTTCACAAGGAAATATTTTTGAAAATGTAGTTGCCACCAATTTTATTTAACTTAGGAAAAATTGGAAAAACCTTATTATTTTGAAATGGAAAATAATTTATGAAAACATAATAGGTTCAGGAGTCGATTATGCGCAGAGAATGGTGGAAGCTTAATCCCACAGCAACCCTAACACATCCATCGTAAGGTGATTTACCTTTAATCAAATTGTGCAAATTGATAATAATTTTAAGATATTTATTTTATTACTTTTAATACATAAGAAGGAGTTAAATTAGAATAACATTTTTGAAAGTAAATAAACAATTAAATAACGACAACAAATATTGTGAAAATTAATTTTTACTTGACGGTTTGATTCCCGCTCCTACGTATCCTTCGGTGCAATAAGGAACTCAAAGTCATGTAATTCTCTAAAAAATAATTGTACATTGATTAATTTAACCAGAACATTAAACTTAATATTATTTTAAAAAACATGCTTTAAAAATCTAAGATAATATAAAACTATTTAATAAGTCTCAAACATCAAATGAAGGTAGCAACTACTACTCAATCATTTTTATTAAATACTCCACAAGTCAAAAAATATTTTAAAATTTTTTTAAGCGGAATAGGAAAAGGATATTACGAGTCTTTAAAAGTTAAATAAACATAAAAATGTATTTACTCCAATAAATCATATCGTCTTGGACTCAAGTTAGTATGAAATCACTTAATAAGTTCACGTGATTAAACAAAAACGAAGGTAGCAGAGACTACTTGACCTCTATCATTTTACATATTTCATGGAATAAAACATTGATTTTAACTGAATTTATTTTGAAAGAAAAAATTGGATATAAAGATTGAACTTGGTTAAAATGATACATACTAAAAGAAGTGAAATAATCTATATCGCATAAAATATAAGTTAGTATAAAAACTAATCATAAATCCTTGTAATTAAAATGGTCATAAAGATAATATTCAATCACTTACTCTAAATTATCATTTATAACATAAATTAGTAAATAAATAAAAATAGAAAATGAATAAATTAAAAATAATAATAATAAAATATCAAATAAAACTTATGAATACCTAAACAATATATATGACAAACCATAACAATACATATAAAATCTAAATATAAAAAATTTAAAAGTAATAATAAAAGAAGAAAAAAAACCACTAATTATTAAATCACTAGTGGAAAATGGGCTTTTTACATCGGTTGTTAAGCACTTTTTACATCAGTTATTCAGGCGGTGTTGAAGTGGGCAATATAGAAAATAAGACTTTTTACATCGGTTGGGAAAAGAACTGATGTAGAAAGTACACTTTTTACATCGGTTGTGGGCAGAACCGATGTAAAAAGTATACTTTCTACATCAGTTATAGCTTTAACCGATGTAAAAGTGTACTTTCTACATCGGTTACGACCGTAACCGATGTAGAAAGTCCTTCTTTTTTATGTTCATTTTGTTTAGGCATACTACCGTATTATTTATTCACATACCTACATATACACACAGAATCCAGGCAGACAATAGAGAATCACCAGACAGACAATACAGAATTCACATAATCTATATATTTAAACTAAATACATCATTATTCATTATCAAACTTTAATTTACAAATGAAATAACCTAAAATTACATCAAACAAGTATTGAAAGTTGAAAAGAAATGTAGTAATCAGCCATGTACCTGTTGAAAGCAAAGAGAAAAGATGTTAAAAACTATACTAAACATAAAAAACGTAATAAACATTTTAAAATAAGTTAAAAATAAACATACAATGATGAAATAATTAAATAAATAACTAACTTGTATCATGTAGTAACATTTTCCCATATTCCTTCATGATGATCATCTCGAATAGCATGTACATCATCTATTTCATTTTCTTCATTGATACTAGATATCCTTGATGATAAGAGAGTTTGAGAAATATCAATATTTGAAAGATTATTGGTGTCATCACTAGCGATTGTTGTCTTTCCTTGAAGAACAACTGACCACCTTTTGGAGTAAGGATCTTAAACATAAAACACTTGTTTTGCTTGGTGGAGCCATGATAAAAGGTCATCCTTGTAAGCTACTTTTTGAAGGTCAACCAATGTAAATCTATTCATCGACTTGCACACCACACATTACTATCAACCCATCCGCATTTGAAAACAGGCACTCTAAATTTGCTGTAATCAATCTCCCAAATCTCTTCAATCACTCCAAAGTAAGATATGAGCCTTTCGGGATTTTTATCTTTAGAACTTGCAAACTGGCTACTCGCCACCACCATAACCCCACTATTTTTTGCATGGTACTTTTATCATCCACGAGACTTTGTGTAAATGAAAAATGATTAATATTGTATCCACCAACATATGACATCAAAGTTTGGGCCATTTGCTAGCCACTTTAATGTATCAGAGGCACATCATCATCCTTCTAATTGTTGCATCAAACCAACGTTTTGCTAATGCTCATTCAACAACCATTTCTGCTCATTCGAACATTCTCCTCCCTATCATAGTTTTGTAAGTAGATAAGTAAGGTTGGTTTCTTTCGGTATTATTCAAAATAGCAAATGTGCTTGAAGGACTTACGCAGACGACCCATGCTTTCACAGTTATGCCTTGTGTACCTTTACCTCTGTGTCTTCCCCTCATTGACGAGACTTAGGAACTCCTGGGTTCCACCTCGACAAATACTCTGTACAAAACTCAATGGCCTCTTCTCGTAATGTATCTTTCAATCATAGATGCCTCGGATGGTGTGGATTCTTCACATACCCTTTAATATTTTCATGTATCGCGTTCTATTGGATACATCCACCTGAAATAAATCGACCACATAATCCATCTCCCTCACTATATGAACAACCAAGTGAACCATAATGTCAAAAAATGATGGAGGAAAATACATCTCCAATTGGCATGAGATAGTAAAAGTTTCTTCATTTTCCAACTCATCCCCAATTTTAGAGGATCAATGGCTTTGCTACATATTTTATTGAAAAAATAACATAACCTATATTGTATGTCTAACTTTTTTAGGTAAAATATCGAATAACCACTGGAATTAGTTGTTGCATCAACACATGACAATCATGAGATTTTAACCCAACTAACTTTAAATCTTTCATCGAGACAAGTCTTTTAAAATTTGAAGAATACCCTTGTGGCACTTTAACCCACGTGAATCGCATACAAAAGAAATTTTCTCTTTTGGACAATGTATGACATGCCCGGGGCAAATATGTTCGTTTTCCTACGATCGGGAGCTAACTAATGTCGTATACCCATGTGAACCAAATCCGGTCGAGAATTGACTCCATCTTTAGTCTTGCCCTGTATATTGAGTAGTGTTCCAATGATCTTTATCACACATTTTTTTCCACATGCATCACATCATACAATGTCAACATCGAGTTTTCACCAACATGGAAGATAAAAAAATATTGATCTTTTCTTCCATATCCTTGTCTCGATGACCTTTTGAGTCTTTCCAAAAACGGTTTTTGATGTTTTTAACTGAATCGTAGACTTGTTGTCCAATTAAGGCTTTTTGAGCAACATCATTTTAAACGCAACCATTAAAGCTTTCCTTAATCTACGATAAGGGTGATTAGTCTGAAATTTCCGATGACCAAGATACATAATGTTCCTTCCATGATGCAGTTGATGGTAACTTGTGCCTTCTTCGCATATGGGACACTTTGTGCCCCTAACTGTATCACATAAATTTCTATATGCTGAAAGTCATTAATAGTGCAAAAAACATTGCATCTTGAAATTTTCATTACCATGATCAAACACCTCCACACCTTTTCTTCCCATAGATTTTGCAAGTCTTCCAATTAAAGGAGCAAGATAAACGTCTATGTCATTTCCAGGTTGTTGTGGACTGAAATCATCATGGACAACATGATGTATTTACGTTTCATGCACAATCGGAGAAAGGTTGTAAATTGTCAAAAGTACGGGCCATGAACTATGTTTACTACTTAAATTACCGTACGGATTCATTCCATCTCTTGCAAGTCCAAGCCTTGCCTTAGGTTTCTTGGCTCATTCCCAAAATCGGGATATAGTTGATCAACCATCATCCACAAACCATCAAACGGATGACGAAGTTTCCATCAATCAGTCTTTCATCTACATGCCATCTAAGGTTCTTTGCTTCATCCTTATTAGAAAATAATCGTTTGAACCTTGGAATTATTGGAAGATACCATAAACACTTTGGGAGGTCGCTTGTCTTTGTCATTGCAAATAGAATCACCATCCTTCGGTTTATAACGTGAAAATTGACACACAGGGCATTTATGTAAACCTTGAACTCATTTCTATGATGCAATCATTGGGTCAAGCATGTATTTTTCTTATCGCATACCCATCGGACACCTGTTACACCTTCTTACTTCGTAATTACGTTTTGGTAATTTGTTACCTTAGGAAGCATCTCCCAATGATTCAAGTAACGGTGAAACTTTATCCTCCACCCATTCCTTACCTTCAAAGTGAATAATCTTAACAACATTGACAATCGTGTAAGTGGTATCCGGATACAAAGGTTTCTTCCGATGAAGACAAGTTACCATACATATTTGCCGCTCAAATGACGTGCCCACATCCACTTAATCATATCCTCTACCCATCTTCCATATTTATATCAACCTCCACCGTCAGGACGCGACACACGGCATGCCTAATAACTCACCATGCCATGTCCATTTTGTATAACTTTTGCAAAATCCATCACAAAGAATATGCTCTCTAATTTGACCAACACTGAGAAACGCTCATTTAGACAATTAACACAGCCTGACAAAGAAATGTCCATTACTACGAGGTAGATTTGTTCCGCACAAAATTCAAAACTCTTCGACTGATTCTCATACCATCATTCGTTTAGCATTTATCCAACTACGATCCATACTATCAAGAATCATCAACACGCTGATTTAGGATTAACCTTGTCACTCATTGTTATTAATTTATTATCCTCACTATTGGTAAGAACCTATCCGTTCGAAAAAAGTTTTTATTCATCGATTAACATACTAAAATATTGAATATCATACTTGGTAAAATTTCGGCAGCATTTCACATCTCCAAGTACATAACTTGATTATGGTTTCATTTGCCATAATAAAGCATGTACTCAGAGACAATGCAAAGATGAACTAAATCCAAAATTTCATCAAGTACAATTTACAAGATTTATGAAGAAATTGTTAACCATCAATAAAAACTTTAGTCCCAAACTGTCATCTTGGACAATTCAAGATTTAATATAATGAATGATTTACTTATTTAGTAATATACTCATTATATTCAACCTTGAACTGAAACTAAGGTATGCTCATATTTGAACTCAAAGAAAACAAACCAACATATTTAAACTCCAAAATCAATACTATAACATACATAAACCCTAAGCAAACTTTCACATCTGCACGACAAAGTAAGTGCATAGAATATACCTCACAGAGTCAACACAAAATGGTTGAGCGGTGGCCAAGCGGTGTCCAAACGGAGGCACAACGGTGGTTGAACGACGACACAACACGGTAGTCAAATAAGAAGCTTAAAAATCACATAATACAACCAAAATAAATGTAAATTTCAACCATAATAATAGAATGAGATGCATAAATAACAACAAAGACGACTTCGAACCTTACGGTGCGCGACAACGACTTCGAACGAACGAAATTGTTGCAACGGCGACGACGACCACGAACGTAAGCACGGAGTGAAACTACGAACAACAAGGATGTTGAAAATGGCTAAGACTTAAACAAAAATAGAGAGAACAAGCCGAAACAAGAAACTGAGGTTTTGGAAAATGAGGTTAAACACGAATAGCGTCGAAAAATAAGTGACAGGGGAAGACATTCTACATCGGTTGTTTCTCAAAACCGATGTAGAAAGTACTACATCGGTTATTTTCTCAACCGATGTAGAAAGTTTT
The DNA here is from genome assembly GCA_026541065.1 of Canavalia ensiformis. NCBI lineage: Eukaryota > Viridiplantae > Streptophyta > Magnoliopsida > Fabales > Fabaceae > Canavalia > Canavalia ensiformis. The sequence goes on along the minus strand of JAMKYM010000270.1, from coordinate 649,130 downwards.
AAAAAAATCCACTTTCTACATCGGTTCCCAAATCGATATACTACTTTCTACATCGCTTGTTTAAATGATGTAGAAAGTTTGAAAAAAAACTCAAAATCATCGGTTGGAAAAAAGAGCCGATGCAAAGTACTTTCTACATCGATGTTAGCAACCGATGTAGAAAGTTCTCTCTACATCGATTCTTTTCCCAACCGATGTAGAAAGTTTACATTTATTTACAAAAATGCCACTGCGTTTTTATTTATATCGGTTTTGTGAAGAACCGATATAAAATCCTGTTATAATATCGTATTTTTGCACTTGTGAATAATAACAGCATAATAAGCATTAGAAAACATATAGATTCTGGAAGCAATTAATTTATCCTAATTTTAAATCTAGCTTTTTATTAATACAACCAATAATATCAGATTTATAAAAAATTGAAATTAATAAAACACTAATTTAATTATTATCAATAATTAATAAAAATAATAAAAAAAAGACAACTACCTTTTTAAAAAAATGTCCAGTATATATAATTCTATGTATATATATATATATATATATATATATATATATATATATAATACGTATAAGATATAGTTTCTAAAAGAAAAAAGATGCTTTAGAATTTTTTATATTAAAATAAGAATAAAAAATTAGTTTAAAGAAAAAGAAAAAAAGTTTCAAAAATTTGATATATCAATACACAAAAGACAATAAATTTAACTTGTTATGAAAACCAACACGGTGCATACAAATATCGATTCTAAAAGTATTATCTTTCCTCCTTTTTTTATTAAAAAATACAGTTTTATTTTTTTAAAAAATCTGATATAACCTAAGACTATAATCTATTTCTTTTTATTTTTTGATAATTTTGTTTTTCAATAATTTTGTTTTTCAAGAAAGAGATATGTATATAGCTATTCCCCACCATGTTCATTTATTATTAAAAGGGAATGTCTAACTTAATAAAGGGGAAGAAGTGATTCATTCTAAAAGTAACATTTAAAGGTTTAGGCATGAGACGTGGCTGTTGTTCGAAGGTGATTTTTCTCAATGCTTAGCAAAGATAAGAAATAGAAACTAATGAAGGAAGAGATGAAAGCTATAAAAAAAATAGGAAGAAAATGCAGATTTACCAAACAAAATCACATGATCTATCTCACCATTGCAATGGTCATAAGACTAATAGACATGGTTGTCCCATGTGTCTCTAGTGGTGATTTGGGGGTGCTTTGATGGTGCTATGATAGTTTGCTGCAAGAATGGTGGATGAAGATTTGTAGTTCCAACAACAAAGTCAAGACGGTGATTTATCTCTTTCTTTTTATTATAATTTTTTATTTTTATGTTTTTAATATTATATCCTAAATTTGTATAACTTTTGTGCTATGATTGATTATTCTATTGGTTTTCCAATTGACTTCTAAATTTACAAAGATCTGGAAATATCTGTAACTAAACGAGTGATGATAAATAGATAAAAAGGATTAATAGCTTACTTGTTTTAACAATATCTGTAACTAAACTTAATGTTTGTATACATCCTTACTCCCTTTTCTTTGATTGACAACCCCTCATTTTTTTTCGATATTTTTGAAGCTATCTGTTCTCGATATTCCCCTCCGTCCCTCTAATGTTGCTGCTTTTTATCCAGTTTTCCGAAACCTAACCTCGGAAAAAATGACTTTTGTATAGAAGCGGTCTCATCCTAGCCGTGCTAGTTTCCTCCCTCAATACCTAACCTTTCAAATCAATTTTTATTTATTTATTTTTTAATTAATTAATAACTTTTTATTTTATGTTAAGAAAATAAGTCATTTATATATATTTTTATGTATTTTAAATTATAAATTAATTAAATATTTAAATTAAATTAAAGTAAATAATAATAATAACAAAACATACCGATGTTCACACTATTAGTGAAAATATGATAATTTTTTTTAAAACCTTGGTTAAAAATACAAGTCTCATTGTAGTAATTATCATATTGGAAAAATAAATAATCGAACATCCTCACTCGCATCTAATTAATAAATCGTCTATTTTACTTGTACAAGCTTATTACTTATTTCAATCACTTAGGGTCATAAGTTAGCACAAACACTTACACGTCATAAATTATACAAACGTTATAATCACATAGTTCATAGGATTTAAAGAAAGTTAAGTTAAGGCATCAATGCATCTTCATACTTAATTATACACATAACTAACTACTACCATACTTACATCATATACAATATAACATAAATCTACATACTACTTATTTATATTATAGTTATTCATGGATATCAACAAAAATGTACATTATGGATATGAATCAAAGTTCATTGCTTCAAAATCCACACAATCACTTCAATAACGGGGTTATGATGCTCCAACCACAAACTTCTATCCAAGGTATAAAAGGTTCCATTTTCCATCTCCTGGAAGGCTTGAAATGGGTGCAACCTGGGATAAGGAGAACTACCTTGCGGTGACTAAACGTGAGAAGAACTATGGTAAAGAGGGAGTTAAAGGATCACTCTTCCCTTTATATGAAGAGGAGTCTTCCACTGGTGCAGTTGGAGGCGCTTAATAACCAAGTGGCAAAAAGAACACGTTGGGATGAAAAGCCTCCAAAGGAATGGAAAAGTCTGTTGTGGATAAATTTGGGCTCATTATAGTAGATATGAAGAGATGGGCCAAAGAAAAGTAGACCCTAATGTTGTCTTGTACAGTAATAATTGTCATCACTTAATTTTGTCCTTGGCTAATATTGATAAAATAAAAATTATGCCATGTATTAACTTATAATAACTCACACCTATTTTTTTTCTCACACTTACATGTCAAGGATGTGCCCAAAACCATTATGCTAAGTATACCACACAACAAGCACGAAAAGAAAAAATAACAACCCATGCACTCATTTTTTCCTTGGCCATTATACACATGCAAGGCGACACCCAGCTAAGATTTTTGGGACTCATTTTCTCTCCTCAGCAAATAAAATATTGTGCTCACCAAGGACAAAAGGACCATGCACACTAACACCCACAAAAGTTTGATGCTCTAAATGAGATAGAGGGAGCCTTTTCCCACAACTGCTACTAGGAGATTCCAAAGCTCTCTCCTAAATCTCCCTCAACTCGCTCCTAACTTAACATCCAGGATGGAACCCATTTTTTCTCTGGCACGTTGAAAAAACTTCCCAACCTTTGGGTCATATACTCCCTTCAATTCTTCCAACTTTCTCCACAAACACAACCAACAACATAGCCTCTTTAGGGTCCCTCACCTTCATGCACAACATTCCTTGGATACACCCTGTTTCACTCATGCTTACCCTTACATATGTCATCAACAACAATGCTTAGAGGCAACATCACATCTTCATCTCCCCCTCGATTCTGTTAGTAACCATTGGATCTGGGCTCTCTTCAAACTACCACAATTTAATCACACTAAAGATGCACCGTCTCTCATGTCATTCTCCCAGCACCAAGGCTTCCACTTTCATCGGCCCCTGATTATCGACTTATCATTTAAAGGTGATTCTCTCATCCTTTCTTACTTCTTATCATTCTTCCAAATATGGTGTTCTATTTTTCTCCATACCTAATGATTCATTTACTACTATGTTTCTCCTTAAATGTTAGTGGGGTCTTTTAATATTTTATCATCCCATTATAAATAATCATGTGCACGGACTTAGTGCTGTTAACACATAGTTTAACGTGAGCTTCCAATCTTAAATGCATAACAATAGCCCCTAAACATACCAAAAGAATCTCCTACCTCTCTCACCTATGTGGATTTAGAATATTAATTAAAATATAAAAATTATTTATAACATATTTTTTAATTAAATATTTGCTAAATTTCTCAAAACCAATTTTCAAACAAACTTTTCTCATAAAAATTCTTTGTCAAGTCATGAAAAATCAAATCATTTTCTTCAAAGAATTTAATTATCTTTTTTTTACCAAATTATTCCTCAAGAAATCATAAACAAAATTCATGTTTCCTCAACAAATTAATAGATAAAATTACATACAGCTTGAATTTTGCATCGCACCGAAAAATACGTAGGAGTATAATCTAAATTTCTGTGAGGCTATTTTTTGTACATACTATATTTTAATTTTTTAAGTTTTATCTAAGATTTTTACAAATAATTCAAATATTTAATTTTCACATTAAAAAGAATCAAATAAATTTTTTTCTTCTTCAAAATTATTTTAGAATTTCATATTTAACTTTGGGTATCATTTTTTGGAATAGGCAAATAAGGTGCCTCGCACCTTCCTTATTCGTAACTGACTCCTGAACCTAGAGCTCTTTAGAGTTTTTCCAAATTTTACCCTTAAAAATAAAATTTGTTGGCAACTCCACATCTTTATCAATCTAAACGAAATAATTATTTAAGGATTCGCCATCCATCGTGATTTAGGTTGCGACAATAACTAATTCATGAGGATTTGTGAACCAATTAACATCGTTGAGCTCAATGAACACTATTGCGGCTGCAAAAGACATTCAGTGTCTGGGAAGGAAATGGTGGAAAAGGGAGGAGGGTGAGAAACTGAGTTTCTTAGTAGGATTCTACCCTAGAGTTAGTGACAATACTTTCAACCTAGCCACTTCAATTTCTTAACAAACATGACAAGCATATAGGTTTATTTTTAATTTTTAGAAAAATTTAGCTAAAGTGAATTTCTTTTACAAAAATAAGAACTAGTTTCTATCATAAACATATAAGTTACTTATTCTAGATTTCATAAATCTGATATACTTTTTGGATCACATTACATTATATCACAAATATCATTTGACTATCATTTAATTTATGCCTTAATATATTTCTTCTCATTTCTCTATCACTCTCTTTATGATAATCTAGATCAAAGGCATATAATATAATTTAGTCAAACAATATCTTTTCACTGGACCTGCTACTCTACCCTCTATTCTTAGGATATGAGATCATTCATTGATGTTCATCATCATCATAATCATTGAAGACCTGAAGATTCATAATTGAAGGATTTTTGGAGAACCTTTTTGTCTCTACCTTAGAAGGATCCTTTTTCCTTCTGAATTTGCACAAGGCACATTAAGAGTATTATTAAATTTTCACATAATCTTTTTCTTTAGTGATCTTGTAGTTAGTTAGGTTCTTTTTAAAGCTTTTAGGTATCATGCATGCTCAAACAATTCAACCAACATGTCATGAACATATAGTTTCTAATGCAAAGTACCTTCATATTTACCATTCACACATAAGCATCATATAACATATTAATTCTAAACAATTCAATAATACCTTCCATACATTTTCATTTATATTTGTGTACTCATAAGGCATCACTACAAGTTGGCATAATCATTTTAAGTAGAAACCAATCTTCTAATCAAAAATATCTAATTATGTTTAATGTAAATTTCTTGGACAACATGAAACCTTCCTCCAAGAATTTGTCAATCTTACTTGTTCCTTAATTGGAAATCTCTCATGGAAACTTAATCTGCTTCATCCTTAAAGTTACCTCTCAGCCTTTTCTTTTCTCAAAGGTTAAGTTTCTCTTAATATCTATGATGTAAGTTTATGAAATGTTAGAGTCTTACAATACTTGGCCGAATGGCCTCTTTTAGGTATATCTTCTTTATGTTCATCAATTTGGATGTTTTATGCACAACTTACTTATTTCAAAGTATTTATAAGTTTTATGCTTTCTTGGCTAATAACTTTGCAAATTAAATTTGAATCATTAATTAACTTATTTGTTTGCCTCCTTGCCTATGAATTCAAAGTTTCTTACTCATGGCTTATTTAAGTGTCATTAAGCATCCAAATTAACCTACTTTACCTAATTATTGTATAGGTGGCCGAACCTACTCACTAAGATCCTAAAACATTACGGTTCATTTTTTATATTAGAAGGTGATTTCACTAGTTAGGATTTAAGTTATTAATTCACACCAACTTAGAGATTTTTAGGACTTTTCCTTTTTTTTTTAGTAGGCATGGCCTAATGGTCCATCTCTCTCCCTAAACTCCATAATTAATTCCTATTCACCACCTTATGCATATTTGAGTTCGTTCTTAAGTTTAAACAAGATTTTAACTTACTTTCACCAGTTTACCCAAGCATGATCGAATGGTTATCCAAACCATTACTAAGTCTCTTTCAAATTTACAATTCCTTTCTTATAAATGGTTAGACTCCTCATTACACCTTAATCAAAATTTTAAACTCAAGTTTTCTTAATTTAGTGGGAAGTGGTTGAAACCACTATACGTCCCAACAAGGGTCTTTTTCTCAATTTCTTCTCACTTGACCTTTGTGTCATAAAACTTAGCACTTGTAACATCACATGCTTTTGGATACATCAAGATTTTTCCTTTCTCTATAGCTATGGTCATGATCATGGAGGATCTTTAGTGTCTTGTTCAACTTTTAATCCATAAGTCAACCTTTGCTTTTGCTAGTTTTAAGGTCTAATTTTAAGTTAAGTTTATAACTTTTGTAACTTAACATTTTTAGTCTTTTATAATATTTATCATATGGGTTCAGATACGAAATTTTATCAAAGTTCAAGTTCAAGATTAAAACTTTTAAGAGAAGACATAAGCAAGCTTACAATTCTGAACATAAAGACCTTAAAAAAAGCATTTTTCAAGACAAAATAAGTGGATATCTTCTAGATCTATATCAAGATCTATCAATCTCTTACTTTGATCATCTCAAAAATTTTCATAAAAACTTCCAAATATGCCAAACTTCAAAAAAAGTCATTTTAAAGAAATTTTCACCGATTAAATTACTCCAAATGTTACTAGAAGTACTTTAATCCATCAAAATTTCTTTTTAACTTTCAAAAATCACTAAAAAATTGCTGATATTCATTTTTAACCATCAAGGAAAGTTTTGAGCTCTATCAAACTCAAATAATTGGAACTCATAGAACTTAGAGAGAGATCCACCAAAAAGAGAAGAAAAACAAACCATGAACACATAATAAAAGGTTAGAAAAAGTGTATGGTACAAACCCCGCTTGTTGAATACTTTTATGAAGGTTTAGTAGGTCTTTGGAGTTGGTTCCCTCCTCTTTGGTCGTCCACACAAAAACTCCTAGTGAAGGTGGTGGGGCTTGATTGATTTGTCTTGTTATAACTTAAACTTCAAAGATGGAAGTTCAAGTTTAGTGTAGGTTTTGGTGTTTTGAGAAAAATTGGAGTTTTGGGTGAGTTTAAAGAATTTGACTAAGTATTTAGAAGGTTGATAATGAAGCAAATGATCCTCTCCTTGGCTTACAAGGAATTTAGCCACTTTAGGGCATGTGGAAATTAAATTTTCACTTAAGGGCATTTTGATCCATTTACACGTAATTTTTATTTTCTAAATTAAATGTAAATGTAAAAAATTATCCTTTAGAATTATTTAAAACTAATAAATCTTAATTTATCATTGATCAAGGTTAACTTATTCTAAGCATGATTAATTTTAAATAATCAAGATTAATTTCCTTTAACCATGGTTAATTTTCTCTTTCCTCATTAATACCTTTGTCTTACCTGTCATAAAATGGTGTGATGACTCATGGGGTGAGTCATCACTCCATTTTCCACCTGTAAATATTCATATTCGATGGATAAGGTCCAATTCTTAGCTTTTGTTCTGAATTTTCTTACCCTCTCGACCTTTTAGGGGTATTTTGGTAATTTTGTGAGAATTTTCGAGGAAGTTTGCAAATTGTTCTTTTGATGTTTCTAAAATTTATTGGTTCATTCTTGAATCATTCTTATGCCATTTGACATTTTTCTAGAAATAGTTTATCCATTATAAAAGATGAAACTTTCTAAGGGCGTATTGGACGTTTTAGATGACGTTTTCGTTCTCTTTGTTTCTATTCATTTCTTATCACTTTCTAACCATCATTGATAGATTCTAAATCTTTATAATGTATTTTAATTTTTGTTTTGGGTTTCCTATACATTTATTTGGTGTCATCTAGTGTAGTGACATTTTCATTATTTGTTAAAAATTATCTAATTTCTCTAACTTTTATTCTTATTTTTGCTTTATTTCTTGTTGAAGGGAATTTATAAATTAGGGAGTCTATCATGAGAAATTGTAAGTGTTGCATATGGAGCCAATATGAGATAATATTTTGATTTGGCAGAGACCTAGATATTCACATATGAAGCCAATCATCCTCCTAGATCTCCAACCGTGTAGAGTGACAAATTTTTTTGTAAATGAAATAATACAATCAAGAATGGGGTGAGACGACTAATAAATTATAAATTAAAAGGAGAACCAAGAAAATAAAGGACATTGTCAAAGGATATAAATTGAAGAAGGAGAACTGTTCCAATATCTTGAGGTTGTGTTTAGAATCATTAGTCATAGTGACAGGATGTAAAGAATTAGAAAGAAAAATAGTAGGGAAAAGAGAATAATCACCACTAATGTAATTGATGGCCCTAATATCAAGAATCAAAGGACCTAAAGAGGCAGAATAAGAGGCACCAACAAACAAATTACTAGTATGCACAGTTGACAGAGTGGAAGCATAAGCTTGACGTGTCTCACACCACTTCAAAAAGCTATCATAGAGACATATGGTGCATGAATGATAGATGGTGGTTTAGTAAGAGCAGGAGAGACTTGCAGTGTGACTTGAGCAACATTGGCCATACAAGGGGGGTGACCATGGAGAACATAATATCAATCAATTATGTAGCCAAGCTTATGAAGGTAATCACACTTTATTCGAGATTTTATGTTTGTGAGGACGAGCACGGTCATTTTGATAAGATACCAAAGTTGATTAGTCCATAACAGCAGGAGAAATAATGACCTTACTTTTAGTTAGGACACAAAGTAAGGTGGGCCAAGTAGAATCCATGGTAGGAATAGTGTGATAATCCAGAATCTGGTCACAAACATAATAATGGGCATCTAGCAGGCTTTATAAGGCAAATAACATAAACAATTGTTAGCATTGCTTGAGCTCTTTAGTTGGACTAGTAACATGGGGTAAGATCTCACTAAAATCGTGAAGAAGGATAGAGAACTTACCCAAATAAGTAATCATGAATTCATTAAGGGAACATGAACCAATAACAATCGTAAGATAATGGAAAATCTTATAAAATCATTGAGCATTATTGGTCTAAAGTGACTTCTCCTAAGTTCATATGGCTTCACATGTCTCATGAGCACAAAAAATAAGATGCACAGAAGGATAAATGATGGCCTTAATGACGCAACAAAGTTGGACATCAACTTTCCTCCAATGTCCATGATCAACCTCAACAATATCAGCAACCTTGGTGGTAAGGTGGACACCGTAAATCTTGTCTATAAGCCAAAAATAAATATCAAAAGCCCAAACAACATAATTCTTACCAGCCAATTATTCGATAGAAAGAGAAATGTGACATGATTGGTGAAGACATGAATTTCAACCTTAGAAAGATCAAAGGTAGTCATGATCAGCAAGGAAGATGGAGACTAAAAATTGGAGAGAAAACTTGGTTGTTGGAGAAAAAAATTTGTCAATGGATAATAGATTTACTATGTATGTCACATATTAGAATTGTTTTTATTAAATTCTAAATACCATGTTGAGAGAGAAAAATAAGAAGATATAAAATGAATCTATATGTTTCAACCACACAAGAAAATGTATATTTATAGTAGAAACTATTGGTACAAAAATTAAATATAAAAATATTGAGTTATATAATTATCATAATAATAATAATGATAATATCATTCTCCTAATTATATCATTAATATATTTATAACTTTACTATAATTATCCTATTTATTTATTTTAATCTTTTTTAATTATAATATTATTATTCTATTTTATTCTATTTATATAAAATTTTAACATATTTTTATACTCATAAATTATAAATAAAAATTAATGTTAAATTTGTAGAATTCAATCATATAATAATTTGATAAAATTTATTTAAATAAATATTATTAACTTTAAATTTTTAAAAGCATATTCATAATATTGGAAAGTAGTACTTTTTGTTTAAGACAAGCAAACTTACCAATAAATATTAATTATATTTCTTTTTTTAAGTATTTATTTTCTAGATTTTTTTAGCAAGATTTTAACAAGGCATATTAATAATGTATAGTTATCCAATGAAAAGTATTTTAAATCATAAATATATGTGAATAAGCATTATTGTTTGATACTACTTTATTTATTTATCTAAATGAAAGGTATGATTTTCGGTTAATACTATATAATTATAAGTTTTTTAATATTTTTATTAACTCTTATTTATTTATATATTTTTAATAAAATAAAATAATATATAATTTTATTTTTATTTCTTTATTTCTCTTATTTTTTTATTAACATTATTTTATAACATATTTTACTATAAATATATGTACCTAATCATTTTTTATTACAGTTAGTTGAAAGATAGCCTTTCGTTTTAAGAAAATTGCATTATTAATTTTTAATAATATTATTAATGTTAATATCAAGAATAATTTAAAATAAGAAAGTGTATATATATATATATATATATATATATATATATATATTCTTTAATTTTTTCTGCCCGTCTTTTTAATTTTAAATTTTATTTTATATATTTTCATCAAATTTTCTCTTAATCTAATTATTAAAACTTCTCATTATCTTTTATTATTTTTATATTTTATAATTTATCTTAATTTTTACTTTTTTTGCTTTCTCTATTTTTTGAAGGTAAGTTTTTTTCTAAACCAGCTGGTAAAATAAGTTTTTATATATTTTGATTATTTATAATTTTTTATTCTTTTGCTGACATTACTTTGATATTTCTATACTTTTAACCATTGAACCATTGAAAATATCCTAGAAACTTGGAAGGTTATTTCGTAATAAAATTGTGATAATCAATCCTATTTTTAATTAAAGGTAATTTCTTTTCTTTGAGACTCCTTAATTAATTACCACCTGAAGCTTTATTTTTTATTTTTAATTTTTATATACTATTCATAATAAATTATTAAGATAAATTTTATTAGAGATCAGACCATTTTAGACCTTTTTAATTTTTAATATTTTTTAACTTTCTTGATATGAAATCAACAATTAAACATTAATATACCTTTAAATATTAATTATAATTTTTATATTCTTAAACGAGAATATTTTCAAAATTAGTCTCATCTTTGTTAAGTTATGTGACTTCTTCTATATTAATTAATTAATTAATTTTTTATTTATATTTCAAATATTAAGATGTGCCAATTTTGTTTAGGAGTAAAAGTTGAGTTTAAATTTATTCTACTTTTTAAAGACCTAATTTCAATGGAATATGAGGTTGGATCTTACCTACTCGAGTACGATAAATTATGGACGTTTACTTTTTAAGATGAAGTTTCTAATGCAATAAACGATTAAAATTAGAAAAAGGAGAGAAGAAGTAAGATTTAATAAAGTAATTAGGTGAACAAATCTTAAAGCAAATTTATAAAAGAAATGAATATTCAAGGTATTCTCTGCAATTTTTGACTAAATGTTAAGTAGTATTTAAAATGGAAACAGAGAGATTGTTGAGTAGGCATAAACAAATTATAAAATTATATGTATATCCAAAATTTAAGTATTATCAGCTATTTATAAACAATTATTTACAACGGTAAAATTCTAGTTACTAGACACGAGACCCTATCTCTATTCATGTACATCTACGTATTTTAGAAAAGTTATAACTACATATAAAAACTACCCTTAACTACAAATCAAAATATCTTAATATTTTCTTCTTTTTTTTTTCCAAATCTTCTCTTAAATCAAACAATCTTTCATGTAATCTCCTTCTTGCATCATCTAATCTTCACCGCAAACAAAAATGCTAGTTGAAACCACTTCTCTCATCATGCCTCAACTTTTATCAAATTAAGTTGAATATGCTAAATTTTAGTTTTCAATCTTTTGACCTTATTTCTATTTAGGAAGTTTTTCAGTATTTCTTTCTTTCGTTTCTTCAAGCATCCTAATGGTTGAACCTTAATTGTTGACCAAATATAAATTTGATAAAAAAATTTCAAGTCACACAAAAGGATCCACATAGCCATGTCGGGTGAAAATGATATTCCTTTATTTTGGTATAAATATAACTCGCGGATTTGAATCCTCCGAACATGGTACACATGATTATGAGATAATCGTTATATTCCCGTTTTTGAATCTATCCTATTATATAAAATTATTAAAATATTTTTATTATTTTAAAAATATTATATAAAATTGATAAGATTATAAAAATAATAAATTATATAAATTTTAAAAAATAAAATTTAATAAATTATAAAAATATTAAAAATAAGTGCAGGATAAATTTTTCTATCATAACCAAAATGAAAATGAGATTTAAACTGTTAAACTTGTAAAAACGGAATAAAAAATAAAAATAGACATAAAATATCGGAAACAGGTGTAAAAAGTTATGAAACTCATTCTTAACTTACTCATCCGAGCTTAATACAATCGACTAATTGTATGTTAGAATGACATATTTTAACAACGGAAAGTAATTTTTGAAAAAATTTAAAATTCTACCGATTAAAATATCTTGTTTGCTTGTTATTTTGTAAAAGATTTTAAGTTGAAGAAATTTTTAAAAGGTATTTTAACCAATTAAAATAAGAAAATTTTAAATTTTTCCATCATAGATGAAATTTGAAATTTTTTCATATGTTTTTTCTCATTATTTTATATATGTGCTATTTTATTTTTATTATTATTTTTTTGTTTTCTCATATTTTTTCCCATCTCTTATATCTAGATATAGTATTTTTAATATCAAATAATATAATTGTATATTTTTATCATTTTAATTATGTATATTTGTTGGATTATTATTTTGATTAAATATGTTGTATAATAAAAATATTTGTATATCTAAATTTTATTATGAACAAAAAAAGTAAGAGAAAAACTAAGATAAATCTATAAATATTTAAATCTAAAATTTTGTATATAATAACTTTAAAAATTTAAAATTTAATAAATTTAAATTCTACCATCCAAATAAAAAATTTTAAATATAATAAATTAAAATTCGTTTATCCAAAAAAAATATTTGTAAAATAAAAATATTTAAATTTTAAGTATTTAAAATCTTTTAAAATGTTAAAATTTTCATTCCAAACAAAAGGTAAGAGATAATTGTTCACTTATACACCCCATAAAGGATGATTCATTATTATACAGAACCTTAAAAAATATTATATATTAACTAAAAAATTATAACTTAACTATTTACTTTCATTTATGCTCTTAGTTTAATTAATGTAATAATTGATAATTGATGGATTTAATTGAATATTTTATATATCTATCATTTTATAAAATAAAAATTATTATTATTACTTAAATATTTAAAATCATAAAAAATAATACTAATAAAAGTATCTTATAAATTGAATTAAGATAACAAGTGATAATATATTCTAATAAAAAATGATGATTTTAATTTATGTATTTATTAAAAAAAATTTAATTATAAAAAATAAAATTGGTGTGAATTAAATAAATTTAATCATTCAAAATAAATATATAAAAAATAAAACTATTATTATTAGTTAAAGTGTAATAAAGCAGAAAATGTTGGTCTAATTGTTGAAAGTTTAAATATTCTGTAGAAAATTTAAATTCAAATTTTTTATATAAAATATAAAATTTTAAAAATTAATTCAAACTATACATATTTAATTTTTTAAAATCAAATCTAGATTTAAATTTTATATATAATTTTTTTAAAAAGAAAACCTGACCACACGGTACATATATTCCGTTCAAACAGAATTGTCATTAATCAAAGATATCAGTAGTTTACACAGTTTAAAGCAAAAAATAAAAACAAGAGGGTAATAAGGTAATTGCATTTTCCAACGATCCTTTCAAAACGGGGAAGTAAGAAACCCTAAAGCCGAAACCAAAGCAGTAAGACAAATTTTTAGCTACTGCGCCGCACAGGTAACCATTCTCGAAGTCTCCATTATAAATTTCGTTTTCCAATCAAACGTCTCTTGCTTCCACTCTACACTGCTTCAGAAATCAGGTGCGAGAGAATGAACCATTAACATCTCCCTTCTCATAATCACTTATTTCTTGCCTCTTTGAGTAGCCCTATGAAAATAACCAGTTTCATATGCGGCTTAGTTAGGGGGCAGATATCAATTGGAACCAGATTCACGTTTGGTTCCGTTTGAAGAGAGGCCTTTTGAAGGGACTCTCTGCACTCTCTTATCAGTTGTCCCTCAAGCAGCCTTTCACATTCCTTTCAATTTAATTATTATCATTTTTTTTTTTTGCAAAATCTTATGCCTCCCGAATAACTGAACGGTGAAATGAATGCCGTTTGGATCAGACAGAGGCACATATTAAGTGTGTCAAACATCTGAATGTGTTTGAGGGTACGGAACGCTTTCTCTCCTGTTCCTTACCTAGAAATATTCGGATATTTTTAGTTCTGTTTTTAATTTTTTTTATTTTGTTTTTTATTTCGGATATTACCTATACACTCCATTCTTCTGATTCTTTGTAGTTAATTTATTGGTTAATCATATGACAATGATCAATTGACCTTTTGAGTTTTATTTGAGTTATTTTGGGATTTAAATTGTAAATTGTGAAAGCCTCCACCAGAAAGCTGAAAGAACTGAAAATGTTAGATCTTTCGGTTCGCACGGAGGCTAAAAGCCACAGGGTTAAACCCTTCGAATCTTTGAAGGAGAAGAACAAATTTTGTTTTCTTGTTCTTTTCTCATCTAGTTTCGAACACTTCTTTCATTTTAAAATTAGCTTAGTTAAATTTATAATTTCCATATGTTAGTTTTCAATTTTTCTTCTAATTGAAGTTAATGGATGGAACATGAAACTTGTTTCAAACAGAGTTCTAATATTTTGATTTACTGTGATTGAAAAATTATGTAAGTTCCTTTATTTTGAAATTCAGAATTTAATTGACAGTATCAAATATAATGGCAGAAATACAATTGAGATTCATGTACCCAAACTTGAGACTCATTAACATGTGCTAATTTACCAGAGTGAATAACATGCACTAAAGTGAATCACATTCACAGATATTACCAAGAACAGATGGAGTATTAGATAACATTATTAATAAGTGAATTAGATTAACATTTATTAAACTATGAAATACACATCATGAATACAATGCTCTTTCCAATTTAGCCATAAATAATTAGCCAGTTTGCCACCAAAGCACACACAAGGTGAAACATTCTGCTTGCTGGAATGTTTTGTAGCTGTAAAGTTGAAACAGAGAAATCTTTCACTAAATACTCAATTTTCACTTTGATCTTATCTGTGATCAAAGCTAGTAGTCATTTTTATGGATATTATTCATGGCCATGCTCAATCTCTCGCTCCCTTAACATTGAGTGGCTATTTTTTTGGTTGGTCAACCCTCTCAGTAGCTTAAACGTTCTGAGTTTTCTGTATCTCAAGCCCAAAAAGAACTGTTTCAACACATCTGATTGATACTCTTCATTTAAGTTCACCAATGGCTGAAGCTTCCTTCCAGACTCATCAATGGGTCTCTATAACTTATTAAAAAAAATTGGTAAAATGTATTTTTAATCTTTCAAAAATTTTGAAATATTTTTAGAATGATAGATTATTTTTAATCTTTTATAATATATCAAACATTAATATGAATCACATTCTAAATTATTTTAAAGATTAACATTAATTTATTTTGAAAAATAAAAAATTAAAATTTGTTATTTTAAAAATAAAAGATTAAAATTAAAA
The DNA here is from genome assembly GCA_026541065.1 of Canavalia ensiformis. NCBI lineage: Eukaryota > Viridiplantae > Streptophyta > Magnoliopsida > Fabales > Fabaceae > Canavalia > Canavalia ensiformis. The sequence continues at coordinate 633,329 of JAMKYM010000270.1, read as the reverse complement.
TTTTATAATTTTAGAAAAATTAAAGATATATTTTATTTTTGAAAATTTTATCTTTTCAACATTAAATTTTGCATTAATTTATTATAACTCCCTCATTTTCCTTACTTAACCCGTGATATAAGGAATAAATAGGAAATTTATGTAGCTATTACAAAATAAAGATATAAATATGTTAAAATAACTTTTATATATATCAAAAATATGTTTCAATTATTTCTTTTTATTTATAATTATGTAGGTTTTTTTATATTTTTTAAAAAAATTATCAAGCATTAAATTTAAAATATAAATAGATATAAAATAATTTTTTTATATAAATCAATCATTATTTGAAAAATTAATGGTCAATCTTATCTCAAGAATTAAAGCTTGACAAAATAGAAGAAAGGAGAGAGAATGCTAGTGCCTTTGGGGTCGCAAACAAGAGACTTCTAAATAGCTTTTGCAAATTTTGTATGTGGATGCAAATTTCACCGGTTGCAAATCAAATATTACACTTCCATCCCCATATCTTCATAACTTGCAAATCTTATTTTCATTACTTAACTTGTCAGCATAAAAAATTGAAAATCTTGTCTAATATCTTTATAGTTACTTTATAATTTTGTTGTGAGGTTATTTTTCATGTTTGCTGATCAAGGAGTATTACTAATGAGTCGTCTAACAACTTCATTTCAATAATTAAGACATAAAACAAGACATAATTTAAAGGAATGTAACTTTTACTAAAGGAATCAAATTGAAAGGTTTAGACAAACATAATTTAATCTCATCCTAAAACTCACAGGACAATCTCAATTGAAAAATATCTTAAACAAATTATGCTGCATGATTACATGATCAGAATCAAAAGTAATATAGGGGATATGTCAAGTGTGCAGGAAAAAACTTAGTGCAATATTTGATATCCACTTAAAATTGAAATTTCACCTTGATAAAACTCCAATTTTAATTCAACAACAAAATTAAAAGTACTTAAAATAGTATACTTAAATTTTGTCAAGTGATTACCATATGTAGTTGAAACATGCCTAGCCAAGGCACATAATCTACAATATAAAAGCTCCATCCAAGCTCAGTACTTCATGAACAAGGTTCTTTACATTGAATCTATCATCCTTACTGCGGCTCAATTCTCATTTTATATATGCTCTGTTTAAAGAAAGTCATGTACTGTATGTTATACGGAGTGGTGTTCTGTTTCTTGGTATGCTTAATTTTGCATAAACAGTTTAATATGGTGAGCTGAATGTTTGGATTTGCGTCCTATGTTAGTGCTTAACTACTTCCATTACTTTCATTTGAAGGAATGATTCAATTTGGTTGTTATACTCTAGTTTCTTGATTGTTATATTAATTTATTTTACATTCCATATGGAACTAATGTCAACAGTACCTACCATATCTTTCTGTACTGTCTTTATTTTTCTTTCAAAGAATGCTAGTTACAACTTTTTAAACATATTTTATAATTGGTCTATTTTTAAAAAAGTTTAAATAATTTTAAAAAATAATGATCAATTTATAAAGATGGTATTTTGAATTTTAAAAAATAAACCATCAGAAAAATGTGTTTAAATTTAAAGTTGTGTGAAATTTTCATTTTATTACATATGCTATAACGGTGGAAATGAAGCAATGAAACGTATGGTTTTCTCATTAAAGGTAATAGTGGTTCTTGAATTTATGCTATTCTAAACTGATTTCATTAAAATAAAAATAATGCTTCTTCTTCTTTGCTGTCTAGAGTAACAATATTGAAGTTAAAAGAGGAGAGGAGGCTAAGCAATCAAGAGACAAAAATCTTGCAAGAAAAACTAGTAAGTTTGGGAATCACTGTCTAGTTTTACTAGTAATATTTTTGGGATCTTTAAGAGACTCAACTCGAATTCCCAATCACTTAACGAATTCCACCACTTAAACAACCAATTAACTACTCTAACAAACTAAGAACCAACAATCATAAGTACAATATATATAAACACTCATGCTGCACACATTTTCTATGAGGAATAGAATAATGAAGTGTGCATTTTTTCTCTCTTATCTTTTTTCTCTCTCTTTACTTAGATAGTATCAAAGCTCTTTCAAGAGCTTTGTTACGCACTCTAGTTTATTATGACGAGAATTCCTAACTCGATTAACAGCAGTAGAAATTTAAATTATGTTGTGGAATAGTTGTAAGATTAGATGTATTATTTTTACATTCATTCAAATGAAAATTCTATGGGAATTGTAGTCATACCTTCTCTTAATGGAAAGAATTATCATTTTTGATCAAGAATGATACTCCAGTGCTAATTTCTAAGAATAAATTCCGAGTTATGGATGGTTAAATTGAAACTCCTAATCAAGACGATCTTAATTATGATCTTTGGGAGAGATGTAACAATCTAGTGGTGTCATGGATTGTTAACCGTGTCCTCGTTTATAGCTCAAAGTATATGTTGAAAATTCAATGGATCTTTGGTGTGAATTGAAAGAAAGGTTTTTGCAAGTGACCTTACTCGTGTTTCGAAATTGCAGCAAGAATTGTATGCCTTAAAGCAAGGTAATACTTCGGTTATAGAATTTTTTATAGAATTGAAAACATTGTGGGAGGATTGGAATTGTATCATCCAATGCCTTAATGTACGTGCAACGCGCAACGTGCAACGTCACCTATAGGTGCTTGGAAATTAAGAATGCGTAACTATTTCGTAACCAAGATCACATCATATGATTTCTTACAAGACTAAATGAAAAATTTGATAGTACTTTCTCACAAATTCTACTCATAGATCCATTTTTCCTTTGAATCATGTTTTCTCAACGATTCTTCAACAAGAATGACACCTTGGTGGTCCATCACTTGCAAGTGATGATGAAAAAGTCTTGATTAATGCAACTAAAGGTAACCAATAAGGAGGATTTGGCAGAGGTCAAGGAAGATATGGAGGTTGAGGCTCAAACAAAGTATGTAATTACTGTAATAAAATTGGACACACAGTTGATAATTGCTATAAGAAGCATGACTATCCGCTAACGTACAAGATAAGAGAATCCTCGTTCATTGGAAGCATTCAAGGTGAAAGCATAGGTTCAAGAAATCATAAGCCTCCTATTTCACATGACTTAAATAATGTAACCAATACATAGGTAATTTCTACACAATTTACTCTAGAGCAGTTTCAGTTGATCTTAAATATGATTCAAGGATTTGAAAGCTCTAAAGGACACATTATGAACATACTACCACCAAACTGCTCAATGCAATAGAAAGTAGCTCTGCTCCAGGTAACTTATTAAACCATTATGTAAATCATGCACACACCACAATCGACACATGGATTTTGAGCATTGGAGCAATTGACCACGTATGCAACTCACTACAGTGGTTTAGTTCCTATGTCAAAATTGATACACTAATGGCTAATTTGCTAGATGGAAGCCACGTTATTGCCGAGTAGTCAAGCACTATATATTTCACACACGATCTCTTTCTCACTCTTGTGTTGTACCTTCCACAATTTTCCATATTTTAGTTTCCAAACTGACCACCACTTTGAACTGTACTATTAACTTTGGAATTAATTCATGTTCCAATAGAATTTGAAGACCACAAAGATGATTGGTTCAATGAGAAAATTCGAGACCTATATCAACTTTGTCTTCCCCTGGGACACTCAAAGATTATAACAGTACATTCTATTTCTCAGTCACCCCTAGACAGACTCACATGACATTTATGACTAGGTCACCTCTCCCATCAACGTATGGAGGCACTTAGTAAAAATACTTGTATATTCTTTCATATAAACATATCACTTATGATATTTTTCAATTATCTAGACAAAAACGGTTGTTCTTTAATCACAATAAAAATAATGCAGAGCATGCTTTTGATCTTCTTCACCTTGACATTTAGGATCCATATTCTGTTACTTTTATTCATGATCATCCTTACTTTTGACTATTGTTGATGACTATACACGTTTTAGTTGGATCATTTTGCTTAAACATAAAAATAAAGTTCAAATGAATGTATAGAATTTTGTTAAGTTGATTGACGTCCAATTCAGTTGTCACGTGAAGGTTATTCACAATGATATTAGCCCTGGATTTAATCTCCTTGATTTTTGCCACAAATGGAATTCAACATCAACTGAGTTATGTGGAGACCCCATAACAAAATGAATGCATGAAATGTCGTCATTAAGATATCCTTAACATTAGTAGAGCCCTTATGGTCTAGTGCAAGTTACCCAAGTGTTATTTGTTCTATGTTATCTGCCACTCCGTTTTATATCCTCAACCGCATTCCATCCTGCATCATTGGCAACATTTCTCCTTATGAACGCCTTCACAATTTAGCACCTGACCCCTCTGCACTTCATGCTTTTGGGTGTCTTTGTTACTCTTCCTTTCTCCATGCTAGATGCCAAAAGTTTGATCCCTGTGCACATAAACAAGTTTTTCTTGGTTTCAAAGCAGGCTCTAAAGGGTTTGTTCTCCTAGATACTCGCACAAGGTCTCTCTCAGTCTCCCATCATATCTTTTTTCATGACCTTATATTTCCCTTTCACAATATTCCTCTTGACACCAACACCTCACATACACGGATATGTTGTGCATTTACTGTGCATACAAAGTTTTACCCACGGGCAAGTGCACCCGTCGGTGTAGAAAGGGGTATTTAATACTCTTAATATCATTCCCGCAAAGACTATTTCAACAATCTTAAAGAACGATTAAATCCTAATTTTTGAGCTCACCAGAAAAGGATTTATTTAGAAATATTTAAAGTGAATGGAAGAATAGAACAAAATGAGAGCAAGCAATTTAAAGACAAAAAGGCACAAATACGAATGTAATTATGGAAAGACATGGGACTTTGGTTTCCCTTATAAATTTACCCAATTTCAACCCAACTTCCTTATGAATGATGTGAGTCAATTGCTAATCATCCGTTCTCATTCTATTACTTCTCAATGATCATGCAATAACAATATTCTTTCCCTCAGGTTACTACCCCAATGATCATGCAAGGTATATAATTAAGAGAAATAATTAAGAGAAACATAAAGAACATGCGGACTTGTTAAATTAATAACTGATTAGAAATCAAGGATTCCGATTGATCCTCCAAAACCATTAGATTCAGTTTACCTCATAGTTCCATTAATTAGGCAATGGTACGATCGTCTATCCCCTAATTAACTTAGAAATTATTCTCATTAATTAACTATGCATAATAAGAAAAACACAATTGAATAGAAATATCGAATCATTCATAAAAGGAAAAGGGGTTCAATTGGTTACATTATAAGTTTCACCAAAGCCCCATGATCTAGGGATTAGTTACACATCGAGTGATAAGACAAACAAAAATATACTAGTCCAACAAAACAATCCACAATCCTAATTTTAGAAAAAGAATCACAAAACCGTAGTGTCAGCAAAGCTAACAATAAGACCTTGCAGCTCGTACTATGGAAGAGCTTTTCTCTCCAAATTCTACGGAGAGATACCGAGGGATACTAAAAGTGGTATGAGAATGGAATGGTGTGTCTTCAGAGTAGTGATAGGCTTACGTCCCGAAGAGTGGAGTGGCCTTTAGGGCCTAGGGTGGTGTCATATGGTGTAGTAGAGCCTCCCTTTTATAGGCGTGGATTAGGGTTTCAATGTGGTGGACTGAGCTTGACCTAGCCGTTTCTTCAGTTGTCACGACCAATCTACGTAATCTTATAGCACCGTAGGGCTGACGTGTCATTGTCGCATTAGATGTATTATCTTTTTATGCTACTTTTACCTTTTTTTAGTCCAAAACTTGCCTATTTTCGGATTCTTAGCTTGTGTGACCATTCCTACAAAAATAAGAAAAATTAGGTAGAATTAAAATTAAATAATTATAAATTATATTGTAATTATAACTAATTTTTCGTAGATAAATCAACAGAATGAAGGTTTATCAGATACTTGTTCTCCAAGTTTATTCCGATGATGGAGTATATTCGTTTCATCATATCACCTCTCCAACTTCACCTCCATCATGTCGATCTACTAAATCCACTCGCCCATCTTCCCATCTCGGTGACTATGTTTTCAGTAACATCAAGACCTATTCACCTTATCCCATCACCACTATTCTCACCTACCAACACCTGTTTCCATCGCATTGTCACTTCACCTTTTCCCTCCATAATGTTTCTGAACCCTCCTCGTATGCTAGGCCAACATCATTCCTCAATGGTAGGATGCTATGCAGAGTGAACTAGATGCACTCATTTCCACAAAAACATGGAAAATTATTGACCGTCCCCCCAACGTTGTTCCCATTAGAAATATATAGGTGTAGAAGATTAAAAGACGATCTAATGGATCCATTGAACGACACAAGGCTAGACTTGTAGCAAAAGGTTACCCACGAGTCGAAGCTCTTGACTACATGGATACATTCTCCCGTGGCTAAACTCACTAGGTATGCCTCCTCTTGGCTCTCGCCTCCGTTCGAAGATGGTACCTCCATAAGCTTGATAAGTTCAATGCCTTTTTACATGGAGATCTTCATGAAGATGTTTATATGGTTCCACCTCTTAGCTTAAAGATCTCATGACCTAATCATGTGTGCAAGCTTCTCAAGTCTCTTTATGGACCTAAACAAGCCAGTTGACAATGGTTCACAAAGCTTACCATGATGCTGCTTCATCTTGGTTTCACATAGGCCTACGCTGATTGTTCCTTGTTCACCTAACGCACCACTTCTTCCATTACCATCTTGCTCATATACGTCAATGACATCATCTTAACTAGGGACTCACTCTTTCCATGACCTACGTCATAGATGCACTTTGCACGTCCTTCTGCATTGGTGACCTTGGTCAACTCAAATACTTCCTTGGCCTCAAATTGCTCACTCCGTATCGGGCATCTGATTTTTTCAACATAAGTATTTTTTCAACTTTGTATTGGACACTCACCCCTTGATCTCGCTCTACATCTTTACCATGATCCTAGATCACCCCTTGAAGATCACCCCTTGCCTATCCTAGCCTACCTCACCACCACTCTTCTTGACATCAATTTTTCCACTCAACAACTTAGCTAATTCATGGCTTGTCCCACTTTCTCCCATCATCGTGCCACCCTTTGAGTTTTATGTTATCTCAAGAATGCTTTAGGACGTGGCCTTTTCTTCCCATGCCTCACTCATCACCAGCTCCTAGGTTCATAGATGCCAACTAGGGTGGCTACATTGACTCAAAACGCTTTATGACCAGATTATGCTTCTTCCTTGGCCATTCCCTTATCTCCTGGCTCTCTAAGAAAAAAACCACCATCTCCTGCTCCTTTATTGAGGTTGAGTATTGTGTCCTTGTCGCTGCTTTTTGCGAACTGCAATGGCTTCTTTACCTCCTTCGTGACCTCCATTCTCCACCCAGTCACACCTCTTTCCTATATTGTGATAGCCAAACTTCCCTTCACATTACCACCAAGCCAGTCTTTCATGATCATACCAAACATTTAGACATTGATTGCCATGTCATTTGTGAGAAAGTTCAATCTGGGGTTTCCCACCTTCTTTCCATTTCCACTATAGTTCAAGTTGCTGACATCTTCATAAAAGCCTTAGGCCCTTGACCATTCCACACTTTGGTCATCAAGCTTGGTATGGTCAACATCTTCCGTCCTCAAGCTTGTGGGAGGGGGGCTAACAGACTCAAGTACAACACCCAACCATCTAACGGACTCCACCACTGAGACAACAATTTAACCACCCAAACAAACTAAGAACCAACATTCATAGGCACAATATATATTAAATAAATTTCAATATTGAGATTGTTTAACAGGGATCACAACAAATATTTAGCTAGACTTTAAGGATAAAGATTTATTCCAAAACATGCATGGAGTTATCCAAATCCTAATAATACCATTACCTATTCAATTAAATCTAATGGATGAGATGTGGATGAATGCTTAGAAAAAAGTTAGTATTGGTTACAAAAATTTTAGAGAAGAATTGCACTCCAAAAAGCATGATACATGTGTATATGGTAAGTTCTAATTGACAATTGTTCAAAATCAATTTCCAAAAGCCCAAGTTGCTCCATCAATCTAAAAAAAATTCAATTGTTGAATTTGACAAATGTTTATTTCATTGCAAATGTTTTTATTTTTAAGTGCAAATCTAGATTCAAGATTTTTTTTTATTTAAAACCTGATTGTGAAGTAAATAGGAATTTTAATTTTAATTTATAAATTAATTCTGTTATATTGGACTATTTCTATTTATCTTAAAATTTATAATTTAGTTATTTGATTGTTAAAAATTAGACTCTATATTTTTGTTTGATCTGACCTCATAACAGTTATAAAATTATTACTGGTTACTAAGTCAAAATTTACTTTCTTTTCTTTTTTAAGTGAAAATGGCAGATGAAGGTCATTATCTAGGTCAACCAGTTGTAACTTCAAAATCCCATCAACTAATAACAAATAGTTCTCAAATAGTGACTCCGTATATGCAAGTTCTAATCTTAGTATTCCTATAGTTGAAAGTGGCATAGGTAATTCATATTTGCAAATAAATGATGATGTGGATTCATTAATAAAAATAGAGACTAGGAGGTTGAAAAATAAGGTGTGGTAGCATTTTACAATAGTGCAAATTAACAGAAAGGATATGGCTCATTTTAATTATTGCAAGAAATTTCTTGGTAGGAAATTAAAGAATATAATAAATCATTTACACCAACATGCATTCAACCAAAATTAGTATGAGAGGCCAAACAATTCTCTTGCCTAAGGTTGTGAAGGGTAAACAAGAGGTGGTTGCTACAACTTATGATGCTAAAATTTAAAGAAAGACCTTGCAATAATGGACCATATTGGGTTTAGATGATATTCATATGCACACCAACCTATGTTCCAAGTTCCTTCCTGAAACACCATCAAGAAAGAAATCATGAAAGATTATGATAATGAAAGGTTATTGGTTATGAAGTTTGATAGACACTAATGAAGGAAGGATGGTTATAACATCAAACTTGTGGACAATAGATAATCAAAACAGGGGATACATAACCATCATAACTCATTACATTGATAACTCTTGGAAGTTAAAAAATTTCATTGAGGTAAACATTAATCAACACTTATACTTGTAACTTTTCCTAATTTTTTTATGTTATTGTCTAATTATATTTATAACCATTATTTGTATGATAGGTTTGATTATGTTCGTGTTGTTTATAATAGTGATAGGCATTATGATGTATTGATTGACTATTTAAGGGATTGGAATATTGATACAAAGTTGTCTATAATAACTTTAGATAATTATAGCACAAATGATTTAATAATTGCTAAAGTTAGGGAGAAATTGAGGCCAAGTACTTTATTAAAGGATGGTTATTTGCTTCATATGAGTTGTTGCACATATATCTTGAATTTAATTGTAAAGCATCAGTTAGATGTGGTAAAAGATGGGACAGAAAAAATTTGGGATAATGTAGCATTTTGGACCGCAACACCTAAAAGAAAGGAAAATTTTGAGGACTATGCTAAACAATGTCACATTTCTTACATTAGAAAGTGTTGTCTAGATTTTCCAACTAGATAATATTTAACTTTTAAGATGTTAGAGGTTGCAATATCACACAAAAATGTTTTTATCCCTTTAAGACAATGTGAGTTGCAATATATCGATTTTCCAACACATTTACAATGGCAGTCTGCACAAGATACTTGTGATAAATTAAGAATATTTAATTATGTCATTGAATTGATATTTGTATCAAATATAAAACTTCCAATATTTATTTTCCCAATATTTGTGAGTCAAGTTGGTAATAACTAAATAGGTCACTTCTCTTTTTGAGGTAATTAAAAACATGACAAAGAAAATGTCAAACAAGTTTAAGAGTTATTGAAGTGTGACACATCAGTTAATGAGGGTTGCTTGTTTATTGGATCCTAGGTATAAAATGAAGTTACTTGAATTTTATTATGAGCATGTGTATGAAGTTGAATATTTGTCACAGTTAGAAAGGATCCAACAATTATGCTATGATTTGCTTGTTGACTATAAATTGAGAAAAAGGAATGAATTGGGTGATGGTTCTCCATGACATGACACTGGTGATGTTGTTCAGGATGATAGATTAAATGCCTATTATGATTGGTTTCCTCAAAGAAAGAAAAAGGTTAGGCCTACGTTTATTAAAACAAATTTGGATCATTATTTTGAGGAGGAGGTTTTACCAATCAAATCAGATCTTGACATTTTAGCATGGTGGAAGGTTCATAGATTCAACTACCTAACATTACAATTAGTTGCAAAAGATATTTTAGCTATTCTAATATCTACTATGACTTCTAAATCAACATTCAGTGTTAGTGATCATATAGTTTGCCCCTATCGTAGTCGATTGCATTAGGTTATTTTAGAAGTTTTGATGTGCACTAGAATATGCTTATAGGATATAGAAAATACAAATGAAGTTTTAGTTTCTTTGCTTAAACATCATATATTATATAATTTTGATATTTTTATTTTTAAATATCAATTGTATATTTGTAATTTATTTTTTTAAGACATGATACTTCAAATACTAATATAATTGAGGACTTAAATCGTACTTCTGTACTAATGAGATGCATTCTGATGATGAAGGTAAAAAAATAATTTTATACTTTTATACAAGCATTTAAATTAAGTTATAACTTTTTATGGTTATATATATTTTTTAATGCCAAATAAGTTGTCCAACAACATTTCTTATTGATTGTTATTGAATCATTAGAATTAGATATATGATATTAATGATGAATGTAAAAAAGTTTGTTCCTAGAATTTATGTTTTATGGTTATTTTAATTTTTTTTAAAGAACCTTGTATTGACCATACAATTTGCTAGACCATGTACTACAAATTATAAGATTAATGTATTTGAAAATATATTTGATAAATGTGATCTATTAAGTAGGCAGGCCATGTTTTGGTTAGGATAGATATGCAAATGGGGCAAGGAAAAAAACAAAAAATGCAAGGAGCAGGGTGGGTTCAAGTGGAGAAAAAAACCTAAACACAAAAAATTACAGGGAGACATATGTGGTACAAGTTTCCCCCGACTTCGATTGCGGATGGGGTTGGGGAGCGAGTTTTGATTCTCGACAGGGATGTGATTGGGGTTGGGGAGTGAGTTTTGATCCCTGACAGTGATGGGGATGAGGATGATTTTGGGGTGCCAGGGATGGTGAAGTCAAATCCTTCCCTGGCCTGCACCGTTGTCATCCCTACTCTTAATCTTAAATGAACACTTCAAGTCTTTCAACCTATCTAATAAATAGTGCTTGATGTTTTAACTGAGTAATCATATTATACTTATCATGAAATTAGGAAAAAATGGAAAACTCAAGACCCAATACAAGGAATTTTACATACAAGTAACAAAAGCACAAAGAAGGTAAGCTAAACTCAAAGGAAATCAATGTAACATGAATAAAAAGATTCCAAGATAATAAAAAATTAAGGAACATTTAAAAGGAAATCAAAGGGAATATTAAGGAGGTGACAATGTTCCAAAATATACTCCAAGATTGAAATTTAAAGTTTAAACTAATCTAGAGAGAATTTGAAAAATAATCTAGAATTTAAATTTAAAATATGCATATTTTCTATTCATATTTTTTTTATATGAAATGAAAATGAAAAATTACAATTCAAATCACACAAGATATACTTCATGTACATTTTCCTTTTTCTGGTTTTTTTCTTTTTTTATATACTTTTGAATATTGTATTTTAATCTTTTTTCTTTTGTATATTGCTCTTAGGTTTTTTATCTTTTCTTTTTTAAAAAAAAAACTTTGAGAGACCTCAAAATGACCCTTTCATACATACCAAGGTTTTAACAAATGAAATTGTGATCCTTTACACATTTGAATCAAATAAGCACAAAAATATGCATATGCTAAATTTTTTTCTTTCACTTTAACATGAAGGATTTGATCTTAAATTTTGAAATATATAAATGAAATTTGTAAAAACATCCAACAAGCATATTGGAGTAGAGATTAATATCTTTCCAAAGCATACTTAATTGATTCATTTTGATATCAATAGCTATTTTTGACAAGTTAAATCACAAACAACAAAATCAACCTCAATAACATATATGAACAATGAAGAATACTTTGGACACAAGTGATCCATATCATGAAATTCCAAAAATTAATTTGATTAACTGGTTCTGAACATGATTATACATGATTTATTCTTCATCACAAACATCAAATCTGGATCCACTTGGTCTAGATCTTTTAGATCAAGTTGAAGCACTTTTGGAGGGAAATTCAAATTTCTTTTCAAGAATTTGAATACTTATAAGTTTTTGTCAATGTTTGATAGAATAAATTTCCATTTTTTTATTGATTTGAACTTTATACATAAAACATGATTAATTTAAGAGTAATTTACCAATTTTTCCATTTATTTTTGAAATTTTCTTGAATTTCTTTTTGGGCCCAAGAACAAGATGGTCCAATTTTGAATTTTCAAGTGTTTTTATGGAATTTAAGCTAGTTTTAACCGATTAAATGGATTAAAATTATTAGATTCACTTCGATTGACATAGATCAACTTGAATCCAGTCCAAAACACAAAGGAACAAGAACAAAAAATTGCAAAAAATTATGAAAAATAAGTAGTAAAAAAGTCAAATTAATCAAATTTAAAGAGGAAAATGTTAAAAAATACCTTGCAGATCAACAAGCTCTTATACCACTTAATGGAGAGGTGAATGCAGCCTCAATTTAACGAATCTAGATATGTAGGGTCTGGTCCAAATTTCATCCAAGAATAGGAGAGAACCAAACATAAAATGAAGTAGAATAGGAAGATAACATTGAGAAGAGATTTAGAAAAGTGCGGAGGCACTACATCCTCTATGGAAGAGAGGTTGATGATCCTGTATTTTGCCATAATGGAGCACCTTCCAATGATAAGAAAAATATTGAGTTTAAGCTTAAGGAAAAGAAAGAGAATTCAAACTCTCTATACTTCACTCAAATGTGAAATTTCATAAATGAACTAAAGTTATGAAAATAAGCTACAAGATCCCTATTTTTAGGGTAAGGGTGTAGAGAATTCAGTTAAGTCTTTCCTTGAACACCCTACTCTTCCTATATTAGGCTTCTAAGGCCCAAAACCTAAAAACCTAAGGTTGCATGCTCAATCTTAAGGCTACATGCTCAAACTTGAAGAAAAAGTACAAGAAAAATGGTGTCTAGGAACCTATACAAAAAGAGACCCCTAATTTATTACAAACAAAATATTCTAAACTATTTTCATGTGAAAAATGGTCAAGAACTCATATCCTTACTCATAAGCTCAATAGTATACAATGAAAGAGCACAAACATGTGCTCTTTGGCCTAATAGGCCCAATGGTCCTTTGCAGTTAGAACCTCATCATTAATTATTTTGGTATGGGATGCAGTAGATTGCATCCTAATCCTAAGTTTATCATCATAAAAATATTTGAAGAGAATAATAGGATAACATATTCATACTTTACATACGATGGTTGTTTTATAGTAGCTCTTTGTAAACATCAAAGAACTTATATGTTACATGTTTGGACCTTGAATTGGGTTGGTATACGGGAGGATAAGACCCATGTATTTGGGTACGAGATTTGTGGTTTTGATAGTTCATTGTGATGGCCAAAGAACTCATACATTAGAAATATTAAATTATATTATAGTATACTAGTCCTATATAAATATTTACTTGAATGAAACGTTTCACTTTCTCTCCAATATACTTCTTTGTATGTGAATTCCATAGTAGAACTACAGTGTGGATCACCCTCTCCTTGACGTAGAGGTTAGTTAAAAGATCTCTCATTCTCTTATCGTAGGCAACATGTAACATCCAAAATTTCTCATAATGAACTTTCTAGGCTTCAAATGTCCTCTTGTAAGAAATTAAGCAAAAATAAAAAAAAATCTAAAGAAATTAGAGAATTTTTAAAAAATAACGAAAGTGCCCTTGCACTAGGATAACACAAATAAATGTGTAGGAAACCAAAATTTTTTTTAAATATTATATGGTATTACAATCCATCAACAATGGTTAGAAATTCATTAGAAAAGAATAGAAACAAAGAGGGTATAAAAAAGCCACCAGAAAACTCTAAAAATACCAAAAATGTCCTTAGAAATCTGTCTTCCATAAGGGCTAAACTGTTCCCGGAAAAATGGCAAATCACATAAGAATAATTTGGAAATAAATCAAAAAGTGTTAGAAATATCGGAGGAACAATTTGGGAACCTTATGGGAAATTTTTAGAAAAATTACCAAAATATCCTTAGAAGGCCAGTAGGGCAATAAAATGTAAATAGAAGTCAGAATATGGGTCTCACCCCTTGAGCATGAAAATGAACATGTGGAAAATAAGGCCATGACTCACCTTATGATTCATCACTTTATTAATTCCACACAGGACAAAAATATTAAATAGGAGAGATAAAATTAACAATGATTAAAATAAATTAACCTTGATTAGTTAAAATTAACTATGCCTAAAATAAGTTAATACTAGTTAGTGATAAATTCAGAATAATTATTATTAAATTAATCCTAAAATGATAATTGCTTATATTTACATTTATTTTAGAAAATGGAAATTACATGCAAATGTACTAAAATACCCTTAAGTGAGAAATTAATTCCAAAATAGTCCCTAAGTGACCAAATGGTATCTTTATGCCATGGAGGGCTTATTTGCTTCATAATACACCCTTCTAATTACTTATAAAATTACTTAAACTTAAACTACTCTCAAAATACCGAAATTCACACTAAGTTTAAACTTACATTTTTGAAGTTTAGGTTAAAACAAAATCAAATCCATCAAGCCCCACCATCATTACTAAAAGATCTTGTTTGGACCACCAAAGAGGAGGGAGATCAACCTTAAAGACCCACCAAACCGTCATAAAAGTCTTCAACACATAGGATCTTTACCATATATTTTTCAAAGATTTTAATCATGTGTTCATGGTTTGATTTTCTTCTTTTTAGTGGATTTCTCTCTAAGTTTTATGGATCCCTTTGACTTGAGTTTAATGAAGGTCAAAACTTTTTTAATGGTTAAAAATGAGCAGCATAGAGCTTTTGGTGATTTTTGATAGTTAAAGAAAACTTTTGATGGATTAAAGTGCTTCTAGAACCTTTGGAACAATTTAATCGGTTAAAATTTCTTAAAAATGATTTTTGATACTTTGGAGAAAATTTGAGAGTTCATGAGAAAATTTTTGAAGTGTTCAAAGTAAAGGATGGATATATCTTTGAGTAGATCTAGTAGATCTACACTTGTTTATCTTGAAAAATGTTTTGTTTAAGATCTTTATGTTCAAAGTTTGAAGCTTGTTTATATATTTTCTTAAAAGCTTTAATCTTGAAGTTGAACTTTAATAAAAGTCTAAATTTGGACCCATACGTTAAATATCTTATAAGACTAAAAACTTAAGTCATAAAAATTAACTTAACTTGAACTTGGACTTAAAAACTAGTAAAAGTAAAGGTAAAATTTTGGACCAAAAGTTGAACAAGTCACTTAAGACCTTCCATGACCATGACGAAAGCTATGGGTAAGGAAAAATCATGAATGGATCTAAGAACAAATAATGTACCAAGTGCTAACTTCATGACACAAAGGTCAAGTGGCAAGAAATTGAGAAAAGAAAACTTGGGTTTAAAATTTTAATTAAGGTGCAAAGAGAAGCATAATCAAGTATAAGAAAGAAATTATAAATTTGGAAAAGACATGAAAGTTGGTGGATAACCATTCAGCTATATTGATGAAAAGTGGTGAAATAAGTTAAAACCTTGTTAGAACTTAAAAATGAACCTAAATATGTTTAGGATGTTGATTATAAATTAATTATGGAGTAGAAGGAGTAAAGGGGCATTCAGCCACATTCACAAAGCAAGGAGGAAAAGTTATAAAATTTCTAAGGTTGGTGTGAACTAATAGCCTAAGTTCTAACTAGTATAAATCACCTTATAAGAGAAGAAAAATTGAACATAATATCTTACGATTAAGGGATGTAGGTTCAGCCACCTAGAAAATAATTAGGCAAAGTAGGCGAATTTAGATGTTTAAGGATAATTAAATAAGAAACGAGTAAGAAACTTTAAATTCATGATCAGGGAGAAAAACAACAAGGTTCATTGGTAGGTCAAACTTAATTAGTCAAGTTATTAGTCAAAAAGTATAAAACTTCAAACATTTAAACTTAAATTAAGTAAGTTGTCCATAAAACATTCAAATTAATGAACACAAAGAGTAAGCAACCAAATAGGTCATTTGGCCAACTAGATTAGAAATTCAACATGTCATAACCTTATACTAAAAATTTTAAGAAGAACTTAATCTTTGAGAAAAGGAAAGGTGGAGAGGTAACTTAGAAGGATGAGTAGACTAAGATCCTATGAGATTTATCGTAAAACTTATGAATAATGTAAGATGGACAAACTATTGGAAAAAGGTCCAAATCCTCTCCATTTCGTTTTATAAAAATCTGTCATGTGTAATTTAAAAAATCAACGGTCTAGATTTAAACACCTAATTTAGGATAAAATCAAAAACCTAATTCCTAAATTTCATAGTTAAAGACATGATATTATTTTTTTATTTTTCAACGGGCGCTACTGCTTTTGCTCCGCTATTGATTTTGCTTTCAGCATCGATGACAAGGATTCAAGCGCTGTTGACAACAAAGATTTGGCTGCCATTAATGACGAAGCTTTGCAATGTATCTCCTTGCATGATTGTGATTTTGCCACTAACAGTGAGGATTCCGATCCCACCAAAGAGGAAGCTTTCCGACGCCACAATGAGGAAACTTTTGTTGAGCATGTAGGCACAATAAGAACCAGTGATGTTCAAGTAAAAATAATGGTTCTATTGTTGATTCAAGCTTGTTTGAGTTTGTTCAGTATTTGTCTGTATTGCTGATCATGCTGAATAATTTCCAAGACCATTTGGTATTCTATTGGTATGTGGACCCAACCATTGCTCTCAAAAACTACTCTTGGAGTTCAACCTATCTAAGAACAAGTTCCAATCGGGTGGTTTGGTCCTCAAAACCATTGTGGTACAGATAGCCAACTGCATCTACAGAAATAGAACTTGTGAACAGTTATTTGATCATTGGTATTTCTTAAAACAAATTTTTATGTTGGTTAATGGGAAATTTTAATAAACTTGAAAATATCAACACTTAATACTACAAATAAATACTCACCGCTTAGTAGTCAATCATTCTCTACAACACAGTTATTTACTCCTGACTGTCCAGTTTAGATAGTTCTAATCCAACAACAAATATTTAGTGTTGCATTGATGTGCGCTGGTAAGATTTTTCACATTAACTAAAGAGTCATAATTCTCCTTATAAAACTTGATGCAATCCTCTTTTCTTAAACTAGCTTTAGGGAGTAAGTTAGGTCTAATTTCTAATATGATATTAGAGCCTATCTAGTCTTGATGACGTTGGACCCATCCAAAAATTTCCAGTCCTGCAAATTTCACACACCGGATTTCCAATCCTAGGTGAGGGAGGTGTATTAAGATGTCCGACATTGGCTAGAAATAGAGCCAAAATATTTTTTTTTCTAGGGTATGGGCAGTGCTCTCTTAAGCTAGCTCTTGGGAGTGAGTTAAGCCTAGTTTATAAAGCACCTGGATGGGTGCATCATGTACTTTGCCTTGATTCATACATTTTTATAATAAATATAGTGCTTTATGATTTTTGAAGCTCTCTGCACAACCTTTTTTATTTTCCTTGCTTAAGATTACATGTTATTATCTAATATTGCTGGTTTCACTTCATTAACCGATGCTTCTCATGCTTATATGTTTTAATGTTCTTTGTAGCTATTTGTAGTGATGAAATTGGATACTACTACTTCCATGGGGCAGAGTCATGAACAATTTCTTCAATTGGTGTCCAACATCTCAAAAATTCAGCACGCCAATATTGTAAGGCTTGTTGGCTATTATGCTGAGCATAGCCAATGACTATTGTGCTAGGACATGGAGAGGATTGCAGAGCCAAAGGTACTTCCTTAAGCATTTCCTATCCTGGTTGAGGTATTGAATGCACACATGGCTGCATAGGACTGCATTGGACTGTCATATTATTGAATTCGAAAAGGGTAATGAGTAATTTTGATGGAGATATTGCAGTAATAGTGTCTGAACATAATCATGCAGTGACTAATTGTCATAATGACTAAAGCTTATGAAGGATGTTGTGCTAGTGAATAAAAGGACCATCTCAAATGAGCGAGAAGAAATACCTAAAGCCATGACAAAATTGTCGTAGGAGACTCTAGTACGTTTGGAACAATGCAGAATTGATCTGAACAAGAGAAAATGTGATAGTGAATTGTGTAGTTGTAATGAAAAACCTTATGATGTGACTGATGTTGTAATGAAGTTTAAAAAGTGTAGTTGGTTTGAGTTGTAATAAAATTTCAAATTTCATTGAGATGAGTTGTAAATTAAGATTGTACTAGATGTTGTTTTAATGAAATTATGGATTATACAAATTTACAGGCTCTTATGATTAAATTGTTAAACAGAAACAGAAACAGTTTAACTTTAAACAAAATAATGCAAAAATAATTGAAATAACAACTTTATACACACTAAATAAAATGAGTTCATTATGGCTAAAAGACATTGTGACAAAAATCCATATCCAACAAGATAAGTTTTTTATGCCACCACAAGCACATATACATATTTCTTTTAAGAAAACTATATCCAAAAAATGAGTCCATGATGCCTAAAAGTAGTTGTGCAACCCCATTACATTCTAATTGTCAACTTGACTTGATTGTGTCATTCGATTTGTAGTCACATGTTGACCTTCAGTATCAACTTGTCTTCCACTCCTACATTTCTTTTCATTTAAAATTAGATGATCTAAAGATAGAGAAAATGCATTGTAATCCAACGGTTGCTACATATCATGATGAAAGTTAGATAAAATTTTATAAAATAAATAGAAAAATTATCTATTTGACATGATTATATAATTTTTTTATCGTTAATAATTGAGTAAAAGTTGGACTTGTGTCAAAAATATGTATACCATCACTTGTTGGTCCAAATGATTCCTATAGAATTGACATTATAAATATGAGATGATAGTACAAGTTGTAAAGTATTAACAAATAAATATTCAATGTCAATAACAAAAAAAGAGTAACTTACCAAAGCATATTGAGACTTTTTTTTGTAATAGCCTTTTCTTTTTATTCAATTTCTCAACCCAAGATTTAGGTTGTTTTTTACCCTTGTATAGGCAATCTCGCTTCTTAATGCCTTTTGCACCAATAAAATCAATTACATTCTCATTATTCTCAATCATTTCTCCATTTGTATACTTTTCAAATGATATGGATACTTGACAGTTCCTAATTGATTCTCCATCTAGAGACTTTTGAGTCAACATATCATCAATTAATTTTTTGGACTCCTCATAAACTTTGGATACAAAGGTGTAAGTTTCATGAGATTCAACTGCTCTGTTTATCAATTGAACCATTCGAGGATATAATTCATTATATCGCTTCATGAAATGAGCTTTTATATCTAGCTCAACATATCCTTTCCAATCTTGGTTACTTCCTAATCTTGCATCTTTTGTCCACCGTTTTAGTATATAGTAAGGAGGGATTAGCTTGATATTCATCATATCCAAAACTTTCAAAGCATGACTATATAAAATGCCATGTATCTCAAATTTACAACAATCACAAGCAATCTTTTGGTCAGAAACATTTTCCATCACTATTCTCTCCTTACTGTCATCATAATTTGTAACAACATACAACCTTTCATTCAATTTCTTTATGCAAGTGCCTTGATATTCCTCATATTCCTCTTGGAATTTCTCAAATACTTTTGGAGTGTAAATGTTTCCGGCTTGTACAAGCATAGGGGCCTTCTTCATTTTTAATCTAGGCAACTTATGTCTACTTTCATAATTAGCTTCTGACTCATTGTTCCTTTTTCCATTGATAACTCTTTCAAAGTATTAAAAAATTGTACCAAACTTAAATCTGACTTCAAATGAGTTTTTAAATCAGAATTAAAACTCTCACTTAACTGTGTAGATCTCCCACCTACAAGGAAATTTTTTCAAACATTATGTTCAAGAAATAAAGTATTACTTGCATTAAGTAAAATCTCCATATAATAGAGTAGATCACATACCTGCAGTGAAAGTTTTTTGAACATAAGTCCATGCCCATTTTTCCTTGACTCGAAAAATGGTATGCAGCCACGAATCATAGAAACATTATGATCAACAAGTAAGGCATTCCATGCATTCAAAAATTCTCCTTCTTCTTCATATAAACCAATGCATGCTTCAAACTCTAAGCAAAATTGTGAACTTTTTTTATAGAGATGGTTCACGTCTTAAGGCATTTTCTCTTATATGCCAAGTACATAATCCATGAAATGTTTCTAGCATAACTAAGGAAATTTCCTTACTCATTGCTGCATCTTGATCTGTTAGAATCGTTTTTGGTTTTTCTCCACCTATTAATTTGAGAAAAGTTCCAAATAACCATTGAAAAAAAGGAATTGTTTCACCATATAGCAATGTTGCTCCAAAAACAACTATTTGCCTATGATTATTAAGTCCAACAAATACTCCCAATTGACAATAATCCTTATTTGTCTTGTAGGTGGTGTCAAAAGTGATGATATCACCAAAATACTTATAGTCATTTACCATTTGTGCATCCGCCCAAAATATATTCGTTATTTTCTCATCAACATCCATTTGAAAGTCATAAAATAATGAAGGACTCTCAGTTTGTTGTTTGAAATACATCAACAATGCGCCTACTTCACCATATCTTAACGATTTCTTCCTTTTGGTTTGAAGGTAATTTTTATAGTCTTGTCTTGTATAACTAAGAATGTATATTCCTCCAGCTTGCTTGGAAACATATTCATGAAAATCTTTTAGCCTTAGTCCAGATTCATTGGCTAATACAATTTGTGATGCTTGTAACTCAGATATGTGTTTATAAGAACGAATCATATGAACGAATTTTGGGGGTTCAAAGGGTGATTATGTTGAGCTACAAAGTCAATGACCTTGTATTTTGCAATCTTCCTATCAAGTGAAATAATCATGCGTGCTTCACATCTTGTTCTTGTTTCTGCTCTAAGTTCTTTTGTTAAGTGATCTCGTTTGTCAACACCTCGTTTACCTTCTTCAAAGCACGAAAATTTTCTTGATGTCAAAATTCCATCTACCTTGCTTTTATTTCCATATTCTCGACGAATACCAAACCCATTTCTCCAATGATACTCATTATAAAACTCATAAGCCGCTATCTCATATTCAAATTCCATTTCCAAGTGCGGTGTATAGTCAACAACACTCTCTTGACCACATTATACAATATTTTCATGAATATTGTTAGCCCATTTTTCTACACTCTCGACTATTTTAGTTGATGACTTGCTTATATTTGCTAGATAATAATAAAATGAGCATGTTAACTATTATAAAAAAAAATTGTATTATTCAATAGAATGAATGAGATTCATATAAACAAGTATAAAGAATGAGTCTTTTTCTTACTCCGCAACTTAAGAGTTTGGTGCAATATTTTGCTCAACAAAGTGGACTCTTTTCATGTAGCATAGCGATGTTATTTATGTGAGAAAAACTGCAAATAGTATCGTATTTTTCTTCGTTACACAAAAATAGTTTTGCTGTGTTTTCTTCAACAAAAATACTACCTCTGTTCTAGTGTGCTCTGTTTTATTGATGCAGGAAATAAAGTTGTGGGAAATAGAATTGTTGTTTGTTTCTCATTTTCTTCCTTAATTTGGATAACTAAATCTAAACCATTAAATTTTTTAAAGACACGTGGCTGATTTTAGATGAAGGAAATGGAGATCTCCATTTCTTTAAGAAATGGAGAGGATCCTGACTTATTGGAAGAAGTTTACATGCTATCCAAAAAAGTAATATCAAACTTAATTAAGAAATTCTTGATTAGAAGATTAGTTTTCATTCAAAAATATCATGTCAACTTGTTGTATTATCCTATGAGTACACGAAGATGAATGTAAATTATATGGATAACACTCTTGAGTTTTTAGAGAGTGATGTATTATATGTTGTTCATATTGGATGATGATGTGAAAATAGTTTGAAATAGAGACTATATGTGCATGGCATATTGGTTAGATTGTTTGAGCATGCATGTTATTTGGAAGCTTTTAAAAGGAACCTAATTAACAAAGGGATCACTAAGGAAATAATTTATGTGAAAAGTTAATACTACTCTTAATGTGTCTTATGCATATTCTAAAGGCAAAATGTCCTTTTAAGGTGGAGACAAAAGGGTTCTTTTAAAAATCCATCTATTATGAAACGTCAGGTTTTTAATGTTTATGATGGTGACCACCATCAAGGAATGAGCTCATGTCCTAAGAAAAGAAGGTAAAGTAGCAGAGCTAGTGAAAAGATATTATTTGACTAAGTAGTATTATATTCCTATGTCTTAGATTATGAATAAGAGAATGATAGAGAAATGAGAAGAATTATGCTAAGGTATGAATGAAATGATAGTCAAATGATATTTATGATGTGATCTTAAAGATACGTGAGAGTTATATAATTTAGACTATGTAACTTGTATAGTTAATTAGAATCTAGTTCTTCTTTATGTAAAAGAAATCCACTTCAACTAAGATTTTCTAAAAATTAAAAATAAACTTATATGCATGTCATGTTTTCTAATAAATTGAAGTGGCTGGGTTAAAAGTGTGGTCACTAATCCTAGGGTAGAATCCTACTGAAAAACTTAGTTTTTCAACCCTGCTCTCCCATCATTTTCTTCCTAGGTGTTCCAAATATCGTTCAGGACCACGATGATCATCGTGGAGCTTAGTAACGTCAATTGGTTAACAAACACCCATATATTGGTCATTACTACTCACGCCAACGTGCAGGTTAATTTTTCTTAGAGCCACTTATTCATTTCTATTGTCATGAGCCCAAACTTCAAAACCATGGAATTCTCCATTCCTTTAGAGGCCCTCCACCCTAATATGGTATTTCCATCACCACTTGGCTATCAGACGCCACTAGTTGCACCTATAGAAGATTCCTCCTCATCTAAAAGGAAGAGTGACCCCCAAACACCATCTCATTACTAAAACATTTCTCACGTTTAGTCGTCATAGGGTAGCTCTTCATTCCCTAGGCCATATACATTCCAAAAATTCTAAGAGATGGCAAACAGAACTTTCATTGTTTTTGGATGAAAGTTTATGGTTGGAGCGTTATAACCCTCGTTGTTGAAGCATTTGCATGGCTGTTTTTGAGGGAGATATTTGAAGTGATACTCATAATGTATATCTTGTAATATAGTCGGATGAATGTACTATAATTAATTAGTATATAGTTTTGAATCATAGTATATGTGACGTATGTACATAATAGCAATAAATGTTCATGTATTTAGGTGTGTAAAGGTATAGATGCCTATTCTTAACTTAATTTATTAGAACTAAGTATGTATAAATATGGAATGTATAACTATTATGTTTGCATGACTTCTAGCATGTCTCTGTTTGTGATAAGTTGTATTTCTACTCAATAGAGAGAAGTATAAAATAGTAAAAACAACCTAGACAATATATTAATTAAACATGAACGAGGATGTTGGCTTGTTTATTTTTTGATATATAGTATTCCAATGAGGTTTGCATTTTAAATCAAGATGTTTTTAAAAAATTACCGTATTTTCACTAATAGTAATTTTTTAAAGATTCCGTATCACGAAGTAACAGTCTAATAATAGAACCATGTGTACGACTTAAGCATAAAAATAGACTTCATTTTTGGGGTATTACATAACAACTACAAGGAAAGAGCACTAGTGAAAGAAGATAAGTAAAAGAAGTAAACCAAGGTAAATCATGTAATTATATCTTAGTATCATGGGCTGACATATTCACAAAATCCCTTGCTAAAGATAGGTTTATATTTTTAAGAAATAATTTCAACATATATATGATAGAATCATAATTTTTACATAATTTTTTGTATGGATATAGAATCCAATACTTCATGCACATGATATATCAAACATTTGATGTTTTAAGTCCTTGATGCTTGTAGAATCTATTATTTATTTGATTTGAGACTCTTAACGTCTAAAGGATAAGTTTCTACACTCAAAATTTTTAGTTTGATTTATATGATTTTTAAAAATTAGCTTTTCAAAATGTATTAGTTGAAAATATATGTATGTTTTTCTTTAAATGTATATACTATGGAAAGGTTTCTTTGCATTTAATTCTACAATGATTACTTTGGTGAAAATTTATCTTATTTATAACTATGTTTTTAAAAGTTTTTTCCTTTGAAAATGACTATTTAAAAAATCTTTTCACCTTTCTCATCTCTCTCTCCCCCTCTATCTCTCTATCTCTCCCTATTTGAAAATCCTAAAACTCCATTTATGACAAAAAAAACACAAGTATAAAAGAAAAAGCACCCATGGGTAATCATTATTTAAAGACTCTACATCAGTTGTCACACTCTTAGAGACAGAGGCATCAATATCATCTCTAAACTAGATAGTGTTGGTTGCTATAAGTTTGTGGATTTTCATGAACCTTTCTACCTAAAACCCATCTTAGAGGTCTAGAACATGGTAAAGGAAAATTGTTGAAGCTTTGAGGATCATAAGTGGAGAGCTAGTAACCTTTGTTGATCTAGACTCACTCAATAAGTACAAGGAAAGACAGTTAACGTTTTAATTATTGATCTTATAGAGGCTACTAAGAACGCTCATAAAGGAGCATCTGTAGAAAAGAATGGGAGGGCATTATGATGTTGGCAAAAGTGTCAAAAAAGTGCTTTATAGAGTACTAAATCTTACAAAACGGATGCTTTTGTTATGGTGACCAAGGGCAAAAATTTATCAACTGAATGGACTCTAAGGACAACACCCCCAAACTAGACTGATTTTTCCTCTTCCATTTGCTAATGAAGAGGAAAGCAAGTCTACATTTTGTCCTAATACAGATTCTTTTAGGAGAAGAAGAAGGTTCCTTAAGGAATATTTTTATAGAGGTCTTCCATTTGGATGTTGTTCTCAATGTTAGGAAAAAAGGCAAAGGAAAGGACTAAGGTAACTAAAAAATATATGACAAATGGAGATTCATGTTAAAACCCTAGCTCTTCAAGTTAAATAGATTCGAGAAAGAGTTTAGACACTCAAAGTGTTTGATGCTTGAAGGAGAAAATGTCCAAGACAATCATCTAGAGTCCTTAAGCTTAACAAGGATGAAATAGTAGAACAACCTTTTGGACATATTAAAATTGTTGATTCCTTAAAAAGAGAAGAGATTCTATACAAGTTGATCAAATGATACCTAAGAAACTGATACTTGTTCTTAGAAGAAAAGGTAAATCACAACCTTATCCTCCTCCAATAAAACAAAAGGCACTTGATAAATCTATTAAATAAAAGAAAGAGATTACGAAGAAGAAGCTCTTCTTTACTTGAGCTAGTTTAGAAGCTAAGGCACTTTAATAAGAATCTTTATGTCAAAACAACCCATGATAATAATATTTCTTTATTTCAACCTAAAAACTTTTAAGCTCTTTTGCAACAACCATTTGATACATCAAAATAGCAAAAGCTTGCCAAAAAAAGGCTAAGAAGCTTACTGGTATGCAAGAGGCTAGGAAATGAAAAGAGGTATAAGATCTCATTACAAAAATTAAACAAGAAATAGCAAAACATAAACAACAATAGATAAAGGAAAAGAAAATTGATTGAGAACTTTAAAATTTCTGAGTTTTATTTTGCAAAACCTTCTTAAAAAAGAAAGGTTTCTTGAAGAAAAATAGCTTAAGATTATTATGATAAAAAAGAATTAGGAGTTGCTGATGAACTTGTAGATGAATTTGGTTATCTACAGAAGATGGCTATGCAAGGAATAAGAATTTTCAAAGACACCATCTTTAATTAAAATACTAAGACTGGTTCTAGTACTATTTTAAATAAAATGAAAGGAAAAAGTTGATAAAGGACAATAAAAAGAAATAAAAAATAAAGGAAAAAGAAATATCATAAAAGAACAACCAAATACTTTAGGCTATAATAAGGTTCCAAAGTCTTATGGAATATCTGACGGATGGAATCTTGTTTCAAGGTCCAAGGCATTTATGCCTAATAGAAGGTTTTCAAAACCTTTAGTACTTACAGTTATTAGTGTAAAGCAAAGATCAATAATTCATATGTTAAGGAAAGAGAACGATAAGAAGCTAATGAACTTACCTACTTCACCATAAGGTAAGTTTCATCTAGATGACTTTAGAAGCCATTTTTTTAATTTTTATGAACAAATTTATATTATAGACAAAAAAATGAACCTTTTATCCTAAAGTAGATGGGTTTCTCATGGACAACATTGACAAGAACCTTTACAAGACCTTAATGGAAAAAAAATTGATGTGAAGAAGTAATCCAACTTGATCATGCATAAAAAAAATCACTCAATAAAATGGTTACTAGAGAATGGTACACATCTTTATTTTCCTAAATTATTTACTAATAAACTTGACTACTTACAATTTAGATAAGGGTAAAAATGAGTATATTAAGATTAATTCAACCTAAATTAATGTTCAATGCTGAGTGAAAGAAATTAAAGAAAAAAAATAATAAAGAAGAATTTGATGTTAGATGCTACTTATAAAATCACATGACTTGGATGCTAAAGATTAAGGTACCTTTATTCTTTCTTCAAAAGCTAAAATTGAAGTTCTTGACATCCCAGATAATAATTTTTGTTTTATAACTCCATCCTTTTTTACCAGTTTCATTGTTAAACCCTAAACTCTAATATTATTTTTCTTGAATCTTATAACCCTATTGTAGAGAGATAGATCATAATATTTTGTTCTTCTAAAATTTGAGGAGGATTTTCAACCCATTAAGATTATTTGTCTAACTACTAAGATTAATATTATTAAATCATTCTCTTAAATATTTAAGAAGTTTGTTGGAAGATAAAATTTTTTATAAATTCTTGTTCACAAGAGTTATTAGTGATATTTTCATTGTTTATATGTTTTTTTATTTTTCTTGTTGAGAAAGGGGAAGAAAATACATTATCTTAATATATACTATCAATAATATATTTTTAATGTTTGTTTATGATTATGCTATGAATGTTTCTAAGTTTATATCCATTTCATTTTATATATGATATCATTAGTAGGATATGTGTGCTTTATTAAAAACTAATCCATCAAATTATAATTATTTGTTATAATTAAAAAAAGAAAGATTGTAATATTTAAGATGATTTATTTTTCTAAATTTTGGTAATGTTATAAAATCATTAAGATTCAATAGAATGTTTTATACACTAATGAATTTGAATCTATCTTTAGATAAGTTTTTAGGAAAGTATCTTATAAACTAAGAAGATTTAGAACCAAATGTTAATTTTTAAGTATTTTTTTTTTAAAAATGTTAAAATTACTTTTCAAAATATCCTATGAAAAGGTTATCTATCAATCTAAAAGAAATTCAAGATAAAAAGAATTAATGCTTCTAAAATTGTTGCAAAGAAAAAAAAGGAAAAAACCTCTTTTGATGCAAAAATGACACACAACCAGTGAAAAAGATATAAAAGTATAAATAGAATACTTACTACATTAAATAAAAACATATTTCTACCTATGAAGTTACATTTATATCTCTTAATTATTTTGTTATCATTATTTATTTACTGTTCATTTTTAAATAGCATAAACTATTTTTGTATTTCTTGAGAATATATAAGCTTGCAAACATTTGGCAAAAATATTTAATAGATACTTGAGTGTGTTAGATTTTTTTATAAAAAGAAATTTTTTAATGAAAAATAATTATAAAGTCAATAACTGAGCATAACCTTTAGATTTTGAAAGCAAATTATATATTTTGGGTTTTATCTTTTTATTCCTTAACCCCCTCCTTTTAAGTTTTTTATTATTTTCTTTTTCAAAGATTTTATGATTTTATTCATTCTTCAATTATAAGGGATGATTTTTATATTTTTTTTCCTTGAAAACAATGTGACACCCACAATACCACTGACCCAACTTATATATTTTATTAAATAAGCATATAAAGGATTTGTTGAAATCAATATAAAAAACCTGCTTTCCATAAAACATTTCAATAAAAAAACATCCACCATGTATAACTAATAACTTTTTAAAATACTAATTCGAATATTCTTTTCTTAAAAATAAGTTAAAGATACATATATAAAAAATACACAATATTTTAAAACTTTAACCAATATGGCCAATTCCCATCAATAGAAAAAACATCAATTTTCAACATAAGTTGGCATTCATACCTAATCAACAAGTTCACATACTTCATATGACACAACAAGCCCTCGAAGTTCTTGATGTCAAATGCAATTACGTGCTTACTTTATTAATCACAAGCACTAATGTGTCTATGTTGAAAACACAACAACATCTCAACATGTAATTATAACTAATACATAATTAAGAGAAAGGATCATGCCCGATACAAATGTCAACTAGATATGTCATTTAAATAAGGAAAGAACAACAACAATATCACTCTAGTTATGGCCTCTTAACTGAACCTACAAGATCTTTATCTGCATAGTCATCAGTCTAAGCTCCTATTGAAAATACATAACCTTTGCTCGTATACCCATTAAACCTCTTATCATCTCTATCAATTACCAATTCAAAATTTGTGTAACAAATGCAAATATAAAAAAAAAAAAGTAAACATACATTTCATATTGGTATAATAGTAGTTAGAATATTTCTAATTTTGTTTAGATAATTAAACATAATGTACCAAACAAAGAATAAAAATTAAGAATAAGAATCCTTGAATAAGAAAGAAATAATCAAAACATATACACATATATTAAGTAATCATTGCCTGATACATAAATGGATCGATACAAGATCATCGTATAATAATTATCTCACTTAATCGTTCAAATAAAATATGTAAGTAGTATTATTATATTTTTATAATTTTTATTATTTATTTTATAAAAATAATTTTGATTTTTTTTAAAACTTTTTATTAAATAATAACATTTTTTCAATAAATATATAATTTAGCTCCTAAAAATTACACTTCGTATATTGTTAATTTCAAAAAGTATCAACGGATACAATTTAGTATTAACTTAATTATTTTTCTACAAAAGTTTGAAAACAACATTAACAGTTTTAAGAATCAAAATATAAAATATTTTTTTAAAAGGTTAAAATACTAATAATAAAAAATTTGATATCAAATTATCTATATAACAATTTTGAACACTGAAAATATAAAATAAAATAGATGAAAATCAACAGCTTCTATAAAATAAAATATTAAAAATATTAAAACATAATTAAAATTAAAATTAAATTTAAAATAAGAAAATTTAAATTTAAATAATATATATATATATATATTAATCGATATCGCAGTCAGGCTAAAATAAACTAAAAAAAAAATTAATACTAGACCGAAAAATAAGTTGGCTTAATTTAAAGTTGAAAAAATTGAAGGTTTGTATTTTATTTTTAGTAAAAGATAAATGAAATTTAATAAAATAATAATATTAAAATTAATTAACTTGTTAGTTTAATTTATAAATAGGATTATAAGTTAAAAGAATATTTTTAAAAATAATTTTTATTTTTATTTGATTTGAATTCAATCAAATAAATGCTAATTAAACTTATAATTTTCTACAAAAATAACATCTATAATTTTAATTAATTCATATTTAGACAATTAAGCATCATCCAAAATTTTTAAATTAATTCTTAAAAATCAAAATCATCAAATCTATAGAAAATTCCATAATCCCTTTTAATTTTTCCATACAAATTAGAGAATTAAGCAAATCCTAATTTTAGAATTGCAGCATGCAAGATAAAATTAAATTAAGCATATAATTTCACAATTATAAACATCAATTGCAATGTATAAAAAGGGAAGAAGTATAAATCGCCACAGAAATTCAACTAAGAACCAAACCTCAAATCTTTTACTTATAGAATTAAAGTCAACGAGTCAACCAAGGAAATTAGTCTTCCATGATGTTTTTTATGAAAGCAAGAAGAAAAATAAAAATGAGAATAACAATTGAAACTTTATTAAAAATTGAGAATAAGTTTCAGTTTGTTTACAATGTATAAGAGTTTCCCTTTTTATAAACTAAGTTTGCCTATTAAAATTGGAAATTAAAATTAAAAATTGAAAATAAAGATAAAGATAAAAATTGAATTGGTTATCTTAGATGCCAAATAAAGATCCTTCAAAAATTGATTCACTTGTTTCTCTAGTTTGCAATTGAATTCCTTTTTTTTACTTTGTAATTTGAATTCAAATTATGCACAAAATATGAATCCTTATCTCATGCCTCTTTTTTAAAATTTTTTGTGAGTGTATTGATGGCCGAATTAGGGTTTTCATTCTGAACAAATGTTGTAGAAAATTCTATCCTTAAGCTTCAAAAATTGACCCCATCTAAAAATAACTTTTATAGCCTTAGAAATGTCCATTTTACTGGAATATGTCTATGTATGGGTTGTTTGGATAAAAGTTCTAAGTCACGATTTGACGCAAATAATTTATTATCCATTGCAGTTGGGTTACATAGAGATACATGTTATTTTAGAATTTTTTTGTCAACTTTCTAATTCCTCTGAAAACACTCTAATATCAATTTTATATCTCAAGATATGACATGCACAATAAATAAAGGTAAAGAAACATTAAAATTAAAAAATTAACCAATTTTATCAATTAAATCCAATGAAATCCAGTAACATAAAAATTATTCAAAATGATAAAATTAAACATGATTAAAACCTAATTTAAATCATCATAAAATAAAAATAAATATACAAAAAATATATTCATCAACACACACATATACGTATATATATATATACATACATATATATATATATATATATATATATATATATATATATATATATATCAACATACTTTAAGAGTAAATTTATCATGAGTTAGTTTGTTTAATATTTTTTAAATAGTTAAATTTTACCAATTTAATTGTTAAATTATTATATTTTATTATATAGATTATTTTATAAAATTTTATAAAATTTGAAAGAGTTTGATACTCTATTAAATAAATTTAAATTAACGTATATTAGAAGATATATATTATCCTTTAAAATAAAATAATATAATGAAATATCAATTTTTTTTTATATTTTATAAACATAATCTATACAATAAAATATTAATTTAACGGTTGATTGGATGAAATTCAACTGTTTAAAAGAGATTAAATGAAATAAGTTATTGTAAATTTACTTCTAGACTAAGTTGATCCCTCCTCTTATATATATATATATATATATATATATATATATATATATATATATCCCTGATTTAAAAATTATTCATATTTGACTTATTTAGTTTAATAAATATATCCTTAACTTAAAAAATTCCTCCATTAATCCCCAACTTTTATCACTATCAAGAAAATAAGTCTTTGGAATTAATTTCAATTAATAGATAGGTGAGTTAGCACATTAAGTGCCAACTAGAATATCATTTAACCATAAAACGACATACTTTTAACATTTTAAAAAAATGTTTGGATGCCTAAACAACATCGTTTTATCTTTCTTCTTCTTTTATCTTCTCCATGAGAAAAATGCATGGCTCTCTCTGCTACTACCTCTATAAACGTCAATGTCTTTGGTTGTTAGATAAAAGGCAGCAACTACAAATATCTTGTACCCTCTATCTTATCCATAAAAACCTTCTTCCAAGACTTCATTTCAATAATTTCCAAAAATATATTGAAACTCAAAGATAGTGAAAAGCAACCAAGTTGGAGCAGTTGCATGCTGAATTAAGGGATTAGAAATAAAACAAATAAAATTTTATCTTAGACGTGCAGAAAGTATTATGGAGATAAATTTGAAATATTTTTAAAAAATTTAGGACTAATTTTCATGATTTTTAAAATCTTAAGATCTAATTTGTATTATTTTAAAAATATTTTGTCTACCAAAATAATGTTGTTTTATATTTCTTCCTCTTGTTTCTCTATTTCATAGAGGCATAGAAACACAACTTTATCTGTTGTCACCTCTACCTGTGAAGTGTAGGTGAACTTTATAAGATCTATTGAATAAGTTATCAATTTTACTATTACGTCGCCATCGATACTTCTTTTAAATTTATTTTTCTATTTTTAGAACCTTATACAACCTTTTAAAGTTAGTGTGCGCAAGGCTTTTGTAGAAACTAAATATTAAATATGATAACTCATATCTAAGGCTTGTTGTTACATATAAAAGAGAAGAGAGGATTTATTAGAAAAATCTTTATATTCTCTCTATTTTCATTTTTATCTTTCGTATTCATTTATTGTTGATTAGATTTTTTTTGGATGGAGGTGAGTAAAAGAATCATACATTTTGCTCATTAAAAAATTAGAATCATACATTTTACTCATTACTACTGATGAAATTTTAAATTTTATATTTTGGATAATAATGAAGTTAACATTTCTCAAAAGATTTGTTATTTGGCTGTAATCTTTAATTTTATGGTTTCGGTTAGGTATGTAATATCAACGAGGCCCATTTATGAAGCCTACAAATTGGAGAGGGAGTTCAGGACTTGACTTTTAAAATCAGAAGATTAAACCAACTCAAACTGTTTAAAAAAAATTATTATATCAAAGTAATAAAGTTTGTTAGAAATGTTCTCTTTGTATTTTTGAAGACATCCTTTTAACTCCAAACGAAACCAGAGCATGGAAAAAGGGGTTAGGTTAAGCTGGTTTATCACGCCGAACACTTCGGTGTGCCATTTTCTTTGACCATTCGTAATATTAGTATATCTCAAGTGTCTGAAATTTAGTACTTCTAATATATTGTTATATAGAAGCAATATTTTTTACGTCTCTTTCACAAAATATCCATTATTCTATATTAAGGGAATAAGTTTCCTTGCAACTTTCAATTAACAGGGAAAAGTTGTAAAAGGGACATGTCTTGTTAACAAGAGAGAAATTGATCATTTCAAAAAGGAATTACACGATTCCACTTCTATTAATATTTTAAGTTTAATTGTAAGTTTTATGGATTATATGCAACTCCTAATTTTTTAAACCAATTAAATATTTTACTTATAAAATTTAATAAATTTAATCTTTCATTATTTTTTCCTACTTAAAAAATTTAAAATCTAATATTTTTTAAAATAGTTATAAATTAAATTATCTTCTATTTAGAATTTACTAACTAAAATATAAAATTTTATCCATAATTTTTAAAAAATTCTCAATTTATCTATTCACATTCTAATAACACATTTTATAAAATATTTTAAATTTAATTAAATTTTCACTAAAATTCTTAGTACAAAACATATTAAATTTTCATTTTTCAATTTCATTACAAACGTTATCAAAATTTTGAATAAAAAATAACAGTTTAGACTTTTAAGTAAAGGAAATGATGAGCAATCAAATTTGTTATATTTGAATAGTAAAAATATTTAATTTATTTAAGAAAAATTGAAATGCTAAAGTTATACATAATTTAAATTAGGAAAAATAAAATTTAACCTATAATTTATCTAATATATGTGTAATCATATGCTACCAAATACCAAGTATCATGAAAATTCAATATTTAAGCTTAGCTAAATCACTAGTTTAAAATATTTAACTCTAACATATATTCTATTTTCAAAAGAATTTCTTCAACCAACCTAAACTATTAAATTCTACATTGATGTTGGCTGATTTTATTTACTTTAATGGTATACATAAAGAATTTTTTTTTTCATTCTTCTTTATCTATTAAAAAAATTAGTTTTATTCACTTATCCATTTTAATTTTTAAAAGAATATTAATTATTTTATATATATACATATATATATATATATATATATCCTTATATCTATCAAATTATTATTAATTGTAATAAATAAAAATAAAATGTTAAATGAAAAAATAAAAATTTTAAAAAATTAATATTAATAATATTTCTTAAAATTTGTACATTATTTTAACAAATTAAAAAGGAATAGAGGATGTTAAACAATTAAAAGAAAATAAAATCGTGTATTACTAAGAGCATCTCCAGTAGGAGATGCTAAAGCAAATCTTAAGTTTAAATAATTGTTCTTTATCTAGTTGCTCCATCAAAGAAAAATAATGTAGAATGAGAGAGAAGATTTAAGTTGGTTAAATAAGAATCGATACTTATTTAGATTTTCATTATAAAACAATAAAAAATTTAAATGAAAAAAATAAACATTGACAACCAAAATTTTAAATAAATACATTAAAAAAATATGAAGAAGGTGAATGAAAAAAATATATATTTTAAAGAATATATGTGTGGAGGAAAGTATTATGAAATTTGGAAAAAAGATGGAATGGATGTTAGAAGAAAGAGAGAAGAGATAAGGGGAGTGAAAATGTGAGATATGAGTATGTGGGATGGAGGTTTCTAAAGAGGAGGAGTGGAGCGGGGGAAGGGAGGAAAGATTGATAAAAGTTGGAATGGGGTGAGAAGATAAGGATTGACGGACAAGTTGAAGGTGAGGGGAGGTTCTTGAAAAGGGAAAGGCTTATTCTCATAAAATCAAAGGAAAGTAAGAGTTGTTGAAAAGTAAAAATAAAAGAGGGAATGTCATAAGAATAGTTGAGGTACTTGAAAAGTAAAAATATGGGAAAAAGGATGTATGAGTATAATGGATGAAGATAAAATTGAGGAAAGAAAAATTATAAAATTGAAAAAGTAAAAATAAAAATTAATTAAAAATAAATGGAATATTATAATAGTAAATGTTAAAAATTTTATAGATAATTTTTTTTATAAAAAAATCAATTGATATTTGTGATAATGATTATTTTGTGCATATTTTCATCTAATTATTTTTTTTAATTTTAAATTATTCTATTCTATATAACTTTTTATTAATTTTTTAAATAATTTTTTTTAATTATTTTATTTTTTAATTATTTTATTTTATTTTAATTATTTAATCACGATACTTATAGATTTGGTATGCACTTTTTGAGTTTGGTGGATACTTATAGATTTGGTATGTATCTTTTGAGTTTGATGGTTTAAACAACAACATCAACATATTGAATCAATCTTATGTTTGTAAGGTTTTTTTCTTTTTTTTTTAAGAGAAATGACTTCTAAAGTATAATTTAGGATAAATAAAATCTACTATAATAAAGAATATTATTTAGCAAATAAAATTTATTTGAACTTACCTACAATAGAATATATTTGTCAAAACGATTATAATGTCATAGGAAGAAAAGAGAAAATTATTTTTCAAACATCAAAAAACAACAAATAATGATGTGTAATGAGTATTTAATGTGCTTTAATCTCAATTCACGATAATATATGATCCACTATATTAATAGCACATGAATACATTAAAATACATAATATATACGTGCATCATATGATCCACTACATTAATAGCACATAGATATAATAAAATACATAATATATATATGCATCATATTACATAATATAATCGACTAAGACAAACGATATATATATATATACTAATATATATTTATATTATGATCGTTTGAAGATGATATCAAAGTAGATGAAATATTTGATGATATTCATCTTTTAAACTTACTTGCAAATGCAAGAGGATCTCAAGTACAGAAAAATGTTTTACCAACCAACTTCAAACAAATTTGGTTGAATATATTTAGTAACGCTTTAGATAAAATAATAAAAAATAAATGTTATTTTATTTTTAATTTTTATATATTTTAGGAAATTTCTATTTTGATGTATTTTTTAAAAAATTATTTATCTTATGTTTTTATCGAAATATTTATTATCAAATTTATTATTTTAAAATATATATACTTTTTAATTTTTTAATTAAATTAATAATATAAAATATATGTAATAATATGCAAAATCTATTTGTAAATTTTATTGAGTTGTTCTATTAGAATAAAAAATTACTTAAATAATAAAAATTAATATATATATATATATATATATATATATATATATATATATATATATATATATATATATATATATATATATACGTGGAATTCACACAAAAAAGTACACCATTGAGTTGTTCTAAGATTCCCTGGTATCATGTGTCGGCTATTTCTTGAGATCTCAAGTTCTGAATCTCAGGTTATTGGAATCCTTGGCAACCCCACAATCGTGGAACAGTTCCTGTGGTTGCTTCCAATTCCAAATACGGTTTATTCAACTGATAGTTCCCAAAAAGGGCCATCACAATCACAATCTCACTACGTAAATTACAAATTTGATTCTTCTTTTTAA
Source organism: Canavalia ensiformis (assembly GCA_026541065.1). Classification (NCBI taxonomy): domain Eukaryota; kingdom Viridiplantae; phylum Streptophyta; class Magnoliopsida; order Fabales; family Fabaceae; genus Canavalia; species Canavalia ensiformis. The sequence goes on along the minus strand of JAMKYM010000270.1, from coordinate 596,837 downwards.
AATAAGAATATTTTTATTATTATTAATTAATGTAAAATTTTAATAAATATTTAATGTAATTTTTGAATTTAAATTTTAATATATTATATTAATAAAAATAATGCATTTTATTTTTAACAATTTTCTCTTCAGTTTTGAGAGTTGTCCTTTTAATTTAATATTATTTAAAATGTAATAAAATATTTACATATTTAAATTTTCTATTTATAATTTTTCTTAAATTTAAAAATACAGGTATCTAATTTCTCTTATTAGAGATGAACACTCACCACACATTACACAACAACACCCACGTCACTTATTTTTGAGAATGAATTAATGAACAACGTGTGGCATTGGTGTTCGTCCATAAAGGCAACTAAAGAGTCATTGTTCGAAGTGGGGCATGTCTCAATAAATCTTATTTTGTTTTCATGGAATCATTCATTTTCTCTCTTCTTCATGGTGTGGTGACTTTATGCATATTACAAATATCTTTGTGAGTGAAGAAATTCATCACATGAATTTGGTATTTAGAATTATATGGGTTTCCTTTTTCACTAGAGACGTAAGCTGAACGAAGAAGTAACAACAACTTGACAGTAACGGGTAACCCTACCTTCACTAGCTACTTCACTTGTAGATGGAACTAGCTAGAAAGGAAAATTAAGTATGGAAATAGAATATAAGATTAAGAAACTTGATTTCCAAATATGCTTTTCTCTTTTGTTTGTTTTTGTTTTTATTTTTATTTATAAAAATATTATACTATATTTATTTTTTTATTTTTAAAACTTTATATAAAAAATAATAAAAATAATTAAAAATTAAAAAATATATTGTAAATTAAATGACTCGTAAACTATCCTAAGAATATGCTTAGGTCCTTCCATGTTCTAAAGGGGAGGAGATTGCAATAAACAATTTGACGATAAACTTGGGTGATAAATCAGTTAATTTCACAAATGTTACATTTAAAATAACATGTAGCACTAGGAATGTGAGCTTAAACAATAGGAAACGATCTTTAATCAATACATGGCTCACCTATTTGGGTTGGAAAACAAAATAATTTGTTAGCTGCTTTTTAATATAAATAGCCTCTAAAAAATAATACAACCTAAACGCATGCTAAATTGTTTTAAGCTTATTTTTTTCTGCACACATTAGATCTTACATTTATCTATCTTATAATTAGGGATAGATATACATCAAACTAGATTAGGTTCTGAATATTTAGATTAATTTTACTTAAAAATTTTAAAATTATAGTTTGAACCACCTATTGTTATTTATTATAAAAAAAATTATTATCAAAATCTAACTTGTATAAAGTTTATGAAATTTACGAATTTTTTTAAAAGTTTATAATATTAAAAAATTGGTAAATATATAAAAAAAATTAATAAATAGACTTTAAATATATAAATAATTTTAAAATTATTAATTTAACATATTAAAATAAATAAAATACATATAACTTATATATTATAATATATTAAATAAATTATAAAATTATAATAAATTTACATATTTAAACAGGTTCATAAATAAGTTAAATAAATTGTTTTTATAAATATAAATTTAAGTTATTTATCTAAAAAAATTCACAACTTAAAATCTATTTAAACTCTTGTTAAAGAGTCTAATTTATTCTTACTCTTACTTAATTATAGTACATAGAAAAGAAACTTCAAATACAATAAAACAATTGGAATGAAAATGGCAAAAGGAAAATTCAAATACAGTCAAACAATTGGAATGAAAATAGCAATGAATCGGAGAAATGCTATGAATATTTTTTTAATATATTTTAATGATTGATTAGTCTTTTTAGAAAATTAAAGTAATTTTTTAAAAAATAATTATAGACAAATTAATTTTTAGTTAATAAATTATTAAAAATATATTAAAAAGTATGACTAAAATTTTTCACAAATAGAATAATTATGTGTTTGAATTAACTTAAACTTAATTGTTTTAATAATTAATTATTATTATTATAATTAATTATATAATAGATTATTTTTAAGTATATTTTTAAATAATCTATCTTATTTAGATTAGCTGAAAAAGATATTTATTTTCTTTTTATAATAGATAATGTTATATCTAAAATAATTAATTAATTAATTAAAATAAAATAAAAAATTAATTACAAAATATATTGATAACATTTTAATATATACTTTAAAATTTTGTTTATCTTAAATGATTTTAAAAATATAATAAAATTATAAACTAATTTTCCTATAATTATTAAATAAAATTAAATAATATCTTTTTACATTTTTAAAATAAATATTAATAATTTTGAAACACATACTAAATGCTTACTTGTTGATTTATTGGTTTCCTCAGCACAACACGATTCTCAACACTAAAAGCTTACTTGTCCGGTTATTGGTTTCATCAACACAACACGACTCTCAAGTAAGGTTAAAAGATCCAACATTTGTTTCGCATGTTCTAAGAGATACATTGAATGACCAACATAATTTCATCGCAAAATATAATCCTATGAATTGGATCTCTCCTTTCTTTAAAAAAAAACATATTCGGACTTTGAATTAGAGATATAGGAAAGTTTAGTATTCTATTTTTCTAGTCCCTGTTGTCCGACACAATGAAGTTTCACCTTCCTACACAAAAAATATCAACAACTTACATTTAAATATATAATTTTTAATATCAACAACTTACAATGAGGCAATAATTTTTAATAACTTTTATCATTGGGAGAACTTTGTTTTCAAAGTTAAATATTAAATTCTAAACTTTTACCAGCTGTTAAAGTAGTAAAATAATTGAATTATATATAAAAATAATTTACATTCATATGTAAACTCTTATTATGCAAACTACTTTTTATATATTATTCAATATTTTTTATCGAAGTGTCATTTCTTGGAGAAATATGTAGAATCATGAGGTTTTAACTATAGAATTTTTCTTTCTATGAAAATATTTTAAAAAATGTGACAAACTTTTTAATTGTGGAATAATAACGGAGAGGCAGCTGAGAGTCACTGATTATGGGGTTTCAAAGAGAAGAAATTGTATTTGCAAATAAATTTTGTACAAAAAACTATATATCAAAAAGAGAGATAATAAAAGAAAAAGAAAAATATATAAAATAAGATATTAATACGATACAAAGAAATTGAAAGAGAGATAAAGAAAATATAAAAATTAATAAAGCATATGTAGCCGTAGCCTAAGCCTTAAGCATTTGTTAGCAATAAATACCCTTTATGTAATATTTGGTGCAAGAGATCTTTCATTCTTAATTAAATTTTTCCTTGGAACTAGTCATAGCATTCGTAGAGTTTGAATTAGGAACCATACTATTCAATAGCTAATGCTTGATAAAAAAAAATAGAAAAAAATAATAAAAATATCTTTTTACGTTTGTTTCACCATGAAAATAATTTTTTTTATAGAATTTACGAATTATTAATCCCTCCTTAAAAGGAAAAATTAAGGGGAAAAAGATTTTTTTTTAATTTTTTTATGTTTAGTGTTTAAACTATTATAGTTTTAATAAGAAAATAAAAATAAAAATAATTATTACAATAATACAAAATAATATAGTATAAAATTTAAGTTTAATTTAAATTTTTAATTAATATAAATAAAACTTATATTATTAATTTTTTCATTCTTTATTACATTCATATAAATAAAAAAAATAATCTAATAACCATGAGATATTAGAAAAATATATTTTTTATCATTCTAACATCTATTAGGTAGTTTCTCGGATAGAATTATAATATATATATATATATATATATATATATATATATATATATTATAATTAATCTTAATTTAACATAAATAATATTATAATTTTTTTAATTTTTTTTTACTAATTCTTCTATTATCAAAAATATAAAGTATATGTTTTTTTCTTTTCATTCTTTTTGAAATTTTTTATTTTTATTACAATGTTATTTTTTATTCACTGTATCATTGCTGACATGCAAGATCCTTTTAATCTCTTTTATTTTTATTTTAACGAGGTTCCTTCCTTAATTCTATTCCTCTAACTGCAACTAACTTTGTTCTTGGCCAGCGAAGCATAACAAAGTTTCTTCTCACCAAAAACAAACCTGGGTTTGTCAACGGCACCATCAAGGAACCAGCTTCTACCCATTTGATCCATGTCTTTTGACAACGTAACAACACTATTGTTCTTTTTTAGATTTGTCGATGTCTTTTCCTTGAAATTGCCCAAAGCATTCTCTGGATTGATAACGTCAAGATTCTTTGGAATGAGCTTTAAGAACGATTTTCCAAAATTGCTCTTTTTTGGATTTATGATTTGCAAGAGGAGATTTTCTCATATAAACAAGGTGATAAATATGTTACAACCTATTTTATTGGCCTGATAATGCTCTTTGACGAATTTAACATCTTGGTCCTGGTACTTTTTTTGTACTTATAATGTAACTTGCACTTGTAATTTACTGCACAATATGCAATAACAACGAAAGTATCTACAAGTTGCTCATTTTCTTAAAGGTCTTATTGATCAATTCTCTAGTGTTTTCTCTCAAATTATGCTTATGTCCCTATTTCCCTCCTTGAACAAGGTCTTTGGCTTTGTTGTGCAACAAGAATGATAGTTCGTTAGTGAGCATAATGAGCATATCACATTTGCTTTCAGTGCTGCTTCTTTTGATCCTATAAAATGCCTTTATCTCTTACCAATCCCTAGGGGACTCTCCCCTCTTCCTCCAAGCAAGGTGGCAAAAAGAAAAAATGTTCTCATTATGGAAGAATTAATCACACAGTAGATAAGTGCTTTGAAAAGCATGGTTATCCGTCTAACTACAAATTAGGAGTAATAAGAAATTCAATCTCACCACCACTGCGCTTGATCAAGTTGATTTTACAGAAACTGCACCAAACTAGGTCACCATTAATCCCAAATACAACTTCACCGCAGAACAGTATCAAGGACTTCTAACATTACTTTCCTCTCATACCTTTAATAATAACCAGAACCATTCTCAAGTGAACTCTGCCACTCTCATCAAAACCATTTCTCCCCATAATAATGGTGACATCCTTCCACCTCTTTGGATTTTAGATATTGGTGCTACTAACCATATATGCACTACATTTTCTTTCTTCACAACATATAGATTTTCTAAACCAACTCATGTTGGTCTGTCTAATGGAACCAAAGTTATATCTAATATAAAAGGCACTATCCATTTATCTAATGATTTAGTTTTATCTAATGTCATATATCTTCCAGGTTTTCACTTTAATTTGATATTTATCTCTAAACTAACCCAAAACTTAGCTTGGTTATGCATCTTCTCATCAATTTCTTATCATATTTAATGTACGAGTGTCTTGAAGATGATAGCAGTGCTAAGATCATTGGCGATCTCTATATTTTGCAAGGATTCAACATTCCAAAATCATCCGCTCAATATCAATTTGGAGCTACACCTAAAAATCTAATAAACTATGTTATTACTTCTTTATGGACCATAGACTCGATCATTTGTCCATAGACAGGTTACAAACTATACGTAAACATTTTCTTTTTATTGATATTGTTATTCATAAGCCTTGTGATATATGTCATTTTTCAAAACAAAAACAATTACCCTTTCCTATGAGTGACATTGTTGCTTCTGCTATATTTGATTTGGTTTATATGGATATTTGGGATCCAGCCCCCACCACTACTTTAAATGGTCATAGATATTTTCTTATTATTGTGGATGATTTTTCTAGACATACTTGGTTGTTTTTAATGAAAACTAAAGCCGAAACCTCATCTCTTATCAAAAGTTTTTGTTTTCTGGTTGAAAATCAATTTAACAAGACCATTAAAGCTATTAGAACTGATAATGTTCCAGAATTTTTTTTAAAGAACTTTTATGCTAGCAAAGGTGTCATTCATCAAACATCTTATATGGCTATCCCACAACAAAATGTTGTGGTTGAAAGAAAACATCAAGAACTTTTAAACCTTACACGAACTCTCATGTTTCAAGCTAACTTACGAAAACTTTTTTGATCTTATGCGATTTCTTTTGTTGTTTTTTTGGTTAATAGGATTCTGCCTACTGCTTCAAAAAACATTTGTCCATATCAAAAGCTTTATAATAAACTTCTTTATCTTATCAAGTTAAAAGTTTTTGGTTGCCTTACTTATGCCACAACAAATCCTAATATATGGAACAAATTTGATCCAAGAGCTAGAAAATGTATCATTTTAGGCTTTAAACAAGGCATCAAAGGTTATATTCATTTTTATCTTAACAATAGGGAGACATTCACTTCTAGACATGTCTTATTTCAGAAGCAAATCTTTCCTTTTCATAAAATTTTAAATGAATTGGACCTTTTGAAAATACTCATGATAATTTCTTGATTCCCTTATCCCTAAATGCTTCCTTTACACCGACTAATCTTTCAATTCTCCCTACTAACACCACTATCACAAGACAATCCACTGGAACTCAAAGATTACCTTCTTATTTGCATGATTTTCATTATCAACTAACTAGCTCTACTATTTTTAAGACTATCAGGTATATCAACATCATACCTCCTAAATATTCTCTCTCTGTTGTTCTCTCTTATAACTATTTATTCAAGAAATACAAAATCCTTCATCTTAAACATCTTTCATTTTATTTTTATTTTTTACTTTTCTATTTTTTCTTCTTATTTTTTTCATCATTAAAAAAAATATAACTGATAAAAAAATTATCCATCATTTGATTTATATTTTAAAAATATTTATTCATAATTTCATATTTATTGGTGAGTGATTACAACATCTATCAATAATTCTCTTATAATAAAAAATATTATTTATTCATCTATACTTTTCATCTAAATAATAGCTTTTAAAAATAAAATAAAATAAATTTACACCTAAATATAAATAGATATAAATTACTATTTATATATTTCACAATTTTTTTCATCCTAATTATATATAAGGGTACCTACATAGCCACTATCTAGACCGTTTACCGAACACTTTAAGTTGTTATAAATGTTGTTTGAGAGTTGACTAGTAATTCTTGTTGACCAATGAACATAACAAACATCCTCTTAGTAACACTGCACTACTATAGTCACGAAGATGACGTTACTTGAATGAATAATATAGTAGCAATAAATGTTAGGATCAATAATGCAGCAGAAATATATTTTTATTAAATAACTTGAAATTTAATTTTATAAAGATGATAAGTCTTTTGCATTAAATTCGATGGTATAAAACATAATAATATCTGACCTATCAAATAAATTTATCGTCAAGATGTAAATAATATAATATTGGAAGATCTTTTATTTATATCAGATAAAAAATTTATTTTTATACAATTAAAATTTCTTTTTTCTTTTTTAATTTAATATAAAGGTTTTAATAAATAAAAAAAAAGATAAATATTCCAATTTAAGATTAAGATTTTTTTTTATTTTTTTATTTTTTTTGCACACAAAAAGAAATTGATAGTCATGCATGGATTTGTATTAATCGTAACTGAAGATGTCTAAGTGATAATTAGGGTTTGATAAATATGTTTTAAATTAATTTTTAACATATCTTTAAAATAATTTTATTTTTTTTAATTTTAAAATATTTTCATTTTTAACTCTACTAAATTATATTACTACTTTAGTCATCATATCAAACTATTACCCCATCTACAAATCATTACCTTCATCATAATTATCATTATCATCATCATTATTTTTATATTACAACTATTATAATAATAGTAATATAATTTTTATTTTATATTATAATCACACGTTATTTTATAATAATAATAATAATAATAATAATAATAATAATATATTTTTTATTTTTTACTATTTTTAAAATAATTTAATATTTTAATATTTTTTATTTATTTAAAAAATTATAATATAATTTTATATTATATAATTATGTATAATATAATATTATAATATCTATATATATATATATATATATATATATATTATTTTATGTAAAATTAAATATCAAATAATATAAAAATATTCTAATAATAACATATAAAATTATTTATCTTTTATATTAATTATTAAATAATATATAAATTATATAATATTTTTTATATTCTAACCACCATATTACTATTATTATTCCACTATCACTACCATAATCACTTTAATATTAAAAATAATAATAATAATAATATAACTTTTATTATTTTTATTTTTATTTAATTTTTAAATTAATATTTTTATTTATCTATATTTTATAAATTCATAATAAAATAATAGAATAAAATGACCTATTCATTTTTACAACAATTTTTAAAAATTAAATTAAAAACTTAAACCTAAAACTAAAACTAAATTTAATTAAAAAATCCTCTTTAATGTTTTAGTTTTTAAATTTTCAATTTTAAAATTAGTTTTAATATAGGATAAAATTTAGTTTTCAATTTTAAAAATTTTGTTATAAAAATGAATCAATTTTCTATATTTTATTATTTTATTATAAATATAAAAATAGAAAAATGAAAAATAATTAAAAATTAAAATTTAAATAATAATAATAATTAATATTATTAATGGTGTTGTTAAAACGTAATAATTGAAATGGTGATAAAAATAAAAATAATAATAGTAATAAGATAGTATAATGAGATGGTTATGGTATGTTAGTTGTAATGTTAGTAATTATAATATAAAAATAGTATATAATTATAAATTTTTTATTATATACTATTTCATAATTAATAAATAAGATAAATAATTTTATGTTATTATTATAATATTTTTTTTATTATTTATTTTATATAAATTAATATATTATAATATTATGAAATTAATAAAATAATATTATCTATTTTATTGTAAATTTATAAAAAAATAGATAAATAAAATTTATTAATTAAAAATTAAATTTTTTTAAAATAATAAAATAATATAAAATTTAAAATATTATTATTATAATCTTATGATAGTGATTATAATATAAAGAAATAATTTTTTTATTTTATATATTATTTAATAATTAATATACAATATAAATAATTTTATATATTATTATTACAATATTATTATAATAATATTATTTATATTATTCATTATTTTTATTTTATATAAAATTATATATATAATATTATTTTATATAAAATTAAATATAATTTATAAATCAATCAATATTATTTATTTAATTATATATCTATAAAAATAGATACATAAAAAATAATTAATTAAAATTTAAAAAAAATAAAAATTATTATTATTATTATAATGATGATGATAGTTGTAATAAAAAATGATAATAGTTCAACAATGGTAATGTTGTAAGAATGATTATGGTAATAATAATAGTGATGATGGTTATTGTTAAAATAATGGTAGTAGTTTTGTAACAAGTACTATAATAAGATGGTTTGGTATAATTGAAATTAAAAATATTTTAATATTAAAAATAATAATAAATTTATTTATTTTTAATTATAAAAATTAAGATAAAATAGTTTTAAAAATATATTAAAAATCAACTTAAAATTATTTTTTACAAAATGAATTTTATTTTTAAAATTTATTTAAAAATAAAAAACTAAAAAGTCTCTACTTTGAACGGATGATTATAATTAAATATGCAAAGTTATAAAATTAGAAATTAATATTAATAGGGATGTAAGTATATTATTAATTTTATTTTAAAATTAACTTGTTAACTACATGTGGGGTGTACAGTGAGTTGCCTCACAAAGTATGTATACCCACATTCACTTGCTGTTAATTACTTATATTCAGATCCAAACTTACTTAAAAGATGATCTTTTATTTATTGTGAATATTTTTATAGAAAAAATAGAAAAATTTATTCTCACTTATTTGTAAATAACATCTTTAAAAACCTTATATGTATAAGAGATATATTTATTCTCCTCTATTCAATATGACAAACTTCTATTCTCATGTCACTTTCTCAAAAAATTTAAAACATTGATTATATTAAATATCACTTTAGTAGATTGGCTTTATTTAACAAAAAGCTGATTGTAAGTTATACCATACGTGGTTCATAAGCACGCTGACCTATTTCAATTTTAACCAAGTGTCGAAATCGAAAGATATAAACATATTAAAAGAAATTTTTTTTAACGATAGATCGATAATAATGTTTCAATTTCAAAATTCTTTTGGTAACGGAAGTCAGTTGTCACTAAATATAATTCTACTTAGATGGAGTAGTATTTAGTATCACTAACATTTTCAAATTTCAAGATTATTACTATTGTAATCACTTGTTTGATTTAAAATTAAATTAAATTAATTTTAAATCATCAAAATAAAATTAAAATACATAAATAAACTAATCTTTATTATATATTTTTATTAAAATTGATTAAAAATATGAGAATTAATTTTCCAAAAACATATCCTAACTTGACAGCTTATTCATTTTCTGCAACTTTGCATTTTTGTACCTAACATAGCAATACCAAAAACCAAAACTAAAACTACAAACATCCTGATACATAAATTCCAAACGATTAATCAAATAATAATAAAAGTGGCGCTAATCTGTGACTTAATTACAAGACAAAAGAAAATATACAGAACAAACATAAGCAATAAGAAAACAGTGTGTGGCACCATGTTATTTACAGCAATATATGATAGTGCCAGAATAATAGATCTTATCGCACTTTTGATCCATTGTAGAGTCCAATTATTTCATGAAGGAATATTCAAATCAATGCTTCAAAGACCATCATAGTAACCACCAATGCTTATGTGAGCTCTGTTCATAGGAACGCCCCTTGCTGCAGAAATTGCTTCATTCAATTTGGTCGCATGCTGTACCACTTGCTTAATTCTCTGAAATCACAATCATAAATTAGTTCCACATCTAATAACCCATATAAAATTTTTAAACAATACACCAAATTAACCCTTAAAATTACCAAAATCAATGAATTTAATCTCTTATATTATAAATTTTTTATCTTAATTCTTAAAATTAGTCATTTTATAATTTTTAGTTTTACAATTTTAAAACTAAAATAACTGCCCTTTAATAATTTTAAATACTAAAATAATATTTTTATAATTTTAGAAATTAATACTTCTAATTTTGGAAACTAATTAATGTACTACTGAAGGATATTTGGACTAAAGTCATTGAACTATTCAATATTCCAAGCATACTTCAGACAACAGTAAAATTCCACCCTTGTTACAAAATAAGCAGACCTTTCCTTTCCATGACATTTCATGAACAAATAACACAACACTATGCTAAATCACACACAAAATTTTATAATTTTTTATCATTTTGTAAGCAATAAATCCAATAAAAATTTTTCTCAGAAACATGCTGACCTTGTCATCAGTGTAGATCTGGAACCGAATCTTCTGCTCCTGTTTTAGTTTGTTCCTTTGTTGGCTTCCAAAGAACAGAACACAAATAGTAGCAGCAGCAACACCAAAAGAACAGATAGCTCCAACACCTGTCAAACTCCACTTCCATATGTTGAAACCATTATTATTCTCTTCTTCCCAAGTTGAATCCTTTTCTTGGTCACACTCCATGCCAAGCATGTCCTTCTTCTCAATCTTCCTTCTAGGAGAGGTGATGATCTCAAAAGCCTCACCTTTGTCTTCAAATTTCAAGGCACCTGAATCCATTGGAGGCATCAATCCCCTACTACTATTACTACTATTAGTGGACTTGGGTGAGTCCATTTTCATGTCAACAAATTCACTTTCCTTGATCTTGAAAAACACATGTGATACAGTATCTTGATCAGCCTCAAAATCTTTGGTTTTCTCAGTGGAAGCTGAAGGGGAAACAACAGTGAGTTCCATAGAACTATTTTTGATTGAAACATCTTCTGGGGCCTTACCAATTCTGGGTTCCAATTGAATTGGCAAAGGGACTAATTGATTTAGCACCCTTGATTTTCTAGTTGGTGATGAACAAAAGTAATCCATGTCAAGAACACTTTTTGATTCCATTTTCCCTTTTCCTAGCTTCTCACCATCTTCTTTGAAATCAAGGAAGCCATCATCAGAGAGGAACTCCCACTCATCAATATCCATATCTCTAGGAGGGTGGTTATGGATCTGAAAGAGCGATCAGAAGAATAAGCAAGGTTGTTTGATTAGTACTATATAATAATAAATGGAAAGAAAAATTGACAAAAAGTTGGAATTTTGAATGTTGGGTGTTGATTCATTGAATAAAAAGGTGGTGGCTTTGGGGGAATTTCATGAGGAATTGAAAGAGCAAGCCACCATGGTGGTGTCCTTTTGCTACTCATAGACCATGAAAATCCATGACATGGTTTGAGTGCTTATCTTTGATGAAGATGACAAATTTGGTAATGGTCCATATGGCCCCACCAAGGAGAATTACCTCTACGATGAGATTCCTGGATATTTGATATTTCTTTTCAATTTTTTTATTGGATTATTAAAATATATTATATGACTAAGTAATAAATGACGGATAACTTTGGATAAAGCTCAGTGTTGATTCTGTTTTGCGCAAAAATTGGGGGATTAATTGCCACGTTAATCAAAGGTGCTAACTTTTCATTTTTGTTTAGGACCGTTTTCTGATATTTGTCCCGGTAGATAATAAAAATTTATGTATATAATATTTTGGGTTACATATAATTTTAATTTTTTATTTTTACAACGATTAATTTTAATCTCTTAATTTTTAAAATAAATTATATTTAATCTCTTATCATTCAAATATATTATATATACTACGTGTTATATACTAAGTATTTTAAAGGTTAAAACTTTTCTATTTTAAAAAATAAGGATCAATTGTTTTTAAAATGAAGAGTTAAAGTTAAAATTTTAAAATTTTAAATTTAACCTTCTTATTTTTATAAGAAATAAATAATTAATTGACTAAGATTAATAAAATAATAAATATATAAATTAAAATTTATTTTAATCTATAAAATTAAATATTTAAATTGATAGTATAAAAAATGAATTTAATAGTATAAATTTTAAAAAATATAAAATATAAAATAAATTATTAAAATTTATATATAATATTTTTATATGAATAAATGATTAATTTAATAAAAATATTAAATATATTAATTTAAATTTTATTTTTAAAAAATTTATAGTATTAAATTTTTAAATTGATAATATAATAAATAGAAAAAAATTTGTTATTATAAATTGTATAATAAAACAAAGATATAAAAGAAATTTAATAATTAATATTTATTATATTAGAAAATAATATCATATTTAATTTTTTTAAAATATATTTATAATATTAAATATTTAAATTGATAATATAAGAAATAGATAAACATTTTATAATATAAATTTTATAATAAAATAAAGATATAAAATAAAGTCAATAATTAATATTTATTATATCATAAAATAATATCATATTTTCATATTTAAAATAAAAATATTGATAGTATTTTATAAAAATTAAAAAATAAATTTTTATTAAAAAATATATAATTTAACATATTGATAATATTAGATATTATAAATTTTAATAAAGATATTATTTATTAATTTTGATTATGTATATTTAAATATAAAGGCATATTTATCACTAAAGCTATGGTAATTTTGTTATAAATATAGAGACGTTTTGAATAAAAAATAAAAAATTCTCTTGTTTGTTTTAGCTGATTAAGAGAGGAAGAGATTGTGGTTTGCTTCTTGATAGAAACTCAAAGAGAGTAAAAGAAGGAAGCTAAGGAGGCCTCAACGGACCACAACTGTCCATGAAGTTTGTATCTTGATCTTTATAGGAATTTTTTCTGCTCTTTTACATTGTAACTTTCACATTATTTTTATTAAACTACATTAATAGGTCATTTTTTCATGGTGTGGTTAATCAATATTTTATCATATTATTTAAAAATAAAATTTATAACTAAACATTATAAAAAGTTCATTAATAGTATTTTTAATAAAACTTATTATTAGTTTTTAACTAATATTTTTAAAATTTTGTTTAAGATTTTTATATTTAATTATAAAGGTTTTTAGTAAGTACTTTTTTCTACTTTTTATGAGAATCAATTAACCACTCTTCCTGAACTCTAGTATAATAAATAAATAATTAATTTATCATGATCAACAAAAATTTAATTTAAACAATTAGTACATTACTATTTTTCGACAATATATATAGGTGTGTATATATATCGACAAAAAATTGAGTCATGCCAATGGATGTCTTAAAAATACTAATCTTGCAAAAGAATTTAAAAATTTTGGAGGTAAAGACTTATCTTTTCACTTTCATTGGGACCTCTTAGTAACTGTAAACCATGATTACCTTGAGCATCTAAATTCTGAATTGATAAATTGTTCCATTACATAAATATGGTTGCCAATAATATACATCACAGATAATTACACTTAATTACTTTGACCTTTTCACATAGTACTAGGAAGTATTTTATAATACAAGGTAACTTCTTCATTTATTACCTTTCGCAGTTTTTACTAAAATTTACTTTCCTAATTGTTCTCTTACTCTATCAACTTTGTCCTGCATATTTTTCACACAATTGCAGTGACCTCTAAAAAAACTTCCAATTCCAAAGAACCTACATTTAGTGGCAACCTTACTACCATCAATCATATATCAGTAATGTTATAAAACCTTCTCTGGAATTGTAACATCCGAAATTTTTGCTTGCTCTATAATTTAGACATTTATAATTCAAATTGAAATTAAAGATGAAAATCAGAAATTTTTTAATAAATTGTGAAAATATCATTGAATTAAAATTAATAATAGATAAAAGATAAAAATTTAAAAATTTAAGATTTTTAAATAATTATTAGAATAATACTAACTATTTAGGGATAAATTGGAGAGAAAACAATTTGTTGGTAGAGGCTAGAACCTGTATATCCATGGCATGCAAAACAAAGGAAAATATGCATTAATGCTTTAAGATTGTGTTTGGGTGAATATTTTTTAAAAAATAATTTAGTAAAAAATTTAAAAATTTAAAATATTTTTAAAAAATATTTTAAATTGAAGAAATTTGAATAGAATTCCACCAAGATTGGAAGAATTTTCGAAATTCTCGGAACCCTCCCCCTGACGCATTTGGGACTGCGCTCGTCCGCACTTACTGTGTGAGCTCCATCGCATTCCATTTGGTGTCCCTTGACACCACAAATTCATCCAAGATGAACTGTGACTTTTAGGTACAAGATTAGAAAAAATAGTGGAAATGATAAAATTAATTGATTAATAATTAAAAATTAAAAATTAAAAAAGTGTAACAATTGAAAAATCTGTTATGGTGTAATGATTTCTTTTATTTTAAATAAAATTCATGTTATCAATATAATAAACTTTTAATTTTTTTTACTTTTTAACCTATGCAAGAAAAATAAAAAATTATGCAAGAAAAATAAAAAATTAAAAGTAAATGTTTTATAAATATTATACAAAGTATACGATATTTAGTTTTTTATATTCTATTGTATCCTTCTAAAATTTTTTAAACTAAATTATAAAGATTAAAAAATTATTCAAATCAATTAATATATTAATTTTTGAAAATTTTATTAATATTATTTCAATTTTTAAATAAATATTTAAAGGAAAATTTTGTATGTAAATAAATTAAATTATTTTAAATATCAAAACTTTAAACTTTTATTTTCAAACAATTTTTAAAATCAATATATTTAAATTATAAATATTTAAATTTTTAAGCATTTAAAATTTTTTACAACATTAAAATACATTGTCTAAACATAACCTAAGACCACTTGACAAACAGATTTATCATAAATGCTACATATTTTTTAGAAAAAATTAATTAATGATATCATCATATTAAAAATGTGTTTGATAAAATATTTTAACTAGTTAAAAGCTTAATTATTAATTAAAAAATTTAATAAATATTTTAGTTTTATTTAATAAAATAATTTATTTTAGTAACTATTAATTATTTTAAATGTTTATTAAAATTTTAAAAAATTATTTTAAGTAATTTTTATGTTTTCAATTTTTAACTAAAATATTTTGTTCATTTTAATATATTTTTATAATATAATATTTTATTTATTTATTTTTATAAATTTAATATTATTTAATTCTTTCATAATAATATTATTAATTTGATACATTTATTTCTATATTATCATAAAATATTATATTTTAAATTACTATTTTAACATATACTATTTATTTTAATTGATATATTATTTATTTTATTAAAAAAATATTCCAATCATTTGATAAAAATTAAACTATAAAAATTTTACTTTTAAAAAAAAATTATTTATATAAAAATTAAAAATAAATATTTTTATTTTTAAAAAATTAATTTTAATATATATTTTTTGTTAAAAAATATAACATACTTATCATATTTTAATTTATTATTTAATTATATTTTTATTTGTCATTTTACATTTATCGGGTAGTTTAAAAGCTAATTTTATCACATACTTTTAATTTAATCGATAGTTTATCAGCTTTCATCTAAATGTTTAGCTTTTAATTTTTATCTTTTAACTTATAGCTAGCTTATTTGCTATTTTACTAAATATACCTTAATTACACTACAAGATAAAAATCATAAATGTTAGGAGAAAAAAAGTTTAACTCATGCTTAATAGAATGATTCATGATTTTATTTAATAGATATTAATATGCATCTTAAATCTTTGTTTAGAGAATATTAGCGTGCAACCACATAGTATTATTTATTGGATAAAGGATTGTAATTAGTTAAAAATTAAGCAAAATTAAATAAATTTTCCCCTTTATGCACTTAGTTGGTTGAATGTTTCCTTAATACTAGCATTCATCCATTTTTTTTTAATTAAGTTCTCTAAACACTTGTTTTTCTAAGTCACTATCATCTTCCACCTGTCATCATAACAATACTTAGGCTTGAAGCTTCCATCTTTGAAGGTTTAAGTAAAACATTAAGAAGAAAAATCTTTCATCTTTCTTGAACTAGCTCATAGCCACATAAAAGGGAGACTTCTTTCTTCTTTCTTACTCCCACCAAGTAGGATTTTTTTTCTAAATTTTCTAAGTCATTCTATGTAAAGTGTTATCTATTATTTCTTCTTTTCTCTTATCTTTGAGATCTATTTTTTAAAATTTAAGAACAACTTCCCTTGAGTATTTTTTAGTTCAAAATTGCCCAACTTTCATAAAATATAGTTTTTCATGTTTTAAAAATTTTAAGAAGCCTTAATAAAATTTTAAGGGGTTAAAGTGTCTAATTTAACTCCTAAAGTATTTTAATCAGTTAAAATTTTTCAAATATTATTTTTAACCTTTTTAGAAAAATTTGAGTGATTTAGATAAATTCTTGAAGTATGCTCATATAGTAGTTATTTTAGATATTAGAGACATTTCTTTAAACCTTGTCTTATTTGATAATAATTCTTAAATGTGTTATCTTTTTCTTAAAAGTTCATATTTGTCTCTTTTTCTTAAAAAACAAAGATCTTGGACCATAAACTTAAAAAAGCTCAAAACTCGACCAAAAATGGAGTGGTCCTGAAGTCATAAGGAGAAAATTTAAAATCTTGATCACTAAATTCTAAAGACTTGACCTTTAAGTCATTAAGTCAACATGAAAATCTTAAGGACTAAAATAATGAAGTAAAGGTTAAATCTTTACACCAAAGACAAGGTTATTATTGTTGTCTTATGTTGGTGGTTTAAGGCATGTGGCTGCACTGTCCTCAAGGATAATTGCACCTTGTTACGGTATTTCCAGGATTCAACAAACCTGTTTGCAAATAGAAAGTAAGAACAAAACTAGCAAAAAGGTAAATAACCCAGCAGTATAAAAGGAAAGTAATTTTTCGTGTGGAAATAGGAAAGCTAAGACTCCTTTATATAGGAGTGATGCTTAAGAAATAATAAGTGTCGGGTAATAAAATTCTTTTAAAGCTAAAATTAAACCAGTTTTAAATTTGAATTTAAAATTTAAAATTCAAACGCAAATTTAATTTGTATTAAAACCAAAATAATCCATTTAAAATTGGTTCATAGAATGTAGACATATTTTTAAATCCGAACAGTTAACGGAGTAGCCTTTTAAAATCGGATAATTAAATAGGAATAATTCATAATAATCCATGCCTTAATCACAATGAATAATCAATTGGTTTTGGAATCAAAACAATTAAGGTTAATAATTTGCAATGGCTGGCAACTTAAAACTGAAATTTTGGACAATTTTTTATCCCTATAAGAAGCTCTTTTGATTGAGTGAGTGTACATCACCGCAGTGGATCATTTACTAAATTGATAGACTTCTTGTCAAATTTTAACTATTGGGATTTTGTGCCACTTGAATTGATTTTTGTTTTAACTTATCCATAGAGGATTAATTTATTGATTGATTTGTTATGACATATTAATTTGAGAATGATCTTGATAGTAAAATTCTTCTATCCATAAATGTTGAATTTTTGTAACTATTGTTCTATATAATTTAATCTCTATCTACAAGAGATTTTGTGTTATATGTGTCAAATCACAAATTTTAAAAATTATTTTTATTACCCATGTTAAATCCTATGTTATTAATTTAGGGATGATCTTGGTAGTAAAATTCTTCAACCTACAGGTGTTAAATTTTTATAATGTTGTTTTGTATGATATAATCTCTTCCTATAAGAGAATTTATGTTATATATGTTAAATCATAAATTTTATAAATTATTATTTTATTAATCTCCCGTGTTGTTAATGGTTCTACTATTATTTTCATCTCTAATTAAATTTTTCATGAATAATACTGTAAAATATTGAACTTTTAAATGGAAACAATAATAACAAATAATAAGTTTCATGATAGACATGGTGATGTCTATGATGAGTGAATTCAATTTAGTTGAATCACTTTAGGGATAAATCTTTAAAATAATTATGTATATTCCAAAGAGGATATAGATCTTATTACCCTACCTGTAGACTAAGGATAGTTGAGACCATCACTGATAAATTTCTAGATGACATGGAAGATTCTAACATCTTTAATGATGATGAGAGAGACTTTGGTAAAAAGGATTTTATTCCAATCCTTATGATGCAAAATATATTATTTATCAACTAATTTATAAGGTGCCTAAAAAACCATAACAAGAAGTTTTAGGAGATATGTCATCTTTAAAAGAGTAAGCTGGGCTTCCTTTTTAGATGATTACAGCACCAAGAATTGGATGAATCAAATTATTATACCCTCTTTTCAGAGTTAGACTTCAATATTACTTATATGTTAGATCCATAGAAATATATGAAGATAATTTTTAGTGTCTTATTTGATAAAAGGATATAGGCTATGGATGATGAAATATGAATCACAATAGTATGTGGGAACTGTCGAAAAAAAGGTAGATGTTGCACCGTGAAGAATCACCTTGATAGAAAAAATATGGCAAACCTTTAATGTAACCTAATTTCGGTATTGCTCCCCAAGTTTAACACAACGTCACGCAAGGGATGTACACTCAGAACCTACATGTATTGGAGTCTCACACAATATTACCTAGAAGTAGGAAGAAAGTAGAAAGTAAGAAGAAGAGTAGAGATATGTTTGTCGAATGTTGGCATGAGTTATATATAGTACAGGAGGGAAGTTGCATCCGACCAGAAAATACTACAGTGTTCATTAGTTTAATGTCCAACGGCTAGAAAATAATATTTTAAAGGCTAATAAGTACACAATGGCTAATCATCCAACAGTTAAATAGTAATGGCACAATGGAAAATTTACGACTAATTGTCACATAGTGATGTAGAAAAAAATTATTGTTGCAATTATTGTCACTTCCTAACCATTTACCAACAATCTCCACTAACGACTTTGCAAGTAATAGAAGGTTATGGGTAAATAAGGTTACTTTTGTGCTATAGTGTCAATGTCTTGAAGATTGAATGAATATAGTGATGTGAGATAACAACTTTGTCCAATAAGTGAATTCCTCTTTAACTTAGTTAAACTAGGTTGAAACTCTCGTACTACCCACTGTAACATTAAAATAGAAACTTCACAATAAAGTTTTGAATTAAGATCATTCTCAAATTACCTTAGGTTTCACAGGAGTATTTTAGAAAGATTATCTAACCCTTCATAGAAGGTGACCATTACTGTCTCACTCACTTATTTATTCACATGATTATCTCACAAGTATTGAGTGCATCTCAAAAGCACATTTTAAATTTACAAATAAACTTTACTTCGTTATTTAAAAGTTCATCAAGTATGTCACAAATATACTATGTTTTAGATACATCAAGTGCATCACAAAAGCACTACCACTACAGGTTATGCATCACTTTCAAAGGTCTTACAGATACATCAAGTATGTCTCAAAAGCACCGCCACTATAGACTATGTATCTCTTTCAAAGGAGCGTTACTTCAAGTACATTCTTAAAAACATTATTTTATAGATATATGCATCATAAAAGCAACATCACTACAGGTTGTGGATCTTTGTCAAATGTCTTATAGTCATAGATATTAAATACATCAGGTGCATCTTAAGAATACCACTGTTATGGACTATGTATCTTTTTTTAAAAGATACTTCAAGTGCATTTTAAAAGCACCACCACAAAGGGCTATTAATCTTGTTCGTACAAGCATTACCTTACACCATATGAATGAAAATGTATTGCATAAGAGTAATCATATGACTTAGTTTGGCCAACAATTGAGCATCCACCATACTTTCCTCATGTTAAAAGCTTAAGGCTTATCCCCTTAATAAATCCAAGACCATTTTCTTGGTTAATCCTTTAATAAAAGGATTAACAAGTATTTTTTTTTCTACTTTTACATATTTTTTACTTGTTCTTTTCCATTTTTTACATATTTTTAACTTTTCACGTAAAAGAAAAATTACATCATCTTAATCAATCACCTAACAACATCACATATAACATACATGTTCCTTTTCTTTTTGTTGTTAACATAACTGTTAGTAACTCCAATTTCCGGTTGTGAATCACAATGATTGTATAGATATTTCTGGTAGAAGTATGTCTACTAACAAGATTTCTTAGACATTTTGTTTCTTGGTATGCTTTCTTAATAACAATAAACGCATTCCATAATAGAATGTGTTATACAATCCATCTAAAATGAAAACATATTTACTAGTAAAACTTATCACATCTTTGTTTGAAACTTAATCATTGTCACAAAATTCTTCTAATATTTCAGTAAATTTAGAAAAATGCAAACTCCAATTTATAATACCTTTCAAGTAAATCAAAAGATAATAGATAACATTCCAACGCTCACCATTTAGGTTATAAGTAAGTCACTCAACTTGTTCACAATATATGCAATAACATCTAGTATAGTTCATTAAAATTATGATACTCCAATAATAATTTTTGCATACTTAGATTGGGACACACTTGCATTGTTAATGTTCCTTTTCCTCTTTTTTGAAGGTACAAACTCACAATATATGAATTTTTAGTACATATTATAACTATTTAATTTCTTAAATAATTTTTCAATATAATGCAATTTTAGAGAAAAACCATTTTATTTTTCTTATTTTTATTCTCAAAATCACATCAGCTTCTCATAAAGTCTTTCATTTCAAAATTGGAACATAAAATTGACTTTATTTTATTTATCATGTTTAGTCAAATTTCAAATATCAACATATCATTAACGTATATGCATAATATAACACAATCATTTTCAATAAATTTTGTATGCACATGTATATTAAAAGAGTTCACATCAAAATCATGCTCTATGAAAGAAGTGTTATACTTTCATCCTTTTGTTCAACTAATTTTATTAATCATATCTAAGAAAATAATCAACTCAAATTATAAAATGTTATTTATCTATCATATTTCACACATAATACGAAAACACTAGAGTTCAAGCATAAGCAATCATATTTTCAATAAAGTCATATACCATCAAAATGACATTCCTAAATAATATACTTAAAAAATAATTAAATCTCAAATACATAATAATCTTTTATATATATATATATATATATATATATATATATATATATATATATATATATAAATTAAAAAAATAATAGCATACATCAAATACTTTATAAGTAATTTTATTAATCAAATATATAATACTCTTACTTTCTATATAAAATAAATTAACATAAGTTATAATTATATTTTATTTTCTAATAATTTGTTACCATATCTTAATTTTAAGTTAAAAACAAATAAAATTATATATGTAATTAACTTTAAATAAATATCACAATAATATTACCACAATATATCAAAAATTTTGATCTCATCTTGTATGTTATTATACTTTAAAAAAGTAGTCAATAAGAATAAATCTAACAATATATAATAAAAAGAAAATAAAAATTTTATTCATTTAATTTTTTCTCATTATTAACATAATACAAATTATATAAGATTACAAATGTTCCGGTAGAATGTTCATAATTTTAAAACTACCAATTTGTGATGTCCTACAAATTAATTACAATTTATACAAGAAATTATAATAAATTTTTATTATTTAATTATATTTAACATCTATTATGAAAAAAGAAGAAATATACATATGTTCTTCTAGATAATGATATCGTAAATTAAATCTATTAAAAAAAGATAATAATATATTTTTTCAATACTTACCTTTGGTAGTATTAGTGTAGATGAACCTATCTAATTATGCTTTTTCAATTTCTTTTTCATACGTATTTATCCAAATTCAATTGTTTTCATTCTCAAAAGAATTTTTATTTTCAAGTCCTCCAAAAAATATGTCAAAACCATTAACAAGAATATTACACTAAACATAATAATTTCAATCATCTATATGGTTATGATTAATAAAAAAAAATTATTGCAAATAATGAATTTCATCCTAAAGTCAATAATATATTTTTTTATTTTAATACTAAAGAAAAAACATCACAAATACGAGTAACATGGTCCCATATGCACTCTTTAACATATTAATCTTATAACATCCGACTTTAATTTTACTTTTTTTTTTAAAATAAGAACTATATATTTATCATTTTTTTTAAGAATTTCAATTTATCTTCTTTATATGTTATCAAAGAAAAAAGTCACACGATCAATAATCTCAACTAAATTAAGTTACAAATTTTAACTTTTCTCTATATATAAATTATCTAAATTGTACTCATAAATTTCTTAAATCATTATATAATAAAATTCACCAAAACTTTACTTTTTTCTCTTTCACAAGAAATATCAATAATTGAAAAAAAATTAATTAGAGAACCTTAATTTTACTCCCATATTACCTTCTACAATTAAAAGAGAACCTTGTGAATAAATGTGTAGTATAGCAACCAGGATGCCAAAACACTTGACCAGCAACATAGTCTAGCGGTAAGAGATGTTGCACATAATTCCCATGACATTGGGTTCAAATCCCCTATGTCACTATTTTTTGGGGCTTACTTTTCACACCCCCTTTAATTTTTTTATAACTTTTTTATTCCAATTATACCCTTAGCATCTCCCTTCTCTTCCGCAATCAACCTCTTCTCTTCCGCAAGGTGCATTCCCGCAATCAACCTCTTCTTTTCCGCAAGGTGCATTCGTCTTCTCCGCAAGCACCTTCAAGGTCCAACCTCCATGGTCCAAGTTTCATGTAAAAAAAATTTGGTTGGAGTTCTCTTCATTGAACAACAATGGCAGCTGAGAACGAAAAAAAAAATGAAGAAAGAAGAGAGGTGCTGATGATTGTAAGGGGAGCCCAATTAAGCTTGGGCTCCCCATATAATCGCTTTTTTTTTAAATGGTATTTTAAGGGGAGGCGCATCATTTGCAATTTTTAAAATTTCAAATTCATTTTTATTCAAATCAAAATTAATTCTTTTCTTCAAGTTTCAACTCATTTTTTTATCAAGTCAAAGTTATCAAGTGCATTTCAAATCAAGTTCAATTTCTCAAGTTTTAAATCAAATTCCTTTTCTCAAATCCAATTCATGTTTAATTCTTTTTTTCAAGTTCATTTTAAATCAAAATCAAATCAAGTTTATTTTAAATCAAGTTCATATCAAGTTTATTTTCAATCAAATTCATTTTAAATCAAGTTCATTTAAAATCAAGATCATTTTAAATAAAGTTCATTTTAAATTAAGTTCATTTTAAATCAAGTTTATTTTAAATCTAGTTCATTTTAAATCAAGTTCGTTTTAAATCAAGTTCGTTTCAAAATCAAGTTCATTTTATTTTAAATCAAGTCCAATTCTTTTATCATCTTTATTATTTTCAAATTAAATTCATTTTGAAATCCCAAGTCTCATGCAATGACCTCTAAAATAGAACTGGCGGTTTCACTGCTGTTCGATGTTGAGAGATTTATATGGATCCCAGTGCAGCCCTCATTTGCCTCGGATCCTGTGCATATGTGGACTAAGGATTTTCTTTAAAATATTTTCCAAATACTCTATTCCTTTTTCAAGCATCTCTGATGGTCAAGCCTTCAAACCAGAACTACGTAAGCCTTGAGTTTCTCATAGCACCGGAGAATACGTAGGAGCAGGATCAAGTCCTGTCAGGCCAACCTCCATCAATCTATTTATTTTCACACTAATTAAAGGGATCAAACAGTTTTCAAATAAATCATACACTCAGTTTAAGGGTACCGTTCTTCGGAACGAGTGAGTAGGGTGCCTAACACCTTCCCTACTCATAACCGACTCCCGAACTTATATTCTTCCTCAAGTTAGGGATTTTCCAAACCTTTCCCCTTAAATAAAAATTTGGTGGCGGCTCCACATAATCAAACAAATTATTTTCTAAAATTTTAGCGAGTTCGTCGTCTCGTTGTAATTATGGTTATGCATATGGTGACTCTACTGGGGACTTTAGAGAGTCAAGCCTGTTTGATTGAGTGTGCATTGCATCGATCCCTTTCCTGTTTATTTGCACGATTTATTTGTCTATTTATCTATCTATTGTTTGTTTGTTTATTTCAGTGTATAACCCTAGGGTGGACAAAGGATAAATTGCTATATATGTTTTATTGCGATTTCCCCAATTGTAGGTATCCCAATTTTTTGTGTGCCCTACAGTCTCCACACATCACTTATATGCATTTCATCTCATGAGTGAGGCCCTATACCTGGGTCTGAGTGCTACCTTGGATTAGAGGGTTCTAATGGTGTCACTCTAGGGCCTACGTCCTGATTGACTATCACGAAAATCCCAGCTAGAGTGCTTCCTGTCTATAATGCCCCGCAACTAGTGGCTACTTCTACTGTTATGGCAAACATTAGAGACTAGAACTTGGCTCTAGTGACATTTACACCCCAGGATTACTAACCACCTATGAGAGGTTCATGCATTAAAGACCATAGATCCTTAGGACAGGTGACCCACATAGGAGGCAAGGAGGGCACACACCCCTTTCAAGATTCAAGAATCACATACTGCTTCTGTGCATTTAATTGAACAGAATCATCCAAGATAGCAGAGGGGAGATGAGATCTAAAGTTGGGGAAATACAAAAAATCAAGAAAAATAAAAAATTCTTGGAAAAATTAGAAAAGTATTTTTGAAAATACCGAAAATATAAAAAGATTCAAAAGGAAAGAAAATGA
Organism: Canavalia ensiformis; assembly: GCA_026541065.1. Taxonomy (NCBI): domain Eukaryota; kingdom Viridiplantae; phylum Streptophyta; class Magnoliopsida; order Fabales; family Fabaceae; genus Canavalia; species Canavalia ensiformis. The sequence goes on along the minus strand of JAMKYM010000270.1, from coordinate 571,264 downwards.
AATTTCAAAAACCTAAAGAATGCTTTTTTAGAAAAAATTTAGCAAAGCTTTTTCAACAAAACCAAAGGTTTTTAGCCAAAATAAAAAATACCAAAAATATAAAATTACTAAAAAGAAACAAGAAAGAAACACTCAATTATTTTCAAAACCTTTAGATCTCTAAAATTATTTGTGCATAGCATTCATTCATAAATTTATCCTTGAAAAGAGGGATTTCAAAAAATATTCCACACCTTTTTCATTTTTATACTCATTTTGCATCAACATATGTATTATTCATGACTTTTGCATTCAAACTGTTTCTCAAAAAAGTTAAATTTTAATTTAACAGAAAAATTGGAAAAAGACAACTTCCTCGACATCCTTATAGGACCCGATCACAATCAGGAGTCATGGATAAGCTGGAAAGACAAAACGAGGAGTTGAGAAATGAGGTCCAAACATTGAAAGAGCAAGTGGCCAGACTGATGAAGGTCATCCAACAATCCAAAGAAAAGGATGTTCCAGAAGAACCCATGGGCCCATCATATCCTCCTGGCTTCACTCCACAAAACCCTTCACCATCAATCATGCTTCCACAGACTGAAGCGGTTCATTATGGGTTTCCTCATGGACATACACCCTTATTCAGCCAAACACGAAACCCACCTTCAAGCACCACAAAAATCCCTATCACCATTTCAAACACCACCTAACAAGCATACCAGACAACTGTCAAGGGGACAAATCCTATGTTCACTCAAGGGCCTCACCCTATATACATACCATCTTCTTACCAGCATAACATGCCAAGAGAATACTCAAACCATCCTTTTAAGGAGGATACTGAAAAATGGAAAACACTGGAGGAAAGAATCAAGGCAATTGAGGGAAATGCCTATGATGCCAAAGACGCATCTGATTTATACCTGGTCCCAATTGTAGTTATCCCTCCTAAATTCAAGGTTCCTGAATTCGAGAAACATCAAAGAACTAGCTGTCCAAGGAATCACTTAACCATGTACTGTAGGAGGATGTCCGTCTGTACTCATGATGATAAACTGCTCGTCCACTTCTTTCAAGACAGCTTAACTATGGCAGCTGCAAATTGGTATACTCAGCTAGAGCGGACACATATTCGTTCATGGAGGAATCTGACTGAGGCCTTCTTGAAAAAATACCAGTAAAATATGGAGATGGTTCCTGATAAAACTCAGCTCCAGAATATGGTTAAGAAAGGAGATGAGACCTTCAAGCAGTACCCTCAAAGATGGAGGGGTTTAGCTGCTCAAGTACAACCTCCTTTATCTGAGAAAGAATTGGTCAGCACGTTCATTGACATACTCCAGGAACCTTTCTATGACAAGATGATCGGCAGTGTGACTGCTAGCTTCTCTGATGTCGTCATCATTGGAGAAAGGATCGAAGTTGGCATGCGTCGTGGAAGGATCGCACACAAATCCGCAAGGACAGCTGATGCCTCTACAGAAAAAAGAGGGCAGGTGAAGCTTATAATGTGGCTTCTGGTCAAGGACAGTACATACCACAGATGGCACCTTATGGACCAACTGACTTCCAACCATCACCATATACACCTTGCACACCACACCCTCTAACCTACAACTATTCAATGCAAATCCGACCACCAACACCATAGACGGTCCAAACACAAGCCATAAGCCAGAACCCTAGCCAAAGCCAAAAGAAGGAGAAGAATCATGTCGAGTTTGATCCCATCCCAATGACTTACACCGAGCTGCTGCCTCAACTAATCCAGAATTCTCCAGTGGTTCTTTACCCGCTGAAACCTCAAGAACCACCATACCATAAATGGTATGATGCAAATGCCATATGTGACTACCATGCGAGGTACATTGGTCATTCAACAGAAAATTGACAGGTTCTGAAGCGTAAGGTACAAAGCTTGATTGATGCAAAATGGCTAGATTTTGGGAAGCTTGCTCCAAATACAAAAAATAATCAATTGCCGAATCATAAGAGTTCAGCAACTAGCTAAAGGAAATCAAAGCAGCACAATAAGATGCCTTGTACAAATTAGAATACTAAGGAAGATTATCCATGATTTTTCATTCTTTTCAAAATCAATCTTTGTAAATAAATCTCAACGAGAAATAATACAAAATTACATTTTTCATGTTTATTGGGCATATGCTTCACATTGTTGGCTTTTCTTCCTAAAACTTTTCCATTCTGCTCATCGTCTACCCCATCACTTATTCCTACACCCAAAAAATACTACCTGTTGGTGACAATACCAGTGCTGTAATAAATAATTTTGAATGTCTGATTAATCAAGCTCAAAGAGAAAAATTAAATGAAATGCAGAATAAGCAAAAAAGCAACCAGGGATTCCAGATCACCATTCATTTCAAGGAAAACTCTTGTCTAACAAAAAAAAAAAAGCAGCAATAAATATCCCACTTGATCAAAGCTCAAATCCAGGCAAAATTTAGGGATACAAAATAGATCCGCTGAATTGAAAGTCAAACAATCCAAGCAAGACCTCGTAGAAGATCTGACCGGTCAAAATTCAAGAAAAAGAAGAAAAAGAAAAACTCGCTGGATTAAATGTCAAAAAATAGTCCAGGAAAAAGCTGGGTCAAAAGTCAAGAAAAAATGAAAAAAAGAAAACCCGCTGGATTAAAATCAAAGATAATCCAGGAAAAAATAGGGTCAAAAATAAATCGACAAAGTCATGATCAAGAAAAGTCTTGTCGAATTAAAACTCCAAAAACAGTTCAGGAAAAAATAGGATCAAGACAAAATCCCGCTAGGTCAAACACCCTCAAAGGGAGGCCTAGGCAAAAGTTAGGGCACATAAACAAAAGCCCGGTAGGTCGAAAACCCTCAAAGGCGGCCTAGGAAAAAGTTAGGGCACAGAAACAAAAGCTCGCTAGGTCGACAACCCTCAAAAAATGATCTAGGCAAAAGTTAGGGCACAAAAACAAAAGTCTGCTAGGTCGATAACCCTTAAAAATGACCTAGGCAAAAGTTAGGGCACGCAAACAAAATCTCGCTAGGTCGACAACCCTCAAAGGAGACCTAGGAAAAGTTAAGGCACACAATCAAAGAGCTCGCTAGGTTGAAAACTTGTAAGGGCAACCTAGGATAAAGTTATGGCAAAACGGAAGACTTGCTGGGTTGAAAACTCAAAGGGACAACCCAAGAAAAAATTAAGGTCGTCTAGGAATCCCAGTACAATCTGGCATTTCCGCACCTCATCTTTCCTAAAACTGGGGCAAAATTTTGTTATTTCTCAAGTTTGGTTAATTTGGCAATCAAGATTATGAAAAGCAGCACTGCTGGCATTTTTCACCAAAAGGTTCCATTTGGGCAATCAAATCAACACTCTTCACCTTTTCCTTTCAAATACACTACCTTAAGCATCACTTGCAAAACCCTCTATCTCCTCCCACTGACTATCCAAAATCACTTTGCACACCCTTATAGTGCACATGCTAAAAAGGAATGTGAAAAATGTAAAATGAAAAGATTAATTTTGAAAAGTCATGAAAATCAGATGAATACTCTGCCATTGCAACACAATATGACTGTTTCCCAAAAGATCATCCTTCTACCAGCCATAACGTTGCCGAGACAAAAGGAGTGTGTCTTACTCAATGATGCTGACCTCTGTTGGATCTCAAAGATCTTGAAAAAGGAAAATTCTAAAGTTGACCAAGAAGACAAGAAACAAAGTCAGTCTTAGCTCGTCTGAATCTTGATTCCCTTATACAAATTATAAGGTTGTCGAGGAAGAAAATGTCGAAGAAACATTAAGAATCAAGAGGAACAAAAGTTTTTAATTATCTCATGGCATGCATTCATCCCACAGCACTCATTTCATATTATTTGATCAAATTACCATTTCAAGCATCAAGAAGCAGTGATTAAGTTAAAACATCGCATCCTCTTGCATTTATTCAAGCATCACAATAAACACCCTGGCATTCGAGCGTCGTATAATTCATTTTTTAAGACTAATTAAGACCAAGGAAATTGCCCAAGTCAATCATAATTAAAAGATTTTTGAAAATCTCAAAATTGGGGCAAAGGATGCCCAGCAAAATTCAAATTAGGGCAATCCCCGACTTTTGAAAAAATTCAAACTAGGGCAAACGCTTGCCCAAAAAATTCAAATTGGGGTCATCCTCGATCTTTGGAAAAAAGGATAAATCAAGATTCAAAACTAGGGCAAACGATTGCCCAGAAAATTCAAATTAAGGCAATCCTCAATTTCAAGAAGAAAATCTAAGCTAGGGCAAATGCTTGCCCAGAAAATTCAAATTGAGGCAATCCTCAATTTCAAGAAGAAAATCCAAACTGGAGCAAATTCTTGCCCAGAAAATTCAAAATGAGGCAATCCTCAATTTCGAGAAGAAGATCCAAACTAGGGCAAACGGTTGCCCAGAAAAATTTAAATTAGGGGCAATCCTGATTTTTGAAAAAAGAAGAATCAAGATTCAAATTGGGGCAAACGCTTGCCCAGAAAATCCTTTCAAATTAAGGCAGTCCTCAACCTCATACCAAGATTCAAACTGGGGCAAATGCTTGTCCAGAAAATTCAAGTTAAGAAAATCCTCAATTTCAAGAAGAAAATTCAAACTGGGGCAAACATTTGCCTAGAAAAAAATTCAAATGAAGGACACCTTCAATTTCATCAAAATTCAAACTGGGGAAAAATGTTTGCCCAAAATCCCTTCAAATCAAGACATTCCTCAATTGTCAAGGGTCTTCTAAACTAGGGCAAAATGTTTGCCCAAGTTTCTTCAAGAGAAAGTAATTATCAAATGCTTAAAAATCTTTGAGTCAAGGTAGAATAAGCAATTTATTTTAATTTCAAATTAAGTTATCCAAGGCATCTGACAAAGAAGTCCATATTTCGTCCTCACGTGCATTCCTAGGACACATCATTCTTTTCCATACCTATCCTAACAGGTCATTCTGTGCCTGTTGTCCGTCATGACAAGCCATTTTTTCTATGCTTGCCTTAACAGGTATGGTTTTCATTTTCCTTCGCCTGTCTTAACGGGTCACTCCTACATTGCCTGTTTCCAAAGGTCCCATTCTCATTTCACCTTCGCATTTCTTGTCTTAACAGGTATGCCACATTCTTGCCGGGCCATTGTGGCACTTTACTTGTCTTAACAGGCCATCATTTTCCGCTTTACCTATCATAATAGGCCATTTTTCCTTCACCTTTCTTAACAGGTCTCTCTTCACTTTTTCACCTATCAACAACAACCCGATCAAGTTTACATTTCTGCATTTTTGCCTATGTTGTCAGGACACCATCAAGTTTACTTCTCTACATCTTGGCCTATGTTGTCAGGCCTCATCAAGTTTACCTTTCTTCATATTGGCCTATAGTGTCAAGCCTCATCAAGTTTACTTTTCTGCATCTTGGCCTATGTTGTCAGGCCTCATCAAGTTTACCTTTCTGTATCTTGGCCTATAGTGTCAGGCCTCATCAAGCTTACTTTTCTACATCTGGGCCTATGTTGTCAGGCCTCATCCAGTTTACCTTTCTGCATCTTGGCCTATGTTGTCACGCCTCATCAAGTTTACTTTTTTGCATCTTGGTCTATGTTGTCAGGCCTTATCAAGTTTACCTTTCTACATCTTGGCCTATAATGCCAGGCCTCCATCAAATTTACTTTTTTGAATCTTGGCCTATGATGTCAGGTCTCCAGCATGTTCAAGTTTACTTTTCTGCATCTTGGCCTATAGTGTTAGGCCCCATCAAGTTTACTTTTCTACATCTTGGCCTATGTTGTCAGGCCTCCATCAAGTTTAATTTTCTACATCTTGGCCTATGTTGTCAGGCCTCCATCAAGTTTACTTTTCTGCATCTTGGCCTCCATCAAGTTTACTTTCCTGCATCTTGGCCTATGATGTTAGGCCTCCAGCACGTTCAAGTTTACTTTTCTGCATCTTGGCCTATGTTCTCAGGCCTCATCAAGTTTACTTTTCTACATCTTGGCCTATGATGTCAGGCCTCCAACACGTTCAAGTTTACCTTTTTGCATCTTCGCCTATAATGTCAGGCCTTCATCAAGTTTACTTTTTTGCATCTTGGCCTATGATGCCAAGCCTCCAGCACGTTCAAGTTTACTTTTCTGCATCTTGGCCTATAGTGTCAGGCCTCATCAAGTTTACTTTTTTGCATCTTGGCCGATAGTGTCAGGCCTCCAGCACGTTCAAGTTTACTTTTCTGCATCATGGCCTATGTTGTCAGGCCTCGATCAAGTTTACTTTTCTGCATCTTGGCCTATGTTGTCAGGCCTCCATCAAGTTTAATTTTCTGCATCTTGACCTATGTTGTTGGGCCTCATCAAGTTTACTTCTTTGTATCTTGGCCTATGTTGTCTGGCCTCCATCAAGTTTACTTCTCTGAATCTTGGCTTATGATGTCAGGCCCCATCAAGTTTAAATTTCTGCACCTTGGCCTATGTTGTTAGGCCTCCTGGCACGTTCATTTTCCCGTACTCAGGCCTATGCTGTCAGGTCTTACATTTTAATTTCTGCACCCCTACTTGTCTCAACAGGTCTTGCTCACTTCCCTTTGTCTGTTGTAACATGCCATTCTCTTCCACTTTGCCTAGTCTTCTTCGCTTCACTCTGCCTGTCCTAACCGGCCATTCTTTTGTATGCCTGTCCTAACAGGCCATCATTTTTTGCTTTGCCTGTTCTAACAGACTTTCTTCATTTCACGTTGCTTGTCCTAACGGGCCACTCCATTCTTTGCTCACGTTCTTCTTAATGGACCTTATTCATCCCACTTTCCCTATACAGGCCATTCTATTAGGCTGTGTAGTCTGCATTTCGGCCTACCATGTCAGACTTTTCATATTTAACCTCGTCGGTTTAGCACATGAAGTTTGCAAAAGGCATTCAGAAACCGTCATTCTCCAAGCATCCGTAAGATTCCTTTCGAGCTCAAGGCTCTTCACGCTTTCCGGACATCTCTCAAATTTGCCTCGGACATAATGTGTTCACGTCTTTACTTATTTCCTACCAAAATAATCTAGAAAATTACTTCTTATATTATTTGGTAGGAAAATGAGTAAAGAGGGGGAAATTGTAAACACTCAATTATGTTCGAGACCCCATTTTTAGAATTAGTGGTTAAACCATAATTTAAATAATAAGTAAATATTAAGATTAATAAACAGAGAATAGAAAACAGAAAAGCAGACAAATAAACAGAAAACAGAAAAACGAATAGATAGAAAGCAGAAAAACAAATAAACAGAAAACAAAAAAAAATATAAATAAAGAAAAATACAGAAAAGAAAAATCAAAATAACAAAAAATAATAACAAAATACAAAAACAGAAAAGATTGAATAAAAAATATAAAAATAAAAAAGAGAAATAAAGACAAAACAAAGTGATAGGAAAATTGAAAAATAAAATTGAATTACATAACAAACAAGAAACTAAATTTCAAAGTATAAAAATGAAAAAAAAAACTGAACATAAAAAAAGGGATTAAAACAAAAAATAATAATAACAAAACAAAAGTAAAACAGAAAATAAAAATAAATAAATAAATAAAAACTGGAAAAAATAACAAAATAATAAAAAGAAATAAAAAATTAAAAAATAGCAAAAAAATAATAAAAATAGAAAAAGTAAAAAATATTATAATAATGAAAACAAAAAAAACTAACTAACTAAACTTCAAAATAAAAATGATAAACTGAAATATAGAAAATTAAATAACTAATAAAAATAGAGATTAAAGTAATAAACGAAAAATGATAAAATAAATAAATAGAAAATTAAAAGAAAAAAGAATGAAAAGGAAAAAACAGAAAACAGAAAAAATTAAAATAATAAAACAGAAAACAGAAAAAATTAAAACAAAAAGCATAATTAAAAAAAAACAAAAAATAAAAGAGACGTGCATGCATGCATGCAGTCGGGGGTAGGACTTCATGGGGAGAAAAAAGGCATTCGTTTTTTTGGGTGGGCATACTGAATTGTTGGGAAAAAGGGGAGTGCAGGGTCGATCTAGGGGCTTTTCTTTCTTTCTTTCTTTCAGTGTTGCATTTTGGTGGGAGACTAAGATTAATGCCAGCTATATTTCAAGGAATGTTCAAGGGTGAGGGGAGGTGGATCCCAAAAGCAATACCGAAGCAGAGCAGGTCGTATATCCGGTAACACACAAGATTGGAGTTTGGTTTTGGCTTCACCGGAAACTCTCATTCCTGAGTTCGAGGCTCTCCTCCTTGCCATGGAACGAAGAAAAACATCACTAATCCTAGCAAATATATTCGGGGTGGCAGTAGCTTCATCCAGGTTAGCTTTCTCCAACATTTCTTCTATTCACTTCTGAATCGGATATTTGCTCTATTCGTTTAGGTCTTAGCCACTTCTTGATGCATGAGAATAATCTTACTTCATCAAGGAGAAACTCATTTTTGAAATAAAAAGGTATCGATTGCTGAAATTATTAATTAAGTTAGAGCTAATGTGTGATATGGCTAAATTCGATTTCAGCCGTAGATGTGAGCATATCGAGTTTGATTCAATCTATTATGATAAACTATTGATACATGTCAGAGTGTATTGGCATGAACTGGAAGTGTTAATCAGCACATTAGTGGTTGTTGGGAGGGTCTTGCGTGATAAAAATCTCTAGAATCAGCAACTTGAGGCTTTTGAAGGCCATGGGATTACAATCTTGGCAAACAGATAGAGGCGGTTTAGTTTTCTCCAACCAAGTTGGTGAAGAAATATACTGAAACTTCATCAAGCCAAGAGTGCTACCACCGCATTGAAATATTGAAGACTTCTGGGTGTTGAACTTGCTCGTCTGGGATTGATCTGCTTCCTCAACCTGTTGTTAGAATATACTGATAGAACAACAAGCATTATCATGAAGAGAATCAGAGTTCCCACCTAGGGCCACTGAAGCACAGTGTAGAAGAAGCAATCAGCCATGAATAACTTGAGATATTTGAGGTTCGTTTTCGTGTCTTTAATGAGCGACACTAAATTAAAAGTCATGGAAGTCCTGTTGTAGAGGCTAATGTTCCAAGATGAGATGTTCGTCTTTTGAAATTGATTAATTTGCGCTCAATTCTAGAAATGGCATACTTTTTGACTCAGTTAGTAAACAAGGAGTGAAGTTTTGAATATTATTAGAGTCCCTGCTTTCTTTGGGAAAACCATTCATTTTGTAGAAGCTACTAATCAAGTGGACTGCGTTCAAAAGATAGGACTACCATGAAAAGCGCTGCATGGAGTACTGTTGGAAAACCAACAGATTGGAATTTTGCCTTTCATGATCTGCAGCTTTGTTTAAAGTGCAAAAAATATGGTTCTTGATGCACCAAAGGCAAGCCAGCTGCTGGATGCTGTTACTATTGATTTTCCAATTTGTTCAAACTTACAGCCAGCTTTCATTCCAGTGCATGATCCTTCATGGAGAGCATATATTGACAGCCAAAATATATGGCTTTATTGGTAATGAGTTACTGGTCACATGCTTAGACATCTTAACTCTCCCGTTGTTCTCCTCAGCAGTACTAGCTAAGTTAATTAATAAGGCTATCAAGCCTAAGCTAACAGCCCAGCTCAACTGGTTCGCTGATCGTTCGCATAATGCCACGCCTTGGGTTCGAATCCTGCTTAGCGCATTTTCCTTTCAATATATATATTTAATGGCTAAATGGGTTTAAAATTAAGCTTGGGCTCCCTATGTAAGGGGCAATTAAGCTTGGGCTCCCCATATAGTCACAGTGATGCGAGATTATAACCAATACTTGGGGCATAGCTGAGCAGTTAGGAATGCTACCCACATATCCCAGGGCTTGTGTTCGATCCCTGCTGAGCGCTTTTTTAAAAAAAATGGTATTTTAGAAGGAGCAACCACTTCTTAAAAGTAGCGGTTTCACTGTTGTTCAATGTTTAGAGATTCATATGGGTCCCAGTGTAGCCCTCGTTCACTATTCCTTTTTCAAGCATCTCTGAAGGTTAAGCCTTCAAACCAGAACTACGTAAGCCTTGAGTTTCCCATTGCACCGGGGAATACGTAGGAGCAGGATAAAGTCCTGTCAGGTCAACCTCCATCAATCTATTTATTTTTACTCTAAATAAAGGGATCAAACAGTTTTTAAATAAATCACACACTCAGTTTAAGGGTACCGGTTCATCGAATGGGCGGGTAGGGTGCCTAACACCTTCCCTATTCATAACCGACTCCCGAACCTAGATTCTTCCTCAAGTTAGGGTTTTTCCAAACTTTTTCCCTTAAATAAAAATTTGGTGGCGGCTCCACATAATCAAACAAATTATTTTCTCAAATTTTAGCGAGTTCGTCGTCTCGTTGTAATTACGATTATGACATCACCTAAATTATGTTGTCACTTTCTACAAACACCACCGCCTCCATGAATGGAATTATTGGAGTTTGGGAAGAAAATGGTGGAAGAGAGGGTGAGAAAATAAGTTTCTCAATATGATTCTACCCTAGGATTAATGACATTACTTTCATTTTAACCACTTCAGTTTATTAGAAATCATGTCATGCATACAAGTTTATTTTTAATCTTAAAAGACTTTAGTTGAAGTGGATATCTTTTACATAATGAAGAATTGGTTTCTAATTAAGCATACAAGTTACATAGTCTAATTTACATAAGTCTCATAAACTTTTGGGATATCACATAACAGATAACATAAGTCTTTTTTTTTTTCTATATCATTCTCTTAGTGATAATCTAAGATATAAGCATACAATACTATGTAGTCAAACAATATTTTTTCATTGGTTCTGCTACTCTACCTTCTATTCTTAGAACATGAGCTCATTCCTTGATGATTGTTACCATCATAAACATTGAAGGTCTGACACTTCATAATAGAAAGATTTATAGAGAACCCTTTTGTCTCCACCTTATAAGAATCTTTCGTCTTCTGAATATGCATAAGGCACATTAAGCGTAGTATGAACTTTTCATATAAGTTTTTTCTTTAGTGATCCCTTAGTTAATTAGTTCCATATTAAAAGCTTCCAGGTAGCATGCATGCTCAAACAATCGAACCAATACTCCATGCACATTTAGTCTCTATTTTCAAATTACTTTCACATCATCATCCACACATGAATATAATGTAATGAGTATCTTGTAATGCATCATTTCTAAACAATCAAGAATGTTATTCATACACTTCACATACATCTTTATGTATTCATAAAATAATACAAGTTGGCATGATGTTTTTAAATAGAAACCAACCTTTTAATCAAGAACTACTTAATTAAGCTTGATGTTAAATCTTGGACAACATGTAAACTTCCTCTAATAACTTGTCCATTATGCATTATTCATAAGATTTATGATAAATCTCTCATAGGATCTTACTCCACTCATCCTTCTAAGTTACCTCGCAACCTTTCCTTTTCTCAAAGATTAAGTTCTTCTTAATATTTTAATGTAAGATTATGGTATATAGGATTTCTTTTTTAGTTGGTCGAATGGCCTTTTCAGTTATTTACTCTTTGTGTTCCTTAAATTAAATGTCTTATGTACAGCTTAAATAATTAAAATTTAAGTGTTATAAGTTTTATGCTTTTTGACTAATCACTTGGCTAGTTAACTTTGATCCTTTAATGAACTTACTTGCTTACCTCCTTACTTATGAATTTAAAGTTTCCTACTCATGTCTTATTTAGTTATCTTTAAACATCCAAACTAGCCTACTTTGCATATTTAATACCTAGGTGGTCGAATTCACATGCCTTAGTCCTAAGGCATTATCGTTCAATTTTTTTCTCCTAAAATTTTATTTACACTAAATAGGATTTAGGCGATTAGTTCATATCATTCTTAGAAATTTTTAGGGCTTTTCCTCCTTGCTTTATGTGAGTGGTCGAATGTTCACCTTCTTTTCTTTACTCCATAATTAATTTCTAATCATCTTCTTAAGCATATTTCGATTTATCCTTAAATTTTAGCAAGATTTTAACGCGTTTTCCCCAATTTCAACCATTATGGACAAATGATCACTCCACCAATTACAAGTCTCTTCCAAATTTATAATTCTTTTCTTATGCTTGATTAAGTTCCTCCTTACATCTTAATTAATATTTTAAACCTATGTTTCCTCCATTGCATGGAAAATGGTCGAATGCTATAGGTAGTAAAACAAAGGTCCTTTTATCAATTTCTTGTCATTTGACATTGGTATCATGAAGTTTAGCATTTGGTACATCATATGTTCTTAGATCCATTCATGATTTGTTCTCACTCCATAGCTTTTGATCTTGATCATGGAAGGTCTTATGTGATTTGTTCATCTTTTAGTCCAAAATTTCACCTTTACTCTTAGTATTTTTAAGTTTAAGTTCAAGTTAAGTTTATAGATTTTATTACATAAATTTTTTTTACTCTTTTAAGACTTTTAATATTTGAGTTCAGATCTGAACTATTATCAAAGATAACTTCTTGATTAAAGATTTTAAGAAAATATATAAGCAAGTTTCTAACTTTGAACACAAAGATACTAAAGAAAGCATTTTTTCAAGGCAAACAGGTGTAGAGCTACTCAAAGATCTATCTATCTCTTACTTTGAACATTTAAAAAAAATTTCAAAAACTCTTAAATCTACCCAAAAGCATCAAAAATTAGTTTTAAGAAATTTTAACCAATTAAATTGCTTCAAAGGTTGCTAGAAGTACTTTAATACATCAAAACTCCTCTTTAACTTTCAAAAATCACTAAAAACTTTGTGATGCTTATATTTAACCATCAAGAGTGGCTTTGAGCTCCAATAAGTTTAAACAAAAGGGATCCACAGATCTTAGAGAGATCCACAAAAAAGAAGAAAATCAAACCATAAATACAAAATTAAAAGCTCAGAAAAAAATATGATAAAATCCTACTTGTTGAAGACTTTTATAATGGTTTTGGTGGATCTTTATAACTAATCTTCCTCCTCCTTGGTGGTCCACACAAGATCTCCTAGTGATGGTAGTGAGGTTTGATTGATTTGCTTTGTTTTAACTTAAACTTCAAATATGGAAGTTTAAACTTAGTATAGATTTTGGTGTTTTAAGAGAAGTTAAAGTTTTAGGTGAGTTTAGATAGCTTGCACAAGTGTTTAGAAGAGTGTTAATGGAGAAAATGAACCATCCTTGGTGATCCTAAGCAATTCGTCCACCTAGGGCATGTAGGAATTAAATTTCCACTTAAGGTCATTTTGGTTCATTTACATATCATTTTCATTTTCTAAAATAAATGTAAATGTAAGGAATTATCCTTTTAGAATTAATTTAATACTAATTATTCTAAACTTTTCACTAATCAAGATTAACTTATTCAAAGTATAGTTAATTTTAATTAATCAAGATTAATTTACTATAATTATGGTTAATTTTATCTCTCTTATTCAAAAATTTTGTCCTATATGATATTAAGAAAGTGATGACTCATATGATGAGTTACCACCTCATTTTACACATGCTCCTTTTCATGCTCAAGGGGTGGGGTCCACTTCTTGGTTTTTGTTTCTCATTTCTTGTCCTACTAGCCTATCAAGAACATTTTGATAATTTTTCTCAAAATTTTCTAGAAGGTTCTTTAACATTTTCGTGCTCATTCTTATGTTAATTGATATTTTTTCAAGAATAGTTTATCTCTTATGGAAGACAGAATTTTCTAAGGATATTTTGGATATTTTTTAAAGTTTTCTGATAGTTTTTTCATTCTTTCTTTATTTCTAGTATTTTCTGATTTTTTAGCTATCATTAATGTATTCTAATTCCTTAAAATAATTTTTAAGTTTTTCTTTGAGTTTTATACATATTTATTAATGTTGTTCTAATGTAGGATATTTTTATTATTTATTAAAATAATATCTAATTTCTCTTACTTTTTATTTTTATGTTTATTTTATTTTTTACTAAAAGTATTTGTATTCTAAAGAACTTATTATAAAAAATTATAAATATTACAAATAATTAGTTAATGCTAATTCAATAATTAAATAAATAATTAATTATAAAATATAATAAATTAAATAATTAGTTATTTTAATTTTTAAAAAACAATAGTTATTGAAAAATAAAGTGGATTAAAATATTAACTTTTTATCTTTCAAAATAAAAATAATATTTTCTTTAATTTTTTTTATGAATCAACAACTAAAATTTTTTCGACCCTAAATATAAGAATATAGTATTATATTCTAGTATAATAATTATTAAATTCCTTTTATAATCTTATTTTATTGTAGAATTTATGTCAATCAGATATCAATTATTTTTTATATTATCAATTAAAATATTTAATCTTATGAATATTTTAAAAATAAATTTTAAATTTATAATGTATTAATTGTTTCAACTATCTTTTATTAATAATTAATTTATTATAAAAAAACTGAAAAGAATAATTTAAAAAAATACTACCCAATATTCTGAAGATACTAGTTATTTTTAATGCATTCTAACGTTATTTTTAATAAAAGAATTATAAATGTTCTCAAATTGAGAGGAAAAATGAACTTTCATAATATTGAATTAGATGATTGAATATAACAATACAAAAATTATTTATAAGATAGGAGATAAGTATCAAGCAAGCTAACTAATCTAAATTACAAACTCGCATAATATTATAAATATCTAACAAAATATCAACAAGATAACAGAATATAGTTATTGTTATGATTAACTAAATGTCTACTTGTGCATTATGCTGTGCTGAAATCGAGATGGCTTTCTTTATATATTTAACATCATTTTACCTAAATTTAAAAATAAATCATTCTAATCTCCTTTTTATTTTGTATATTGTACATATAAATTTTCTTTTTTTATATTCATTGAGGATGCTCTTACCTAACAGCTGAAAGTTAATTCCTTCAAAATACAGAGATCATTAAAATGAATTTTATTCCATCTAACAAAATCATAATGGAGATAGGCAAAAAATGTATATTATATAACTGTAGTATTAATAGCACTTCTCATGTAGATTTTGCCTAATTACATAACTTCCCTTCTATTTTATAAATACATTATAATTAAATTTCTCTACTATAATAAAAATTTTAAATTATTAAATAATTAAATCACAGATTTTAGAATAATAACATAAACAATATATAAAAAATAAATTAAGTCATTTTTAATAATTCAATAATAATAATAATATCTTATTGATTTAATTATTAATAATTCATTTGATTAATGCTTTTTATTACAACAATTTTGAAATAATCCTTGTTACTAACAAATATTTATTAATAATTTTTCGATTATTTATTTTCTTATATTTAATACTATATTAAAAGAAATTGTTTAAATATTTAATAATGTCAAAATTTAATTATCTTAACAAAATTATATTGTAGTGTGCTCATAAAATAGAGTTTGTTTAATATTTATGAAATAAATATTTTGTAAAATAAACTAATAAAATATATTTATTAAAAATAAATAATTTGAAATTAAGAATACTTTATATTTATAAAATAAAAGAGATTATTTTCAAGTTTTAAGAAAAAAATTGGATAAAAAGTACAAAGCTAAAAAAATATTTTATTCTAAATAGAGAAAAATGAATAAAATCCATCCTATAAAGTTTTGTAACTCAATTTATTTAAAGTCTAATTTGATTTAATTTGTTTAATAAATAAAAAATTTAAATTTATTAAAAAAATTTAAATAAATAAATCAAATTTTAATTTATTAAAAAATTATTTAATCTATTTAATAATCTATTTATCTTTATATATTATATATTTGTTATATTATTTTAATATTTTATATTTATATAATTTATTAAAAATTATAATTTTTAATTTTTAAGTTTAACAAAAAAATTTTAATATTTATTATAAAAGTTATACATTATAATTTTTAAATTAGTATTTTTCTTTATATTTTAATTTAATTTTTATATATATCTAAATTTGTATATATATACATTGTGAATCATATTTTATTTGTATTTATTATTATTTTATATATAATTAATTTTTAATATATAATCTAAAATTATATAATTAAATTTTTAAAAAATTTATCTTGTTAGTTTTAAAAATTAAATTTTTTAATTAATTATTTATATAATTTTAAATTTATTTATTAATATTTTAGTACTATAAGCTTTTAAAAAAGATTATAAATCTTGAGTTTTAAAATAAACCAAACATTAATAATAAAAAATTATAATAGATTCAGATTTTAAATTTTTAAATAAATCAAATTTAAACATTCAAAATTCTCAATTCATTTGTTACCCTAATTCTAAATTAAATTTTAGTAAACCTTAATTCTAAATTAAATTTTAGTAACCCACCGCATCACCTCCTATATACACATAACTTAAGAAAGCCCCTAATAAGAAGGGATCAAAAAGCAATATTTGAGGAGTATTTCCTGGATAACTTGGATAATTTTCTCTGTACTTCTATAATTAGAAGTAAATTTTTTATTATTAAAAGAAAATTGTACTTGTGCAATGTTTTTTGTAGTACGTTTTTAAGCCTGAAGAAGCAATAACCAACGAAAAGGTAACCCACCACCTAATTGCATGTAAAGGGTTGCATAACTCTTAACCTGCAATCCTACTGGTCAATGCCTGAAATTGAAACGCAGGAACAAACTGGTTTGTGTAACCCAGAAGCTGCACGCTAAAACACAACCAAAAGTCATTGTTCGGGTGTTGTTTTAGTTGCCTTCACATATTAACACATGAACCCTGTTTTGGAAGCATAAGGATGCCAGTATAATCGGAAACAAACTTCTGAAAGCGACAGATCTTTATCGGTACTTAATCACAGTCAGCCACATGCTTTAAATTAGTATACAAATAGATAGTATTTTCTTTTCCCTCTTCCAAAGTTTGCAAACGTATTGAATAAAAAAGTAAGAATGCATTTACAGATAATTTGTTCTATATTTGGATAAAAAAATTTAGAATAAGTACAAAAAAAAGTTGTGAATAATAATCCAAAAGAAGTTAACATAACTAAGGAATTTTAAAATTCTCCAAAAAAATATAATTTGAAATCCCTTCAATTTTACATAAATATTACTTAATTCAAATTCTGCAATATTCATAAAATTCCTTTCCTTATCACTCAACGTTTATAATCTAGTATTTTAAAATTACTTGAGTTTGGTTGAAGTTAATATTACAAAATACTGTAATTAAAATCAACAATAAATACACTCTTGCTTTCTACATTAACCATTTACTGATTTCAGAGGACTAAATTCAAAATAATGACATTGGTTGTGCTTCAAACTGCATTAAGTGGGGCCAATGTGGGTGCACTTTCGTTGGGGAGGGGTATTTGAGAAGGATGCTTATATCACAGTAATGTGTATATGATTTCATTCAGAAACAACTAATTTACACGAAAGGAAACAGTTCTCAAATTTACATGCCTGTTCGCTTCCTCCCAAAACCCAGCTTAAAACATAAATCAACATTGGCTATTAGTACTAACAACAAAATTAGCAAGAGAGAAAAGACTATGTGCTGCCAAGCTTCACTGCAGCTTGAGGATATATTATCTGATAAAAATAAACACTGAACTACCCTCAAAATGACATAATAAGGTTGTTAGTTCAAACCTTGGGTTGATGACCTAGCTGATGAGGACTCACCTAGAGAAACAGAAGCCAGAGATGATGCCCAAACGCGGGCACTCCTTGCCCTTTCATGAAAATTCCTTGTTTTGCATAGTCTTAGTTTGGTCCAAATCCTCCTGACATCAATCACCTGAAGCACACGCCCCATCACTTGGCTTGTCTCACCAAATATTTGCATATTCAGATGAGGAATACAAGATACCCAGAATGCTCGGAGTCGCAATACAATCTTGGGGAATACAAAAAGAAGTAATCTCAAACAGAGAAACAATACAGAGAGTAACAAGTAGGGATCCCTGATCATTGTTTCTTTGAGAGACAAACCCATCAAAGGATTTGTTGTTGAATTCTCATCACTCATGATGCTGCTTAGTTGACCAACAACAATATTATTACTTGCTTCCAATCCTGAGACAAGCAAACGGGTCAACAGAGTCAATAAGGTAAAAAAAATTATCAGTTATTGAAGTTTCCTACACATCACGAGGGTTGTTAATTGGGTAAAAAAAATGGTTGTCGTAAATAATACATAGTATCTTACAAACAAGAATCAGGATATGATTACCTGTGTTTCTCTCATAAAATTCCGAAAGGGAGGGAAGATTGTTTGGACCATGATATCTCAACCTTGATGTCTGGTTCACCAGTAATATTGCAGGCAAGCTATGAATTCCATATTTTGAATACAAGCTGCAAAGCGAAAAAAAATGTAAACATCAACTGATATTTATAAAAACAGCCTGTTGAGTATGCCATCATTTCTGCTGTTTATGTATAAAACAAAGTAGGAAAGGAAATAATTTAACATTACTTAACAGCATTAGCCTAACCATAAGGAAATTGAAAAATGCTAGCAACACACTTTTAACACACTATTGTTGGAAATCTATGTGGATTCTATTATGATGTGAGTCACTCCTCATTTGGTGGGTCCTACTCCTTATTTAGTGATGTCCAAATGTATTTCAACCATAATAAAAAGTTTGCCCAAAGGAATGTATAAAAAATGTTGCTAGTATTTCTCAACACGAAATTAGATTGTTGAACCAGAAATAGACTTAACTACTGTAGTTCATATGCCATCCCCAGATCAGGCAAACAGCATACAGCAAAAAAAAAAAATTAGTTTCACCAACATTGAGAAACTTAAAAATAGAAGCAGGGATAGCTTCAAAACCTTGGCAAAGCTGATGATTGCTCAAGAACCAAATGTTCTACTTGAGGAAACATTGAACTAAGACTTTCAAATTTAGGGAGCATTTTGCTTGAAAATGGGCACCAGGAAGCATAGAAGAGTATGGAAAAATATTCTATCCTCTTTCTGCCGGACAGAACTCCTTCTATAAAATTACCATCCACCTGAATAAATGCAAAGGAAAAAATAAGTACATGTCACCAAAATATGCAAATTGGTATAGACAGCAAAAAATAATTAGATCATTGAATCTATGTAACTATTTAATCAAATCTATAGTTTAAGCCATGTCAGCAGAACAATGACAGAACTTTCCTCATAAGCACTCTCCACATCTATCACATTTTTCTCTCTATCCCTACTTCTCCCTTTAATTCTTTCCCAAATCCATTAAAGCAAATCTTCAAACTATCAGCTCATGTTGGCATGTACAGGAGTCACACTGAAATGAAAATTCTGGGAAACAAAGTGCAGAGGGAAGACCAGAAGAGTACTTTTGGCATGTACGGATGTATCCATGTGGAACTAATACTCAAAAAGGGCGGATGGCGAGGGGGAGAGGAGAATATTTAGTTCCACTGTAGCACTAAGTTCTTACAACAATAACCATTAGTCCTAAACCACAGGAATTATTTCCCATGTCAACGAAAGATGACATAAAAAATCGATTTAATAATGCCAAATGGGGCAAGGATTAATAAGAAGTACAAGGGTAATGGGTGGATGGTAAACGGCTTCTCTGGGAAAAAAGCATGGCTCTTTGTTTGCACAATTACCCAACAAAGCAAAATAAATAAAGAAAAGAATAGCAGCAGTGATGGTATTATCCCATTCCTCAGTTTATGGTTTTAGCCTTTTAGGAAATCTATTAACAAGCATTTCTACTTTATTCTTGGGATGTTATAGTCCCATCATCATCCTCATGGTGAGCAGACCAGAGAAAAAAGAGAATGAGGAGGTAAGAGGAAGAATAAAAACCAATGTAATTTATTTGGTTTGTGTATGGGAGTCCTTTTAGGGGCGGAGCAAGAGAAAGCAGAGAAAAAAAGGAAAGGAATCAGCAGTCTGTGAATGGAAGAGAAAAAGCTTATTTTATCTGTCAGATCAAGCCAGGGTCCCCTACTCAAGTTTCCTCTTAGATTTGCCATTTCACCAAAAAGATCGTGTGGAAAATGATCTAGCACAATAGTAGGGTTAGAATATTTTCCAGTTTCCACATAAGCACAGACACAACAGTACCTGTGCTTCTTAAGCACTAATTAAAATACCAACACACGTAACCTACTCAATTCCAGCTAGTCATCACTGATCAGTATTCAATCCAATAAAAAGTTTCAAAAAATCTGTAGCACTTAGTTGCATAATTAATGGTGATAGGTAGCTAATGTTTGATAAAAATGTTCAATTTGATGCAGTGCAGATCACATTCTAAAAGAAAGACAGACTGAAAATGATGATCAGCCAATGAGCTACAATTACAATCCAGTTAAAAAGAAAAGAGAGAAGAAATTTACAGTCAACAGGGATTAAGTCTCAGCTGAAGCAAATCCAGTCATAGTAACAGCCAGTATTATCTAAAGGTGATATGAAAAAATTCTAATAGATTAATACTTATTTTGATACTTAAGCTTTCAGCAAACTTAACTAACTTTAAGCAATGAACAAAAGTATGTGTCAGAAATTAATTTTGCAGTAGATCTTAATTAAATCACATGCTTATCCCATTTCCAAGCATATGAGCCATGGGTCATATAAAAGGTTCAACAAATGTGAATTACATTCAAAAAATTATTTGATTGCTTGCAGTATAACTGACTCAATAGACATGGTCAATTCTTTGGGGGTGAAATAAGGACAAGTGTTCAAAATATCCTCTAATCACTTGACTTTAAACAACATTTTGATCTTGTAGATAGGTTATGAGAGTAACGATTTAAAAACAAGAACTAAAATAATGACATTATTCATGATTGGGAGAAAAGCTACAGTGTGAAGGACTGACCAGATTGAAATTATCAGTATGTTATCTATTTTCCTAAGGAGAATATAATCATTCAAAAGACATCACATGAATTTTCCAAGAAGAGAATACAATGATAGTTGTTGCATCAAGTGGTGCAGATGCTAGAGGCTGACCATCATACAATCAACAGCATTACAAGTTATCAAGTGTAGAAAAATTTATGTTAAAAGTTAAAACTAAGAAATTTATGCAATATCCTCATGAATCAGACTATAATTCATATACAAGTAAATTATTGTACGGATAACTCTCTAGAGGTCATAAGCGGACATCAGATGGACGTATTTGATTGTTATACTGATGAAACCATGCCACCCGGTAAAATAATCTAGTCAACTACTTCTTCGTCAGCTACAAACAATATGAATTGTATGATTATCTAGATGCTAAGGATAAGACCCTAAAACGTTTCAAGGAGGGCTTTAATTAGATCCCCAATTTTAAACTCAAAAATTATTCTTCATTTTCTTTCTTTAACTAGCCAAACCCAGGTTTGATGCCACGGGATCCAACAAAACTGACCCTCATACACCAATTCAGCCAAAATCACAGAGACAATTAAGCATACTTATCTTTTTAAGGTGGAAGCAAAATTCATTTCCATAAAAAATAAAAAAGAAAAATAAAGTTGAAAGAAAACAATTAACCTAAACATAGAAATTATCTAAACATGCCTGCAAAATCATGAAATTTCAAAATCATTTCCCAGGTAAGAAATTGCCCCTATCAATTGTTATTACAAGATGTGAAATCCGATTCCCCATTTTCACATAATCAAATCAGAACCCCTGGTTCATCAAACTCCCCAAACATTGAAATAAAATCCAATAAATAAATAAATAAGACAGGAACAAACACAGAACACAAAACAACCGAAACACTTAGAAATGAAAAAAAAACGCGAGAGAGAGAGAGAGAAGAGTTTTGAAATCAGAGAATCATAGGCAGGTACCTGAAGAGGTGGATTCGATTGGATCGAGATTGGGCACTGAGATTGGAGACGGTAGAGAAACGTAGGAGGCTCGGGAAGGCAAGAGAGGGAAGAACCAGACGCGAATTGAAGCATAGCCATGCAAAAGAGGAGAAGGAACGAAGCAGCCATGGATGGAGGAGGAGGAGGAGACAACGCCATTGAAGAGGGGTATGGAGAGTAAATAAAAGAGAAACGAAAGGGTACAAAAGGAAAACAAGGAAATATGGAAGATTTTTGGGGTCTTGTGTATGTGTTTGTGTTGGGTTGCGCTAACGTGACGGTGGCGATGGCGGTGACGGTGACGGTGACGGAGGGGAAATGAGTGTGGTTCGGTTGGGTGATTTTTTTTTTAGATTCTAAAGAAAGGATGTGTGAGGACAAAGATGCAACCTTTCCAGCTCAAAATTGGAATGATGTATATATTTATGGCTATGGTTATGCACTCTCTCTCTCTTTCTCAGACATTCAGATACTTAAATATCGCTTTCTCTCTCCTACCCCCGAGTATACCTCGTGTGTTTCCAAGAGCCATTGTTTTCTAAAAAATTAGAACATAATTGCAGATTTGGTTACATTTTTAATGTTCGTACTTACCATTGTAATTATGCATAGTTTATGTATATAACTTCATTTAACTTTTTTATAATTAATAGGGTGTAATGTAATAGAAATTAGTTTTGACACAATATGATAGGTTAGAAATTAACTTCCGTGTATAAATTATCAATTAAAAATTATGATAGGTATGGTTTTAAAATAATTATAAAAATTTAATAATTTTTAATAATTTAGAAACTTATAATTAAATAATTATTATAAATATTAATAATTTTTAATGATATAATAATTTGTAATTAGATATAGTATAAAGAAATTTTTGTACATTTTAATTAAACTTAATATGATATTAATCAGACAAAAACAATACAATAATATATAAAATATATAAGTTAATTTTACTTTTTATTTAAGTATTATATTTTTTTTATTAATTTATCTAAATTAATAATATATTATGTGCACTAAGGTCAACTTTAATGTTAGAAATTTAAATTATTATTTTATTATATATAAAAAAACTAATAATGTACTGCATTTCTATCATGTTACTTATGTTCATATTTATATATTAAAAAATGACACTGATAAAATAGTTAATTATTTTGTGAATTCGCCGATTTATCATTTATTTATTTTATAAAAGTATCTTTATTTATTTTTCTTTATTTAAATCATTTTTATTTGAAAAATAAAATAAAAAATAACATTCTCAGTTAATTATTAAATAAGTTTGAGATAAGAAATTAATTTTAGTAATTAAAAATTTGAAAACTAAATACGCATGACTAAAATAAAAAATTAAAATATTACGTAGACTAAAATTCTATTCGAGCGCGATTAAGAAAAGGAAAATTTTATTATGTCAAAATATCAATGTCGCATAGATGGAAATGTAAGAAAGAAAAATATACTTTTAGCTGAGCATATGTTCTTTGACCGAATTGATTATTTCCTACGCAATAGACTTCTTCCTCTTTGGACACGTAATGGTTTTTGAAATAAATAAAATCTATAAGACTATACTTATCAATTCTCTTAATTTATATGTGGATAAAATAATTTTAAATTACTAAATTATATATATTTAAATGATAAAAATATTTAAATCATTTTTATATTAAGTAGAAGAAATTTTAAATAATTTATATTCATAGAAAATTTTAAAATTTTTATATTTTATTTTATTTTTAAAAATATCTTTTATAATTATTTTTATATTTAATTTTTATTATCATTTACTTTTATTTAATAATATTTAAAATATTAAAAAATTTCATTCAAACAAAATATTATTTTTTATTTTATATAAAATAAAAAGTATTCCTTTTTAAGGCATTTATATGAATTTGTTGCGTGATACGTAAAATTTTTAATAAAAACTTATTGAACTGGGATAAGTTTTCAAAGGCTGCTTGATTTTTCTTCTCAATTTTTGGTTTTGAAAAAAAATTAAAACCTACTTTTAAAAAGGAGAAAAATTATTTGTTACAATGATATCAAAAAATTAAAAATTTAAAAATAAATTTAAAAGCATGTTTGAGTTATTCATGTTTTTTAGTTTTTTAAAAGAGGAGTTTCAGAAACTGATTTTTAAGTTAGTAAGAAACTTAAACAAGCTTTTTTTTCAGTTTTTTAAAATAAATAACAGTTTTATAAAACTGAAATCAAACAAAATCTTAAGATTAATGGCTGTTTTGTAATTTAAATTTTTTATATTATTAAATAACATCATACAAATTTTATAAAATTTAATTAGCATATGATGTAACTAATTATAATAAATTTTTATTAATAAAAATTGCATTTTTTTAATATAATTATATTAAATTAGTTGTTAACATCTAAATTTATTATGTTATCCACATTAACCTTAAGTTATGTAACTTACTTAAAAATAAAGTTGGTTTAAATCCTAACTTATACAATTTTTAATTTAAGGAAATTTAGTGTGAGTTATCATATATAATTTTATTTTATTTTCTTCTATTTTATAATTTATTTAAATGTAAAATTTTTAAATCCTAATTTACGTAATTATCAAATTAAATGAGATGAATATGAACTAATTCATCTAACCCTATTTTATCGTCCTTTATTTTGTAACTCGTTTAAAAATAAGATGTTACATATCTTAATTTATGTAATCCTTAAATTAAGTTAAATAAATATGAGTTACCTCGTTTAACTTTCTATTTTGTAGCTAAGTTAGAAGTAGGGTTTTTAAGCCCTAACCTACCTAACTTTAAAATTAGTTGGAATGAACATAGATTAATTTATTCATCTATTTTTGTAACTCGTCTAAAAGTAAAAATTTTTAAACTTTAATCTATGTAATTCTCAAATTAAGTAAGATGCGTATAAATTAACTTTTACGACATTATCTTATATTTAACGTTTTTTCTTTAAAATTTCTTCCTCTCAATTTTTTTCTCTCTTAAAATTTTATTTTTAATATTTTATTATATTAAAATATTATTTAATTCATTTATATATTTTTTTTATATTTTATCTTTCTCTAAATATTTTTTCATTTGTCTATAGAATTTTATTCCTTTCTAATTCTTTACTCTCTCAACTTTTCTCAATTTTTCTATATTTTTATCTTTTTTTTATTTTGTATTTTTTCTAAATATAGTTGTTTCTCTATCTCTAAAATTATCTTTTCTCCCCATTTTCCTCATCCTTTCTCTAAACTTTCTTTCTTATTTTAATTTTTCATCTTTATTTTATTGAGAGAGAAAAAGAAAGTAGAAAAAAAAATTATAGAAAAAGATTAAAAAATTAAAAGAGAAAATTTGAAGACAAAAATTAAATTCATGTGCCAACCCTAACCTTAGGGCTTGATGGGTTTTTAACCCTATGAACTTTACAAATGTAAGCTTGTGGACCATTTTGACTCTAGCCCACGTGGGCTAGGATTGAGTTGGATTAGATGAGTCAAATTGATATCTATAACCATGTGCATTAAAACAAAAACCGGTGCAACATCATACCATACCTAATCATAAAGTTAAAACCTTTGAATGAATTTTCACTCAAATAGCAACAAAGTTGTGTTTCATCATAATAATGGAAATATTTATATGGTTAAACATCATCCATGAGTAAATCTAACTACATGTTCATTTCTATAAATGAATCTAAGTGTCTATTGGTTTTTCCGTTCAAGAATCAACTCTTATATTTTATAATATAATAAAAATATATAATTAAAATTAATTTTTATATATTTAAAAATATTTAATTGTTAAAAAATTTATTTAATTTTAAATCAATCATACATTAACAATTCCTTTTATCTCCAACTAGCATGGCGTGACAAGGGTTAAGTGGCTAAGTCCACTAAATTTAAATATCTTTTATCACATTCAAAATAATTAAAACATGATGCTTTAGCCACATAAAAACCTGAAGACAATTTGGCTAAGGATTCTCTTTACTAAATAGAAAATTTATTTATTGAGAGATAGAGATAATTGCATATGTATAAAATTCGATATATATGTAAAATAGATAAAATTATAGAGAGATAGAAAGAAGATGAAATAGAAAGAAAGAAATTGAGAGAAATTTTATCCAAAAAATTTATCCCAACTTATCCTTTGAACTTAGTTCCAATAGTTCCAACTTGTGTATATAATACCTCATGTGAACCGCAATATTGTACATATTCACAAGAATAGCCTAATCTTACACTTATTTAAATACTAGGTAAATTAAGGAGGAAAAAAATATAAAAAATGAGAAGATAAATTATGAAAAATAAAATAAAAAATTTATTATATTTTCATTTTTTTTCTATGCCGTGTATAATAAAATAAAATAAAATTTCTATTGAATCCACGTGTGTGTATATATATATATATTATGGTATATAGATTGTGCTAAAATATATATATACATCATAAAATTAAAGCATATATTATGAAATTACTTATATTAAGAAATACACAAGAAATCTCATAAAAAAATGTTTTTCAATAAGATTTTTTTACTAGATGTCCATCATAAATAACCCATACTACTTATCCACTTTAATTTTAACCATTAAGAGAAGGAGATAAAAGTCCAAAACTAAAATCTTTAAGTTATGTTCAAAGTAATTGTAAAATTTTATTTTTTATTTTTAAATTAAATTTAAAAAAAATGCTCAACTAAAGAAAATTTTCAATTGTTTTTAACATATTTTTTAAAATAGTTTTAACTCAATTCTTAAAACTAAAAAAATATTTTTTAATACTTGTTTTTAAATTTAAAATTCTTTCATTCTAAACCATCAACATCAACATCATCATCTTATCCATCACTGCTACCATCACATCATGAGAGTTAAATTGCATCATCAATATCATCATCTTATCCATCACTGCTACCATCACATCATGAGAGTTAAATTGCATGTGTACTCGTGGATGGTAAAAAGGTCTTGTCGTGTCTATTTTTCTACTAAATGCAATCTAGCACTCTAGGAAAAAGAAAAAAAAATAAGGAATGAGATATAACAATTTACAAATATAAGAAGAAAGGAAAATAACTGACTCTGTATTTGGATGAATGATTTTAATATTTTAAAAAATTTAAAATTTTTAAAAAATCAAATACTTTCAATTCAAATGCGTTCATTTTTAAAATATTTTGGTCTAATAAAGAAGTTTAAATTTTTTATATTTTTAAATTTTTTATTTAGATAAAGAATTTTATATTTCTTAAATTTTAAATTATTTGTTTGAATTAAGTAATTTAATTTTTATTATATTTAAAATTTTATTTTTAAATATTTTTTAAAAATATAAAAATAATATTAATAAATAAAAATATAAAAAATATTTTATTAATATTATTAATAATTATGTTGATTTATGTATAAATTTTTACATATTTTATATTTTATTTTGACAAATTTTAGAGTAGAAATTTTACAAAATAGTTTCATAGAATAAATAATTTTGAATTAACCATTCTATGTATGTATGGACAACTTAATGTTAATAACATTATTTTTTTATCTTAATTTAAATTTTGTGTCTTGATAAAATAATTTAACTTAATTGAAATAATATTAATAAATAAAAATATTTAAAAGATTTTATTAATATTA
This sequence comes from Canavalia ensiformis, assembly GCA_026541065.1. Lineage (NCBI taxonomy): Eukaryota > Viridiplantae > Streptophyta > Magnoliopsida > Fabales > Fabaceae > Canavalia > Canavalia ensiformis. Next base: position 543,791 of record JAMKYM010000270.1, on the reverse strand, counting down.
ATATTTATGTTGATTTAATATAAAATTTTAAATACATCAATATTTTTATTTATTATTTATTAATATTAATTATTAAAAAATTAAAATATTAAAAATAATAGTCAAATATAGATTAGTTAAATTTTAAATATTTAATTATTTAAAATACATAGAATGTATAATTTAAACAAATTATTTTGACTTGTAGAATATAAATATTTGAATGAATAATATTTTTTTTATTTAGAAGTCATATGACATTTTTTCATTCATCAAAGAATTTCTATACTTGTATTATGCTATTAACTAATGTATATATATCACTTTGTTATAAACTAACGTATTATTTAAAATGCAAAATTACATTCCTTTATAATTATATCCAAATCAACATAAAATGGTGCACTGTTTCATTCACCTCAGTCGAGAGAAAATTCAAACAAAATCACCATCACTAAAACTACCTAAGAAATTTTTTTAACACAATAATACCAACTTAGAATAGAAAACTTTCAAAATTTATAAAATATAATAGTAAAGATGATATTTTAAAAATTTAGATAATAAAAAAGATATGTGATATACTTGTTAAAAAGTTTTATAATAGCCAAGATATAAGTTTTCTTTTGACCTGATAAGAAAGCTTTTAAAATTGATAACTTCTGTGGATTTTCAGTCCACTAGTCAATTGCTTTCACTTGTTGTTCATCATCTAAATCGGATATTTTTTTCACCTCATTTATGGTTTCATGAATCATTTCATCATCATATTTGGTTTCTATTCTTTTTTTTACTCACTTCCACGAACTCTTTCAATGAGTTTGTCACTTTCTTTAACAAGGATATTATCTCTTCTTTCTCTCTAATCTTTCTTCTTTGTAATTACATATTAGTTGATGTTCCCCTTGTCTTTGTAGTGGAGCTCGATTTCTCTGAGCTTGTATTCAAACTAAAAGCTTCCTCCTCGTCTGCTTCTTTGCTTATCATATCATTAGAATCCAATGCGGTCTCTACTCCATTTCCAATTCCTCTATCCTTGGCAAATAATTTCACTATGTCATCCTAGTTAGAAATTACCTTATATCGAAATCGACTTGCTTCTGTATATGATATGAACCTTGATACCACCTTACATGATCAAGTCCACCTAAAAAGGACGTAATTCAGAGAGAAAAATCTATAAGAAGAGGAAGGTTAAAATAGATAAAATAGGTAATTGAGATCCATGTAAATGTATTTTTCAAGAAAAACAAAGTAGATAAGATCGTGATCTTTATGGACACAAACTAGGAAGATCTCCATGAAAGAACTATAATATTTAAGAAGATATTTTATTTATTTTATTAGATTTAGTTTTCAATTTGTTAGGATTTGTTTAAATTATTTGACTAAGATCTGTTAAGATTTACTTAGGATTATATTGAAAATTTGAATCATATTATAGATAGATTCTATTGGGATTGATCATAATTTCCTTATATTAGAATTGAGAAATTCTATTAAGATTTATTTATAGTTTCCTTATATTAGTAAGAGGAGGGATCAAGTTACTCTAGGAGTAACTTTAGCTAAAGTTACTCCATTTAATAACTCTAATAAAAATTATATTTTATCAATCCAACTGTTAAATTAATAAATTATATTATATAAATCATCCTTACAAAATTTCATAAAATTTGAAAAATGTTTGATACTTTAAAAAATAAATTCAAATTAATGGACAATATACCTCTAATAATATTCGTTAATTTGAATTTATTTTTTGAAGTATCAAACCTTTTTCAAATTTTATGAAATTTTGTAAAGATAATCTATATAATATAATTTATTAATTTAATAGTTGGATTGATGAAATTTAATTTTTTATGAGAGTTATTAAGTAGAGTAACTCAAACTAAAGTTACTCCTGAAGTAACTTAATCCCTCCTTTATTAGTAATTATAAAGTAAACAACTCTTCTATGAGCAATGGAAGACAGTAGACATCACAATTTCTATTAACCTTAATAAAGGTTTTTCTCTATCGTGAGAATCATATACTTTTGTGAAACTTTATCTTGTCTATCTTCACTATAAGGTTGGTAATTCAAATTCATAAAAGCTCTGTTTGTGCTTCAATCTAGGTGCATTGTTGTGTTGATTAAATATCTCATTTTCGTGGTTGGGCAAGAGGTCCAAGTAATAGGTCACATTTCTTATAACGTTGGTTAGTTATTTGCTCACGTCAAGTCATTGAACCATTTATTTTATCTTTCTATTATTTTGTAATTTTCTTATTTAATCTACATTGTGAAAATCGGGCCACTCCTATCAACTCATATCAATATCTGACTACAAAATAAAACAATAGAACATGTTAATAGTAATAAAAATAATAAATCCAAATTAAATAATAACCAACATTAAAAGTTACTACCTTCACATATTCATTCCATGCATTTTCGTTTTCAACAGTAATCATGTATTTTGTGTTATCCCAATTAAAACCACTTTGACAATGTTAAAAATAATCCTATACCAATTACACCAAAGTTTAACGTGATTCTTGACATTCTCTACCTTAATATGGATATTGAAACTTGTAGAGAATGCTTAAGTTGCAGCAATAAAAGCTTGTATTTTCCAACCTCTATGAGCTTTTCTACTAAGATTCCTTTGATCTTTAAACATATCAGCTAGTACACGCTCCATCTCCAATTTCCATGTGAATTAACCTCATGTATCATCTTTCTTATCTTTATTACTAATTTTTTCCTTTCTTTTCTCCTTTCCCATGCTTTGAACTTTGGATAAGTCAATTTCATTAAATTCAACAAAAATAATCAGTGTGAATCTGTATTGAATCAACAAGTAATATAATACTTCATCATCGTACAAAAGGAATAGTATGTATATAAATAGTATTATTGAAATTAAAAAATAATTATAAAAATAAAATTAATGAACAAGCATTAGATCCCAATCGTCATAATAGAAAATATGAGTTATGATGAATAATATTGTTCAATATTATCACAAAAAATAGATCATGTCCATAAGAAGAGTTTGGAGTCTGCTCATTTTCGAAAACAAATAACTACATATTCAACTAAAACAAGTATCTTTAAGTAATATTTCTTCTAACTTGATAATTAGTAGACATATTCATTGCCAAAGTATCATAAAATGTTGTCCATTCTTCCGTTACTTGAATAGTTCTGATATCATCAGTAATATTTCTTTCAACGTGTTTCCTTGGTTGATTAGTTAATTCTTCATCAACAATGGATAAAAGTTCCAAGCCTTAGATCTCCAAAATTGGATCACTTTGTTACCACTCCTTTATGAAATTATATAGTATGAAGCAAGCATTGATAATTCGTATTTGTGTTTTTATATCAAAAAGGGAAGGAGTTCTTAATATACTCCATTTATTTTTCAACATCCTAAATGCCCTTATTATTTCACCCTGCACTTGCATGACAAAGATTAAATAACTCCTTATAATTTTGAGGGGTGTTTCCAATCCACTCATTCAAACGATATCTAGTTCCTTAATAAGGTGCTAAAAATTCAGGGCCAGTTGTATATCTTGCGTCTACGAGAAAGTATTTACCTACAATTGTGTATTTTGAAAAATAAAAAAGGTCATACAATCATATCATGTTCTTCAACTGAAGTTTTATCATTTTATAAATAATTACCATTTGGAATTCGTAAACAATATTGACGATGTAAAACATCTCGCAATATTCAAGAATTTCCTGTTGACCTTTCCCACCTAGGAAACACATAAATAAACCCTAAATCCATACCATAAACTACTAATATATTTGTAGTGATATCACCATTTCTATTTTGATATCTAGGTTTATCTTCTACTGCAACTATAATTGGAATGTGTTCTATCAAGCACTCCAATCGAATTCTAAAAGAAAATAACAAAGCGATAAACAAGTTATAAGTACATAAATTTTTTCATAATTACTTACATGCTTAAGAAACTTACCTTAAACCATATCTATTTATTTACCTCCACACCATTAGATTATAATCATGAATCTTTAAAGTCCTTACTTATTTTCATTATAGCTCGTAGGACATTACTGAATTGTCTACTTATTGTTTCTTTCGATTTGCAATAATTAAGTTGCATTACTTTAACTTTAAATTATGAGCAAGGATGTGTAGAAATATTTTCATAGCTTTGGTTGTTAGAATATTTCTTGTTCCTACTAATTGTTCATTCGCTTGCAAAATTCTACAAAGCTTAAAAAATGCACTTTTGCTGACCTTTAACTATTCAATGAAATCTTTTCTACTCCTTTGTATAGACGATTAAGGAAACTACGTCTTTCCAATTCCTAATTTTGAGCAGGTTCCTTAACAAAAAATCTGTTATGATACCAAACTAGTACTCTCAAAATCATAGTCACTACACAACAACAAATACTGTTTGCTCCATAATCTCTGTCTCCTCCTCTTCATTTCTTTTAAGTTTGTTTGATGTAATAGACATATCAACTATGCTAAAATCCATTTTCTGACTACCCACAAAACAAAACATAATATTAAATTATTGCCAACAACATTATGTAGGCTGAATGAGTTACACACTCAAATGATTGTAAAGCAAAAGTTTGATCAAATAGAAAGTGGTATTTTAAAGCAAAGTGCAACCAATAGCACTTGAGATTCTCAATAAGAGTATATACATGGGTTGTGAACATGGGTTGTGAAAAAAACCAATCAACTACTCTTGCCAATCAAGTACAAAATCTCATTGGCTTTCATTGTCTCTCTCATTTCATTCTCCCTTAAACAAGGCATTAGGATGATATGCAAAATAATACTATTTAACCTTACAAAAACATTTTCTTCTACAAACTATGAAACAAGTTAATGTTGTTAGCACAATTCACCCAAAGACTAAAACATATGGTTGTTAATTAAAGTATAAGAATAGAAAGTTAAACACTTTCTCTCAAGGCTTTGTTTTATAAATTGAAAAGAACACATGCTTATATTATATTTCTCCACTAACTTTCTTCAAGTTGTGCTTCCTTTTTATTTTGTAAACCGCTAGAGTTTGATATGGTCTAATACTTGATTGGAGCACGTTTATATCTTCAAGCTGTGCTTCCTTTTTATTTTGTAAACCGCTAGAGTTTGATATGGTCTAATACTTGATTGGAGCACGTTTATATATGATACTTTGTGCTAATAATGGTTGTGTTGTATTGTGTATTTAATTTATAGCTTGTAGTGGTGGCAACTTATGCAATCTTACCCCCTGAAGATTAATGGAACTCTAAGCTTCCCTCAACTCCAATGCCAAAAGCTATTACAGATCTTCTTCACCCCTGGTTAGTACATAATATAGTAGCCAAATTCAAACCTATTTTTGAAAATACTGTGAGTAAAACATTTGACATGTTATGTGTTATAATAAATAATTTAGTTAATATAAAAAATGATTTATACTATCAATATATTATATTATTAGTAAAATATATTAATTTTATTACTAAGAAAAAATTTACAATATTTTTATTAATAAATTAATTTTTATTAAAAAATATACCAAGAAACTAGCTTTTATTCATACAGCTCCATTACAAAAATAGCCGAACATTGTCTAAATGAATCCACATTTCAAGCTTTCAGTTGAGCTCAAACAACTCATTAAGAAAAATTTAAATCTTTCCAATACCAAACTCTAAGCCCAATTCAAAATGGTAAACAATACTAATGAAAAAAAATAATAAAATAAATTTTAACAAATTGGTTATACTTAATTTTCTTAAACAACAATATTTATACACGCAATATTTTTCATCTCGCTTATTTTTTAATTTTTTATCTCATCACATATTCTATCATGTTTCACTTACCACTCTTGTTTTTCTATCTTCCATTACGTGTATATACCTATTATTGTAACTCAAAATTCTCATGAGTCAAGAATGTAACTAGATAGAAGTCATAGTTCAATTAAAATTTTCCTTGGATTCTAACATTAATTAATGATTAGAATTTGCAGATTATGTAGAAGATAAAAGCACCTATACAATGGTAGGAAAGAGTGGTGTAAATGTTGATGCAAGGAAAATAAAGCCTGAAGGCACCTCAGTGAATGTAGGAAAAGAAGGAGTGAATATGAATGCAAGGAAAGGAATGTCAACATTCTGTTCTTTGCAATTTATAAAAGAATAGAATGGTCCAAATCTTCAACTCCCAATTTGAGATAGATAACACACAAAAGATATCTTCTCATATCCCAACCTAACAAATGCCTCCCATAATACTATTTTCTATGATATTTGACTGCATCATCTTTGTAGAGGAAATTAATGACTAGATTTAATAACCACAAGATAACTAACTAGTTTAATGATTCACAATCAGAAACCAAACATGTGTACTTTGGAGATTGGCATTTCAAAAAACTGACATTTTCTATTTCCATCATTAAATGGATGATCTATGAATGTCATTCTCCTATAATAAACCAAAAATTGTGCATACATGTGTAAATAAATGATTTCTCTATTTTTTTTACAGATGAACTCAAATTAAACCTAAATCAAATTGGCACACATACGTGGATCAAATAAAAAGAAAATTTAGTGAAGATAAAACTGGTTTTGTGAAAAAAAAAAATACAGAAAGACCTCCTAAGTTAAAATTATATTTTGGAAAATCTCATAAGCATTCCAACAAGTAAAAGACATAATCTATATAATCAATAATTATCTATAAGCAAATCTAATATGTAGATAGTAAAAGATTAAATTGCAAATGGGAGAAATAAAATTAAAAATCTAGAAGACAAACTTGGAAGAATAGAGGAAAGAAACCAAGAGGAGAGAGAGAGCACAGTGAGAGAAAGAGTAGTGAAGGATACAACTGATAGGTGAAGGAGTTGAATAGAAACAGTGAGCTTGAAACATGAACATGAGCTATGAGCGTGAAACATGCCATGCGAGCCTTGCTTGGGTCATGGTTAGCATGGAAAGGACCATATAAAACAACATAACATAAAAGAGCTCAAAGCTCAAAATTTAAAACTCCACCTATTTTGATAGAATTTTAAATTTTTTTATTTTATCTTATTAAAATTCTTCTAAAAAATTTCGAAGTTTAAAATATTTTGTAAAAATTTATCCAAACAAGTTTTTAAAAATTTTAAAATTTTAAATTTTCAGAAAAATTATATTCTCCTCTTAAAATAAATCATCCAAACATAAGATAAGGTTATTTAATAAAGTTTATCAACATAAAACATAATTAATCAAAGAGAATTTCATATCAACCATATTCATTAACCAAATACACACATGTTTTGTATGATATATGTACTCACCACAATCAATGTCAACGTCATACAATTATGACTTGTATGTATTATCAAGACTTATATTTCCATCATAATCATTTCTCAAGAGTCATTAGATTAGAAAATAAAATTAATTGATCATGATACCAAACCTTGTAACTCATCGCACTCAACACACATATCTCTTAAGTTGTTATGAGTTAGCTCCTATAATTTTTCAAGGCACGCGACCACAATATCTTTCCAAATAACAATTTCAAGGTACCTATTGCATATGATGCATGGTTTCAACCACAAACAATAATCCTTTTTCATACAATGTGTGTATCTGTTTATTTGTGTGTGTAACACTTAGGTCTTAAAAGCAATTTTTGCACATCTTTTATAGAAAATTTGGCTAAGCCTCCTTTGTAAATCGAACTATCTCACACTTTCACATCACCTATCAAATAGTAAGAATTCACCAAAGTCACAATCATATCAAGATCCAACACTTTTATATATCTCTTTCCTTCAAATCAAACCTCTTTTACTTTAGAGAAATTCATTTTATTTTATTTTTCAAGTTAAATGTTAACACTTCTTAAAGGCTTTCTAAAACAAGGTCAAGATGAATACTTCCTTTAAAATAAATTTGTTTTTAAAGAGATTTTGAAAAATTCTTTTCAACAAAATCTTTTCAAATAATCCAAAAATTGATAAAACCTTTAAAAAAATCCTAAAGTACTAATTTTCAGCATAAAAATGGTAAAATCATGTAGAAAAGTTGAATAAAAATATAAATATTTGGTTGAAACACCTTTAAACTTTCATAATAGGAAAATAAAAAATAGTTATTAAAATAAATTCTTACAAATTAAGAAAATCATAGTTATTATTTTTCTAAGTCAATTTTCAAAGAAAACACCTATTATAGGAAGTCAATAATATCCTTTGTTTTCATACCATTTTTTTTTTCAGATCATTCACAATAACTTAATTAGTCAAGTTAAAAATTAATTCTCACACACATACTCTGGTCCATCATCATCTCATATCTCAATCAACACATTTAAAATTCTAAGACCTAACTAAGTCCTGTGTGATTAAGCAAACAATCCTAAGATTCAATAAGCAATTCTTAGAGCATTTCAAGCAAGACATCTCCATCATGTTCATAGTAACATTAGTCCAATACTTAGAAAATTTCAATAATCCACATAATCTCATAAAGCTATCAACCTTCAACAAAAATTTCAACGAACAAAAAAGCACTAATTTATTTTTGAATAAGCTACGGAAGCTCCTCCTTAGTGTAATTTGTTTTGCATTTGTAAGCAAATCTCCACACCCTATCTATGGATCAATCAAACAAAACTTGAGAAGGAAAAGGGATATTTTCAGGTTTTCTCTTCTTAAAACACAAACCTTAAGTTAAGGAAAGCACAAATATTTAGTACTTGCAAACAAAAATTAAAAAAAGCTCAATATCAAGAAAAATAGAGAGAAAAAAAGCATTAAACATGATCCATGTTTGGAATTATTCATGATAGAGTGAAAGAAAAAAAAATAGAAGAAATGAATGAGTACTCACTTAGATGAAGAACTAAGCGGTAGAAAGTCAAACTAAATGATGAATGGTGATTTCTTCTCAAGATTTATGATAAATGAAGAAAAACTATGGAGAAGGAAAGATAGAAAAAGGGTAAAAATGTCCTTTTCTTAACAAAAGCTTCTTAAAAAACTTTCTATTAAAATATACTTTTTTCACCAACTTTTTTTTATACCTTTTATGGTTTATATGTTTGAGAAGTTTTTAATCATTAAATCTTAAGAATATAATATTATGATTAAAATAGAGTAATTATCCCTAATATTGATTTAAGATGAGCTCAAAAAAAAAAAAATGAAGTAAACTAGCACTTTTACCATTTATTTGACTAATTAATTATGTGTAACAACCTAGATAGGCAGATGAATTAAAATGAAATTAATTCAAAAGATAATGAAGATGGAGTTGCAACCAATCTATTATAATTCAGGAAAAATTGGAAAACCATTTTATTTTAAACAAATGATAAAAAAAGGTCTGCGGAACCATGATTAATTCAAGAATCGATTTATGGATAGGGAAGGATGAAAACTTAATCCTACAGCACCCCTAATACATCCATTCTAAGGAGATGGTTACCTTAGATCAATTTGGGTAAATAAGTGATAATTTTAAAATTATTTATTTTACTCTTGTAACGAAATAAGGAATTTATTTTGAACGAATGAATAAATAATCAATAAAATAAATAAATAATTAGATAAATATAAAATTAATAAATAGAAAGTTTATTAAATTAATAATTAAATTTAAAATGAGCATAAATGTTATGAAAATTAATTTTACCTTGACGGTTTAATTCCTGTTATTACGTATCCTTCGATACAATAAGGAACTGAACTCAAAGTCACGTAATTCTCTTAAAAACAATCGTGGATTAATTAATTTTAATATAAAATGGTTTTTTAAAATATGCGTCTTCAAGAGCACTAAGCTGTCACAACTCACGGTTTAAATCATCCATTTTACGTTAAATTGAGTTAAATTATTTACAAATGAAATTGAATTAATGATCATTAAGTTATCATAACTCAAATGTCCTTGATTAAAGTGTAAAATGCAGAATTAAGAAGACATCTCATCTAAATTATCCTTTTTACATAAAGTTAAATTATTTTATTTACAAAATAGAATGAATTGTAAGTATTTGTTCAATATTATATTTTTGAATAAAATTGTTATAATTCTTAAAATAAAATAAAATAAAAGAGACAAATATAATTAATACCACTAAATAAATAATAAATAAAAATAATCTCAATAGCAATAACAATGATAATAAGATAATAATAAAAATAAGTGACAACAAAAGTAATAATAATATCGATACATAATAATAATAATAATAATAATAATAATAATAATAAAGAAAAAATTATATCCAAATCAAAGAAGAGTTTTTTTTACAAAAATATTGACCTATATGTCAAAGTAACAAACAACAGTTAGTTAAAATAAGCTAATTCATAGAAGACAATAAATACGTAGCAATTAAGATATATAAAAAAATATTAATTTATAACCATATAACAACTAATGCATTGAAAATGAAAATGATAAATAAAAAGAAAAATATGATATTAATAAAAAATAAAATAATAATAATACACAAAAAATAAAATAGTCATAATAATAGCAGAGATGATAGAAAAAAAATATCCTCACTATCAAAATGATCTATAATCAATATGACAAGAACAGAAAAAATAAATTTTAATAATAAAATAATTAATAAAATAAAATTATACAATAATAGTAAGTAAATAAATAATAAAGATAATAATAATAATTTACACAAATAAAAATTTATAATAATAATAGTGAATATTCTTAAATAACGATAATGAATAAATATTAAACAATGTGTAAAGATGATAAAATAGAAAAAATAATTATTAATAATAAAATAATTAATAAAATCAAATTATATAATGAAAGTAAATAAATAAATAATAAAGATAAGAATAAAAATTTACACAGATAAACATTTATAATAATAATAATAATATTAACAATGAATATTCTTAAATAATGATAATGAATAAATGTTAAATAATATGTAAGTAGTAATATAAAAAATTATAAAAAATAATAAAAAATAAGAATTTACGAGGATAAATAAAAAGAAATCTTTAACTATTTAATTAACGAATAAACAATTAAACTAATAAAAGTAATTAATGATAACAAAGTTAAAAGAACTAAATGATAATAGCATTAGAAACTAATATTTACAAAATCTATAATGCATAAACAAAGTATCAATTAATAATTAAATAATAACTAAAAATTTAATAATAAACGAGAAATTATAATAATTAAAATATTTAAATTAGAATTTGATTATTATATTAAATTTTTATTAAAAAAATAATTTTTATTTAAATATATATATATATATTAAAAATTATTTCTTTATTTTATACCCTTCATAGATTGCTAACTCCATTTAAAAAAGAATTATGCTTTTCTATTCTAGTTAGTTATAGCAGACTTTAATTTTTTTATTCAAGATATGACCAGACTTAGATATTATAAAAAAAATCAATATATTCATTGATATAAAGAGATAGAGTTTAGAATTAAAAATAAAAAGAAAAAAATTGGTGAAGAGTTGGTGTCTTAAGTACAAAGAGTGAAAAGGGAAGCTAACGACAATGGAAAGAAAGGAAGAAAGAGGGTAGAAATCTAGAGTCATACTGATTTACAATAGTATGATTATCAAGGACAAAAATTCTTTATGAGGTTGTGTGGGATGTGGCCATTAAGATTTATGGTGGTGGTTGGCTAGAGAAGATGAAGAGTATAGCATGAGGGAGGTCAAAGATTATGATTAGAGAATGGAAAAAAAAGATTTTTCTTGTTCATTTGTTTCTATATATATGGTATATATATTCTTTCCCTTTTTATTTATTTCTTGCCACAAGTTATTTAGAATGAGTTGTAGGATTTCAATTATTTTTGGTTGTTTGAAATGATTTTAACCAACAATATTATACTTCCTATTTTATGTATGTTTTTTTTATGTATGAGATATAAGTGACTTACCTGTGATTATGAATGCTTCTTCTCTATTTTTACTTATTGGTTTTCTCTTTCTAATCTTTTTTTTTTATTTCTCCTTTGTATCATGCCCTTGTTCTAATCTTATTCTATTGTTTAATATCATCTAAATATCTAGTTAATTAGAACTAATTTAAACTCTTGCTCTTAATCCTGTAATTGTCCTATAAATCACGTAATTTTCATTGTAATAATTGTTCATTTAGATGATTATTTAATATATTAATTTAATTTTTTTCTTGTTCAATCTTAGTGTTGGTTAGATTCATAGATTCTATTCCAATTTTTTCCATTTTGTAAAATTTCTTGTATTTTACGTATTGATTTTGAAAAGATGATATCACATTACTAAACTATGCTTTCCTTTTTGTTATGTTTATTATTTATTTTTTAGTTAAAGAACATATTTGAAATAAAATGAAAAAAATTAAATTTAATAACAAAATTCAAGAGCAATAAATAATTGGATGATAATGATAATAACTAGAATAAAAAATTAAATTAATAAAAAGAATAAATTGAAGCATAAATTAAGGATGAATTAGTAAAAAAATAAATAACAATTACAATAAAGAAAAAAACATAATCAAATTAAAAAATTAATTATTAATAAATAATAATAATAATAATAATTATAATAAAAGAGAAACAAAAAGTATATAAAATGAATAAATATTATCACGGTATTAAAAGATTAAATAAATAATTAAAAAATAAATCAAATATAATGAAAGTATAAATTAAAGAAGAAATAAAATATAATAAAAGTATAAATTTAACATTGAACTTTTTTCAATTATCTTTTAATTTAATTTTTCAAGATTTTGAATTATTAATAAGTAATGATCAGAATAATAATAATAATTGTAATTATAATTATGATAAAAAAGACAAAAAAGTAAATAAAATAAAAAAATATTATTAAAATATTAAAAGATTAAATAAATAAATAAAAAATAAATAAAATAAAATAAAAGTGTAAATTAAAAAATAAATAAAATATAATAAAAGTGTAAATTTAACATTGAATTATTTTCAGTTATCTTTTTATTTAATTCTTCAAGATTTTGATTTTTTAAATTTTTATCTATTATTATTTAAAATAAATAAATAAAAATAAAAGTAAATAAAATATAGATAAAATTTATTATTCTAATTTTTCTTTTTTTATGATTTTTTAATGTTTTGTCTATTATTATTTTTTATTATATATATATATAATTAAGTTACACTAAATTAAGTGAAAAAAGATAGAAATATTTAATAAGGACAATCATAATTTTAACTAAATTAGTATAAATGGAATAATTTAATAAAATAAATAAAAATAAAATCTAGTATATAGAATTTAGTATTCAAATTTCTTTTTTATTATCTTTTTTTTTTAAATTATAATTTTTTATTATTTATTGATATTTTAATAATTCAAATTAACATTGAAGCAATAATCAAGGAACAATACATCTAACATGTAAAATTTATCAATAAAATCTTTTTCATGAGTTTGGCTATATTTCCTTTAAGATTGTTATTCCTATTATTTATTCAAATAAGAAAATAAATGTGAATTCATATTTTAAATTAAATAGTTAAAATAAAAAACAAAAATGAATCTAAATAGAGTAAATTTGTATAAGTTAATAAAATTCTTAAAAAAATAAAAAATTGAGACAATAAATAAATAAATAAATAAAATTAAATGTTTAATTCTTTTAGCTGATTTTTATTTTTGTTTTTTGTTTTTTAATTTTTATTTTATACTTAATAAGTGAAATCAAGAATCTTATGTCTGATTAATAATAATAATAATAATAATAATAATAATAATAATAATAATAATAATAATAATAATAATAATAATAATAATAATAATAACCTTAATGCTAATAATATTTACAATTTAGATAAAAAGTTACTAAAAAAACAATGTTTATGTGATGAGAAAGAAAAGAAAATAGATGAATTATAAAAATAAATTTTGTATTCAACTTTATAATTTTATATAAAATTTTTAAAATTTTAATTTTTATATAATTATAAAAGTAAGAATTTAATTAATATAACAATGGAAGATAAATGAAGATTCAAAAATTGAATTTTTATTTACTACTAATAATTAGAAGAGAGTTAGCAATTAAAATAAATAAAGTATAAAAAGTTAAATTTAAAATTAAATGATAATTACAACTGATAATTAATAGATTATTAAATAAATAAAATAAAATAAAATTTGTTTAAATTAAAGAAGATTGAAAAAATATTTATATAATGGAATAGTGTGATAAGTAAAATTTAATATTTCAATTTTATTATTTTATCTAAATTTTTAATATTCTAATTTTATTATTTGAAATATTTTAAACAATAAAATTAAAAAAAATGAAAGAATAAAAACATTTGGATTAAATATAATAATAATAATGATGTATAGATAAATTGCATAAGTTAATTTAATTTTTTAAAATTGGAAGGATAAAATGTAATAGAAAAAATTAGATGTTTACACATTATGTATAAAATATAAAATGAAAAAAATATTATAAAGAAGATTATTTTTTATATTAAATATATTTTTATTCATTTTTATTAAACCTCCGGTGATTAAATTAATTTTTATGCATTTATAACGTTCACACACTCTAAATAAATATTTTTCAAAATTTATAGTTTTCTAAAAATAAAAAATAATAATAAATTATTAAAATTATTCTAAGCAACTTTGTATAAAGGATCATCCTTAAATTTCTTTTAAATTTATTTTTAAAAATGTTAATTAGTTATTTAAAAAATTATAATAGTAAAAAATGATGAAATTAGGATGTTACATCCCTCCTCTCCATAAAAAAATCTTTTATTAAAAAATTTGCATTCTTTAAGTAAAAAGATGAGGTGAGACTCTATAATCTTATTCTTTAGCTTTAGGTTATTTGTTCATCTCTTATTTTTTTCCATTGTACCTTAACTAATGGTGTATTCTTGCCTCATAATTACTTGATTTGTTGGTCTATAATCTACATGGATGGTGTCTCATAGGTAAGTTTATCCCTTACTTGCATTATATCCAGCACAATTACATGAGAATGATCACGAATATATTTTCTAAGTTATGAGATACGATCATGAATATATTTTCTAAGTTATGAGATACAAAATACATTATGCAGATTATAAGAATTAAATATAAGGTTATTTGATAAGTAATAAGGCCAATCATTTTCAATATTTGCTAGGGACCAAGGAATCGAAGTTGTGAGTTTATAAGATTTCATAGTCCTTCTAATCCTAGTTATAGGTATAACTTTCAAGAATATATAGCATCCTTCTTAGAATTCAAGAGGATTCCTTCTTTTGTCATAATATGTCTTCTTCCTACTCTATATAGTCTGCATTTTTTCTAAATTATCTTCATCTTCTTTGTTGTATTTTGCATTACCTTGGGCCCTAACTCCATGTTTTCTCTCATCTTATACCAACAATAAGGAATTCTATACTTTCATACGTAAAGATCTTCAAAATACATCATTCCAATGCCAATGAAAAATGTTGTTGTATATGTGTTCAATCAACAATAAAAAATTACCATCTTGATTTACATCATACAAGAGAAAAGTGTCTTTCCCAACTCAATGAGTTAGATGAGTTTAGAATAAAAACGTACGAGAACTCAAAGCTTTATAATGAAAAGACAAAGAGATGACATGATAAACACATATCGAAGCATGTGTTTACACTAGGTGAGAAGATATTAGTTCATAACATACGTCTTCATTTGTTTCCAAGAAAACTTAGTGTAGGTGGAGTGGTCCTATAAAATGAACAAAGTGTTTCCTTATGGAATACTGCACCTTACGAAATAGAATGAGAAAACTTTCAAGGTAAATGGACAAATGGTCAAATATTATAAGGAAGATACATTTGAAGAGTGCAACATTATGCTTTTGGAGGATCCCAAGGTCACCACCCATGGTTTTGTCTAGTCATTGGATACAAGTGTGTCAAGCTTGTGACATTAAACAAGTTATTGCAAGACGTAACCTATCTTTCATTAGATTATTATTAACTCTTAGATTAGGATATTTTCACCTAGTAAAATAATGTCAGAAAGTGTAACTAGAACGATTGTGTCTATGCTTGCACGGTTGTGTCGAAAATAAAGTGTTTGCTATAAATTTGTGCTCATTTTAGCACAGTTATGTCACCAACGAAGCACGATCAATTCCAAATCTAGCATAATCATGTAAATGATACATCTTTGATGCAAGATCATGCATCATTTAGCATAGTCATGCTTAATAAGTTGCACAATTATGTGAAACTTTAGCATGATTATGTTAAGTGTCAAGTGATTTTAAACAGTAACATGGTAAAAATAAATTTCATGTCACTTAGTCAACTTATTTTTCACTGCATCTGACTCTTTTTCTCTTAACCTCATTCATTATCTCTCTCTCTCTCTCTCTCTATTAGGTATGTCACATGCCCCTAAATTATTTTTCTAGTTTTGGCATCTCCACAAGTGGAACCCTGCTTGCATGCTTAACTCACGAATTGATTCAAACCCTAGGCTAGACAAAAATTAAAGATTATTCAATTTTAGATTCTAATTTATCATCACGATCTTGTTTCATGTGTGCATAGTTGTGCATGTTTCATGTATACAGTATCTTGTGCTTTTAGCATTGCCATGCTCATGTTTGAACAATCGTGCATGCATAGATTCGATTGTATATACTATTAGCATAGTCACGCCACTTAAAAAACTAATGAACTACATGTTGAGCACTATTGTGTTTCATAAATGCATGATCATATATATTCTTGTTTTGATCGTGCTTCATTGCAAGCACAATTGTGCTCCTGTTTACTGATATCATGATGTTCTCTATCCATCTACTACTCAAATGTATCAAATTACACTTCTAGGAAACTAAACATGGATGCGGATGGGACTTCTGGAGCAAGTCCACATGGCACATGTATTCTCATGTAGCCATAACAACCACATAGTAGCACTAACAACCATAACCACCATAGTTGGAGGTTTTTACAAAGACAAATGAGCTAGACCTACACTTTAAGGAGGAGCATCCATTGGTCCACTCCATATTCAAGTGCTTGGACCACCTTCAACCATGAGTAGATCATATTTATGACCGTCTTGATAAGCAAGTCGATTGTCACTGAGAGTTTGCAAATTCACAGTAAGCAGCCTCCTCTCAAGTGGATGATCAATTCTTTGTCATTCTCTAGTACCTGCAAGGCCAAATTGGACACCACCATCATAGTAACCACTTTTCTTTTATTTATCTTATTATTTTCTAACATGGTATACTTTTTTTATTTTTTTATGCATTTTGTTTTTATTTTATTTTACATTTTATGTAGAACCTACTAGTAGGACATGTTGATTATCATTGTTACTATCTTCTACTTTATTTTATTATCCACTTCTTTAATTTAACATGTGTGTTTAATATGAGTATATTAATCTCGATTAACATGACTTCCTTTCCAATCTGAGCACTTGACTAAGAACAATATTATTCTCTAAGTTTGAGGAAAAGGTTACTCACTACTTGGGTAGCTAGTTAGATGTCACACTAGAAAACTAACATCTAACTTCAGGGAAGTCCTCTTTTACTCTCCTCTACAACATATGTTTGTGTGTGTGTTTGTGTAAAATCTCAAGTTTGAGGAGGGAGACCTTCTTTCACTATGAAACAAAATTTTTCAACAATCTCTCCTTTATTTTGCTTTAATTACTAACTTGGTGACTCATTTTCCTAGTTAAATCATGAGAATGGTAGGAAATTAAGTTTGAAGAGGGCGATTTCTCCTTAATCTTTTTTTGAAAAATGCTTGTTCCTGATGGTAACCTAACATGCTTAATTATTTGGAATGTTAGTAAGATGCTAATATTCTTGTGGACATTAATTGGATTTAATAAGGACATGAGAATTCTTAATAAAGATAATTGATAATTAACAATGTTCTATGTCATCTTGCTTTTACATTAGAGATAACTTACATAATTAGTGTGGATTTGGTCTAATTAAGGTTGGACTCAACCCTTTTCTTCAATATTGAGTGATTCTAATTAGCTTGTACACTTTAAAACTTACCTTAAGTATAAGTTTTATTGCATAACAGAAAAAGGATAAAGGAAAACTATATTTCTTTAATTGGCTTCAGACTTAGAATATTGATTAGTACCCTTTTGGGTTTAAAAGTTTAAAAGTTCTATTCTTCAGTATCTTGCAAATAACTAATAAAGTTTCTAGGTATCTTTAGATTATAACTAAATCAAATAATTGTTTGGGAATGAACAAGTGATTCAAAAAAAGAAAAGAAGATAAAAGAAGGACAAAAAAGGAAAAAAGTATGAAAAATGTTAGAAAAATAAAAAAATTATAAACTCATAAAAATCCAAGAAATTGTGTTTATAATTTAAAGGTTAGGATTATTAAAGGTAAATTTAATGAAGAAACCCTTTGTATTTCCCTTCTCATATCCCACCTAATTGTTTAAATAAAACCCTTGGCTACATGATAACCTAAACAAATTTTTTGATTCCTATATGTTATTTAACTTTTAGTAAAGATTTGAGATTTATGAGTAAGCCTTTGGTAATGTATAATTATGAGAAGTAGAATGATAATGATCTACACCCACATACATTTGAGAGACAGTGAAAAATCGATCCTTTCTATAATTACAATGCAGAAAAAGGAATTAGGGAGAAAAGCTCATTTTGTAAAAATCCTAAAAGGTTATAAAAAGAAGGTAATGATTTGGAAGAAGAAACCCTATGAACAACTCAACCATCATACACATTGGACACAAACAAACACCCTCATCATCACCATCACCTCTATACATTCATCCTTTTTTCAAATTCCTCCTATAGGATCTTTGAAGGTAGAAAATTTTTTGTAGTACGAGTTTTAACGCCTTATTTCTAGCTCAACCAGCATACAATTTTGTATTCCAATTTCTCTAAAATAAGATTATGAATGCTTTTATAGGATTAGAGTTTACTTGCTTATCTTTTATTGTTATGTGTAACTAATCCCCTTATCATAAAACTTTTGTGAAACTTATTGATGTAACCAATTGAATCTTCTTTTTCTATTATGAATGCATATATTTTTTATTTAATTATGTTTACCTTATTTTACTTACTTAATTAAAAAGATTAGCCACTCTTATTAATTTAATAGTTAATTAGAGAATAAATGATTGTATCATTATTTAATTAACAGACATATAAGGTAAATTGAATTAAAAGTTCGAGTGGATCAATTAGAATCTTTGATTTCTAATGTTGTTGAATTAATGAACCAAATGCTCTTTATGTTACTATTGCATGATCATTGGATAGTATTAGAAGTTCTGAAATGTGCTTAGCAATTGACTTCTGTCATTCATAGGGGAATTGAGAAATGATATTAGATAAAGTCATAAGGAAAGATAGAGTCCTAGGCTCTTCCAAAATCGAACTCATGCTTATGATTACTTCATTTGTCTTGGAATTTTATTTTATTGTCTTTACATTTTATTTCTATTTTAAGCATACCTCTCAAAACAAAACAAAAATTTTTAGTGAGCTCAAAAGTCAAGATTTACTCAATCTTTTACTTGTTGGGATAGTGTTTGTAGGACAATATTGGATGTCTCAAATACTCCATTTCTTACTTCGAACAATGACTTATTTGTTGATAAAACTTAATCTACAACAATAGTATAATTATATCATCTAGAATCATGCTAAGATGAATAGGACTAAGGTAAAGGATGAATATTTCAAACAATTTAAAAAATTCATTTTATATTATTCACTTTATATTATAAATTGAGTTGGACCTAGATTTATGTTTTATTTGGATGATGTGAGAAATGGAAAGAAAATAAATAAGAATGTAAGAAATAGAAGAAAAGAAATAAAGTAGAAATATGTTGGAAAAAGAAGTTATTTGGATGAATAAAAATAGAAGACAAAGAAAGGAAAAAGAAATCTATTATCTTGATTAGATGATGGAAAAGAAAGTGAAAAAAATAAATTAATAGTAAAAAATGTATTTTATATTAGTTAAAAAATTAAATTAAACATATAAACTAATATTTTATTATGTTATTCTTTTATTAATATAATAATTTTTTATTTATTATTTAATAATTTAAACATTAAAATTAAATTAAAAAAAAAGAAAATGGAGTGACTTTTTTTTCTCCTAATTCTCTTCTATTTGGGGAAATTAGCTTTCTATAGATCTTATAAAAAAATAATTCTTTTCCACTTATTTTTTTTTTATCAAAAAACTTACCAGCTTTATTTTTTTTTTCTCCATTTTTTCCTCTCCTAATTCATTCTAAACAAATAAAGCATTAGATAAAAAATTGATTTAATCATATTTGAAAGGATATGATTACTAATGATTAAAAGTGAATAAATATATATATTTTGATCTTTTTATTTGGTTGACTCTTATCTTTTTAATTAGAAGCTAATTGAGTTATTTATAATATATGTTTTAAAAAATAATTTTTAAAGTAAATTTTATTTAAAAATATGTGAATCTAATAACTTCCTTTGGAATTATTATTTTTTATTTGTTTTCACTTTTATTGATGCATGGTCTGCTTGTGTTTTGATATTTTTTTATTGAATTATGTTTTAATCATAATTATCTAAATTCCTAGGACTCAATTGATTTTTTCTAATTTTTTCAATTTTTACTTGATGCAAGACCATGTGAAAGATAGAGAAAAGAAGGTTATCATTGGAAGTCATGTTATAATGTGACTATGCCATAGTACAATGTGGAATCTAAGGGGATACATATTGCCACTAATCCTCAATTCATAATATTGGCGTTGATTTGACCTAATTCTAGTTTAGAAGTAACGTGTCTCCTTATAAATAGAAATACAAAATATGAAAGTAGGAGTTTCAAAAATATTTCCTTAAATAGATAGGAGAGTACATCTGTTACCAAACCCTCGAAAATAATGCAGAGGATACTAGCTGCAAAGCCACTGAGCTTTTTGAACCTCATAAATTATGTTTATTGGGCCTCACACATTATAATAGGATTTTTTTTTCAGTATTCAACGAACTAGCAAGCCTAATATGTATAAGATTTGGGTCCAATTTGCCTGTATTTTAGCTTAGACATTTTGGACCTTCTCTGGCCTAATTTGAGGCTCCATTGAGGAGTAAAGAAGACACCATTATTGAACTGAAATCTAAGCCCAATTCAGACTCAAAGCTACCTCCTCCTTCTTTCTATTTTACACCTTTTTTATTTTGCCTATATAAAGGCATCACTTGTGTAATTTTTAATATTTAGTTCATTTTGAGTGAAATTGTGAGTTTTCACTTAGATTTTTGAGAGCAAATCTCTTCCTATCCTTTCTCTAAAATCAGACTTGGGATTAAGGATCCTCCTTATCCATAACTACTCATGGTGGAGAAGGAGAAACCTATCATTGACAAGAGGTGGCACTTCCAAATCAAGGTATAGCTTCATCACAATTTCATTTTCATTCTCCATTGAATTGAATTCTTTATTGATCTAGAAGAACCACCTCTTTCCACCTCTGCATCAAGAGACTAAGAGGCTTGAAGATATGATTGATTTGCTTAAGGATCGTAGAAGAGATTCCTATCGTGTTTCTTCTTTCTTTCTTCTAATTATTCTCATCTTTTTTGAACAAGGATGTATTCTCTTTTTTGATAAATTTTTGTACTTAAGATGTGTTTTTCTGTATTCATGTTTTAAATTATTTTTATTAGAATGTAGATAAATCTTAATTGGATAATGTTCCTATATTATGGATAAATTTTAATTAAGTTTCATTCTCATTGATTGTATGTTATATTAAATTTTGTGTTTGCTAAGTTGTTTGATCACCAAGTTGGGATATTTGGGGTTGCAGGTATTTGAAAAAATGAACATAATCGAGACCCGTATTATAATGTTATAAGTTAAGCAAAAGTTAAAAATAGACAAACATAACCCATTTAACTTAATAACTTGCATTTCATAATTTTATATCTAATTAATTTATCCTAAAAGATTAGATAAATGAAATTACATTTAAAAATATCACCTAATCTTAAAGAAGATTTGTTGTCACTAATTAATATAGATAAAAATTAATTAATTGACATACATAAATATTAGAAAATTAAATTCAACATCCTAATATTCATTCTAATTAATTGGGGTGAATTTTATTACTCCTTTTAAACTATTTATATGATTGATTAGTTTAACTTATTTCATAGATAATTTTTGCTAATTAATTAGATACACTTACTTTAAATATTTTATCATTTAACCTCTATTAAATCTATTATCATAAAATGATAAAAAGATAAATATGTATAATATTAATAGTTTTACCTATAATATATGTTAAAATATTTATTAATATAAAAATTAATATATGTTAATATATAAAAATTGATTTGTAATATATTTATTTGTAAAAAATAAATATAATATAATATTTAATATATATATATATATATTAATTAAGCCTATCATAATAAAAAATTAATATAAAATATATCTTCAATTTAATTATTATGAATTATTTGTTATATCTTATTGTTAATAAATAACTATATTATTAATATAAAGATTAATATATATAATAATAATATAAAGATTGATTTATAATAGATTTATTTATTAAAAATAAATATATAGTTTGATATATATATATATATATATTAATTTTTTCATCATAACAAAAAATAAATATAAATTAGATCTTAAATATAATTATTATGGATTTTTTATATTTTATTATTAAGTTAAACTTTTTACATTATTTTTTACAACTTTTTTATTATTTTTTATTTTTTTATTAATATCATTTCTATTTTATTATCATCAAATTAATTTTTTTAATATTTTTAAGTACTAGACAATTTTTATTTATTATTTTCTTTTTTTTTATTTTTTGACTCAATTTTTATATGTTTTTTATTCTTTTATTTTTTTATATTTATATTTTAATTTTTATAATTTTAAAAATAAAATAATAAAAATAATTTTTATTATTTTTATTTTTGATCTATTTTAAATTTTTAAAGCAACATATTTTTAACATTTTAAATTTTTAATAAAATAAAAATAAACAAATCAAATAAATTTTGAAGCATAAATTACTAAAATTAATAAAAAGTTAAAAATTAAAATAATTTATAATGAGAATTCAAAGTTTTATCCTCATCGTTTGTATAAAAAATATAGAGCATTGAAATATTAATAAATTTATAAACTTAAACAATTTATAAATATTTAAAATTTTAATAAAATATTTTTTTATTTATGTTATCTTTTATACGAAATATTAAAAATAAGAAATAAGATAATATTTTATAAATAAAAATAAAATACAAGTAAAAATAGAAAACATTTTACAAATTAAACTTATCTAAAATTTTTAATTGTAAGAAGAAAAAAAATCAAATTGGCTGAAAAATTAAACTGTTTCTGAGCTGAAGCGACCTACAAAGCTTAGAAACCCAAGCGCTGTTTCTGAAACTCAACGCGGAACACAACGGAAAAGGGGGCTTAGGGTTTTAGGAAGCGATAATGGATTTGACATCAGAGAAGAAGGAATCAGAGAACAACAAGCACGAAAATGCTCATCAAACACTCGATTCTTCTTCTCAATTGGCACATGATGCTATCAGCAAAGAAGCCGAAGAGCGACAGGCTCGCGAACTCAAAGCTGGTCTTCACCCCCTAAAGGTTCTTCTCTCCCTCTTCCATCTCCATTTCTTCACAACCAAATCGCTCAAAAAGCACTAAAAATCCGATTATTATTATTATTATTATTATTATTATGTATTATTATTTGTATGGTTGTTGACTAATATAATACGATCCTGCTGAAGAAAGAAATACACAATCTTTATAAAAATTAGGACTCAAATGATTAATTATATGGCTCACTAATTAAATTTAATAAAATTTTTGCCTTTTGTTCTCTAATATGACCATATCATATCATGTTATTTAACAACGATATTAAGATGATCCAAATCCTATTATTACTACCACCTACGCTGCTGTTACTTCTGCTGTGTGTGTTCGTTCCTTTCTTAGGTAATTTTGACTTTGAGCCCAGTTTTTTTTGCAACGAGAATGTATGCGAACCGTGAAATAAAAAGTGTGGTGGTTGATATCTAGTATTTTTATTTTATTTTTTGAAAATTTTGGGACTTTGTTGGCGAGTTAAGGACATGACCAAAGTTTGCACTTGCGGATAGACTCATAGACATACTGGGGTGTAACATAGTGACCAAATTGGATGTTTTGGGTCGTGGGTATTTATTATTTGCAAGAAAAATGATTACTAGATTAGAGTTTTTTTCTTTCTATTATTATTATTATTATTATTATTATTGTAGATGTTTTGTTTAAGGGTAGGTTGCTTTGATGTATCACTATGCCTCCAGAATCTTTCACTTTTACCTTAGAAATAGTTGTGATTTTGGAGGAGTTGATCAAATGCTATGTTGGCTGTATTGGGTTGTTCTTCTTTGAAGTAGATATATGAGAGATAGTTATGCACTGTTGATTAGATTAGGGCTCTTAATGATTTGACATGCTTGTTGATTATGTGTAGTGGTTATGCTTGTTTACTGTATTTTCTCCTCCCGGGAGACTTAGTGTGATTTGATATGGTTGATTGATTTTCTGTTGGTGGTGATTGTTCGAGCAGCACAAATTTGTATTTTGGTACACACGTCGAACACCTGGAGTTCGAAATCAAACATCATACGAGGACAACATAAAGAAAATTGTTGATTTTAGTACGGTAAGGTCTTTGTTTTATAAAGGCTATAGTTGAATATATATGTTCATACTTTATTACAAATTTCTTTACGTTGGCAATTGTTCGTGGTAATAGGTTGAAGGATTTTGGGTCTGCTATTGCCATCTTGCTCGTCCTTCTACTTTGCCTAGTCCAACAGATTTGCATCTTTTCAAGGAAGGAATTCGTCCTTTATGGGAGGTAGAGACTTAAAACCTTTTGCTGAAAGTTCCATCTTGTTCTGGGTTTTTTTTACTGGGGATCTTAGGGGGAAAGGAAGTGTGCCCTTTAGATATCTTTTTAATTTTACTGACACACTGCATGACTGTTTTCTGAAGGACTCTGCCAACTGCAATGGTGGTAAATGGATTATACGATTCAAAAAAGTTGTCTCAGGTCGTTTTTGGGAGGACCTGGTAAGTGCAAATATTTTCTCCTGAGGAATCTTTTGTTTTCTTCGATAAAATGTCTTGCATGATTATGAAAAATGTTAACATTAATTTATTTAGTGATTATTTAAATTTGTACTTGCACCAAATAGATTTACTGAAAAGTTGGTTTTTGATAGATCCCACTGACATGGTTTGATGCTTGTAGTTGATCCCACTCCATAGGATAAGTTTCACTTTTTGATATCTAAATTTTCCATTAAAATTATACTATATTCAAGTAAATTGAAATGCTTTATGGACCTCAAATGATTTGGTGTTGATTTTCTCAACTGAAACTGAAGAAAGAAACCTAGTTTAGGATTCCTATTTATAATAGAAAATTTTCAACTACTTCGTTTGTAATGCATGAATTTTATGTTCCACTGGGTTGATCAGTGCATTAATTTGCCGTTGCTAAGGTTCAACTTAACAGATTTGTCATAGTTTGGGGGTGGGGAAATGTTTTCAGATGCCTCTGTAAGCAGTTGTTTTTTCATTTTTTAAACTGAAAAAGGAAAATGAAAAGACATTTTTTATGTTCAAAAAGTGAATTCTTGTTTGCAGCTGAGTGGGTGGGAGACTAGTATGAACTATATATTGGACCCACTAGGCCTACATTTCTTGTTGAAGATATATGAGATATTGAGTGCTAATTTAACCAATTTCTGCTTTCATCATCAGAAAATCATTTACCAAAATGGCTGCCCTCAATAAGTTTGTTGTTTGTTTTGCTTTTGCCTCGTCTTTTGTTGTGTAATATAACTGTTCATCCTGTTGAATTTTTTTGGTGTTGTGGATGTTGATAAACTCTGGAGTCAGTAGGTGAGGAAAGAATGAATTTTTTAATTGAGAACCCTAGTCTCAACTCAGCCCCAATTTAGCAACTGAATTGGAACTGGAATGATTTCAGAATGCAACTATCCTTAGGATGTTCAAGAGCCCCAGTATCTCTCATACCACTGAATTACAACTGAGATACCTCCTCTCCTATTCCCTCCCTATGTGACAAACATATCTTACTAACTACGCAAAGGTTAGTTATGAAGCTGTAAAGTTACCTGCAGTTCAAGGGTTTTTATCTCCTGCAGCTCTTATTTCTTCTCTCATAGACTCGCATGGTAGGAGGTTGACACCTATCAGCACCCTCTTAAAAGATCCACCTTGTCCTTGGTGAAAAGCTGGAAATGCTTGCTGAATAGTTGTGAATAGCTCCCAGGTGTCCTCACAAGAGGGTAAACATTTCCACCTAATGAGGACATGAATATCTCCTGCTGCATTCTTTTGGACTGCCACCAGCACTTCTGGTTGCACCTGCAGCATACTGCTCCTCTGACTGGCCTGGGGGGTAATGGCCGAGGTTGATGCATAGGCCCTACTGATTTCTTCAACAATGAGACATGAAAAACCAGGTGGACTCTGCTATTCTCCGGTAATTTGGTTTGTAGGCCACTTCTCGTATACACTCTAGTACCTCAAATTGGCAATAAAATCTGGGGCTAAGCTTCTCATTAGGTTTCTTAGCAAGTGATTTCATTCTATATGGTTGCGGTCTAAGGTAGAAATGATCTCCAGCTTTGAAAACCACTACCCTCCTATGTTTTTGTGGCATGTGTAGGCATTTGATCCTGGACCTTCAACAAGTTAATACACTGGTCAGCCAATAGGTCATCCCTCTATTGGGTTAAGTGGTACACCTCCACTTTAGATGGAACAGTTGACCCCTTGCAGAGTAAAGGAGAGTCTTGGCCATATAAAGCTTTGAACAAGGAGAATATTGAAGTTCAATTATAATTGGTATTGAACCAAAATTCTGCCCAGTGTAGGTAGACCACCCACTGTTTGGGTTTAGTACCTGTAAGGCATCTCAAATATGCCTCTAAACACCTGTTTACCATCTCAGATTGCCCATCCATTTGAGGATGGTACGCTGAACTGAATGTTTTGAGTACCAGCCAGTTTAAAGAGTTCTTGCCAAAAGTTGCTCATAAAAATAGGTTCCCGGTCTGATATGGAAGAGGGAAATCCATGTAATCAGCTAGTCTTGTGTGGGTTCTGAAATGACTGCCTATAGGGGAGCTATGAAATTCTGTCACTAGTATTGCAATTCTGGGCGATCACTTTAGTAGCACCATTCTCCCTTTATTAAACATATTTTGATTTTTAAACTCAACCAGCATGTGATTCAGGGTCAACTAGGAGGTCTTGTACTATTCTTCTAAATGAATCATCTTTCTGAATCTCCTCTTGACAAGCATCTTCGTCTATGAACTGCAGAACTGAAATAGCTGAATTAGAAGCTCTGCAAGAGAGTGCATCAGCTGCAGTGTTATCTTTCCTGGCTTATATTGAATGTCAAAGTCATAGCCAATGAGCTGAGAGCTCCAGGAAAACTGCTCTTCACTCATTAGATGCTGTTCTGTTAAAACATCAGGCTCCTTTTGATCTGTTGTGATGTTAAAGTGCTATACCAGTAGGTAGTGTTGCCTCTGTTGCACTTCTTGTACTACCAACATAAACTCCCTCTCATCATAAGAAACTCATTTACCAAAATGGTTGTCCTCAATATAGAAGTGAATCCTCCTATGCCTTTTAGATACACCAGGGCTTGGGATATTTGGTTCTGTTGTCCTAATATTTTTTGTCTCTTGTCTTTGTAGTAGAATAATGTTGAGTAGCTAGCCCTCCATTAATTCTACCTGTCCTTTGAATTTGCGCAAACTAAATTTCATATATTTCCCACAAAAAAGTTCCATTTCATTATATGATGTGAACTTGTTAACAAGCAAGTTTCTATCGAAGAAAGTTGATGTGTTTCTTATATCTTGAGGAGGAAGCATTATTAGAGATAGATTTAGAAAGTAATTTTATTTACCAATTTCCATGAATTTGTTTTGATGGAAACTATTTTCTGCTTATGTGAAAAGATTAGTGTAAACGGGACTAGTCAATTTTCAAATGTAAGGAAGGACTTCTGATTTCCTTTATGTTTTCTGATGATTTTAACACATTAGCACCTAGGGTCGGTTTAAAATATATCTTCCACAACTGACAAGTGTGAATATAATGCTTGATGTAAAGGACTTTCCTAATTTGTCAAGAAGTGGAAGAATTCTTCATTGATTATTATGCCTGACTTGCTTCTTGAATTCTGAGTCCCCTCTCTTTTGCTTAAATCACTTTTCAAATATAGCTGGAAGCTCAATACTCCATTTGCGTATCATAAACCTTACAATTGATAACAACTCACTGCTTGCTGAGATATAGCTATTACCCGATCATCTGTGCAAAATGGTGTTAAATGTGCTTGGGTGAATACCGCTGATTCTTTAAACATTAATATAAACAGAATGTGATGGCAATTTAGCAAATG
The DNA here is from genome assembly GCA_026541065.1 of Canavalia ensiformis. Lineage (NCBI taxonomy): Eukaryota > Viridiplantae > Streptophyta > Magnoliopsida > Fabales > Fabaceae > Canavalia > Canavalia ensiformis. Next base: position 515,200 of record JAMKYM010000270.1, on the reverse strand, counting down.
ATGGACTTTTTATGTGGTTTCCACCTTATTTTGTTGATCTAAAGTCTTCTTTAACCGTGGAGTTTTTCATGATCTATACCATTGATTACAATTATATTTCGGTATTCTAGTGTTGGAGACTTGAAATGTGTAATAGTATTTAGTTATTTACATGGCTAAGTGCAGGTTCTTGCCTTAGTGGGTGACCAATTGGATTATGGGGAAAACATATGCGGTGCAGTACTAAGCATTCGTTTCAACGAGGATATATTGAGTGTATGGAATCGCAATGCTTCCGACCATCAGGTTAGCATTATTACTGAGCCTATTTGTGTACATAGCCTATCTGTGTCCACAAATGTACACTCATATTTCTCCTTTGTAATATTCTTGCTTTCTCATTACAGGCTGTAATGGCTCTGAGAGATTCAATTAAACGTCACTTAAAGCTTCCTCACAGCTATGTTATGGAGTACAAGCCCCATGATGCCTCTCTGAGAGACAATTCATCTTATAGGAACACTTGGTTGAGAGGCTAGAGATACAACTGTGTTCTTGTGAAAGTCCTGCTGTGGAAGCTATGTTGTATACTGGCACAGCTTTCACTCGGCCAAACTGATCATTGGCTACAGTATAATGATGGTGCTGGATGTTCCAGGACTGGTTGTCTTGTCTTCTTTTGAATTCAATGTACGGCAGCTACATTTTGACTGTTTGTAGTAGTTAACTTCATTTGGTTTCTTGGGGTTCATTCTATTTTCTTGTAATGTGTCACTTCGTTGTTGTAAATAAAGTTGCTCGTGTTGTTGCTTTTTATCACGCCGAAGGAGAGAAGCGTGGCGTTTTCATCCAAATCATGGAATAGGTTACTTTTGTAGCGCATTTTAACATAAAAGCTGTTAACCCTTTAAACTAAAGAGGTATTATTAGGGGCCACTGGTATCTCCATTTGAACACTCTTGTGATAGGGTCTCAATCTTGGGTGTTCTAAAGATGTTTAATTCCAATGTTATTAATATGGAGAGTGGTTAGGGAATCTTAAATGGAGCAACTCACATGAGTTGCCAATGATTTTATAATTTTTTACACATCATGAGATTATATCATCTTTATTTACTTCAACCAACTCAACTAATTTTTTACTATAATCCAGCAACTGAATTTCACATCTATCCAACATTTTATTAATTTCATTAATCTCATTGTCTAACCATTTTTATATTTTATTTAATTTAGTGGCATCTATAGAATAAGGTTGTTTGGTGGCTGTTTTACGAAATCGGTGTTCAAATATATATATATATATATATAAATGTGATTGGATGAAAAGTATTTACTGAAATAGGATAGAAAGTGTTTGAAATGCATAAATTTTTGCAATTCACCCTTAAACGCATTATTTTATGCGTTTCAGCCCCTAAAACGTATAATATAATGCAACAAAGAAGTAAATTTCGATGTATAAAATAATGTGTTTTAACCTTCTAAAACGCACAATATAATGTGACAAAGAATTAAAAAATTCTTCCTAGTCATGGTTTACATGACTACTTAGTTCTCTTAGGATAATTTTTCTTAGGAAAGGGTACGATGAAAATTGAAAACTCTTCTTCCATGCAGAGTTTTTTCCGAGATTGCTAGTGTTCAAACTAACCATAACAATGAGTTTCAATCTGATTAAGGCAATTACCTCCACAATCTGAGACCTTAAGTAGAAGATTAGATGATGGGTATAATTGGAGGAAATATGGGCAAAAACAGGTAAAAGGAAGTGACAATGCAAGGAGTTATTACAAATGCACATACCCCAATTGTCCTACAAAGAAGAAAGTTGAGAGGTTTTTAGATGGACAAATCATTGAGATAGTTTATAAGGGTACTCATAACCATCCAAAGCCTCAATCTATCAGGAGAAACTCATCATCTTCTTCTTCTCTTGTAATCCCTTCTTCAAATCCCATCAACATAGAAATCTTTAATCAATCATATGTCACACATGGTAGTGGACAAATGGATTTAGCAGCCTTTTCCGCATTATTTTATGCATAAGAGTTTCAGGAAATTTTTTTTAATCCTTTGTTGCATTATATTGTACGCTTCAGGGGACTGAAACGTGTTATTTTATGCGTCGAAGTTTTAACGGGAATTTTTTACTCCTTTGCTGTATTATATTGTGCGCTTTAAGGCTGAAAAGCATAAAATAATACGTTTAAGAGTGAACCGTAAAACTTTATGCGTTTCAGGCACTGTTTTGACCCCATTTCGGTAAATACTTTTCATCTGACCGTTAGTTTGATACATTTGGAAAAAGAAACTACTATTAGACTTAACCTTCCCCAAACCTCCTTCATCCCTTTCCAAAACACTTTCCTATTAATAGATTTGATTTAACACACTGAAAAACATAGTAGCTGAAACTTTGTTGAAGTTGCATTTTTTGTTTGTTTTAAATTTTAGTTATTTTTTATAGAAGATAATTTTATTAAAAATAAGAATATTTGCAAAATAGTTGAACTAGCTCTTTTAATAGGGAATTTTTCAGTGTTCAAATCTGAAATTTTGTTTAAAAAAATCAAACATATATCACATACAATAATTACCTATTAGTTAGAGTTGCATCAATTTGTTTCTTGCTTGTTTAGGTATACATAGTTATCAGATTTTTTTTATAAGATTATAAACTCTCAGCTGAGATGACATTTATTAAACTATCTCAAAGCCTTTTCTTTAGGAATAGAGTAGTACACGTGTGTTTCTATATATATATATAAAAGATAATTTAAATTTAAAATTTGGATAAATTTATGAATTTTAATCTTGATAGTTTTTTCTAGATTTTTAATTTAGATTTAACTAAAATGTTAATTTAGTTTTTAACTAAATTTTAAACTAATTTTTACTAATTTTTAACATTGTTAGAATCGATAAATATTTCTCTCTTTGTTTTTCTTCAAATTCCTAAATTTCACATGGAAGTTGAGCAAAGGTGATTGAGAAGACATTGTTATTCTCTCTTTTTTGTTGACATTTTTGCTCTTTTTGTGAGTGAAGCCATTGCATTAAATGGGAGATTCATCATATAGGAGTTCTTTTGTATTACAGCGGTATCTAACAAAATTAAAATTATTCCCCTCTATGGATAACTATGGAATTTCGTGGAATTATTTACTCATACTCGACCTTTTGTTCTCACGCCGTCATCATATCTTTGTTCTATTTTAGTAGTTTGGTATGTTATATCCCAATGTCTATTCCCCTGAAGCCATTACTCAATCAGGTTGAGAATTTCGGGATTTGGTGTAGACCAACCAAATGGAAACCGAGAATAAACTAGTCCAATGATGATGTCAGAATTGCTAATAATCGACAATAACAGAAAGGTAAGTCTGTAGCTAACTTAGAAAACTTACATACGTCAATCTAGAATTCATAAGTTATTTTTAATAGCATTATAAAAATTGTAGATTCAATAACAAATAGCATGAATCCAGCAGATAATCCTATGGTGACGTTTGAATGACATGGGATGATGATCAAAACTCAAACCAAATGAAGATATAAAATTCAATTCAAGAAATTGCGTAACTGCAAGTTTTAATATTTAATGAAATTTAATGGTGTTATGTTTTATAGATTTACTTTAAAAATAATATTATAAAGATTTAATTTAATTATTTTTTAAAATTTATAGACTTTATCATAAATTTCGTAAAGTTATAAAGATCTATAAATTAAATTAACCTTTTCACGATATATATATATATATGATCTCTTTTAGAAAAATGAATTACTGTCTTTGAAATTTCTCAAGTATGTATGAAAAACATAGTTTAGGTCTTCAGTATTTGTTGGTGTGTCAGGAAATTTTTCTAAGTATACTAGTTTTGTGCCGTTCGATATATTTTCAAAACAGACATTAAATTATTATGTTCAAAATCTTTACAAAGAGCTGAGTTCGAAGAATTGGAAAGATAGTAGAAATAGATATTTTAAAGTGATATTGATTGTAAAATTGAAAAAAAGTTCAAATTAAATAGGTATCAAATCTCCAATTTTGTGATATTTTTGAGTTTTATTCAAAGTGTAAAGGATGAGAGTTATTTGAAAAAAAATTAATGCCTACACTTAATCATTTTTCTAAAAGACTGTCAACTAGAATGTTTTTGAAAAAGATGTTTGATAAAGGTCATCATTTAAAAAGAAGTTATTTACTGACCTCTTTAATAAATGGTAAGAATGTTTAAGTAAGCAGTTATTTTATTTTTCTTGCAAGTTCACGTGTCCAGTAACATCCATTACGTGTTAGAGTATTAGAATCGGTAAAGCAGTAAATGTCTGTGAACTAAAAATATTTCATTATTCATTGAATAAATGCTAGATTTTGTTTATTCAAACATCTTTTAAATGTTTAACACATCTAATTGTTCCAAACTATAGTTCACTAAAAATTCATACAATCTCATCACTTTGTTTTATAAGTTTTTACACGTGCTTTCTTTCCTTTATTCTTTAATTTCTTGTTTATTTAAAATTCTCTGAAGTTCTTTCTTAAGTTTTTTCAAATCCTTGTTAAGTTTCAAGCTCTTGTTTAATTTACGATTTTCAATGATCTTGTTGGTTTTATGAAAGGCTTTATTTCACTATACCTAAAAAGAATCCATTTTGAGAATTCGAATTAAGTTTCAAGTTATTCTTTTAATATTTTTGTTTAACTAAAATCTAGATAAACAGTATTAATATTTTGATTTATGAATAAAAAATACACTTTTTCTTTTCTTTTAATGGGTAAGTATAAAGTTGAGAATACAAGTATTATTGACAAGGAATATTTGTATAATCCCCTAAATTAGATGATCAAGGGTTTAGGCAACCCATATCAAAAAACAATTGGAAATATGTAAAGGAAGAACACAATGAATTTACTTAAAAATTAGGGTTTCTTTTTTAATATGGGGCCTTTTCTGGTGTTAATTTTAACACAGACATAAGACGTTCACAAAATATTTTGCAAAAGCATACCGTGGGCGAAGCTTTGAAGACCATGTTAAATTAATAATTGTATTTTCTGTTCTTATCATGTTCAACAGTATTAACCATATAAACTTGTTTGTTTGAGTTTGATATAATTAATTTTGAATTACAGAAAATGATTAAGATGTGTGTCTAAATGTTTGTAATAAATTTTACATTGAAACCTGCGCTACAGCAGAAGGAATTAATTCTTGTAATTTGATCACAAACTCTTCAACGAATGACAAGCATAAATAAATGCATTCTTTAAAAATTGCTCCATTCTTATGTCATGCTACTTTACACGTTTAATATTGAATGGACTGCCTACAGTAAACCTTGCATACCCAATAATAAACTTGATTATGACAATCTTTGGTTGCATTTATGGCTTATATGTACCAAACATAATAAGCATAGCAACTCCACCCCTGTCGGCCAGGCAGATCAAAGTAACAATGTAGTAGAACTTGAGAGTTGCTATGAATTAAACAACATGATTGTAATTTCATGCAGAAATTAAATGATATTGTATACACCATTTGTGAATATATTATCTGCAGCAAACTATCCTAAACAGATGACTGGAGCCCAATGATACCTGATCAACAATTAGCAATTGTCAAGCTTCATTACATAAAGCAAGAAGCAACAGGCAACATAAAACCAAACTGGACCGTGTAATGTCACATGGACCTTCCTTATTCTATGCTTAAACTACCTTATTTGCTGACTGTAATGCTGTGTACATAAACATGATTATATCTATAACCACTTAAACTATATAATAATTAATATAACTTATCATGGTGTGAGTCAAGGAGATTTTATAATCCTTACTCAAAATGAGTTTTTCTGTGATCCTACCTATTTAAGTTTGACAAGAAAAAATTCATACCATAGAGGCACTAAGCCACTAACAAATTATGCATGCAATGGATTAAATTCCTGGAATAGATCATAATTTATTATGTCTGGAAACAATCTGAAGAACAGTGAGTATTACCGCATGCTATTCTTGCACCTGCATTCCCAGTAGTCTTGCTGAGTTCATGCCCACCTGTTTCATAATAAACAAAAATGTCAGAAATTCATAGAAATGGTGATAAGATACAAAAACAAAACAGTGAAAGTTATGGTATTAATCTATAAAAATAAAGGCTAGAATGCCAGGGCAAGTGGTGAACAGAATATCAGTCCATCCTGAAGTTCAGAAATTCATGCAACCTCACAAAAAAAATGACATCTCCATTTTCTAGCCATTAGCTCAAACAAAACCAGCAAAATCACACCACTAGAGACATCGAAAGGGAACCAATAAGGACTCATCTGAAGATTACACTTGCATACTACTGAAATATTTATTGGAAAACTTAAACAGCAACACTAGGAAGATTCAGTTACTGTCCTTAGCTAAGATGCAGATATATGGTGGAGCTTCTTTATGACTTTTCAACACTAAATAGTACATATATAAAACTATTCCAATCATTTTTATGCAGAACAAGACATTACTTCATATAGATAATAATCATTCCATGGGTACTTATAGTCCTCTTCTTATTTATTTTTTTATATTCTTTTGTAGGTTAACAAAAAAAAAGCACTTTAGCTTTTACTAGTGTAGTGCATAAAAAAGAATCTTACGAAGCAATGGACAGTCCACTAACCAGACAGGAATTTAACTTAGTTCTTGCTACGAATGGCCCAAACATCTGCACCTCCATCACATCCTAAGCAATCATTGCTGAACCTTTGATCTATAGGGATGCATATCACTCGAGTACCCCATTTGTTTAGGTCACCACAGTTATAGAATTCACAAGCTTCTTAATACTTTTAAAATATAATGTGAGGATACTTAGAATCTCAAAATATGTGACAACTTTCTGAATCACAGCTAATGGACAGGGGATCCAACTGCATGAAAAAATACATTCTTTCAGGATTCAGGGAATCTGACTACATACGATCATTTTCCATATCTTATAACATATAAGATCATCTGCATAAATACATACATTTCCAAGATGGTCAGTTGTTAGGGCCCAAAGTAATTTACGGGCTTAGAAAAAAGAAAGGGAGCAGCATCTGTCTCATGGGCCCAAGATTTGGAGGGTCTATTCTAGAAGAATCAAAGAAATGGGTAAAAGAGGTGAGCTGGCAGTGAGAGAAAAGGAAGAAAGGAATGTTCATTACTAAGAAGGGGTGTGCAGGCGTGTCTATATAGATGGATTTGTTAGAGAGGAGAGTATGGAAAAAGAATCATTCTGTTATGAGGATGGAGAACAATAGCTCTATAGGAGTTTGACTCTGGGCACTAGTAGTGCCTTTACCCTACTGAATTTTCCTGGATCTTTCAATAGTACACAGATCACCTTTTCTCATTTTCTGTTTTACTATTTGCTGTATTGTTGCGAATTAATTTGCAGGGGCTCTGGTCGTCAATTAAGTATCATGGTGATGGAAGAGCTGGATAAGGAAGCAGAGGCTAATGTGATCACAGTGGAGGCTGAAGAGGATGAGGAGCTGGATGGGGAGTGCAACGTGATGCATTTGGGCAGTTTATTGAAGTACACAGAGGGTAAACCACAGACTATAAAGCTCCAGGGGTCAATGCAAGGAGTATCAATTTTGATTTTGGTCGACATTGGGGCCTCACAATTTTATTTCCAAACAGCTGGCAGCATCCATGGGCTATCGTATATAAGCAACTAAAATGATGTACATTTGCCTAGGAGATGGCTACAAGGCCATAGCTCAAGGAAGGTGTAGAGGAGTGCAGCTGGAAGTAGATGACATTAAATTTTCAGTAGATACTATCTTGTTTAATTTGTAGGGAATTGATGTTGTTCTGGGCATTGCATGACTAGCTTCCCATCGAGAAATGCCGGTAGATTGGGGAAAGCAAATCATGAAATTTCAGATTGACAAAAAATGGGTAACAATGAAGGGAAGGAGCAAGAACCAACCTGATCCAGTAGCCTTACAAAGTTCTGTTACAAAACCAACTCAATTGATTGCAGGGAACTTATTCTCTACAGAATTGCAGGTGAGGAATAAGGAGGGATCTGAGGATATTTCTGAGGAAGTCAGTCTTGAACAAAGACAATAACTTGAGGCGTTGCTGAGTCAGTTTGGGGTAGTTTTCATGGAAACAAGAGGGTTACCACCAACACAACAGAGAGAGCATGCAATCAACCTCTATGAAGGACAAGGGCCTGCCAATGTTAGGTCTCATTGTTATCCTCATCATCATAAAGCTGATATTGAGAAGCAAAGTGTAGGAAATGCTAAGTTTAGGAATTATAAGGCATAGTCGAAGTGTGTTCTCCAATGCTGTGATACTGGTTTAAAAAAAAGATGCAATGTGATGAATGTGCATTGATTATCACTCTCTCAACAAGATAACGGTATCAGATAAATTTCCAATTATTGGATAATTACATGGGGCATGATTTTTCTCGAAGCTAGACCTCAAATCCGGTTACCATCAATTATTGGTTAAAACTAAAGATGTCCACAATTATTTGTTAAAACCATGAAGGCAACACTACGAGTACTTGGTGATGTCATTTGGGTTAATGAATGCTCCATCAATGTTTCAAGCCTTGATGAATGAAGTTTTCCAAAAGATTTGAGAATATTTGTGTTGGTGTTTTTTTATGATATTTTGGTATATAGCTTGGACTAGGATACTTATTTGCTGCACCTAACTAAAGTGTTGACAGTCTTGTGGGAGCAGAAATTGGTGGCTAATAGAAAGAAGTGTTCTTTTGCTCAATCATCCTTTGAGTATTTGGGGCATGTAGTCTCTAAGGAAGGGGTAGCCATGGACCCCAATAAAATTAAAAGTGTTTTTCATTGGCAGATACCCAAGAATGTCAAGTGAATGAGAGGATTTCTTGGTTTGACAGTTATTATCAGAAATTTGTTCAAAACTATGGCAAAATAGCTTGCACGTTGATTGCCTTAACCAAGAAAGATGGTTTCAAGTGGAATCCTCAAGCTCAACAAGCATTTGAGCTATTGAAGAAGTAAACCACTAGTCCTTACCCTACCAGATTTCTCCCTTCCTTTTTCTATTGAGTGTGATGCATCCCACCAAGGAATAGGAGCCATCCTTATGCAAAATGGCAGGCCCATTGCGTTTTTCAACAAAGCTTTAAGTGAGCAAAATTTGTCTAAATCGAGCTATGAGAAAGAGTTAATGACAATCGCACTAGCAATACAACATTGGCATCTTATTTGTTGGGCAAACATTTTGCTGTATATACAGACCAAAAAAGTTCACGCCAATTGCTGCACCAAAGAATTTCTACAATGGATCAACAAAATTGGGCAGCCAAATTGCTTGGCTATTAATTTGACATTCTATAAAAACTGGATTTTGAAAATAAAAGAGTTGATGCCCTTTCCAGGATGTATGAAGAAGGATAGTTAGGTGCTTTGATATCTCAACCTATGTGGGTGGATGAAGGACAATTAATGGAGGAAGTTCACGAGGATGCAATCCTGTTAAAAATCATTTCAATCCTACAAGAAGATCCAACAACAAAATCCGATTTTTCTTATAAGGATGGGGTTTCATTATATGGAGGGCAGTTGATGATCTTGGCTAATTCAGTTTGGATTCCCACTCTACTCCAAGAGTTCAATGCGACCCCTCAAGGTGGGCATTCAAGTTTTTATAGAATAATTAATGGAGGACGTTCATGAGGGTCCAATCCTGTTAAAAATCATTTCAGTCCTACAAGAAGATCCAACAACAAAACACGAATTTTCTTATAAGGATGGGGTTCTATTATATGGAGGACAGTTGGTGATCTCGGCTAATTCAATTTGAATTCCCACTTTACTCAAAGAGTTCGATGCGACCCCTCAAGGTGGGCATTCAAGTTTTTATAGAACCTACAAAAGGCTGGCCACTAATCTTTACTGCATAGGCATGAAGAAAACAAAAACAATCCAAGCATATGTAAGAGGTTGTGATGTTTGCCAACGGCAGAAATATATGGCAACTTCACCTAGGGGACTGTTATAACCTCTCAACATTCTAGAGCAGCTTTGAGATGATGTTTCTATGGACTTTATCAATGGCCTACCAAAATAAAAAAGGTTTAATGTTGTCTTTGTTATAGTTGATAGACTATCCAAATATGCACATTTCATTCCTCTCAAGCACCCTTATACTGCTCAAAAGGTGACAGAAATCTTTGTAAAAGAAGTGGTGTGGTTGCACGGAGTTCCCACATCTATTGTTAGTGATTGTGAACCAATCTTTATTAGTAATTTTTGGCAAGAGTTGTTCAAATTGCAGGATACACATCTCAAAATGAGTTCAGCCTACCATCCAGAAACTGCCAGACAAACCAAGATGGTGAACAAATGCTTGGAGACTTACTTACATTGCTTCTTCACAAATCAACCTAAGACTTTGTTTCACTGGCTGCATTAGGTTGAGTATTGGTACAACACAACTTTTCATGAATCTACAAAGGGTCGCACCCTTTGAGGTAGTATATGGGAGGGTATCTCCCACGCTTATTCGTTTTCTTCATGGTGAGAGCAAGGTGGAAGCTATTCAGCTGGAATTACTAGACCGGGATGAGGCTCTTCGTCAATTAAAATTCCTTCTTCAACGAGCTCAAGGAAGAATGGAAGCCCAAGCCAATAGAAGGAGGAAGGAATGCAGTTTACAGCAAGAGAGTGGCTGTTTTTAAAGCTGTGGCCTCACAAACAAAACTCAGTTGCTTCAAGAATCAGTGCTAAGCTCTCAACTCATTACTATGGTCCTTTCCAAGTGTTGGAACGTAGAGGTGCAGTGGCTTACTTCTTGCAACTTCAAAGGTACACCCTTATTTCATGTGTTGTTATTAAAAAACGAAGTGGGTATTTACAAAGTTGAACAAGATTTACCCTTCAGTTTAGATGGAGAGCACTCAGATGCATTCAAACCAATTTTTGTTTTAGCCACTCGTTCAATCACTAAGAAAGGTGAGGATACCTCTCAGATGTTAATTCAATGGAAGGGATAACCTATGGATGAAGCCACATGGGAAGATGAACTCATCATCAAGAGCCAACTCCCCAGCTTCAGCCTTGAGGATAGGGCTGGGATTGAAGGATGAGACAATGTTAGGGCCCAAAGTAATTTACAGGCTCAAAAAAAAGAAAGGGGGCAGCAACTGTCTCATGGGCCCAAGATTTGGAGGATCTATTATAGAAGAAACAAAGAAATGGCTAAAAGAGGTGAGTTGGTAGTGAGGGAAAAGGAAGAAAGGAATGTTCGTTACTAAGAAGGGGTATACGCATGCATGTCCATATAGAGGGATTTGTTAGAGAGGGGAGTATGGAAAAAGAATCATTTTGTTATGAGGATGGAGAGCAATAGCTCTCTGTAAGATTTTAACTCTGGGTAGGAGTGGTGCCTATACTCTATTGAATTTTCCTTGATCTTTCAACAATACACACATCACCTTTCTCTCTCTCTCCCCCCCCCCCCCCTTTTTTTTTGTTTTACCACTTGTGCTGAGAATTGGTTTGTATTGTCAGTTAGCTCAAAAGATAGAAGGTTGAGACAATTTTATTTTAAATAACATATGTCACCCATATGTTACATTTTTACAAGTAAATAGGCAATTTAGACATTGGAATTACTCATCATTTGCAATTTAACCACTAAACTTCATTTATATGTACTAGTTGGTCCTTCAATATATGGAACTTGTGAATGAATTTATATTAGGCTTGTAGAATGTAGGAAGATATTATGCAGACCCAATATGCATGCATCTGTGCACACACACATACTCACACTCTTTGATACCATGTTAATAATGGGAAGAAGACTAGAGTGAGAAGCTAAAAAAGTGTAGCCTGGGGCATCCAAGTCATCTTCATCCTTTGTGCCTTATAGGTTTATCATTGTTGCTCCTAGACAACTATTGATGTTCCTCTAGAGGTTCACTTAAAATGTTTAGAATATGTGTATTTTATTATACAGAAAGACAACCTCTTTATAGAGGGATTACAAAAGGTACATCATCAAATAAAGGGAAAGTCATTAACCTAAAATACAGAAAGATTTTTTTATTAGAAGATACTTTCCAATAATATGATAAAGTAATAATGCAATTAATCCTATTTACAGAAACACAATGAGGAAAAGAATAATACTAAATCTGTCCTATTTACAATAATAAATTAGGAAGAATCAAGGGAATCAAGTCAATTTAATATCCTCTTGAATACCCTGTCAACAGGTTCCTACCCACTCATTTCCTGCTCTAGCATCTCCATTTGCTTCAGATCCATCTTTTGGTGGTGACCTTCCAATTGCTGTTAGGAAAGGTACTCAACTACTCATTCACTTGTAATCCTCATCCTATTTATAACTATCCCTGTTCTCATTGTCTTTCCTTAAGGCTCGCCTAGGTGCTGAAAATTTCACTCAAGTTTATGGACTAGACTACAGTACAGTGATACCTTTTCTCATGTGGCCAATATGTGATCTTTTCATGTGTTACTTTCCATGGATGCCATGTATTATTGGCCTTTATTTTAGCTACCATTAAAAATGCCTTTCTTCAAGATGAATTTCAAGAGGAGATCTTGTGCAGCAACCTCTTAATTTTGTTTTTTAGGGGGAGTTTAATCTGGTTTGCAAACTTCGTCACTCTTCTTATGGCTTAAAGCAATCTCCTCATGCTTTGTTTGAGTCTTGTTCTTCAACACTTTGGCAAGATTTGAAATGAATCTGATTATACTATTTTCTACAGGCATGTCTCATGGAAAATGCACTTATCTGGTTGCTGATATTGTTATAACCAGGATGGCTAAACCAGTTTTTATTCCATTAATTTCAAACTAAGGACTTCAGTTCTCTCAAATATTTTTTAGGTATTGAAGTTGCTCAACTTAACTATGGCATTGTTCTGTCTCAAAGGAAGCATGCATTGGACAATCTCAAAGGAAGACTGCAAACTAATTGAGACTCCTATGGTCTATGGATCCTAATATCAAGCTTCCTCTAGGACAGGGGAGCATTTTGTTCATCCTAGAAGACATTGGAGACTAGTTGGTAAGCTGAATTATCTTACCATCACCTGACCAAATATTTAATTTGCTGTTTCTGCGGTGAATCAATTTATCCAATCTCCTTGAGATAGTCATTGGTATGCATCCATTCGAATTTTGAGGTGCGTATACGGGTCTCCTAGTCAAGGTTATAGTATAAGAATAAAGGTCATATTTAGGTGGTTGGTTATTTAGATGCTAACTGGGCTCCTTTTGATAGAGACTCTACCTCAGGATAATGAGTTCATGTTGGAGGCAATCTTGTCTCTTGGAAAAGTGTGAAGTGGGAGCTGTGGCTAGATCTAGTGCAGAAGTAGAATATTAAGCTATAACCTTGATTACAGGTAAGTCCATATGGATTAAGCAACTAATCCAAGAACTAAAATTTACAGTCTCAAATGTAGCTATTTTGCCGGGATAACTAAAAAGCCTTCCATATTGCCTTCAATCTGATTTTTTTTGAGAAAATCAAACATATTGAAGTGAATTGTCAGTTTATTAGAGAAAAGGTGCTCTCTGGTGCATTGTCACCAACTACATCATCACCAACGACCAGCTAATTGACATTGTCATTAAGTCCCTTAGGGGATCCCCGTATTGGGTTCATTTGTGACAAGCTAGGTGTGTATAACTTGTATGCTCTAGTTTGAGGAGGAGGTTAATATATTTAATATTAGGTCTGTAGAATGTAGGAAGATATTATGCAGGCTCAATAGGCCTACACACACATGCATGCATGCACTCTTGTACCCTTTCTCATTAAGAAATAATAGAGCTTTTTCAGCATCTCTCTAGTCCCTCTCTCTCTCTCTCACACACACACACACACACACTCAATTTAGTTTCTTAAAAGGACTAACTAGATTAGGATTTGTAATTTAAGGACTAACTCATGCACATAAATCAATTCAAGATTAAACTGAGTAACGTATGGTTCCAGGGATTAACTTGTCTATTTAATTGTCCTGAACATTATACTGAAGCAAAAATGTTCAACGCACAAAGAAGGGTTTAGTTTGTAGATTACAACTACTCATATGAGGTTTATGCACAAGAACAAGCAGGTATAAGACAATCAAGATGGCACAGCACCAGTAAAGTATGGAAGCTATTGAGAGCACAGAACAAAAGATATCAAGGGAATGGAGGAGCATAATTATTTGAAGAAAAATACTTGAAAGTCACTAGGCCAGTAAATAATTAATCTTGTTAGCGGAGTTGAGCTTACTAGATAAAAAGCCTTCGTAATATGAAATGAAACATGCAACCAAGCTGAGGGGTTTAAAAAAATATGGGTGTATTTTTAACAGAACAACATCAACCTGGACCGCACAAGTAATTGTCACTTTAAGCTTTCAATATCAAACATTAAGGGTACTCAACAGCTTACTATCACAGGAAAATTACTTTAATGAAATTACAATGCAAAGCAACACGACTAGAGGACAGGACAGCTATGTTTTAAAGTGGAAACAAGAGGAAACTTAATGAAACATGTACTGCGTCAAAATTTAAAAATCTTACCCCTTCCAAGATCATCAGGATCAGCATGCACAACAACAGCCCTCCCAATTATGGAGTGAAGTCCACTAAGTGGAATCTACATATTCGAAGTGAGAAACATAAAATTCAGTGTGCTAGACCCAATTAAACTAAATTCAAAGTTCATAAACGAAAATATCAACTAACTGAAAACAATACAAAGGGAAAATTAGATTGCAGAACACAAGCCCATTCGAGCATGTGACTGATTTAATTATGCAGATGGGTAAAACAGATTACATGAGATTATTCTCTAAAAGCACAAAGAAAATTAAATTACCATACTGATATCAAGTAAACACCACACAACCCACAAAGTTTAATTCTCTACCTGTCCATCTCTAATAGAAATCTCAGCAACTCCTGCAAAATAAAAAGCTCATCGGAGATTTCCCAGGAGCGAACTCATACAAACTAGTCAGAGTATCAAAATAAATTCAAATTAAATAAAAATAAAGAAAGCAGATAATACCATCAGGGCCTGCAACAATGTTGCCCAAATCACCAGCATGACGCTCACTATCTGAAGGAGCCCCATGATCCTTCTTGAATGGATTGAAGTGAGGGCCTGAAGTAAAGCAGAAGGCAAAACTAAAAATTAATTGAAACAGTTACATATTTAGCTCAGAATGATTTTTTTTAAAATTTTTTTTAATAAAAACAATATTACTTTTCTTTTGTTTTTTGATAAGTTCTACAATTGAATTTGGAGCAGATCCTCTCAAGTTTTAAAAAACCTTGACAGGGTTAATTGTCTTGATTTCACCGTTTATTTTCCTAAAACCTTACATTTCAAGCACTTATATTAATAAAATAAATTGAAGGATGAACTATTATGCACATAAAACAAGTTAATCCAAAAATGAATTCAGACTTTCTGTTATGCTTGCTTCTTAACTCTTTGCACTCTTCCTTTTAATTTGACTACAAAAGAAGGGTGTAAGAGGAATTGTAGAATTTGAATTGAAGAATGAAAAAAACATTTAATGAAGAGAAGAGAGGAGAGGAGAGGAAAGGAAAGGAACCAGTGGAGTTGCAGCCATTGGTAGTGTCACCAAAAGCATGAATATGGAAGGCATGAAGACCAGGGGACAACCCTAGAATTTTTCCTGAGACATGAGTAGTAGTCCCTACACAATCACAATCAAACTAAATAAGCAATAAATAAACCATCACTTACTAACTGAATATATAAACTCAGAGACAGAGAGAGAGAGAAACCATTGTGAATGTGATGCTGAACAAACTGAAGAGAACCTCTGATATTGTTATCTCCAATGATGAGAGCCACAGCTTTGAGGGTACCCTTTCCAGCTTCCATTGCATATCAAAACAGATGCTTCGCACGTCGAAAAAAAAACAACCAACACAGATAAATACTAGACAACGCTACTCATAACTCATTCATCGTTCCCATGGTTATAGAGAAAACAAAAATAAAAAATAAAAAAATATTTTTTTATTTGAATGAAAAGGAAATGTACATATATACTGAATTTTCTATAGCTAGGATCTATGAATTTATAAAATATGTAATATTTTGTTTATTTATTATGTACGATCATTTAGAATGTGTTAATAATAATATTAATAAGTTATTTATTTATATTATAATATTTTTAATAAATAAATATTAATTTATATATAAAATATGATATTAAATAACTTCTTTAAATAATATTAAAATGGTTATTCTATTATGATTTGGTGTAGTGGGGATAAAAGTCACAATTCAACTTTAAAGTTTTCAATGATAAAAGTGAATATTGTTATCTATCAGAATTTCGAGAAAAATTTACAAAGATATCACAATAAAACTTTAATATCAAATTAATGGACATTTTAATAAAATAATAGTATATATAATCGTAACTTATAGGATGTTTGCAGGTTCCTTGTATATATTTGTAGAATTGTAGTTATACCATCAAAGATAAGGGGTCTCGGTTTGTTTGGTTGCAAAAGATAGATGAAAGGAGAGAAAGGAAGAACATGAATGTATAGAAATATTTTTTAAAGTTTACTTACCTATAAAAATAGGTGGAAAAAATGAAATATTTAATGTAAAATTTATGTAAATTTTAATTTTCTTCAAATAGAAAAGAAAAAAAAGGAAAGAAGTTTTTTTATTATTCTAAATTGTTAAAATTATTATATTATTTTTAAAAAATAAAAATATTAAAAAATTTAAAATTAAATTTTATTTTTATAAAAAAATTAATACTATTAATATATATTTTTATTTTATTTTTACTTATTTAAATAAGAGAATTTTGTTTATTTTTTCTATATTTTTATTTATCCAAACTATTCATTATTCTTTTTTATTTTTTATTTTTTCTTTCTTTATTTCATCCAAACAAATATATCATACATTCAACATGATAATTGAATCTCAAACCATTTTATATTTTAAAACTAGGAGCACGATGGCGTGAGTGCTAGATAATGCCTCCTTACATTACTAGC
This sequence comes from Canavalia ensiformis, assembly GCA_026541065.1. Taxonomy (NCBI): domain Eukaryota; kingdom Viridiplantae; phylum Streptophyta; class Magnoliopsida; order Fabales; family Fabaceae; genus Canavalia; species Canavalia ensiformis. Next base: position 498,121 of record JAMKYM010000270.1, on the reverse strand, counting down.
ACAATAAAAATTCTATGCATATGTTAGTTTAATTAAACATTTATTAGTAATTGATCCAATAATTTTTTGAATCTAAATCTTTTAAAGATTATTTTTTTATCGTTAAATTGATATTAAATGGTTTATATTTTAAGTTAATATTTTTAATAATAAAAAAATTAAATAATCATAAATGGATATTATATTAAATTTAAAATTAAAAAAATTTATTTCTACAATTTGGTTGACTAATATGATCAAAGGAAAGTTCTTAATAAAATTAGGTTTAAGATTAACTAATATGAAGAGAATATGTTAATTTATAAATTGAAATAAAAATTATTTTTATATTTTTAATATTTAAAGGATTAATATCATAAATATTTTAAAAAATAAATTAAAATATTTTTTTCTCACTTAATAGATTAGAGAATTAGAATCTATATAAATTGATTTGTGTATATCATAATTTTTATTTGATATTATGGTGTTGACAAAATTATGAAAATAAATTACATTTACTTAACCTTAAAAGTTAATTTAATAATCTAAGTTCTAAATTCTTATTGATTTCTAATTAAAAAATATATTAGATTTAATATTTTTTATAATTTAGTATTATATAACATATGTAAAAAATTAAAGATAAATACTTTTTATTTTATTTTGTTATATTTAAAATTTTTTAAAAATTTAATTAAATAAAATACTTATTCAATATAAATTTTTATTTACTAATTACTATCATCAAATTAAATATTTTGTCATAAACTTGAAATATCTAACGTTTTTGAATTCATAACTCTACAAATATTGGATTCATTTAATTATGTCCTATTAATAATGCATTATACAAAATTAAATTAAATTAAATAAATTTATTTGTATATATTTTCATTTAGATATATAACAATAAATTTATATGTAAGAGAAAAATTATTAAATACATATTATATTATTGTATAGTTTTTATTTTCTTTATTTAATATGTATTTATATAATAACATATTTTTAAAATATTGTATTTTTATAATTTTTGAAAAATATTTAAATAAGAAATAATTATATATAACAATAAAGATTGGAATATAAAAATTAATAAATTTATAGATAAAATAAAAATTAATAATAAATAAATAAAATAATACATTTTAAAATTAAAAATTAAGATAGATGTCATAAGGATATTTTTAGTAAAAACCTTTAATTTATCTATAAAATTGTTTTGTTTGATTAAATTAAAAATTAAAAAGTTTAGTTCGAATATTTTCTTATGTAATTATGAGTAAGTGAGTAAATTTGTTATTTCAAATCAATTATTTTCTCTCCTATGACTCGAGAATAAATCATATATTTTTTTACTTAGTTTTGTTCATTCATTTAAACAAATAAGAAATAATTAAGATTTTATATTATGTAAATAAATAAGAAAAATGATAATATTTTAGTTTAAGAATAAAAGATAGAATGTTATGATTTATATATTTTTTAATAAATAGTAAATTGATGGATAAATAAAGTTGTTATTTTCGAGTATAAGATCCCCATCGCTTGATGTTTTAATGTTGACAAATTTTTGGAACTAAATTTTAAGTGCTTTGGTTAAAATACTAATTAGTTACTTGATTATGTTTTAGGAAAAATAGAATTTAACTCTAGAGAAAGGAATTTACTTGAACTAAGAAGAAAAATCGTTCAGAAGATTGTTTAGGATTCTAGAAGTTTCAAAACTTCAGAAGACTATCACACTTATTGAAAGATGTTTTAAGCTGCAAAGAAAATAATTTCATTTATCAAAAGACTGTTTATAAGGAGTGGAGACAACATATATAAAAAGAAAATCCATTAAAATGACAATTTTATGTTTCAAAAGCTTGAGTAACCATAAGAATGTTCTATGAGAAAATTGTGCATCACATGATTATGTTTTAAAGGAACCTTCTCACGACCACAATAATCAACATGATATCTTAAAATCCCTTTGAGCTTTTGATTTGAAGATTTTGCTTCAAAAGATCAAAAGGGACATAAGAAGATTATAGTTTAAATACTTTTTTCCAAAGGACTGTTAAAAAAAAAATCCAATATGCACATTTAGATCAAGTATGCATACTACCCTTGATAGAATATATCATGATTGTTCAAGAAAACTAAAAAGGACAGTTAGTAGATATGATTTCATATCCTTAGAAGCTTAGCACCATAAACTTCAAAATTTAATTGGAAAATTCTTATACCTTGACCAACAAGCGAACAATTTTTGTTAACATGATTCAATCACAACTTGTAAACATTTTTATTTTTTTATACCTAACTAACTAGGGAGAGTTAATGTTGGTGATAAAGTGTTTTGGAAAAAAATATTTAAATATAATGAGGTTGTGTGAGGCATTAAAAAATACTTCTTGTGTTATTACTATTAGTGATTGTTAATGAAAAAGATTCTACTACTAATAGAGGCTGGACATAATAAATTATTGTGTAATAGTTCTCTGTCTCTGTATCTAGTACATTAAATATGTTTTAATTTTTAAACATTAAAACCAAATTCTAAGTTATCTTTTAAGCATACAACAAGGCTCTTAGATATGCATATGGCCTGTAAGATAATTAATTGGTATTTTGGGACAAAGTTTTTCTCTATATTAAGATTCTTTTCACCAAGTATCATTAATTAGAAAATATTTTGATACTTCAAAAGATTGCTTGTTGACAGTGGTAGAACATCATTGGGGGCAAAGGAAGTCATGGCCCCCCATTTTTTTTTCTTAACAGGTATGAATAATTTTTATGTATGGTTCCTCCAACAAAATTATATTTATAATACATACAATACAAACATGTGAATTGTTCTGATCACCTTAAATATTAAGCCAAGTTCTGCCACTACCCATTAATATCTAACTTAACATTTAACCCTTCATATCAAATTAACAATCTTTTAATTTTGAGAACAACTCCAAAAACATTTTTTGGTAAACAAAAGTTTATAAATTTCATAATTTATCTCATTTCTTATTATCAACTCTCAATCCACTTGAGTTATTATAATATTTCTTTTCTTCCATTCTCTCTACTTGGTTCAAATTTATAATGTTTGACATATCAATTGAATTTTACATTATAAAATTTTTATAGTTTGACTTAGATATAAATGTATTAATACCACTTTGTTATACATATAATACATACCTACTAAATATGACTATATCACCAATCTATAGGATTTTACAAACAATGCAAAACTTCATTTAAAATTTTTATCGTCACAGATAAATATATGTCATGTATTGCACAGAAGAGTGTTTAGTTATTTTAAAAATAAAAAACATTCCACCCCACCAAACAGTTGGCACCAAATGATGGGTACTGATTAATATTAATCAAATATCATTCATTAATTTCAGGATTTAATCAACGGTTAAAACTCAGGTCTTTTAGCTTTCGGAACTTCATGCACTAATTCCATTTCCGTTAATTGCAACGTTAAGAGAGGAAGGGATGAAACAAGATATTCTTCTTCTTCTTCTTTGATTTCTCTATTTTTGCATTCATCTCTCCTTGTAATTATCATTAGTTTCTTTATTTTCCTTGCAATTATTGTTTTTGGTTAGTATTTTGAAGGCATACCTACAAAATTAAAGAAGAAAAGAGAGAGAGAATATGAGAGAAATAATAAGCGTTCATATTGGACAAGCAGGAATTCAGCTTGGTAATTCATGTTGGGAGCTATATTGCCTTGAGCATGGCATTCAACCTGATGGAACAATGCCCAGGTTTTATTTTCTATATATTTTCTCATTTTTCAAGAAAATCTTATATATCTACATCAATTGGTTATTAGAATCTTAGTTTATGTGGATCATTGAGTTTTGAAACATAATGTAGCAATTTCCTGAAAATTAATCTAAGGCCATGATTCAATTTCTATGTCACATGTCACGTTTTGATTGACTAGGTGTAATATCATTGGAGTATCTAGGGTTTTCTTGTTTCTGTGGGGTGCTTTGATGATCAATGTCTTGCGATTCAAATGCTTGTACATTTCTCTATATGATCAATGTCATGTTACATGAGCTTTGTGCTGGATCATTGTAGCATTGGATTTCAACAAGAAACCAAACACACATACACACGTAAAGCTTTCTTTCAAAAGAACATAAACAAAACCCTTCCTTTCAGCTATTTTCAATTTTTGCATGCTTTTCTCCGTTTGATGCATTCCTTAGATTTAATGTCTCTGAAAAACTGTATTCCAACATTTTTTATTTTTATGTTCTCATAAGGGGGCAATTTATAGGCTATGTTTTAAATCAAAGTTTAAACCTTGCACATTTCATGTCTACTTCTTAATTATTACATTTCTGGTTTATGTATCATACATTCCATTTTATTTTGCTGTGATCATTTTCATTGAGAGTTGATCAACTTGCATATAAGGTAAGTTCATTATGGGCGATGTGCTTCCCTCATTAATTTGATGAAACTTCAGTGCATTTGGAAATCTTTGTTAATTATGATCTTGTAATTGGCAATTTGGGATATCAAAATATTTTTATAAAAAATTATGGTTTTAATTGAAGTAAGGCAGAAAAAAAATGCCTAGAAAGAATAATGCATTGATATTTTAGTCATGTGATATGTGACTTACTTCCAGAAACTTGATGCTGGTATGAAAACTGCCTCCAGAACAAGAAATATAAAATGGGAATTGAACTTTCTCAATATATTCAAATATTCCACTCATGTAAATATTTTCTTGTTTTACTTATATTCCATAAATAGGTTTTCTTAATTTGACCTTTACTGTTATTATCTGCTCATAGGAGGTAATATCATTGCAGACCCATAAAATCAAATAGTTAGCTATATGCCTTCAACTTTTCTATAGTTATGTTTCTGAAATATTTGTGTTGAACTTACTTTTGGAACCTTCAGAGTGAACATGGTGAATTCTTATAATTTTAATATTTTTTTTCGTTCTGTTTCTGTTTGAGTTTCCTATTACCTAATAGCTATTTTATCCCAACCATGCTTGCAGTTTCTATGGTCATATTTATACATTTTAAGACTGTTTTTTTTATTGGTAACCTTTGAGACTTCAAAATTGGAATTGCTACCAATACCCTTTGTTCAAGTGGCAAGGAGCTTGGTTCCCTTTAAGATTTCATATTTGAGTCTTGTAAATGAAAAAAAAACATAGGCATTGTGGGAAGGTTTTGCCCCCTCAAGTTAGTTCACTTCTCCAGTGGGATATTGGTATATAATGTGACTTTTAGATACTGAAAGTTTCACACACACAAAAAAAAGTGGAATTGCTTCTTGAAATCAAATGGTTGATTTGTTGCTTCATTTACCTGTAATAAGTCTAGGTTGGGTCTTAGAGTAAAATGATTTGGAGTTCAAATTTATAATACATTGATACTTTTTTTCATTCCACATTTCAAGCTTCAAATTTGTCATTACCTTGAAATCAGAACTTGGTTTTCTAACATATCGTATCTAATTGTTTCTCTTTTTTGCCTTTTGGTACAAGCACAACTAACATGGATCTTCATATATGCTTGCAGTGATGCCTCAGATGTGGCAACACATGATGCTTTTAACACCTTCTTCAGTGAAACTGGATCTGGCCAATTCGTGCCAAGGGCGTTATTCCTTGATCTGGAGCCTAGTGTAATTGATGAAGTACGATGTGGTTCTTACAGACAACTCTTTCATCCTGAGCAGTTAATTTCTGGCAAGGAAGATGCGGCTAATAATTTTGCAAGGGGACATTACACAGGTCAATTACTCACTTCTATAATGGTTCAAATTTTGGTGTATATCTTACATGAAAGTGTCACTTATATGGTGTATATGCTGCAGTTGGAAAAGAAATTGAAGAACTATGCCTTGATCGTATCAGAAAATTAGCTGACAATTGTACTGGCTTACAAGGGTTCTTGTTTTTCAATGCTGTTGGTGGTGGAACTGGTTCTGGATTGGGATCATTACTTTTGGAACGTTTGTCGGTAGATTATGGGAAGAAGTCAAAACTTGGCTTCATCATTTATCCTTCTCCTCAGGTGTGGTAAAATGAACTGTTTGTGGTGGAGCATCAATCATTTGTTCACTTTATAAACATGTTATGATTGTATAGACTATAGCCTTTTATTCCAATCTTCCTCTATGAAAGAAAATTCTAATGGAGAATATTCTAGGAATAAATAAATGATGGGAAGTGCCTATACATCCCTTGTCTTATATATTACAAGATTGGAAGTAGCATTGCTAGCAATATGTTCACATATGTAGCTCTACACATTCTAGGCTATTTATTCTTGAATGTTTTTGGTCCTTATATTTTAATGAGATTTTGGTTTTAGTTTATTCAAACTTTTTTGGTTATGGTTTTAGTCCTTGATTTTGTCAGAGTTAGCATTTTTTATCCTTAGTGACCATTAAATGATGACTTAACTAGCAGAGATGCTACCACATGTTGATTATTTGTGTGACCACATTATTAATAGGGACCAAAACCATTAAAAAAAGTTTGGAGGAAATAAAACCAAAAACTTGTAAAATTATAGGGACTGAAAATATATGTAAGCCTTTTAATCTTGGTACTGGTTTCCTTACCTCATGTGTTATATAGTGTTTGTTAATTGTTATTAATAACATGCAGGTATCTACTGCAGTTGTTGAACCTTACAATACTGTTCTTGCCAATCATTCTCTTATTGAGCACAGTGATGTAGTTGTGCTTTTGGACAATGAAGCAATATATGATATCTGCAGAAGATCATTAGATATAGAAAGGCCAACTTATACTAACTTGAACCGCTTGATATCTCAAATTATCTCTTCCTTAACCACTTCCTTGAGATTTGATGGTGCAATCAATGTGGACATTTCTGAGTTCCAGACTAACCTTGTACCATATCCTCGCATTCATTTTATGCTTTCATCTTATGCCCCTGTGATATCTGCTGCGAAGGCCTTCCATGAGCAATTATCAGTGCCTGAGATCACCAGAGCTGTGTTTGAGCCATCAAGTATGATGGTGAAGTGTGACCCAAGACATGGCAAGTACATGGCATGCTGCTTGATGTATCGTGGGGATGTTGTGCCCAAAGATGTAAATGTTGCTGTTTCAAACATCAAGACAAAGAGACAAGTTCAGTTTGTTGACTGGTAATTAGACTTCCTTGGAATAAAATCATGAAATGAGATATAACTTGGATTGCATGATTTTTTCCTCTTCTCTGTTCTTTCTGTTCTGATCCTAACTGTCTCATCACCTAGTTCCTTCTATATTTGTGTCTTTTATTTGATCTTGTTAAGATTAAGACTAGGAAAATAAGCGTTGAACTATCAATATACTTTATGTTTATTTGCATGACACTCTTTAAGTGGTATAGACTATTGTTTGATGATGATTTAGACCTGTTTATTTATGTATTTGATGTGTTGCATCTTGTAACTTCTCTATTTGGAATATTGATTGAAAACATCTGAACAAAATTTAGGATGAGAGGTCCTAATTTTGGGGATCTTTTTTCTTGAAAGAATCAGGTTCATCATTGAGTGGGGTGGATGTTGGCAATTGGTATGTGTCTCTCGGTTAGGTCTTAAGGTTGAATCTTTTCTTGTGAAAATAGAAAGACTCAAACTAGAAACTAGTGTAGTAAAACAAGTTATTCTTTAAGGTCTTGTTCAGTATTATTATAAGGGGCTCATGATGAGATTGAAATTCCTGAATTGACTCCTTGTGGAATCCTAATTCATGGTGAACTTAGTGTGTGCTTAATTCAACTTATTTTGAAGAAATAATCACTTATTTTTACCAACTTTCTGAGAGAGAATTTGAAAAATAAGGGATTACATATTTTCCAAAAATAATCTCTTACCTTAATCATTGGAACTTCCATTTCTCTTTCACAAAATTTGATCAAATGGTTTTGGTGACTTATAATTTCAGGTGCCCTACTGGTTTCAAGTGTGGTATCAACTACCAAGCTCCATCAGTGGTACCAGGAGGTGATCTTGCCAAAGTGCACAGAGCAGTTTGCATGATAAGCAACAACACTGCTGTGGTTGAGGTTTTCTCTCGCATTGACCACAAATTTGACCTCATGTTTGCCAAGAGGGCATTTGTGCATTGGTATGTGAGTGAAGGAATGGAAGAAGGTGAATTCTCAGAAGCTAGGGAGGATCTTGCTGCACTTGAAAAGGACTATGATGAAGTTGGGGAAGAAGGTGCAGATGAAGAAGTTGAAAATTACTGAAAAGTAATCATTCATCACCAGCTACCTACATTTCCTTGTGTTTTATATGTCTTTCCATGCAATATTGTACTTGTCCATTGTTTTTATGCATCTATTTGTTGCATGATGTGTCTGTTCTTACTTCCTATGATTGTTTCAAATTAAAGTATTCAAGAATTGTTTAAATCATGTATAATGGTAGTGTAATTGTCAGTTTGAATCTCATGTTTTGTTTCTATGCCAAATCAAATGGCTGAGAATGTATGCTGCAAGAGGCTTTCTTAAGGAAATTTGATATCTATCATATATAACTGGAAGTGAAGAGAAACTAGAACCACTAGGATAAATTGGCTATTACTTTTTTAGCAAGTGATGGGTAGTTACTAGTTAGGAATTATAGGATTAGCATCAAAATTTGAAATGATTGTTACCCAAACTAATTTCTTTGTTATTTCAGAGTTTCAAATATAGAAACCATAACTTGTGTTTTTTAACTTCTATATATTCATTTTGTTATGATAAAAATTAAAAAGTCGTAAGAAGAGTATGATATCCCAATCCTAATAAGATGATGCAATGCCATGTTAGGAAAATTAGCAAGTCTAACCTGGAAGATTATTTTTACTCGTGTGTTGTTATACCATATTAGATATAAATATGTGCATTGAACAAATGTCACAAATTTCTAAATTTGATTACTAATAAAAAGATAACATTATAGTTGCAAAAAATAATAAGCAAAAAAGGAGTATGGAATTTTATGAATAGTGAATTTACAAATTAGAAAAATATTGGTCTTTTAGGATAAAGGAATTATGGCCTAGCAAAGTGGTCATCCCAAAAGACTTCAAAGACTCAAATTTCAATAAATATGATAGGAGCATTAACCCATTGCTATTTTTAAAAACCTATTACTCTAAAATGGCAATATAGTACAAAGATGAAAAGTTCCTCATTAGTTTATTTCAAGAAAGCTTGGCAGGGCAAGCATTAGAATGGTTTGCTCAATTGGATCGTTCTAAAATCTTTGCATGGAACAATTTGATGACCCGTTTATTAGCTAATACCAGTTCAACATGGATATGGCCACAACTTGTGAACAGATAGTGATAAAGCTTTTTCGAAGAAAGTTAGAAAGTTAAAAGTTTCAATCTTGAATAATCAAGAGTAGTTGAATTTACCAAAAACTGCTATTTATAATAAAAATGTATCTAACTACTTACTAGCCCAAGTAAATCTTATCCAATGTAACTAACTACTTACTAACCCTAAACTAGTTACTAATAGATAATAAGATTAAGATAATCTAAACTAACTATTCATAACTTTAAATAACATGACTAATAAAATTAAACAATATAATCTGTGATTCAGGTTGGTAATTCCTTGAGTCTCAAAACCGTGAGTTAGTATTCAGTTGATTTACACGTTACCTTTTCTATATCTTAACTGAGTTTATACCCAGTTGACTCACAAGTTTTCTTTTTTGTTTTAAAACTGTGAGTTTGTATCTGTTTAATTAATGAGTTTTTTTCTTTGGATATCAAAGCTGCGAGCTTGTATCTATTATACTAACAAATTGTATTTACATTATTGCATTTCATATTTAATTTTCTGTTGGTGACAAGGTTATCCCACCTTGCAATTGCGTTTTGCATCTCCGGTCAAAAATATATCTTCATATCTTTACTTTACTTATCAAGATAATATGAAAAACTATAATTGTTCATATTGTCCGGTAAAAAAGAAATAAAGATAAACAACTATGAAAAATTAATATTTTCTAAATCATTTGTTAAAATTATAAAAATTAATAAAAATATGAACAATAGAAAAATAAAAAGTAGTAAATTGATATTTTTTGCTTTTCTTATAAATAAAAGAAAGAAAAAAAAATTCTTTCTAGAAAGATATGGAAGCAACCAATATTGGGTGAGATAGAGTTTAATAGAATTGGTGAAGAGAAGAATATAATCTTGTTAGCATAATTTTTTGAATTGGAAGTTAAAGAAGAGAAGAATAATTTTTTGAATTGGAAGTTAAAGATGAGAAGAATATGTTCTTGTTAGCACAGTTTATTGAATTGAAAGTTGAAGAAGGTGAAAGAAGTAAATATTATAAAAAATAATGTTTAGCAATCGAATAAATAGTTTTTAATTTTAAAAAATTGGTCATTAATTATTTTTGTAATAAAAAACGTAGTTGCTAAAATTTTAGTCACAAAATAGGAGTATATCAGTGACCGAAATTTTTGGTTTTAAAAAAAATTAAAATCGATCGTTAATGTAGTTACTTTATTTATTTTAAGAGACCAAATTAACGACTGAAAATTCAGTTACCAAATCAGTTACAACAATCGGTCGCAAAATCGATCTTAAAAACATTTTGTGGGTGATTAAAATAGATACAAAAAATTCGGTCGCAAAATCGATCTTACAAACATTTTGTGGGTGATTAAAATAGATACAAAAAATTCGGTCGCAAAATTGGCTGCTAAAATCGGTCGTTAAATTGGTCACTAAAATAGTTTGCTGGTGACTAAATTAGAGACGAAATATTCGGTTACAAAATCGGCAGCTAAAATCAGTCGTAAAATTGATCACTAATATACTTGTTGATGACTAAATTAGAAACGAAATATTCGATCGCAAAATCGACAGCTAAAATCTATTGCTAAATTAGTCATGCTGGTGACTAAAATTAAGACAGATTAATTAGTTTCAAAATCAGTCACTAATTATATTTAATAAAATTTATTTATTTATTTGTTATTTACATAAAAATTAATTAAAAAAAACCTGGATATATGACATTATTGTGCTTCTATGTAATCTTGTAACAAAGATTTGAAATTTATGATCACCACCAGACACCAGATCATAAAAATCTCATACGGCCTAATTAGTTGAATATTTTGCCATTTATCAAGTGGATATAAATAAAAACATAGTGCGGCTCTAATTAGTTGAATATTTTTCTATTTATCAAGTGGATATAAATAAAAACATAGTGCGGCCCTAATTAGTTGAATATTTTTCTATTTATCAAGTTGATATACATAAAAACATAATATATATGGTAGAAGGTATATAAAGAAAGTTGCTTGATATCAAAGTCATTATTGTTAAGATCTTTTAGTTTTCAAACTTTTAAAATTTTCAACTCTAGTCCCTTGGTCTTTCTCCTTGAAATGTCCTTCCCTTCTTTTCAAATAAAATAGTTTTTTTTTTTTTTAAAGGAAAGGATAGTAGTTGTGGATGGGTGTGTCTCACCCTCAAACATTCTATTCAGACACATACAAATTGGGCAAGTCTATTATACTATATAAGAAAGGAAGAAACTCTATAAGAAAGTGGATAAACTTTGGAAACGTGGCTACCTTTAGGAATGCTTCTTTCTCTCTAATATACATAGGTACCAACACCTATTCTCTCTCACACTGGAGCAAGTAATTTTGCCCCAAACTCTGCATATTTTTATGCTTCTATTTTTATTTTATGTGAAAATTTGTTTAAGTGTTTTCTCTTTGGTGTGGTAATTGCTTACTATGAGCATGATTTGATACAACTTTATATTGTCTATATATGTACATCAACATTACATGTAAACCTACATGTTTAAGTCATTTGAGTCACTAAGTATTTTTACATGTTCAAGGTAAGTGCGGAATTTCATCCCATTCTCTCATTTTTGGAGATATATACACAACTACACCCATCTCTCGTATATGTCATTTATGTCATTAAGTGGTAATTGCTTGACTATTTTCTTTTATTTAAACTTGGAGATATATAGAGCATCACCTATTCTCTCATTTTCGAGGCTAACCAATAACAACAGACCATTTCATGGCATTACTATTAAGGCTAACCTAATTAGTTGTTTAAATTAAACAGATAGATCCTCAATTGAGCCCTTACCCGCTGCGGTTTTTTTTTTGTTCAATTTAACACTAAATAACCTGACAAAATAAACATGAGACGTACAAGGCATTATAAAAACTGCAATTGGCTGCAGAAATCTAATATCACTGGAATAAGGCAAGTGCTTACATTACATTTAATTTGCCCAAATCGTTAATGCTAGATAGTTTCTGCAATTTCCACCTGCGACTAGAAACAAGTCACATGCATAAGACACATTAGTTTTTGAGTAAATTCATATAAAATGAGATCTCATGAAAACACAGTTTATAGTTAATTTAAGAATAAATATTTTTCATGAAATGTTTGTAAGAAACCATGTTCATGCATAGAAAAGAAGGAATAATCTAATTTTAGTAAATTATATTAAGGGTGAATTCAATTTGGATATGATGTAGGACATGATGACACACTATACAAAGTTCTATAAAAAAATAGCAAGAGAATGCAACTAAATTATAGACAAATATATTATTTTATCTTGATAATAAAGTTGTATCCTTTCTTACTATTCTTGACACAGCCCAGAATTGGAAATTATACTATTTTTTAGGTTTGCATCTCTCTAAAAACAAAAAAATAAAAACTTAAATTATATTAAAAACTTTTAATTATGGAATTGTACCATTTAATCTAGAAGTTAAGTCAAAACCTTTCAATTACAGAAGCGTGCTCTTTGAAATGCTTTTGTGCTTCCATAATTCACACAGACACTGTAGCTAGTTAATAAAGTAAAAATAAAACAGTAACTTTTCTCTCAATAACTTGAGGTTTTGACGCCTTTCTACACTTTATTCTATGCTTCAATATTGATAGCCAACTATAAAACAAAATGGGACTTCACTTTAATATCCATTACTGAATCAATTTCTGTTACACTATATATAGTTATATTCAAGCATGATAATAGAATGCCCCTGTTGAAGACAACAATAGAATCTATCCATGAGCTAATTTTTTCTGAAGACAAACATGAAAAAAAAAAGTAAGGCCCATCATGTGGTTAACAAAATGTCTGAAACTATTTTAGTCATTAGAAAAACTAAATGTTGTCATGAATGAGAGTTATCCAAAAACATGAATTAAACAGAGGTAGTAATACTTGAATTTGAAAATATAAACTAACAAGTTGTACACTTTATGTAGTTTTACAAGAAATCTAATCAAAGATAAGAACGTAGTTATTGAATACAGAGAAGTCACAAAATCAAATCATAAATAATGGAAAAAGGGAATAACGGCTGTGAAGAAAAAGGGGAAAAGTAATGGGGTTTGCTTACCTAAATCAACAAAAAACTTTTATCAAAGATCCAAAGGTAGAGAAGATACAATAGTGATGAGCGATTCCACGTGGAAGTGATGTAAAGATGGAGAATAAGTTTTCAGTTAGGGCATAAAAGGAAGATTGTCAAATTGAGACAAGGGAGAGGGAAAAACTAGGAGCGGGAGTCCAAAAAAATCTAATCTTGCGACTGAATCAGCGATGTCTAAATAAACTAACAAGTATTGATAAATTGAAAAAAGGATTAGCAACCGAATTTAACTACCACTATCGATTTATTATTTTGCTACCGATAATTTAGTGGCTAATTAAAACAATTCATTTTTTTGGTTGCAAACACTTTCGGTCACTACGTCGATCTCTGATAGCCACTAGAATTTGGAAGTTACAAAATTTGGTTACAAATCTCTAATTTTTTACTAGTGTAAAAGTCCCCTTATGGGTTTAATTAAATTTTTAACAATTTACTTTCTTAGGACGAAAGGATATTTTTTATGAACAAAGATTTCCAATACACTTCAATCCAACGATTACAATTTTTTTTTTGAAAATGTTATCATGATTATAAAATCATTATGATGCAAGATGTACATATATGGATGCTTTGTGGTATAGGACTAATGCATCCATGATTTTTCTATCCTTGATTGGGTTTTTGTTGTTAAAAAAACTACAGATGATACTAAGAGAGAGAAAGAACCATATCTCATCTTTAAATTGAATTTCGAAAAAACATATGATTCAATATGCTAGGTGTTTTTGTTTAACATGATGGAGCATATAGGCTTTGGCAATAGATGGATAAACTAGATTAATGAATCATTTACTATGTCAATTTTGGTAAATGATCATAGTTCTATTAAGGATTTTGAGATTTTAAATGGTTTGAAGGAAGGCAAAGTAATAGAATATGTTTTCAGGCTATAGAATGGGAGATAATAAAGTAGATATTATTAGACATAATTGTTGTTTCCGTTATGTTTTAGTATTTTAATGTGGTTTAAAATAATTTTAAGAATTTGTTACAATGTTAATTTATTTAAGATTTTATAAGAAGTTATTGGTTGCGTCTTTTTAACTTCTATAGGTTATATTTTAGTTTAATAAATAAAGCATATTTTGGTTGTATGGAAAAATTAGATTGTAATAAAATATTTGAGTACTTTCATCCCCTTTCCTCTTCCTTACATTAACAATGGTATCAAGACCTTGGTTTAGAGAGTGAAAACACGTGACTAAAGATACTTAACATATGACTACAAATTCCAATTTTATGCAAGTAGCTATCCAATTCTTTGATGGTCACCATGACCATGACCATTGTAGCATGTTAATGGAAAAAATTTTATGGTCAAAAGAGTATTGTCAAGTTATGTCAAATGGAATTCCCATTATTGCCATTGGCATTGCAACGTCAAAGGCATAAAAGGTTGAAATAGATAGTTTGAAGCTAAAAGATCTCAAGGTTAAAAATTACTTATTTCAAGCAATTGATCGTGCAGCATTGGAGACCATCTTTCACAAGGAAACCTCCAAGCAGATATGGGATTCTATGACAAAGAAGTTTCAATGTTCAGTAGGAGCAAAGAGGTAGCAACTCCAAGTTTTACATTCGAAGTTTGAAACACTTCGAATGAAGTCAGGAGGATCAATTATAGATTACTTCTCTTGAGTGATGACAATTGTCAACAAGATGCAGATCAATAGAGATAAGATTGAAGATATCATTGTTGTTGAAAAAAATACTTTGTTCTTTAACATCGAAATTCAATTTTGTTGTTTGTGCCATAGAAGAATCTAAAGATATAGATATCCTTTCACTTGATGAGTTGTAAAGCTCATTATTGGTGCATGAACAGAAGTTCAAGGTAGAAGAGGCAAGTGAACAAGCATTGAAGGCATCAATAGAAAATCATTTTGTGGTGAAAGGAGATCAAGGACAAGGTAGAGGTCGTGGAAGCTATCATCATGGCAGTCAACAACAACAACACCATCATCAAGAAAACCAAGGAAGAAGAGACAGTAGAGGAGGCCATCATTCATCAACTTATAAATCTAGGTTCCCAGATAAATCAAGTATTGAATGTTACTGATGTCACAAGTATGGTCATTATGCATTGAAATGTTGGACTAATTTGAATAGATAAAATGGAGAAAGAAGTAATTTGGCAAAGAAAGAGGAAGAAAAAGAAGTGTCACTTTTAATGGTATGTCAAATGACTGAACAAACTCAAAAGAACATGTGGCATTTAGATACTGGTTGCAATAATCACATGTGTGGAGATAAGAAAGTTTTTTATGAACTAGATGAATCTTTTTGAAGTAATGTCAAGTTTGGTAACAATTCTACTGTGGTTGTCATGGGAAAAGGAAAAGTATCTATCCAGACCAAGGAAAACTTTACCTATATTATTTCTTATGTTTTGTTCCAGATTTAAAAACCAATTTGCTTAGTGTTGGATAGCTACAAGAGAAGGGGTACAAGGTTTCTATAAAGAATGGAGTGCGCCAGATTGAAGATACAGAGATGGGCTTAATTGCTTAAGTGAACATGACCGCAAATCGCATGTTCCCACTTTTACTCCACAACAGCACTCATTCATGTTTCTCTGCAAAATTGAAAGATATGGCATGGCTATGGCAATCTCAATACGGTCATTTGGTGGGTTGAAGACTTTACAACAAAAGGAAATGGGGATTAGGCTTCCTCAAATTACTATTCCTTCTAAAGTTTGTGATGAATGTGCACTTAGCAAATAAACATGAAATCAATTCCCATAAAAAAATCATGGAGAGAAAAGAAAGCTTTGGAGCTAATTCATTCTGATATTTGTGGATCAATAAACTCATCTTCCAATGAAGGTAAAAGATACATGATAACCTTCATTGACGATTTTAGTCGGAAAACTTTGGTGTATTTTTTGCAAGAAAAATCTCAAGCTTTTGAGGTTTTTAAAAATTACGAATTGCTGGTTGAGAAAGAAGTAGGAAATCTAATCAAAGTTCTTTATACAGATCGTGATGGAGAATATATCTCACAAGAATTTACAAAATTTTGTGAGATTCAAATTTTCTTGGTGTTATTTATTGTTCAAAAGCTTATAAATTATATAATCCTAACACTAGAAAATTGTTATAAGTCAAGATGTCATCTTTGATGAAGAAGAGTTTTAGAGGTGGAGCAATAATGCTCTTTTACAACAAATTTTTCCACTACTTTTGATGGAGAGGATAAGAATGAAATTCAGCGGCTAGAACAGAATAAAGATCAATCCATCCAGAAGTTACGCATGGAGAGGAAAGATCTCAATGACTTAGAAGAAGATCGATTTGGATGGTTAATTACGAGGTAACTGGTATTGATCATTTTGAAGACCTACTTATGCACTTTGCTTTATTTTCAGATTGTGATCCTACCATTTTTGAGGTGCCTATTAAAAAAGCCAAATGGAGGAAAGTAATGGATGAAGAAATTGTAGCAATTAAAAGAAATAACACATGTGAGTTGCTTGATCTTCCATAGGGGAAGAAAACAATTGGTGCTAAGTGTGTTTACAAGACAAAATTGAAGAAGAATGGAGAAGTTCACAAGTACAAGGCATGCCTAGTTATCAAAGGTTATAATCAAGAGTTTGGGGTGGATTATAAAGAAGTCTTTGCTTATATTTCATGACAAGATACAGTTAGACTAGTAATTGCACTAGCAGCACAATAATCATAGCCAATATACCAGTTAGATGTGAAGGCAGCTTTCATGCATGGTGATCTTCAAGAATAGGTATTTGTTGATCAACCTCATGGTTATGTGAAGCTTGGAAGTAAAAATAAGGTTTATAAAGTTGAAAAAGATTTATACAAACTAAAACAAGCTCCACATGCTTGGTATAGTTGTATTAAAGCTTATTTCTTGAAGGAAGGTTTTATCAAATGTGCATATGAGCATGCACAATATGTTAAATATGCAGAAGGAGGCAAGATTCTTATTGTGTGTTTATATGTTGATGATTTGATTGGAGATGACATTTCTATGTTAGAGGAATTTAACCAATCAATGATGCTTGAGTTCGACATGATTGATCTTGGAAGGATGCATTACTTTCTTGGCATTGAAGTGGTGTAGTTTGTGGATGGAATTTTTATTTCACAAAAGATGTATGCTTTAGAAATCTTAGAAAGATTTTAGATAAAGAATTGTAATTCTGTTAACAGTCCAATTAAGGCTGGTTTGAAACTTGTTAAAGATCTAGGAGGAAAAATGGTAGACAGCATCCTTTACAAGCAAATTGTTGAAAGTTTAATGTATTTGACTACTACAAGACCAGATCTCATGCATACAATAAGTCTTGTCAGTAGGCACATGGAATGCCCTAAGGAGATGCATCTTCTTGCTGCAAAAATAATTTTTCGTTATTTGCAAGGGATTGTTGATTATGAATTGTTTTATAAAAAAAAGTAAAAAATCAAATTTGTTCAGATTTGCTGACAGTGATTATGTTGGGGACTTGGATGGTAGGAAGAGTACCCTCTGGTTATGTTTTCATGTTTGGTTTAGGAGTAATCTCATGATCCTTAAAAAAGTAAGAGATTGTGACTTTATCAATAACTGAAGCAGAGTTTGTAACTGCAACAGTTTGTTCCTGTCAAGCAATTTGACAAAGAATAATACTAGAAGAATTGTATTTCAAGCAAATTCGAGCAATTCCAATTTATTGTGATAATGTTTTTGCTATCAAACTCTCCAAAAATCCAGTTTTACATGGAAAAAGTAAGCATATTGATATGAGGTTTCATTTTCTAAGGGACCTTATAAAGGATAAAGTGATTGATGTTGTCCATTGTAAGAGTGAAGATCAAATTGCAGACATAACAAAGCCATGAAGTTTCCCATATTTCAAAAATTAAGAAAGTTGCTTGAAGTTTCTACCATTGAGAAGTCTGATTAAACTGAATAATTATTTTCAGTTTGAGAAAGAAAATGTTAGACATAATTGTTGTTTCCAGTATGTTTCAATATTTTAATATGGTTTAAAATAATTTTTTAGAAGTCTGTTACAATGTTAATTTATTTATAATTTTATAAGAAGTTATTGATTGCATATTTTTAACTTTCATAGGTTATATTTTAGTTTAATAAATAGAACACATTTTGGTTGAATGGAAAAATTAGATTACAATAAAATATTTGAGTACTTTCAGCCTCCTTTCCTTTTCCTTAAATTAATAGATATAACCCATCTTTAGTTTATAAACGCCATTTCTTCTTTTTATGTTATGATCATGGAAAATGTCTGTACATTGAAGAACATTATGAGATGTTTTAAGCAGGCATATCAAGACTAAAATTTATTTTTTAGAAAAGTAAGTTGGCTAGTATTTCTACTCTAGAGCATACATTCTCAATTTAAAAATGATGAATGTTCCTTTCTTGTATTTTGGTTTGACTATGGATGGTAATCCAAAAAGTCCTATATAACTTAAAATTTTGTCATAGATAAGTTGGCCTATAAATTGTATCAATAGAAAAATATATTTTTTTTTTGATAGAGACGTTAACATTAGAAATTTAGAATAATGATATTCCTATATATATATATATATATGATATTAAATTAATGTATATAAGTAGACACATTGTATGGATGTGCATTCATCATTTTTTATAAATTTAATATCATATTTTTTTATCTCTTTTCTTAAAATGCTTGAATTTGTCTTTTAAATAATTATCTCTATATATAGAAACTTTCTTTGGGGTTGGACAAAGAAGAGAAAAAAATTAAGATAAATTATATTCACATCTCGTGAACTATATTGAAAAAGCACTTTATATCTGCAAGAACTGGATCAAATTTAAGAAAGAAAATGTAAGAAAATAAAGAAAGAGTAATTCTGTATTCAGAAAAAATAGAATTAAGTGGATAATGAACCAGACTATACAAAACTAATACAAGGGAATTCGAGAGTTTCTATCTCTCCTCTATCAAACCTCTTCTCAAATCCACCACCCCCTTTTACAGACTTCTAACTCCTATTTATCATCCTCTTTATTCTAACTAACTAACTAACTAATTGACATCTCAGCTTTTTGTTGGGCCTAATAACTTAGCTTCTTTTATTTTTATTTCTTCTAGAATACACTAATTTTATGGGGGGTCTAGCAATACTCCCTCCAATAGTTGAACCTTGTCCTCAAGTTTGAAATCAGGAAAGGATTATTGAATCATGTTAGGTGCTTCCCAAGAATTCTCAAATGAAGGTAAGCCATGCCATTGAATTAAGACTTCAATGGATCTTGTTGCTGATGTGTGGATATTGTCGCAACCGTAATTCCGACGAAACGACGAACTCGCTAAAATGTTAAAATTGGATTGTTTTGAATTAATGTGGAGTCGCCACCAAATTTTTAATTAAGGGAAAAATATTTGGAAAAACCCTGACTCAAGAATGAGCTTCTAAGTTCGGGAGTCGGTTACAAGTAGGGAAGGTGTTAGGCACCCTACTTGTTCAAGAACGGCAATTTTTAACCGAGTGTATGATTTTGAAAATGTTTGATCCCTTTAAAGTGAAAAATAATTTGATGGAGGTTAGCCTGACAGGACTTGATCCTGCTCCTACGTATTCCCCGGTGCAATGGGAAACTCAAGGCTTACGTAGTTCTAGTTTGTGAAGGCTTGACCTTCAAAAGTGCTTGAAAGAAGATTATTTGGTTTGTGAAGGCTTGACCTTCAAAAATGCTTAAGAAAAGATTATCTTAAAGCTCTTATATATTTTTTTTCTTTGAGAAAAGGTTTGAAGATTTTGCTATTCGAAAAGAAATTTTATTTTTGGGAGGGATTTCTGGCCCACTCATGCACAAGACCCGAGGCGGCTAAAAAGACAGTGGGACCACATCCTGAAATGCAAAATGTTGAACAATTAAACCGCCGTTCCCATTTAGAGCCTATTGCGTGAGACCTAGAATCTCAAAATATTTAGGAAAAAGGTATAAATTTGTTTTAATTTGAAAAGGCCTCAAGTCCACTCATGCACAAGGTCCGAAGCGTAAGGCAAAGACAAGGACCTATACGAACTCTCTAAACGTTGAACAGGCGGGTAAACCGCCGTTCCCCATTTAGAGCCCATTGCGTGAGACTCGAAGATCCTAAAATACTTGAAAAAAAAGATTTTTAATTTTTGGAAAAAGAAATATTTTGTAGAAGTCATCAATCTTTGAATAAAAGGAAGCTATAATAGAAGATTTTCCGTTTTTTTTGTATTTCAGAATTTTCTGTATTTTATAAATTTTATGATTTTTTGATTTGTTATTAATATTTATGGATTTTCTGAATTTTCTAATTTTCTGGAATTTTTATTAATTTCTGTATTTTCTGTAATTTTTATTATATTTTCTATTTTCTGAAAATTTTTATTACATTCTGAAATTTTTATTTAATTTCCTAAATTTTCTATATTTTTATCTATTTTCTGAAATTTTTATTAATTTCCTAAATTTTCTATATTTTTATTTATTTTCTGAAATTTTTATTTAATTTCCTAAATTCTCTATATTTTTATTTATTTTCTGAAATTTTTATTTAATTTCCTAAATTTTCTATATTTTTATTTATTTTCTGAAAATTTTTATTGTATTTTTTATGTAATTTTTTTTCATAAAACCCGTTGGAGGGCCCACACTCATTTAAATTTTATTCATTTTTTGCATGGGATCGTCTTCCTATTCACCTCTCTTGCATGGGATAAATCTAACGCTGATGAAGATTCAAGGCAATGGTGGGGTCCTTTTTAGAGTAAGGTACCACCAATAGAGCAATAGGATCCTCCCCTCACTTAATCCTACACGTAGAGAAGTTGATGGCTTTTTCACACTGTACGGGAGATGGCACGTGATACAATTCCGAAAGTGGGGTGTTGGGTCTTATTGAGTTCGTTCTAGAGGAACTAAACACTAAAAATATTTGGAAAGAGAAGTCTTCAGTCCCCTTTTTTCCGAATCTTCAAATGAAAACCACCCCGAGCTTAGCAATTCCAAGATACTAATAGCAAAGTGTCCTCTATTTCTGACGAGCCTCATACTGAAGCTAAGCACCAGGTGGTTGACTGGGAACGAACAATGGATCAATTGATGCCGCTGCTGCTTCCGACAGATGCTGCACTAGAGCTGCTCACAAACTTGTTGACAATGGGCATGCCTCAAACTGTAACCAGGTGAATGCAACAAACAAGGAATGTAGTGAAGTTAGTATTTCTGAGATGTAGGTAAATAGTCCTGTGGCACTCGAACAGAATATTGATCAAAAAATGGCAGTAGCTGCTGTGACAGAATACTTGATAGTAGAGACGTTTCCATTGAAGCATGTTTCTGGGACTATTCTGGGAAATTTGATGAACTTGAGCGATTCACCAGAAAATGATATAAAATGTTGAATTTGACACAAGGTGTGCAGCTCGAACCACATGGTACAGAGTGCTGTGGATGGCAGCCAAGGCCACCTGGTGTATGGTGGTAGGAAACTCGTGGCGTTTACCAATCAACTCAATATCTGTACGTCCTAAGATGAGGATAGGATATGCCCCTCGTGGCTTACTTAATATTTCCTTCTTGGAGCGAGCAAATGTCAGGGCCTAAGTTTTGTGCTGTTCAGTTCTTCCTGCACTCTGCTAATTTCTAGTGACATGATTCTGTTCTATGTCTTCACTGTGAGGCTAAAACCAGCGCTGGACGCCATCGATCTTTCGAGAAATTAGGATTTCCTCTCCTCTCAGCAATAATGGGTATCCTTGACAGGGAAATTCAGGCAAGGAAGAAGGCTAAGAGAAGTAAGAATCTATCACTTTTTCAGAGAGGGATCTTGGAGCAGAGAATTCTTCAATATGCAAGAACCGATTTCCAGAGAGAATGGTTCCGAGAGAGGAAACTCCAGAAGCTCCCTCCAAAATCAAAAAAAATCCAGAAAAAGCCTCCCTTCTAAAATTCTGATACAGTTTACATGCAAGTCGACCTCTCCACAAAGATTGAACGTATATAGTCTTCTTTCGCAATGCAAGATAATATTTGCGAGCTCGATGGGTTCGTATACGTCGTTGGATAGTTCTTCCATTTGATCGAAGATCTCACTTACACTGCCTATTAGGTGCACCAGGTTTATAAAGCTAAGCCACTCCTTTAAGTATTCCTAACTAAAAACAAGATCTCTTGTTCCTCAGAACGGATTTGCAACTTAGTCTGATAATCAATGAAGCCCGATGAACTGCAACCCTTAATATCCCGAAATCTAATTATAACCAGTTTTTCAACGTTTACTGACTGTTCAAGACGAATAATTTAATAACTTGCTACCACATGGAGTTTTTAACATGTCTCCAGAATTGAACTACATCGGGTGCTCGTCAAAATCAATTTTTATTCATTCTTGTAAGCTAAAACTCTGTTTTGCTATATCAATTTTTTACCGTGATATGCGATTTTAAATCAAAAGAACTAAAAACAGATTTGCAATTGATTCTAACCATGTCATCTTTTCATACTTTACACATTTTAAACCTCAACATAATGTAGGGAGTACTAACGAAGAAACATGCACATTTGTAAGAATCATAGAGTCTAACCTTGAGATGAAAATGAGAGAACTTTTAAAGTTTCCAATGAAAACAAGAGGCAATGAAGATTCCAAAATGAGTAATCGGTTGCTGAATCCGCTTTTCTCCAAGGAGAATTCCAGAGATCAACGCCTGTGTAGAGGTGTCTCAACTGACGCCAATGCAGAGCAATTTTTCCCAAAATGGTTCTGCTGAAAGTCGATTTCTTCCCAATCCTCAAAGAGTATTCCTCAAGAGCTTTTTTGTTCCCTTCCCAAACTTCTTCTTTTTCTATCAATTTTGGTGCCAAAAATTCGGTTATATCCTCCTAACCGTCGTCTCCCCCCCTTGGTTTCCCTCTTTTTTTTTTTTTTTTTTTTTTTTTTTTTTTGAAAACTAATCCTACCTATATTCTCACTAATCCTAACCAATTTCTAACTAATCCTAACTAATTTGAACAAAAACAAACTTTATCCTTTTCATCTTTTTATTTTCTTTTTCATTTGGTCTTTATTTTATCTTTTTTTTTTCAGATCTTTTTATTTTGATTTATTTTGGTTATTATTTTTAATTTAGGAAAATTTTTTATTATCTTGATTATTCTGGAATTTTTTATTCTGGAAAAATATTATTATTTTGATTATTCCGGAATTTTTTATTATTCCGGAATTTTTATTATTATTTTTTTGTTTTGTTTTGTTTTTGTATCGTTTTTCGTTTCTTCATTTGTTTTTCTGTTTTCAATTGCTTTTTAATTTGTATTTTTTCGTTTTTCTTTCGTCTCCTTTTTTTAGTTAATTTTGATTTAGGACCAAATTACAAATTCATTTTTATTTTTATTTTTTCAGAAGAACTTTCAATGTCTGTTTCTGTTTGTCTGTTGTCTGTTGAATCCAAATCTTTTCTTTAATTATAATTCTAATTCATTTTGAATTTCTTTATACATTAAAATGGGTCTCGGACATAGTTGGGTGTTTACAGTTTTCCCCTCTTTACTTGTTTTCTTACCAGATAATGTGAGAAGCGATTCTCCGAATTATCGTGGAGGAAAACAGTAAAGACGTGAACTCTCTAAATGTCAGACAGATTTGAAAAAATCCCAAGAAGGACACTAGAGGCCTTGACAGAATGAGCCTCATTGGGTGATTTTGCCAGCTTTGTGTGTTGTGATACTGAAATGGTATGAGACTTAAGTATGGAAGGCCTAACGCCACAGACCTGTAAGCAGTAAATCTAAGCTAGGGCGGCCTGACAACATAGGCCTAAAAGCAGTAAATCTAAGCTAGGCGGCTGACAACATAGGCCCTAAAAACGATAAATCTAAGCTAGAGGCGACGACAACATAGGCCTAAAGAGCGGTAAATCTAATCTACGGCGGCACGACAACATAGGCTTTGCAATAAACCTAATTTACGGCGGCGACAACATAGGCACGAAAAACGATAAATCTAATCTCTGACGACAACATAGGCCTGAAACGATAAATCTAATCTCGGCCTGACAACATAGGCCTGGGTAAACCTAATCTCACGGCGGCGACAACATAGGCCTCAGCGCGATAAATCTAAACTACAATGCGACCACATAGGCCCGACGGTAGAATCTAAACTAGGGCGGCGACAACATAGGCTGAAAAGATAAATCTAAACTACGGCCGACAACATAGGCCTGAAAGCAATAAACCTAATCGGCGACAACATAGGCCCGAAAGCGGTAAATCTAAACTAGGGCGGCACGACAACATAGGCACGAAAAGCAATAAACCTAATCTCACATACACGACAACATAGGCCTGAAAAGCGATAAATCTAAACTAGGGCGACTCGACAACATAGGCACGAAAAGCAATAAACCTAATCTTCGGCGGCCCACAACATAGGCCCGAAAAGCGATAAATCTAATCTACAATGACACTGACAACATAGGCCTAAAAGATAAATCTAATCTACGGCGGCCGACAACATAGGCACTCAAAAGCGATAAATCTAAACTACGGCGGCGACCACATAGGCCTAAAAAGCGATAAATCTAAACTAGGGCGGCGACAACATAGGCTTGAAAAGCAAGAAATCTAAACTACAGACCTGACAACATAGGCCCAGTGAAAAAGCAATAAATCTAAACTACGGCGGCCGACCACATAGGCCTAAAAGCGTAAATCTAAACTAGGGCGGCCTGACAACATAGGCACGGGCGATAAGTCTAAACTACGAGCGGCGACAACATAGGCACAATGAAAAGCAATAAACCTAATCTACGGCTGACACAACATAGGCCCGAAAAAGCGATAAATCTAAACTAGGCGGCCTCGACAACATAGGCCTGAAAAGCAATAAACTAATCTCGGCGACAACATAGGCTGAAAAGCGAAAATCTAATCTCTGACGGCACGACAACATAGGCCTAAAAGCAGTAAATCTAAACTACAATGCTTTAGCCTGACAACATAGGCCAGTGAGTAGGAAAGTAAAGATGTGATGCTTTAGCCTGACAACATAGGCCATGAGCAGAGATGCAGATGTAATGCTATGGCGACAACATAGGCCCCGGTGAGCGAGAGATGCAGATGTAATGCTATGGCCCGACAACATAGGCTTGATGAGCAAAGATGCGGATGTAATGCTATGGTTCGACAACATAGGCCGTGAGCAAAGATGCGAGATGTAATGCTATGGCCTGACAACATAGGCCAGTGAGCAGAGATGCAGATGTAATGCTATGGCCTGACAACATAGGCTAGTGAGCAGAGATGCAGATGTAATGCTATGGCCTGACAACATAGGCCAGTGAGCAGAGATGCAGATGTAATGCTATGGCCTGACAACATAGGCCAGTGAGCAAAGATGCAATGTTTCTCATTCATAGGTTTGGACGGAGAGAAACCTCATGATTTTGTTTGCGGATTTTAAACTCCCCGGTTTTCTTCTAGCACCGATCAGATCCTTCAGAGTGAGCTGGATTCTGTACATCGTTTGTTTCTTTGATGATTTTGGGAGACATATCTGTTGCATGTGTTGCTTTAGTAAGATATTTGGGTCAAAAGAGCTTGTCATTAAGAAAATTTCGACATAAATTTTACTTTGGTATAGTGTTAGTAACCAGCAATTCTCATTAAAAATGAGATATTACATTCTGCATATACATTTGACAGGAGAAAATACAGTTGCATGTGATAGGGAATTAACAAGATAGTGGAAGGACATAGGGTGTTTTTGTGGCGATGCGTTTGGTGAAATAGTTTTGGTTGGCGGTGATGCCTTCGAGACGATTAGTGCTAGTATTGTATTTTGGCGATCTCTTCGTGCATTGCTATCCCAGCTTCTGAAGAGCCAAAATTTTGCCCCAGTTTATCCAGCTTGCCTCAGACCGGTCTTGAACCTTTCACTAGAACCATGGATATCATCACTTCTGACATGAATTTGCCCTAGTATAGATGGAGACTGCCTATTACCCCTCTTTGCCCTCTCTAATCAGGAGGAGCGAATTTGTTCTGCCAATGCCGTTTTTGTTTAAACCACCCTTTCAGGTTTTCAGTTTAAAATGCTTCTTACTTGGACCGCCCTGCCTTTTGCCTAGGTCAACGATGATGGTGGACCTAGCGGGCTTTTCTTTCTTGCATCGCCCTAACTTTTGCCTAGGTCTTTTTGATGGTTGACCTAGCGGGCTTTTCTTTCTTGTATCGCCCTAACTTTTGCCTAGGTCTTTTTGACGATTGACCTGGCGGGCTTTTTTCTTGCATCGCCCTAACTTTTGCCTAGGCCTTTTTGATGGTTGACCTAGCGGGCTTTTCTTTCTTGCATCGCACTAACTTTTTCCTAGGTCTTTTTGACGACTGACCTAGCGGGCTTTTTGCTTTAAGCATAATATTTCTTGACGGCATCCGAATTGACAGGGTTAGGCAAATCTTTTCCATCCATGTCGGCCAAGATCAAAGCGCCCCCGGAGAAAGCTTTCTTAACTACATAAGGTCCATGGTAATTCGGAGACCATTTCCCTTGTAGTGCTTTTTGCATAGGCAATAGCTTTTTGATCACCAAATCTCCTTCTTGAAACTCCCGAGGATTGATCTTCTTATCGAATGCTCTCTTCATTCGTCTTTGGTACAATTGGCCATGGCATACTGCTGTCAACCTCTTCTCTTCGATTAGGTTTAGCTGATCCATCCGGGCCTGGACCCATTCGGCTTCTTCCAATTTAGCATCCATCAGGACTCTCAATGAGGGAATCTCGACCTCGATTGGGAGTACGGCCTCCATTCCATATACTAGTGAGAACGGCGTCGCTCCAGTAGATGTGCGGACAGAGGTCCGGTACGCATGCAATGCATATGGGAGCATTTCATGCCATTCTCTGTATGAGAGAACCATTTTCTGGATTATCTTTGTCGCAACCGTAATTCCGACGAGACGACGAACTCGTTAAAATTTTAAAATGAATGAATTTGATCAATGTGGAGTCGCCACCAAATTTTTATTGAAGGGAAAAATATTTGGAAAAAACCTGACTCAAGAATGAGATTCTAAGTTCGGGAGTCGGTTACGAATGGGGAAGGTGTTAAGCACCCCACTCGCCCGTTCCGAAGAACGGTACCCTTAAACTGAGTGTATGATTTTGAAAATAGCTTGATCCCTTTAATTAGAATGGAAATAAATACTTGATGGAGGTTAGCCTGACAGGACTTGATCCTGCTCCTACGTATTCCCCGGTGCAATGGGAAACTCAAGGCTTACGTAGTTCTGGTTGAATCGAAGGCTTGACCTTCAACAGTGTTTAAAGGAATGTTTAAAAAGTGCTTGAAGGTTTGACCTTCAGAGCTACTTGGAAAGTAATACTTGAAAGCGGTTTGATTATTTTGAAAATAACTTAACGGGAGGGCGATCCTCATCCACATGTGCACAGGGCCCAAGACAACTACGGCTGCACTTGGACCCATACGAATCTCTAAACAACGAACAGCAGAAAAAGCTACCAGTTCGTGCTTAGAGCTCGTCGTGTGAGATTAAGAATTGCAAAACAAGATTTTTATTTTTGAAGAACGATGAATAAAATGAGCAAGACACAAGTATTAGAAATTTTGGGAGAATTTACCAATTAAGGAATTTTATGAAAATACTTGATAATCTTGAATTTATTTAGGAATTATAGAATTTTTATGAATTATTTAGGAATTTTGAATATATTTTTTTTTATTCCGGAATTTTTATTATTTTCTTAATTTCGGGAAATTTTTATTAATTTCTGGAAATTTTGAATTTTTTATTTATTTTTGAAAATTTTGGTTTTTTATTAATTTCTGAAAAAAAAAATTATTATCTTTATTGATTTCTGAAAATCTTGAATTTTTTATTAATTTCTGAAAATTTTGAATTTTTTATTAATTTCTGAAAATTTTGAATTTTTTATTAATTTATGAAAATTTTGGTTTTTTATTAATTTTTTGTAATTTTTTATTTTTTTATTAATTTTCTGTAATTTTTAATTTTTTTATTAATTTTCTGTAATTTTTAATTTTTTATTAATTTTCTGTAATTTTTAATTTTTATTAAATTTTTTTAATTTTTATTTTTTTATTAATTTTCTGTAATTTTTAATTTTTTTATTAATTTTCTGTAATTTTTAATTTTTTATTAATTTTCTGTAATTTTTAATTTTTTATTAATTTTCTGTAATTTTTAATTTTTTTATTAATTTTCTGTAATTTTTAATTTTTTTATTAATTTTCTGTAATTTTTAATTTTTTTATTAATTTTCTGTAATTTTTAATTTTTTATTAATTTTCTGTAATTTTTAATTTTTTTATTAATTTTCTGTAATTTTTAATTTTTTATTAATTTTCTGTAATTTTTAATTTTTTTATTAATTTTCTGTAATTTTTAATTTTTTTTATTAATTTTCTGTAATTTTTAATTTTTTATTAATTTTCTGTAATTTTTAATTTTTTTATTAATTTTCTGTAATTTTTAATTTTTTATTAATTTTCTGTAATTTTTAATTTTTTTATTAATTTTCTGTAATTTTTAATTTTTTTTATTAATTTTCGGTTTTTTATTTTTTCTGTAATTTTTAATTTTTTTATTAATTTTCTGTAATTTTTAATTTTTTTTATTAATTTTCGGTTTTTTATTTTTTCTGTAATTTTGGTTTTTTATTAATTTCTAAAAATTTTTATTAATCTTTGAAGGACCAGGGGTAGAAGAGTCATTTCTGCCTACAGGGGCAAAATAGGAAATTTTGAAAAGACCATGGGTAGTATGGTCATTTATGTGGAGAGGATAGGAATTTATGAGTTGGGGTAGGGGTAGAATGGTATTTTGGCCGGTGGCAAATCAACTTTTGGCAATGAAAATGGGAAGTGCTAGAGACGGGACTCGAATGTGGGAGGCGAATTTGCAGACCAATCGCCTATGTATGTGGATCTAGAGTACTTATCAAGAAAATACAATCAGCGTTTAGCTTAACATTCACCTTTTAGCACATCTCTTGAATTCAAATTCCAAATACAGAGTTGTTTGAATATGCCTAAGTGAAATTCCATCAAAGAAAGGGAGTAATTGACTAGCCTAATCTTCACAATCCTAACATATGTTCAAAACAGATTTCATCGCAAGGTGATCAAAGATTCACGCAAAATGTTAGTCAATCTTGATTTCCATACATGTAGACCATTTCCAGCCTGATCTTCAGGAGCAGAACATTCATTTCTAACCTGATAACGTCAAGAAGCTTGACAAGGTTTGGTGGAGCGAGCTCTCCCAGATGCTGGATCCGAATCGCGATGAGGCTCCACACTCCGCTTCCAAGGATTTTCTTGCTATCTTCTTTGTTCCCCCTCTTTTCTCCTTACTTGCTTAGTTTTGCTCGCAAATCTCTATCTTAAAAAAAAACTCCCCTTCTCAGTTCTTTTTCCCCTTTTTATAGCCCTATTGAACTCCTTTTGATTTTCCTTTTTTGTCTTCTTCTGGTTTCGTTTTTTTCGTTTTCTGCTTTCTTTCCTTTTTTAATTTTTGATTATTATTATTGTTTTGATTTTTCTTTAAATCATTTTAATTCCAGTTTTTTATTTGTTGCTTTCAATTACTTTTCTGTTTTTAATTTGTTATATCTTCTTTTTTCTGTTTTTGAATTTGTTTACTGTTTTTTTTTATTTCTTTTCTGTTTTTTTTTTGTTTACTTTTTTTTTTATTTCTTTTTTGTTTTTAATTTGTTATATCTTCTTTTTTCTGTTTTTAACTTGTTTACTGTTTTTTTTTGTTTACTGTTTTTTTATTTCTTTTCTGTTTTTTTTTTTTACTGTTTTTTTAGTTAATTTTTTATCTCAATTTCCAGATTTTAAATCTTCTGTTTTTGTTTTCTGGTTTTTAATTCTGTTTTTTCATTCTGTTTTTATTTCTGTTTTTATACTCTGTTTTTTCTGTTCTTATTTCTGTTTTTATTTTCTGTTTTTATTTTCTGTTTTTATTTTCTGTTTTTATTTTCTGTTTTTATTTTCTGTTTTTATTTTCTTTTTTTAGTTTCTGTTTACTATTATTCGATCTAAGTTTAATTTACAAAATGATTTTGTTTTTTATCTTTAAAAAAAACAACTTCATTTTCTATTTCTGTTTGTCTGTTTATCTGATTGTCTGTTTTCTGTTTTCTGCTTAATTGTTTGTCTGTTTTCTGTTTTCTGCTTAATTGTTTGTCGGTTTTAATTGTTTTTTCCATCTATTCTCTTCTTTTTCTTGAATTCTGATTTTTATATTTAATTTCTCTTTTTTATATTCTAAGTTAGTATTAGTTTCTTGATTAATTTTGATAATTGGGAGCCTCGGACATAAATGGGTGTTTACAGTTTGCCCCTCTTTACTCATTTTTCTACTAGATAATGTGAGAAATAATTCTCTGAATTATCGAGGTAGGAAATGAGTAAAAACGTGAACACCTAATGTCCGAGGTGGTTTTTTAAAGAAGTCCAAGCAGCGATTGAACGACCTTACCGACTTCGTGTGCCGATAGGGTTTGAATATGCAAAGCTGGATGGCATAGCCTAAATAGACTGGAACGAGTGAAGGCTTATTAGAATATGTGTGGAATGCAATGGGATTGCTTGTTTAGGACAAGCAAAATGAAATGAAATTGGCCTATTAAAACAGGCAAAGTAGAAGGGAAAGGCCCGTTAAGATGAGCTCAGTGGGGTAAAAGAGCCTGTTTGAGGCAGGGAAGCGTGCAAGAACTAAAATGTATGCTATGTACAAGGTGGCCTGACACTATAGGCCAGAGTGCAGAAAACTAAACTTGATGAGGCCTGACAACATAGGCCATGATGCAGAAATGTAGATTTGATGGTGGCCTGACACTATAGGCCATGATGCAGAAATGTAAACTTGAGGGGAACCCCGTTGTTGACGGGAAGAATGCCAATGAAATCCTGCTGATGCCAGGATGAGCATAAACCTGTTTGACAGATGAACAGGAAATTAAACCTGCTTGAAGTCCTGTTGTTGACAGTAGAATGCCAATGAGATCCCGCTGTTGCCGGGAATATGCAAATGAAATCCTGCTGTTGCCAGGATAAATGCAAACATGCTTGACAGGTGTACAGAAAAAATAAACATGCTTGAAATCCTGTTGTTGATCAGAGAATGCAAATGAGATCCCGCTGTCGCCGGGAAAATGCAAATGAAATCCTGCTGTTGCCAGGATAAATGCAAACCTGCTTGACAGGTGGACAGAAAAATAAACGTGCTTGAAGTCCTGTTGTTGACAAGAGAATGCAAATGAGGTCCCGCTGTTGCCGGGAAGATGCAAATGAAATCCTGCTGTTGCCAGGATAAATGCAAACCTGCTTGACAGGTGGACAGAAAAATAAATGTGCTTGAAGTCCTGTTGTTGACAGGAGAATGCAAATGAGGTCCCACTGTTGCCGGGAAAATGCAAATGAAATCCTGCTGTTGCCAGGATAAATGCAAATAAAATCCTGCTTGACAGGATATGTGCAGAAATAAAATTTGATGAGGCCTGGCAACATAGGCCAAGATGCAGAAAATCAAAAGTTGATGGTGGCCTGACAACATAGGCCTAAAAACAGTAAATCTAAACTAGAAGGTGGCCTGACAACATAGGCCTGAAAGCATTAAATCTAAACTAAAAGATGGCCTGACAATATAGGCCTGAAAGCAGTAAATCTAAACTATGGCGGCCTGACAACATAGGCCTGAAAGCGGTAAATCTAAACTATGGGCGGCCTGACAACATAGGCCTGAAAACGGTAAATCTAAACTATGGCGGCCTGACAACATAGGCCTAAAAGCGGTAAATCTAAACTATGGCGGCCTGACAACATAGGCCTGAAAGCAGTAAATCTAAGCTACTTGGCGGCCTGCCAACATAGGCCTAAAAGCAGTAAATCTCAGATGCAATGCTTTCGCCTGACAACATAGGCCATGATGCAGAAATGTAAACTTGATGGTGGCCTGACAACATAGGCCATGATACAGAAATTAAAACTTGATGGTGGCCTGACAACATAGGCCTGATGCAGAAAGGTAAACTTGACGGTGGCCTGACAACATAGGCCATGATGCAGAAAAGTAAAC
The DNA here is from genome assembly GCA_026541065.1 of Canavalia ensiformis. Lineage (NCBI taxonomy): Eukaryota > Viridiplantae > Streptophyta > Magnoliopsida > Fabales > Fabaceae > Canavalia > Canavalia ensiformis. The sequence continues at coordinate 465,537 of JAMKYM010000270.1, read as the reverse complement.
TTGAGGAGGCCTGACAACATAGGCCAAGGTGCAGAAAAATAAACTTGATGAGGCCTGACAACATAGGCCAAGGTGCAGAAAAGTAAACTTGAATGAGGCCTGACAACATAGGCCAAGGTGCGAAAAAATAAACTTGATGAGGCTCGACAACATAGGCCAAGGTGCAAAAAAGTAAACTTGATGAGGCCTGACAACATAGGCCAAGGTGCAGAAAAGTAAACTTGATGAGGCCTGACAACATAGGCCAAGGTGCAGAAAAGTAAACTTGATGGGGCCTGACAACATAGGCCAAGGTGCAGAAGAGTAAACTTGATGAGGCCTGACAACATAGGCCAAGGTGCAGAAAAGTAAACATGATGAGGCCTGACAACATAGGCCAAGGTGCAGAAAAGTAAACTTGATGGGGCCTGACAACATAGGCCAAGGTGCGAAAGAGTAAACTTGAGGAGGCGACAACATAGGCCAACGTGCGGAGAAGAGTAAACTTGATGAGGCGACAACATAGGCCAAGGTGCAGAAAAGTAAACTTGATGAGGCCTGACAACATAGGCCAAGGTGCAGAAGAGTAAACTTGATGGGGCCTGACAACATAGGCCAAGGTGCAGAAGAGTAAACTTGAGGAGGCCTGACAACATAGGCCAACGTGCAGAAGAGTAAACTTGATGAGGCCTGACAACATAGGCCAAGGTGCAGAAAAGTAAACTTGATGAGGCCTGACAACATAGGCCAAGGTGCAGAAAAGTAAACTTGATGGGGCCTGACAACATAGGCCAAGGTGCGAGAAAAGTAAACTTGATGAGGCACGACAACATAGGCCAAGGTGCGAAAAGTAAACTTGATGGGGCGACAACATAGGCAAGGTGCAGAAGAGTAAACTTGATGAGGCGACAACATAGGCCAAGGTGCGAGAAAAGTAAACTTGATGAGGCACGACAACATAGGCCAAGGTGCGAGAAAAGTAAACTTGATGGGGCACGACAACATAGGCCAAGGTGCGAAAGAGTAAACTTGAGGAGGCGACAACATAGGCCAACGTGCGAAGAGTAAACTTGATGAGGCCGACAACATAGGCCAAGGTGCGAAAAAGTAAACTTGATGAGGCACGACAACATAGGCCACCGTCTGCGGGAAGAGTAAACTTGATGGGGCCGACAACATAGGCCAAGGTGCGAAGAGTAAACTTGAGGAGGCCCGACAACATAGGCCAACGTGCGAGAAGAGTAAACTTGATGAGGCCTGACAACATAGGCCAAGGTGCAGAAAAGTAAACTTGATGAGGCCTGACAACATAGGCCAAGGTGCAGAAGAGTAAACTTGATGAGGCCTGACAACATAGGCCAAGGTGCAGAAAAGTAAACTTGATGAGGCCTGACAACATAGGCCAAGATGCAGAAAAGTAAACTTGAGGAGGCCTGACAACATAGGCTAAGGTGCAGAAAAATAAACTTGACTTGAATTTTTCTGGGCAACCTTGCCCTATTGAACTCAATTGGAGTTGAGGAATTGAGGATTGCCTCAACTTGGATTTTCTCGGGCAGATGTTTGCCTTAGTTTGAACTTGAATTTAAATCTTTCTTGGGCAAATGTTTGCCCCAGTTTGGACTCGATCCAGAATTTGAGGATGAACTCAAATTGAGCTTTTGTGGGCAAGCGTTTGCCCCAGTTTGAACTTGTTTTTGAGGATGACCCCAAATTGAATTGTGTGGGCAAGCATTTGCCCCAGTTTGAACTCCATTTAGAGGATGGCCTCAAAGTGGATGGTGTGAGCAGATGTTTGCCACAGTTTTGATTCTTCTGACGTTGAGGAATTGAGGATTGCCTCAACCTGAATTTTCCGGGAAAATGTTTTCCCCAGTTTTGTTTTTGGTTCAAAATTTGTGGGCAAGCTTTTGCCCCAGTTTGGACTTGACTGAGAATTTGAGGATAATCCTCAAATTAAATTTTGTTGGGCCAGCTTTTGCCCCAGTTTAAGCTTGATTCAGTTTTAATTATGACTAATTCGGGCAATTTTATCTGGATCTTAATTAATTTTTGAAAAATGAGTTATGAAATGCTTGAATGACAAAATGTTTATTGCGATGTTTGTGATGCTTGAATAGAAATGATGCAACACCCTTTTTTATGCTTCAAATAAATACTGGATGAAATGGATGTTGTGGGACGAATGCAGGCCATAATGTGGCTCTTATTTTGATGCTTGAAATATTTACTTGATAAAACAAATGCTATGCAAACCATGGAATGGTGTAAAATTTTTGTTTCTCTTGATTTTTGGTTTTTCTGACACCTTCTTCCTCGACAACCCCATAGTGGGTATGAAAGGTATCAAGAATCAAGGCGAGCTGGATTGACTCAGTCTCTTGGTTTATTGGTTAATTTTGGAATCTTCTTTCCGGGATCTTTGAGATCCAACGGTCAATATTATTGAGTAAGATACACTCCTTTTTGGTGGTATGATGGCTGGTAGGAAGATGAATCTTTGGGAAGCAATCCTATCGTGTTGCAACGGTCGAGGATTCATCCGACTTGTCATAACTTTTCAAAATTAATCTTTTTTTTTTTTTTACATTTTTCACATCTCCTTTGGCATGTGCGCTATTGAGGTGTGCGAAATGGTTTATGGATGGTTAATGAAAAGTATAGAGAAAGTTTGCAAAGGATGTTTGAGGTAGTGTTTGAAAAGAAGAAATGACAAAAGGTGTAGGTTTAATTGCCCAAATGGCACCTTTTGATGAAGAATGTCAGTGCTGCTTTTCATAATCTTGATTGTCAAATTGACCAAACTTGAGAAATGGAAAAATTTTGCCCCAGTTTTAGGAACACATGAGGTGCAGAAATGTCATGTTGTCTTGGGATTCCTGGATTGACCTTAATTTTTGCCTGGGTTGTTCTTTTTGAGTTTTTAACCCAGCAGGTCTTTCGTTTCGCCCTAACTTTTGCCTAGGTCGTCCTTACGGGTTTCCGACCTAGCGGGCTTTTGTTTGATTATGCCCTAGCTTTTGCCTAGGTCGTCCTTACAGGTTTTTGACCCAGCGGGCCTTTTGCTTGGTTGTGCCCTAACTTTTGCCTAAGTCGTTCTTGAGGATTGCTGACTTAGCGGGCTTTTGTTTGATCGTGCCCTAACTTTTGCCTAGGTCGTCCTTACGGGTTTTCGACCTAGCGGGCCTTTTGCTTGGTTGTGCCCTAACTTTTGCCTAAGTCGTTCTTGAGGATTGCTGACTTAGCGGGCTTTTGTTTGATCGTGCCCTAACTTTTGCCTAGGTCGCCCTTACGGGTTTTCGACCTAGCGGGCCTTTTGCTTGATCGTGCCCTAACTTTTGCCTAGGTCTCTTTGGAGGGTTGTCGACCTAGCGGGCTCTTTATATGATCCTGACTTTTGCCTGAATTGTTGTTGTAAACTGGCAAGACCTTTTTCTAATCGTGACTTTGTCAATCATTATTTTGAACTTTAACCCTACTTTTGCCTGGATTCTTTTAGCTTTTAATCCAGCGGGTTTCTCTTCTTCTTGAATTTCATGTTTTGACCTTAATTTTGCCTGGATTATTATTTTTACTTTAATCCAGCAGGTCCTCTTCTTTTCCTTGAATTTTGTGTAGTCAGATATCGACCTTGCCGGGGTCATCTTAGTTTCTAATTCAGCGGATCCTTTCTTGCATCCCTAAATTTTGCCTGGATTTAGACTTGATTCCAGCGGGATGTTTTATTTGACAAGACACTTTGAATAGGGATCTAGAATCCCTGGTTGTTATTCCGCTTCCTCATTGGGCTTTTTTCTTTGAGCTTGATTAATCGACTTTCAAGATTACTCATTCTGACACTAGCATCCTCACCAATTGGTATTTTATTGTTTGGGTATAGGGATAAGAAGTGGGTTGAAGAGATAAAAGAATGGTAAATTTTTAGAAGTAAAGCTAAAATGTAAAGCACGTGCTCAAGTGGTATGAAAAATGTAATTTTGTATTTATTCATTGCTGTTTATTTACAAAAGATTAACTTTTGAAAAAATATGACAATTTTGGATGATCTTCCTCAATAGCTTGACTTGTGCGAGGCAGCTTATTGTGTTGCTCCCATTTCTTAGTCAGCGGATGAGCTCTCATGATTTGGCGCTTGGATTAGGAGCGATCTTCTCAAAATCTAGCTGTTTAGCATCAATTAGACTTTGCACCTTGCGTTTCAGGACCTGGCAGTTTTCTGTTGAATGACCAATGTACCCCGCATGGTAGTTACATACGGCATTTGCATCGTACCATTTAGGGTATGGTGGTTCTTGTGGTTTTAGCGGGTATGGAACCACTAGAGAGTTCTCGATTAGGCGAGGTAGTAGTTTCGGTGTAGGTCATTGGGATGGGATCAAACTGGACAGGATCCTTCTCCTTCTTTTGGTTTCGGCTAGAATTTGAGCTCATGGCTTGTGTTTGGACCGTATATGGTGCGGGCGGTCGGATTTGTATTGGATAGTTGTAAGCTGGGTGGTAGGGTGTCTGGTTGGTGGTGGCGGTGTAGGAGTATGGTATATGAGGTGTGTATGGTGGTGGTTGGAAGCCAGTTGGACCATACTGTGCCATTTGAGGAATGTATTGGCCTTGATTAGAAGCCACATTGTAAGCTTCACCTGTCCTCCTTTTTTCTGTAGAGGCGTCAACTGTCCTTGTAGCGTTGTGCATGATTTTTCCTCGACGCATGCCACCCTCGATCCTTTCTCCAATGATGATGACATCAGAGAAGCTAGAAGTTACACTGCCAATCATCTTGTCATAGAAAGGATCTTGGAGTGTGTTGATGAACGTGCTGACCAGCTCTTTTTCAGATAGTGGAGGTTGCACTTGAGCAGCTAGCTCCCTCCATCTTTGAGCATACTGCTTGAAAGACTCTTCTCCCTTCTTGGCCATATTCTGGAGCTGAGTTCGATCAGGAGCCATCTCCAGGTTGTACTGATATTGTTTGAGGAAGGCCTCAGCCAGATCCCTCCATGAATGGATGTGGGTCCGCTCTAGCTGTGTATACCAGTTGGCGCGCCGAGTTAAGTCATCTTGAAAGAAATGGACAAGCAACTTATCGTCGTGCATGCAAGGAGACATCTTCCTGCAGTACATGGCCAGGTGGCTCTTTGGGCAGCTAGTTCCTTGATACTTCTCGAATTCAGGAACCTTGAATTTGGGAGGGATTACTATGTCCGGAACCAAGCATAGGTCGGCTGCGTCTCTGGCTTCATAAGAGTTTCCCTCAATTGCTCGGATCCTGTCCTCTAGACCCTTCCATTTTTCTGTATCTTCACTTGAAGGATGGTTTGGGTTTCCCCTTGGCATGTGGTGATGGTGATAAGATGGTATGTATATAGGGTGCGGCCCTTGGGTGAACATAGAATGCGTTCCTCCAACGGCTGTTTGGTAAGCTTGTGAAGTGGTATTTGGAGGTAGGTTATGTGTTTGGGTTTGTGTTTGGGCTTGTGTTTGGTTGTATGAGGGTGCATGCCCATGAGGAAACCCATAATGAACTCCTTCGGTTGGCGGAGGCATAGTTGATGGCGAAGGGTTTTGTGGAGTGAACCCAGGAGGATATGACGGGTCTGTGGGTTCTCCCAGAGATTCCTTCTGTTTTGACGATCGGATGGCCTCCATCAGCTTGGCCATCTGCTCCTTTAGAGTCTTGACCTCATTTCTCAGTTCCTCATTTTGTCTTTCCAGCTCATCCATGATTCTTGATTGTGTACGAGTCCTATAAGGATGTCGAGGAAGCTGTGTTTCTCCAATTTTCTGTTAGAGTTAAAAATTAATTTTTGAAAAATAATTTGAATGCAAAAATCATGAATGATAAAGATGTTGATGCACAATGAGTGTGAATGTGTAGACTGATTTTTGAAATCTATATTTTTTAGATCTATGAATGAATGAATGAATCAATGCTATGTGCAAATAATTTTAAGAGATTTGAAGTTTGACTATTTGAAAATAAATGAGAATTGTTTTATTTATTGATTTTTAACAAATTTGTTTTTAGGAGTTCTTTATTTTTGGTATTTTACTAAAAAATCTTTGATGGTGTTTGAAAAGGGTTTGTTAAAATTTTCCAAAAGCATTCTTTAGGTTTTCAAAATTTTCCATTTTCTATCTATTGAATCTTTTTATTTTTTTCAGTATTTTCAAAAGATTGTTTTCCTAATTTTTCCTGTTTCTAAGACATCCTTTTAAGTTTTCTTTGGAATATTTTCAATATTTTCAAAATATATTTTCTCTAGAAGTTTTTATTTGAATTTTTTTTGACTTTTTATCTTGATTTGGAATTTTGTATCTCCCCGATTTTAGCTTTTGGCTTCCTTTTGCTGCTTTATATTGTTTGGTTCAAATAGGTGCATGTGAGCGGTGAACCTTGTATCTTGAAAAAGGTGTGTGTGCCCTCTTTGCTTCTTATGTGGGTTACCTGCCCTAGGGATCTATGGCCTTTTATATGAACCTCACAAAGGTGGTTTGTAATCCTGGGGGTGTTGAGGTTACTAGAGCCAAGTTCCAGTCTGCAATGCTTGCCACAACAGCAGAAAAAGCTACCAGTTGTAGGGCATTACAAATAGGGCATACCTCTTTTGGGATTTTTGATAGTCAAACGGGACGTAAGCCCAGTGACACCACTAGATCCTCAGTCTAAGTTTTAGAGACCCGGTATAGGGCCCCACTCATGATAAATGCATATGTAATGTATGAGGGCACACAAGTAATTGGGATACAACCAATTGGGGGAAATTGTACGAGATATATATTGCAATTTATGATTCATCTATCCTAGGGTTGTACAAAGAATAGACAAACAAACAACAGATAAATAAACAAGTAAATGAATCGTGCAAACAAATAGGGAAGAGATCAAATATAATGTACACTCAATTGATCGGGCTTGACTCTCTAATGGTCCCCAGTGGAGTCGCCATCTGTCGCAACCGTAATTCCGACGAGACGACGAACTTGTTAAAATTTTAAAATGAATGAATTTGATCAATGTGGAGTCGCCACCAAATTTTTATTCAAGGGAAAAATATTTGGAAAAAACCTGACTCAAGAATGAGATTCTAAGTTCGGGAGTCGGTTACGAATGGGGAAGGTGTTAAGCACCCCACTCGCCCGTTCCGAAGAACGGTACCCTTAAACTGAGTGTATGATTTTGAAAATAGCTTGATCCCTTTAATTAGAATGGAAATAAATACTTGATGGAGGTTAGCCTGACAGGACTTGATCCTGCTCCTACGTATTCCATTTGCAATGGGAAACTCAAGGCTTACGTAGTTCTGGTTGAATCGAAGGCTTGACCTTCAACAGTGTTTAAAGGAATGTTTAAAAAATGCTTGAAGGTTTGACCTTCAGAGCTACTTGGAAAGTAATACTTGAAAGCGGTTTGATTATTTTGAAAATAACTTAACGGGAGGGCGATCCTCATCCACATGTGCACAGGGCCCAAGACAACTACGGCTGCACTTGGACCCATACGAATCTCTAAACAACGAACAGGAGAAAAAGCTACCAGTTCGTGCTTAGAGCTCGTCGCGTGAGATTAAGAATTGCAAAACAAGATTTTTATTTTTGAAGAACGATGAATAAAATGAGCAAGACACAAGTATTAGAAATTTTGGGAGAATTTACCAATTAAGGAATTTTATGAAAATACTTGATAATCTTGAATTTATTTAGGAATTATAGAATTTTTATGAATTATTTAGAATTTTGAATATATTTTTTTTATTCCGGAATTTTTATTATTTTCTTAATTTCAGGGAAATTTTTATTAATTTCTGAAATTTTGAATTTTTTATTTATTTTTGAAAATTTTGGTTTTTTATTAATTTCTGAAAAAAAAATTATCTTTATTGATTTCTGAAAATCTTGAATTTTTTATTAATTTCTGAAAATTTTGAATTTTTATTAATTTCTGAAAATTTTGAATTTTTTATTAATTTATGAAAATTTTGGTTTTTTATTAATTTTTTAATTTTTTATTTTTTTATTAATTTTCTGTAATTTTTAATTTTTTTATTAATTTTCTGTAATTTTTAATTTTTTATTAATTTTCTGTAATTTTTAATTTTTATTAAATTTTTTTTAATTTTTAATATTTTATTAATTTTCTGTAATTTTTTAATTTTTTTTTATTAATTTTCTGTAATTTTTAATTTTTTATTAATTTTCTGTAATTTTTAATTTTTTATTAATTTTCTGTAATTTTTAATTTTTTATTAATTTTCTGTAATTTTTAATTTTTTTATTAATTTTCTGTAATTTTTAATTTTTTATTAATTTTCTAATTTTTAATTTTTTATTAATTTTCTGTAATTTTTAATTTTTTTATTAATTTTCTGTAATTTTTAATTTTTTATTAATTTTCTGTAATTTTTAATTTTTTTATTAATTTTCTGTAATTTTTAATTTTTTTATTAAATTTCTGTAATTTTTAATTTTTTATTAATTTTCTGTAATTTTTAATTTTTTTATTAATTTTCTGTAATTTTTAATTTTTTATTAATTTTCTGTAATTTTTAATTTTTTTATTAATTTTCTGTAATTTTTAATTTTTTTTATTAATTTTCGGTTTTTTATTTTTTCTGTAATTTTGGTTTTTTATTAATTTCTAAAAATTTTATTAATCTTTGAAGGACCAGGGTAGAAGAGTCATTTTAAACCTCACAGGGGCAAAATAGGAAATTTTGAAAAGACCATGGGTAGTATGGTCATTTATGTGGAGAGGATAGGAATTTATGAGTTGGGGTAGGGGTAGAATGGTATTTTGGCCGGTGGCAAATCAACTTTTGGCAATGAAAATGGGAAGTGCTAGAGACGGGACTCGAATGTGGGAGGCGAATTTGCAGACCAATCGCCTATGTATGTGGATCTAGAGTACTTATCAAGAAAATACAATCAGCGTTTAGCTTAACATTCACCTTTTAGCACATCTCTTGAATTCAAATTCCAAATACAGAGTTGTTTGAATATGCCTAAGTGAAATTCCATCAAAGAAAGGGAGTAATTGACTAGCCTAATCTTCACAATCCTAACATATGTTCAAAACAGATTTCATCGCAAGGTGATCAAAGATTCACGCAAAATGTTAGTCAATCTTGATTTCCATACATGTAGACCATTTCCAGCCTGATCTTCAGGAGCAGAACATTCATTTCTAACCTGATAACGTCAAGAAGCTTGACAAGGTTTGGTGGAGCGAGCTCTCCCAGATCTTGGGATCGAATCGCGATGAGGCTCCACACTCCGCTTCCAAGGATTTTCTTGCTATCTTCTTTGTTCCCCCTCTTTTCTCCTTACTTGCTTAGTTTTGCTCGCAAATCTCTATCTTAAAAAAAACTCCCCTTCTCAGCTCTTTTTCCCCTTTTTATAGCCCCAGCCCAACTCCTTTTTGATTTTCCTTTTTTGTCTTCTTCTGGTTTCGTTTTTTTCGTTTTCTGCTTTCTTTCCTTTTTTAATTTTTGATTATTATTATTGTTTTGATTTTTCTTTAAATCATTTTAATTCCAGTTTTTTATTTGTTGCTTTCAATTACTTTTCTGTTTTTAATTTGTTATATCTTTTTTTTTCTGTTTTTGAATTTGTTTACTGTTTTTTTTTATTTCTTTTCTGTTTTTTTTTTGTTTACTTTTTTTTTTATTTCTTTTTGAATTTGTTATATCTTCTTTTTTCTGTTTTTTTGTTTCTTTTTTTTTTGTTTTGTTTTGTTTTTTTTCTTTTTTTTTTTTGTTTACTTTTTTTAGTTAATTTTTTATCTCATTTGTTTTAAATCTTCTGTTTTTGTTTTCTGGTTTTTAATTCTGTTTTTTCATTCTGTTTTTATTTCTGTTTTTATACTCTGTTTTTTCTGTTCTTATTTCTGTTTTTATTTTCTGTTTTTATTTTCTGTTTTTATTTTCTGTTTTTATTTTCTGTTTTTATTTTCTGTTTACTATTATTCGATCTAAGTTTAATTTACAAAATGATTTTGTTTTTTATCTTTAAAAAAAACAACTTCATTTTCTATTTTTTAGTTTAATTAATACATTTTTAATTGTTTGTCTTTTTTTTTACTTAAATGTTTATCGGTTTTTTGTTTTTTCCATCTATTCTCTTCTTTTTCTTGAATTCTGATTTTTATATTTAATTTCTCTTTTTTATATTCTAAGTTAGTATTAGTTTCTTGATTAATTTTGATAATTGGGAGCCTCGGACATAAATGGGTGTTTACAATCTTCTTGATGTTCTTGTTGGCCGCTTCGACCGCTCCATTCATCTTTGGTCGGTATGGGGATGAGTTGTGATGTTGGATCTTGAACTGGTCACATAATTCCGACATCATCTTATTGTTAAGATTTAGGCCATTGTGCAACGATGAGCTTCTTGGGTAATCCATATCGGCGGATCGGCTCTCTTTTCACGAATCTGACCACCACATTGCGAGTCACACTAGCATATGAGGCAGCCTCGACCCATTTTGTGAAATAGTCGATGGCGACTAATATGAAGCGGTGTCCATTGGATGCCTTGGGCTCTATCGGGCCGATGACATCTATTCCCCACATGGCGAACGGCCATGGCGAAGACAGCACGTGCAATAATGTTGACGGCGCATGGATATTGTCTGCGTATACGACACTTGTGGCGAGGTTTTGGCGTGTTTGCAACGATCGGCTTCCATGGTCAACCAATAGTATCCGATCACAAGGATTTTTTCTTGCCATGGCATGTCCATTGGCGTGGGTACCAAAAAGATCCTTCATGCACTTCTTTTTTAGGATTTTGTCGGTTTAACGTGCGTCCACGCATCTGGCAGAACCATGTCGTGATTCCTCTTGTATAGGACTTCTCCATTGAGGAAGAATCTGCGACCAACCTTCGTAAGGTCCTCTTGTCGTTTTTCGGATGCTTCGGCGGGGTATTCTTTGTTCCTCAAGAACTGCCGGATGTTGTGATACCATGGTTTCCCGTCCGGTTCCACCTCTACTGTTTGACAAAATGCCGGTTTGGAACGATGCTGGATGTGAATGAGAGGTATATCTTCTTCTTGTCCAATTTCAAACATAGCGGACAAGGTGGCTAAGGCGTCGGCTAGTTGATTATCTTCCGCGGTATATGCGAGAAGGTGATCTCTTCAAAGTATTCTAGGTTCTTGGAGATGGGCCTGGTGACAGCCTTGCTTTCTTTGCGTCTTTGGTCTCCCATTCTCCCTTGACCTGGTGGATAACCAAGGCTGAGTCACCAAAGACCTCTAGGCGTTTACTTTCGCTTCGATTGCGGCTTGAATCCCTAAGATACAAGCTTCATATTCCGTATTATTTGTGCAATCGAAGGCTAATCGGCGGTGATAGTTATATCTTGTCTTTACGGAGAAATCGGTATAACTCCTATACCGTGGCCCATCATATTAGACGCGCGTCAAATAACATTGTCCATTTCTCTCCATCTATCTTTCCTTCTTCACCAAAGATCGTCATCGAGATCTTCATCGGGAAATTCACGTGCATGGCCTGGTAGTCTTCTAGCGGTTGTTGGGCTAAATATTCTGCAAGTGCACTGCCTTTGACAGATTTTTGCGTCACATACAGGATATCATATTCCGAAAGCACCATTTGCCATTTGGCAATCCGTCCTGATAATGCAGGCTTCTCAAATATGTACTTGATCGGATCCATCCTGGATATCAACCATGTGGTGTGACTTAGCATATCTTGTCTTAGGCGGTGTGCCGCCATGCCGACGCAACAAGTTCGTTCTAAAGAGTATCTAGCTTCTCCGCTTGTGAACTTCTTGCTTAAGTAGTATATCGCCCGCTCCTTTCTCCCGGATTTGTCGTGTTGGCCGAGCACACGACCCATCGATGCGTCTTGAACAGATATAAGATCAAGGGCCTTCCAGCAACTGGCGGTACTAAGACCGGTGGGTTCTGTAGGTATGATTTGATCTTTTCAAAAGCTTTTTGGCAATCCTCATCCCAACTCATGGGTTGATTCTTGCGCAATAGCTTAAAGATCGGCTCGCATGTAGCTGTCAACTGGAAAATGAACCGGGAGATATAGTTGAGTCTTCCTAGGAACCCTCGGATCTCCTTTTCGGTTCTTGGGGCTGGCATGTCTATAATCGCACGGGCTTTGTCAGGGTCAACTTCAATGCCTTTCTCGGGACAATAAAACCTAGGACTTTCTGACCTAACCCCAAAGGTGCATTTAGCCGGATTCAACCGTAGCTTGAATTTTCTGAGCCTCTCAAACAACTTTTTTAGATCTGTGAGGTGGTCGTCTTCCGTCTGGGATTTGGCAATCATGTCGTCCACGTAGACTTCTATCTCCTTGTGAATCATGTCATGGAACAGTGTTACCATGGCCCTTTGATAGGTTGCCCCGGCATTTTTTAATCCGAAGGGCATGACTTTGTAACAAAAGGTTCCCCAGGCCGTAATGAAGGTGGTCTTTTCTCTGTCATCTTCGGCCATCTTAATCTGATTGTCTGAGAAACCGTCCATGAAGGAAAAGTAGGAGAAGCTGCTGTGATATTATCAACGGCACATCGATATGAGGTAATGGGAAGTCATCCTTTGGGCTGGCTCGGTTAAGATCTCTATAGTCTACGCACATCCGGACCTTGCCATCTTTCTTGGGGACCGGTACTATGTTAGCGACCCACTCGGGGTAATTTGCAACAGCCAAGAAGCCGGCGTCAAACAGTTTCCTTATTTCTTCCTTGATCTTCAGAGACATTTCCGGTTTCATCCTTCTCAGCTTCTGCTTGACAGGCGCATATCCAGCTTTCATAGGCAGCTTGTGCTCTACTATAGAAGTATCTAGGCCTGGCATGTCTTGATAAGACCAAGCGAAGATATCACTATAGTCCTGTAAAAGTGAGATCAACCGCTCACGATTGACTCGACAATAAGCGTGCCTATCTTGACTTCTTTTTATTTTCTTCGGTCCCAAATTGATTAAATCCACGGGTTCTGATGAGGTTCAATTGCTTTAGATTCACGTTCCACCAATCTCAACATCTCGTCGGTGGGTTCGCATTCAAATTTTCTTCGTCGACCAGGTCGTCAGCACAAATAAATCGCCTAATACAATACTAGCATTATCGTCACGAGGCGGTTTCGAATCGGATCTGCGTGTTGGGTATGAGAAGAAAAGGAATAAGATATATATATTTGACGGGAGGAAATATATTGAGGGGTAAGAAAGTATTTTTGGATAATGCAACTGTATTTATTATTTGTCAAAAATATGTACAAAATGTTTACGTATGAAAATTTATTATGACAATTACAGAATTACATTTGAACTGGAACCAAAAGTGAGAGGTAGATCGAAAATTTCCCAATTAGTCGATTCTTTTCCAGGGGGACAAGGCATCACCAATCTTCGAGTTGACGTCCGCTTCCTTGTCTATGACCGCGATCATGCTTGAGTTTTTGCCGCACTTGGAAACTTTGTGATATGTGGCACGGGGAACCTTGTTATACGGGGCCTTGCGCCTTATCCTCTTCGGTGGGTTGATATCCCAACCCATATCGCCGTCTATTCTTTTCTCACGGCAATGGCGAGATAAGCACGCCTTTATTTTGCCCCCTTTGCCTTGTCGCTTGAACCGTTCCTTAGCATTACCGGGCCATCATCATCAAAGCCTTAGGGGGCTGCTCGATCAACCACCTCTCCTTCTTTTATAGTGGTAACATTGGCAATTTCCAAGGCACTGGAATTGAGTCTCGAGCCTCTTCTGCTGCCTCCAATATAGGGAGGATTGGTGGGTTCTGACCAAATAGTCCTCTTCACTGACACGATAATTAGTCTATCGTCCATGATGAACTTCAACTTTTGATGTAAGTTGAAGGGACCGCTTGGCGGAATGAATCAAGGCTGCCTAGTAGGCACTCAGTATCTTTGGGCCGAATATCCATTACTTGGAAAGTTATGTCGAAGGTGACCAGGACCGATTTGAACCGGCAAGTCTATTTCGCCGATAACTTCCGTCTTGACCCATCGAATGCTCTTACTACCGTAGAGCTAGGCCTCATATGGATCCCTTCGTGCGGCAGTTTGGAAAAAGTCAGTTGAGGCATCACGTTCAAGGAAGAGCCATTGTCTATCAAGACTCTAGCTAGGATGTGATCCATGCATTTGACCGATATATGCAATGCCCTATTATGTCTTACCCCTTCCTCCGGGATTTCACGGTCGGCAAAGGTTATGAAGTTGTTGGCGGTCAAGTTGCTAGCGATTCCCTCGAATTTATCCACTGAGATGTTGTGGACTACATGAGCCTCATTTAGGATCTTCAGTAGCACCTTCCGATGAGGCTCCGAGTTCATCATAAGGGCCAGCAGTGAGATTTTAGCGGGTATGCGATTCAGCTGCTCTATCACCGCGTACTCGCTTTGCCTTATTATTTTCAGGAATTCGCAGGCCTCGTCATCTGAGACGGCTTTCTTTACCTCCTTCTCCACCTCCTTGACTGCGGTTTCAGGCTCCGTTCCAGCCTGACTCTCCTTTTCTTGAATGGCCGGCTGTCTTCTTACATCTTCGGCAGGAGCGTAGATGCGACCGCTCCTGGTCACTCCTCCTATTCCGGCTATGTTGGTTATGTCAGGTGAAGAGCTCTCCAACATATCCTTTTCACTTTTCCCTCCTAAAACTTTTACATCATACCTCCAAGGCACCTCCTTGTTTCTTGTGGTCTGGAAAGGATTGCACTTTTATATGTAGTCTCATCCCGTTGGGCGTCGGCGAGCTGAGACAGCTCGATGTAGCGGATAACCAGGGGTTTAGGATGCCCTGGGAAGGATTCATTGACCATGTTCACCTCTTCCTCAATCTCAATGCAATTTACAGAGGGACCTGCCCCCCCCCCATGGTTTGGCAGTGGGTTGCTCCCCACACTAGGAGCATCTTTCTCAAAGTTGAGCCATTTGGCATTAATCAACTTCTGGACCCTATGTTTCAGGGCCAGACAATTCTCAGTAGAATGTCCCACTGTTCCAGCATGGTAATCGCACTTGGCCTCTGGATTATACCATTTTGGATATGGGGGCTCCAATGGCTTCATAGGAACTAGTGCAACCAAAGAGTTTTGAATCAAACGGGGCAGCAGCTCCGAATAACTCATCGGAATCGAGTCAAATTGCACCACTTTCCTCGGGTTATTGTTGGTTTTTGGTTGAGGAGGGTTAGTATTTTGGTTCCATGGCATAGAGGGTTGTTGTTGAGGGAAGGTTTGAGGTGATGGAACCGTGATGGTAGTATTCGGATGGTATTGAGTAGGTGGATTGTAGGATGGTTGGTGAGCAGGTTGGGCAGAGGCTACCATATGTGAGTGTGTGGAGTATTGTGATTGGTAGGGTGTTTGGTAGTTAGGTGGGGTTGTGGTTGATTGATACATGGGTTGTGCGGGAGTTGGTCGGTTTGGATCTGAGGAAACATAATGGGTCTCAGCTTCCTTTTTCTTCCATGTATTATTTGTCGGCTTTTTCGTGCTCACGTTGCCGACGGCATTATGTATAATTCTTCCTCGGCGTAGACCACTTTCTACGCGTTCTCCCACCAGTACCATGTCTGAGAAGTTAATAGAGACACCGCCTACCATCTTGTCATAGTAGGGTGCGGGGAGCGTCTCCATGAATGTGCTAATCATCTCTCGCTCCAGCAGGGGCGGCTGGACTTGAGCGGCTAGCTCCCTCCATCGCTGAGCGTATTCTTTGAAGGACTCATTTTCTTTCTTGACCATGTTTTGCAGCTGAGTCCTATCGGGTGCCATCTCGATGTTGTACTTGTATTGCCTTAGGAAGGCATCAGCTAAGTCCTTCCACGAACGGATGTAGGACCTCTCGAAGGAAAGGGTATACCAGTGGCATTGCCAGTCAAAGCCTGCTTGAAACTTGATGAATGAGCGGCTATCGTCGTGTGAATGAGAGGCCATTTTTCTGCAATACATCGTTAGATGGCTTCTTGGACAGCCCACTCCTCGGTATTTCTCGAATTCCGGAGTCTTGAATTTTGGAGGTATGATGACATCCGGTACGAGGCAGAGTTCAGAAGCCTCGACTATTCCATATCCGCTTCCCTCGATAGCTCTGACCCTCTCTTCTAGATGCGTCCATCTCCCCCCAAGGAGGGCTTCTTGGGGTGCCATTCTTGGCCATGGCTCATTTAGAGGTCGGCTGGCGTGAGGGGGTAAAGCATAAGGTTCCCCGGGTCTTGCAGCATGACCGTAGGGATGTGGCTGGTGTGGGTTTACTGGATGAACAGCGACTGGCACAGAGTATGTAGGATCTTCTGTGGCGGTCGTGTTCATATGGGCGTAGTCAGGATGGACATTGTATGGATATGTGGTTGATGGGTTAATATGAGGAGGGAAAGATGGGTTTGTGTGTGTAGGAAAAGCAGAAGAAGTGTTTGTGTTATAAGGGTAGGGAGGCATGCTTGTGTAGGCTGGGTGTGAGTGTGGTTGATAACCAGCCGCATTAGCGGGAGGCAGGTAAGTTGGTGGATTGGTATGAGGGTTGCGGATGTTAAGGTTTGGGTGTGGAGGTCCAGCAGGAAAATTTGTGTGAGGCTGATGGGAAGTAAGGTTTATATGGAGTGGTATTGCATTATGGTTTTCGCCAGCCAAGATCTCTTGAGACCCATGAGGAGGTTCAAAGCCAGGTGGTAAGCCATACGGCCAGTCTTGTTCGGTGACAGTCTGAAGAGGCATAGATGTATTGGCTGCCCCAGGTGCCTCGCCTGTGGGTCCCCCTGTGCCTTTCTCTAGTAGCTTCATGAGCTTAGCTACTTGGTCTTTTAATTCCGCGACCTCGTTGCGGAGCTCCTCGTTCTGTGTTTCCAGCTCACTCATGATTTTGGTTTTTGATCTGGTGCTATATGAATGCCGGGGGAGTCGTAAGTCCGCTATTTTGTCACCTGTTTAAAAGTTAAAATTATTTGATTAATTAATGGTAATAAAAGAGTTTGACTATGCGGTGAATGCGGAGAGACCAGAATTCGACTGAGAATCTGATCCCTCGAAAGAAAAAGATGAAAACAAATATGTTAGACTTTGGATGAATGCTATTAATGCATGGTACATGCATGAAAACAACAAATATGGTAATCCTTCCCTCTTTCTTTTTTGGTTATTTTTCTTTCTTCTCCCTTCTTCGTCTCTCTTTTTGTCCACTTTTCTTTCTTTTTCCTCATTTTGATTTTCTTTTTTCAACAGGATTTTTTCTCATCTCTTTTTGTTTACTTTTCTCTTATTTTCTTCTCTTTCCTCTCTCTCTCTCTCTTTTTTTGTCCACTTTTCTTTTAAATTTCTCTCCTCTTTTTTTTTTGTCCACTTTTCTTTCTTTTCTTCTTTCTCTTCTTTTTTGTCCACTTGTGTTTTAAATCTAGGATTCTACAATCGCAGGTAAATGAAATCTTACAGAACTGATGTCGTGTAAATAGGGCGTGCCCTCCTTGTGTCTTAGAGAGGTGACCTGTCCTATGGATCTAGGGCTTTTAATGCATGAGCCTTTCCAAGGTAGGTTGTAATCCTAGGGTATAAAGGTCACTAGAGCCAAGTTCCAGTCCATAATGCTTGCCCAACAAGATGAAGTAGCCACTAGTTGCGGGACATTATGAATAGGGCCTCTATTGGGATTTTCATGATAGCCATACGGGACGTAAGCCCCGAAAGATGACACCACTAGATCCCTCTAATCTGGGCAGCACTCGAGACCCGGGTATAGGGCCCCACTCATAATAAAATGTAATGCATGGAGGGCACTTTATTTTGGGATACCTGCAATTGGGGAACTTGTACAGATATATAGCAATTTATTGTTTATCTATCCTAGGGTGTAGAAAGAATAAACAAACAATAAAGCAAGAATAAATCAACAAATAAATAACATGCAATGATTAAATCATGTACATAAATAGGAAAAGGGATCAAATATAAAATACACTCAAATAAACGGGTTTGACTCTCTAAGTTTCCCCAGTGGAGTCGCCATCTGTCGCAACCGTAATTCCGACGAAACGACGAACTCGCTAAAATGTTAAAATTGGATTGTTTTGAATTAATGTGGAGTCGCCACCAAATTTTTAATTAAGGGAAAAATATTTGGAAAAACCCTGACTCAAGAATGAGCTTCTAAGTTCGGGAGTCGGTTACAAGTAGGGAAGGTGTTAGGCACCCTACTTACACGTTCCGAAGAACGGTACCCTTAAACTGAGTGTATGATTTTGAAAATGTTTGATCCTTTTAAAGTGAAAAATAATTTGATGGAGGTTAGCCTGACAGGACTTGATCCTGCTCCTACGTATTCCCCGGTGCAATGGGAAACTCAAGGCTTACGTAGTTCTAGTTTGTGAAGGCTTGACCTTCAAAAGTGCTTGAAAGAAGATTATTTGGTTTGTGAAGGCTTGACCTTCAAAAATGCTTAAGAAAAGATTATCTTAAAGCTCTTATATATTTTTTTTCTTTGAGAAAAGGTTTGAAGATTTTGCTATTCGAAAAGAAATTTTATTTTTGGGAGGGATTTCTGGCCCACTCATGCACAAGACCCGAGGCGGCTAAGGCAGCACAGGGACCCATACGAACTGCTAAATGTTGAACAGCAGGTAAACCGCCAGTTCCCCATTTAGAGCCCATTGCGTGAGACCTAGAATCTCAAAATATTTAGGAAAAAGGTATAAATTTGTTTTAATTTGAAAAAGGCCTCAAGTCCACTCATGCACAAGGTCCGAAGCGGCTAAGGCAGCACAAGGACCTATACGAACTACTAAACGTTGAACAGCAGGTAAACCACCAGTTCCCCATTTAGAGCCCATTGCGTGAGACTCGAAGATCCTAAAATACTTGAAAAAAGATTTTTAAATTTTTGGAAAAAGAAATATTTTGTAGAAGTCATCAATCTTTGAATAAAAGGAAGCTATAATAGAAGATTTTCCGTTTTTTTTTTCTTGTATTTCCAGAATTTTCTGTATTTTATAAATTTTATGAGTTTTTGACTGTTTATTAATATTTATGGATTTTCTGAATTTCCTAATTTTCTGGGAATTTTTATTAATTTCTGTATTTTCTGTAATTTTTATTATATTTTCTATTTTCTGGAAATTTTTATTACATTCTGAAATTTTTATTTAATTTCCTAAATTTTCTATATTTTTATTTTCTGAAATTTTTATTTAATTTCCTAAATTTTCTATATTTTTATCTATTTTCTGAAATTTTTATTAATTTCCTAAATTTTCTATATTTTTATTTATTTTCTGAAATTTTTATTTAATTTCCTAAATTCTCTATATTTTTATTTATTTTCTGAAATTTTTATTTAATTTCCTAAATTTTCTATATTTTTATTTATTTTCTGAAAATTTTTATTGTATTTTTTATGTAATTTTTTTTCATAAAACCCGTTGGAGGGCCCACACTCATTTAAATTTTATTCATTTTTTGCATGGGATCGTCTTCCTATTCACCTCTCTTGCATGGGATAAATCTAACGCTGATGAAGATTCAAGGCAATGGTGGGGTCCTTTTTAGAGTAAGGTACCACCAATAGAGCAATAGGATCCTCCCCTCACTTAATCCTACACGTAGAGAAGTTGATGGCTTTTTCACACTGTACGGGAGATGGCACGTGATACAATTCCGAAAGTGGGGTGTTGGGTCTTATTGAGTTCGTTCTAGAGGAACTAAACACTAAAAATATTTGGAAAGAGAAGTCTTCAGTCCCCTTTTTTCCGAATCTTCAAATGAAAACCACCCCGAGCTTAGCAATTCCAAGATACTAATAGCAAAGTGTCCTCTATTTGACGAGAGCCTCATCTCGAAGCTAAGCACCCGGGTGGTTGGTAAAGCCAACAATGGATCAATTGATGCCGGCTCTTTGCTTCAGAACGAGATCTTTGCACTAGAGCTGCTCACAAACTTGTTGACAATGGGCATGCCTCAAACTGTAACCAGGTGAATGCAACAAACAAGGAATGTAGTGAAGTTAGTATTTCTGAGATGTAGGTAAATAGTCCTGTGGCACTCGAACAGAATATTGATCAAAAAAATGGCAGTAGCTGCTGTGACAGAATACTTGATAGTAGAGACGTTTCCATTGAAGCATGTTTCTGGGACTATTCTGGGAAATTTGATGAACTTGAGCGATTCACCAGAAAATGATATAAAATGTTGAATTTGACACAAGGTGTGCAGCTCGAACCACATGGTACAGAGTGCTGTGGATGGCAGCCAAGGCCACCTGGTGTATGGTGGTAGGAAACTCGTGGCGTTTACCAATCAACTCAATATCTCTACGTCCTAAGATGAGGATAGGATATGCCCCTCGTGGCTTACTTAATATTTCCTTCATGGAGCGAGCAAATGTCAGGGCCTAAGTTTTGTGCTGTTCAGTTCTTCCTGCACTCTGCTAATTTCTAGTGACATGATTCTGTTCTATGTCTTCACTGTGAGGCTAAAACCAGCGCTGGACGCCATCGATCTTTCGAGAAATTAGGATTTCCTCTCCTCTCAGCAATAATGGGTATCCTTGACAGGGAAATTCAGGCAAGGAAGAAGGCTAAGAGAAGTAAGAATCTATCACTTTTTCAGAGAGGGATCTTGGAGCAGAGAATTCTTCAATATGCAAGAACCGATTTCCAGAGAGAATGGTTCCGAGAGAGGAAACTCCAGAAGCTCCCTCCAAAATAAAAAAAAATCCAGAAAAAGCCTCCCTTCTCAAATTCTGATACAGTTTACATGCAAGTCGACCTCTCCACAAAGACTGAACGTATATAGTCTTCTTTCGCAATGCAAGATAATATTTGCGAGCTCGATGGGTTCGTATACGTCGTTGGATAGTTCTTCCATTTGATCGAAGATCTCACTTACACTGCCTATTAGGTGCACCAGGTTTATAAAGCTAAGCCACTCCTTTAAGTATTCCTAACTAAAAACAAGATCTCTTGTTCCTCAGAACGGATTTGCAACTTAGTCTGATAATCAATGAAGCCCGATGAACTGCAACCCTTAATTTCCCGAAATCTAATTATAACCAGTTTTTCAACGTTTACTGACTGTTCAAGACGAATAATTCAATAACTTGCTACCACATGGAGTTTTTAACATGTCTCCAGAATTGAACTACATCGGGTGCTCGTCAAAATCAATTTTTATTCATTCTTGTAAGCTAAAACTCTGTTTTGCTATATCAATTTCAGTCTGCATATGCGATTTTTAAATCAAAAGAACTAAAAACAGATTTGCAATTGACCTAACCATGTCATCTTTTCATACTTTACACATTTTAAACCTCAACATAATGTAGGGAGTACTAACGAAGAAACATGCACAGATTTGTAAGAATCATAGGAGTCTAACCTTGAGACAGAAATGAGAAGAACCGCATTTCCACTGATGAAAACTAAGAGGCAATGAAGATTCCAAAATGAGTAATCGGTTGCTGAATCCGCTTTTCTCCAAGGAGAATTCCAGAGATCAACGCCTGTGTAGAGGTGTCTCAATAGCGCTTGATACGAGCAATTTTTCCCAAAATGGTTCTGCTGAAAGTCGATTTCTTCCCAATCCTCAAAGAGTATTCCTCAAGAGCTTTTTTGTTCCCTTCCCAAACTTCTTCTTTTTCTATCAATTTTGGTGCCAAAATTCGGTTATATCCCCTCCTAACCGTCGTCCTCCCCAATTTACCCTTGGTTTCCCTCTTTTTTTTTTTTTTTTTTTTTTTAAAACAGTAACTAATCCTACCTATATTCTCACTAATCCTAACCAATTTCTAACTAATCCTAACTAATTTGAACAAAAACAAACTTTATCCTTTTCATCTTTTTATTTTCTTTTTCATTTGGTCTTTATTTTATCTTTTTTTTTTCAGATCTTTTTATTTTGATTTATTTTGGTTATTATTTTTAATTTAGGAAAATTTTTATTATCTTGATTATTCTGGAATTTTTTATTCTGGAAAAATATTATTATTTTGATTATTCCGGAATTTTTTATTATTCCGGAATTTTTATTATTATTTTTTTGTCTGTTTTCTGTTTTCTGTATACGTTTTCTGTTTGCTGTTTGTTTTTCTGTTTTCAATTGCTTTTTAATTTGTATTTTTTCGTTTTTCTTTCGTCTCCTTTTTTTAGTTAATTTTGATTTAGGACCAAATTACAAATTCATTTTTATTTTTATTTTTTCAGAAGAACTTTCAATGTCTGTTTCTGTTTGTCTGTTGTCTGTTGAATCCAAATCTTTTCTTTAATTATAATTCTAATTCATTTTGAATTTCTTTATACATTAAAATGGGTCTCGGACATAGTTGGGTGTTTAGAGATATCTATCACCTGTTCAGGTTGTACCTGGAGTTCCAAATCTTCTGAAAGTGTTTCGAGTAACGATTGACTAACAGATGTTGATTTTAAAGCTTTTTTCAGCAATGATACATGGAAGACAGGGTATATATGACAATCTGAAGGCAGTTGGAGCCTGTAGGCAATTGCTCCAATCCTCTCCAGGATCTGAAAGGGGCCATAGAACCTAGGACTTAGTTTTTCATTCAATCTCTTAGCCAAGGACTTCAACCTATATGGCTGAATCTTTAGGTAAACCCAATCTCCAGGCTAAAATTCCATATCCCTGCGGTGCTTATTCATTTGCAATTTCATCCGATTTTGAGCATGAGCCAAGTTATCTCTTAACTTCCATAATACCAGATCTCTCTTCATTGCCAATTTGTTTACTTCCTCCATTATTGATTGGATAGTTGTGCCCTTAAGTAAGACTGGCGGATCAGCTCCATACAAAGCTTTGAAAGGGGTTAGTTACGTAGAGGCATTATAGTTGGTATTATACCTAAACTCTGCCCAACTCAACCATTGTGGCCACTTTTTTGGTTTACTCCCTACGAAGCATCGTAGATAAGTCTCCAAACATTTGTTAACCACCTCGGTTTGACCATCTATTTGTGGATGATATGCTGAACTATATTCAGCTTAGTTCTAGCTAACTTGAATAATTCAGACCAGAAACCACTAAGAAAAACTTTATCCCAGTCAGAAACTATGGATGTTGGAAACCCATGGAGTCTCACCACCTCCTTAAGGAATATTTCAGCTACTTCTTTAGCGATGAAAGGATGTTGCATGAGTATAAAATGAGCATATTTGGTCAAACGATCCACAACCACAAATATAACATCCTTACCTTGAGTCTTAGGTAAACCTTCAATGAAATCCATGGAAATATCTAACCAGACTTGAGTAGGAATGGGTAAAGGTTGTAGTAATCTTGCATGGAGTGCTTGTTTCATTAACACACATCACAGGCAGCAACATATCTCTGAATATCAACCTTCATCCCTTCCCAAAAGAAAAGACTAGAAATTCGCTTATAGGTTCTAAAAAACCCAGAATGACCTCCAATTGCTGAATTATGAAATTATGAAATCAGGGAAGGAATTTTGGGAGAAGATCTGGATAGGACTAGTCTACCCTTGTAGTATAACTTACCTCCTTGCAATTGGTAATTAAGATGAGAAGAAGAGTCTACCAATAAATCTTATATGATAGACTTTAATTTGGGGTCCGCATGACTACCGTCATCCCAAGAGTCCAATTTAGGAGAGTGCATCATAGAAACAGATTCAAAAGTCATCCTCCTAGATAGGGCATTTGCAGCATTATTAGTGCAACCTGGTTTATACTTAATTTCAAAGTCAAAACCAATCAATTTAGAAGCCCATTTGAGCTATTCCTCCCCTATCAACCGTTGTTCAGTCAAAAATTTTAGGTTCCTTTGGTCAGTATGTATCACAAAATGCCTACCCAACAAGTAATGGTGCCATTTCTAGACTGCCAAGACTACTGTCATTACCTCTCTTTCATAGACAGATTTTGTTTGTGCTCTAGATGATAATGGTTGACTCAAGAAAGCAATAGGTCTGCCTTCTTGTAATAAAACTGCTTCTAAACCCTTGTTAGAGGCATCAGTCTCCATCACAAAGGTTTTAGAAAAATCAGGAACTACTAGAATTGGTAAGGTTGTTAAAGTAGTTTTCAAAAATTCTAATGCTGTTTGAGCCTTAGATCCCTACTGGAAATTGTCCTTCTTCAATAACTAGGTTAAAGGTCTAGCTATTTTCCCATAATCTTTCACAAATCTTCTATAGTAACCTGTTAAACCCAAGAAACCCCTTAACCCTTTGATGTCTTTGGGAACCGGCCACAACCTCATTGCTTCTACCTTCTTGGGGTCAACTGCTACACCTTATGCAGAAATAATATGTTCCAAATATTCCAATTTATGCTACCCAAAACTACATTTATTTCTATTCACCTATATAGTATTAACTTTCAACAGTTGTAGGACTGTCCAAAGGTGTTTTAGATGAGACTGCTCCTCCTTGCTGTAAATTAATATATCATCAAAGAAAACCAGTACGAACTTCCGTAGAAATGGTCGCAACATTGTATTAATTAGGGATTGAAAAGTAGATGGAGCATTTGTCAACCCAAAAGGCATGACAACAAATTCATAGTGCCCCTCATGGGTTCGAAATGTTTTTTTTGGTATATCTTCCTCCTTCATTCTAATCCAGTGGTATCCAGATTTTAAATCCAATTTAGAAAAAATAGTAGCTCCCCCTAATTCATCCAGTAGTTCATCTATAATTAGGATAGAAAATTTATCTAGAACAGTCACCTTATTTAAAGCTTTGTAATCCACACAAAATCGTCATCCACCATCCTTTTTTTTTTACCAAAATAATGGGACTGGAAAAGACACTTGGCCTGATTAGTCTTGTTGACAGCATCTCACTTACTAGCCTTTCTATCTCCATCTTTTGATAATGGGGATACCTATAGGGCCTTATATTGGGAATTTCAGCCCCTTCCTTCAAGACTATTACATGATCATGTTCCCTATACAAGGGCAAACCTTTTGGGTCTTGAAAGACCTTCGGAAACTCCTCAAGTATTGCTTCCACAATTGATGAAGTGGGGTTAAAATCAGCCTGAACCCCATTCAAACTATTGTATTACAGATAAAATCCTTGCCCATGATCTCGTAAAGCCTTTATCATAGATTTTAATGATGCTTGGTCCCTGGATAAGGTAGATTCTCCCTTCAAAAATTATCGCCTTTTCTACATCAGCTCCTCCTAATTGAAACAAATATTTTTTGTTGTACTGTTAACCCTTGCAGCTGCAACTCTATACCTCAGCAAACCCCTCCACACTTAATTCAATGCCCATCACCTACTTTCTCAAAATATTCTTGACTATCTGTAACTGGTAAGTGCAGTTCTTTTACTAATTTGGTGGAGATAAAGTTATAGGAAGCCCCACAATCAATCAACACTACCACATCTTTATTCCTCACTTGACCCCACAATTTCAAGGATCTTTTAGAAGTTAAGCCATTAATGTTATGGATTGACAATTGAATTGCCTTCAATTCTTCACCCTCAACCACCTCTTCCAAACTTCCTTCCTTCTTACATACATGGTCATGACTATACTTCTCATCACATGAAAAACATAAACCCCTTTTTATTTTTCCTGCCATTCATCCTGGGATAATCTCCTGCCAAAATTTCCCTTGCTTGTAAAACCACTACCAGATCTATTGTTGACAGAACCCACTATAGAACCACGTTGTGACTCATTACTACTATTAATTTTTTGACTTGACTTATATGTAACAATTTTAGAACTAGGAAAACTGGGAAAAGACCTTATCCCTCCTTCGGTTCTTACATTTCCCTTCCTTTTCCCCTTTAATATTTCCATGTTCTTTTCATCTATGGTCTGGGCTACATCCATCATCTCAACCAAGGTTATTGTGGGGTGCAACTTTAATTTATCTCTGATATCTTCTTTGAGACCATTCAAGAATATTCGTTGAAGGTACCCCTGGTCAATATTCTTTAATGGTCCTGAATACAGCTCAAATTGCTCTCTAAACTCCTCAACAAATATTGTTTGCCTCAATCCCAACAACAATTCATAGGGATTTTGCATCATGGAAGGCTGGAACCTCCTAAATCACCGAATTGCAAAAAATCTCCCAAGTAGGATTCTCAACGCTTGCTTCCCACCATTGAAACCAGCTCAATGTCTTTCCCTCCATAGCCACCATTACTGCATGCAACTTCTCCTCCTCTAATACATCCTTGATGAGGAAATAACATTCTACTTTATTTACCCATCTGATTGCATCCTCACCAGAAAATATTGGAATTTCCAGCTTTCTCCACCGATCTCCCTTAGGCTCTATTCTTGAATCTTTCCACAATTCATCCTTCTTGTCAACATTTATGGAATTCTGATCCTCATCTACACCATTAGGATTTGTTTGTTGTTGTCTAACAGAGATGCCCTCCAACAACTCCTCAATCCGCTTTAAGCGTGCTTCTTAAAGTTCTCTCCTAATCTTCAATTCTTCTTTCCATGCTTCAATTCCTCTCTCTAAAGATTCCACCCTAGCCTCCATTCTTGTTCTCACCATGCGCAGCAGTAGCTTCCAGAATCGGAAGCTCTGATACCAGTTGTAAGAACTGGATCCTATTTAAGAAAAAAAAATGTAAGAAAAAAAAAGAAAGAGTAATTCTGTATTCTTCTCTTTGAATCTAATAAAATAAAATAAAATAATTAAGTGGGTAATGAACCAAACTGTACAAAACTGATATAAGGGAATTAGAGAGTCCCTATCTCTCCTCTACCAAACCTCTTCTCAAATCCACCACCCCTTTTACATACTCCTAACTCTTATTTATCATTTTCTCTTTATTCTAATTAACTAACTAACTGACAGCTCAGCTTTTTGTTAGGCTTAATAGTTTTATCTCTTTTATTTTTATTTCTTCTAGAATACATTAATTTTATGGGAGGTCTAGCCATATCCTTTTGTTTTTAACATTTTTTTTATTTTTATTATGCATATAATATTATAAAAAAATTGGCAACATTTCTGTAGAACTGTATAATTGAAAAGGATATACGATATTATATTTTTTTATAAATTAAAAAAGTTTATATATAATAAAAAAAATAGTATCAAATACTTTTTACCAAATTTTAGATGATGTCAATATAATTTATAAAAAAATTACTTAGACTTGGATTATGATGTGTAGAATGCATTGGGCATTGAGGTGGAGGAGGGCTTTTCTCATGAATGGAAGAACTTGATAATTATTTATTTAGGTTACAAATAAGGTGTAGGATAGTTTGTATTTGGAAGAATAATAAGCTTGATATTATTATTTCAATTGGTATAATAATAAAAAAAATTTATATAAATAATATTATTTATTTATATATATTTTTTATTTAATGGTTGATAATTTTTTTAAAAGATAAAATAAATTATGTATCTCTAAATTTAAATTGATATATATTATTATTTATATATATAATTTTTTATTAATATTATGTGATTTGTATGAATATTTAAAAATATTATTTTTTTAAAAGAGAATATATATATATATATATAATATGAATAATCTTAGATTTAAATTAAAAATGAGATAATAAATTTTATATTCTATATTTTAATCGGATAAGACAACATCTTCTTTATATATAAAATGAAAGTGTTGTAAATATTCTCTTAGCTAGATTTAGATTAATGGATTAGGACCCTCTTAATATAGTTCTTTTTGTTTAGCCAATAAAATAATATCACGTCAAGTATTTATTATATTATAATTTTACCTAGTGTTTTTGTTAAAGTTTCGTTGCTTACTATTTTACTTTATTATTTTATGTTCCTCACTTCGTTTTTCTCATCATAATTATCTTTTCTCTTAATTATCATAAATAAAATTTATTGTTACCAAAGAAAAATAATATAAGTTCTTAATTATCATATTAGAAAATTTATTTATTTAATAAACAAAAAATTTGTACTTTAATTTTCAAAGTTGTTTCCTGTGTAGATTATGACAATACATCAATTAAATATTAAATCTGAGAGGTATAATATTATTACTAAAATTTTATAATATTTTTTCTAGTTTATTTTTAAATTTTTATATTATTTCTTTTCGTAATATTTTTCATTTTTTCAATTTTGTAACAAAAATATATTTGTGGGAATGCAAATATTCTTAAACCCCCAACTCATGGACGTTCAAGTCAAAGAAGACAGAAACTATAATCACCATTTCAGAGAGGACATGCGGTAAGCATCATGTCTTTTACTGGGTAAAAATTAATTCTGACGAGTTATATACAAATCTATGATCTTGATCAGTCACTTAATTTCTACTAACATTATAATCTTAATTAATTATATTATTATTGTTATTGTTATTTATTATACAGAAAAAGTAACATAAAATAATTAAAAAAGAATTTTTTATTAAAATATAAAAAGAAAAAAATTAAAAGAAATTATCATACAAACTTTTAGGCTATAAGCTAGCAGAAGTAACATCAAATTATAAATTAATGAAATAAATTTACTTACCAAACACTAAGTTGATCAAATAATTAAAACTAATATATTTCCCATGTCATATCATACACACTCAAAGTTTGCGTTTTTATTTTTTTATTTATTATTTTTTTGACAGGATTTTTTATAGTTTCACAGGCATGCCACTTCCCGCATGTTGCGACGGATATATAATAATAATTTATCCCTAACCACCTTCAATGTTCCTTCTTGTAAGCAACTGGTAGTTTCAGGGACATGCTTTAATGTGGTTTTCACAAGAGAAGTGGAAGATGCACAGGTTAAGGAATAGGGATCAAACTAAATAAAGTTGATGATTTGTTTAAAATTTAATTTAATTTAATTTAGTTTATTTAATAAATAGATAAATTTAGATTTGTTAAAAAGTTTTTATAGATAAACAAGTTAGGTTTAGATTTATAAAAAAATTTATTTAATCTATTTAGAAATGTATTTATATTTATATATTATATATTTATCTTTATTTTAATATATTATATTAGTATAATATTTATTTTATATTTTATTTATATAATATTAATATATATGTTTTAGACTTATTTAATGGTTTTTTTATCTTGTAGATATTAAATTTGTAAAATTTTTTAATCAATTATTTATATAAATTTTAAATTTATTTATTAATCTTTTTAAAAATATAGATTTTTAAACAAATTTATAGATTTTATAAATTTTAAATCATATTAGATCTTAATAAAAAAAAATCTTTAATAAACATATTGAAGTTTAAATTTTAAAATTTTTTTAAAAAAATATACTTAAATATTTAAAGTTTAACTTGATTTCGTCTACTTTCGTTTTTCTACTTTTTAGTTTTTATTTTTTATATTTTTAATTATTAAATATATTTTATATTTTAAAAATAATGAGTATATTTTTTAGTTAATATTTACTATAAAAAAATAGATAAAAAAATATAAAATTTAATAAAAAAAAATTGAGCTTTTAGCTGATAAGGCAGGTGAAAATGACGTGTTTTAATGAGTATGGAAGATGTAAGCATATTTTGGGTGTGATGAGTGATATAAGGTGGGTCCTATCACACGCCAAGGTCATTTTGAGTGAGTCATTTGTGATGTTTCACACGCCAGGGTCTGATATGTGAGATAAGTGATAACTATAAGTAGCTATAATTGATAGAGAATTTTGAGATAATCATGGCCTATATGAAAAAAATTATATATTACTACTATGAAGCATAATTGAACCAAAATATAAGAAGATTCACCAATGTCAATGCGCCAATGTTTAAGAGCTTGGGTATTTTACAATTGAAAGATCAATATTTTCATATTTTTAATAAAAAAATTATAATTTAAATTAGTTTATATTTTTAATTATATTTAATAGTTAAAATTAATTATATTCAACCTTAAACTAAATAGATATAAATATAAGAAGATCACAAACATTTTTTTTAAATTAATTATTATTGCTGTTATTATTATTCAATTATAGTCTTATATGTAAATTTTTTTTTAAATAAATCTATTAAAATTGGTCAATTTTGATCGACTAGTCTGTGAAATAAAATATGGTTTAGGTTGATAAAATTTAAATCTAAATATTTTTTGGATCAAGTTAGTCCAAAAATTTATGGATTCAAAATGAATTTGTTTATTATATAAAAAATTTGTCGATCGGGAAGCTCAAATATTACATATTTAATTATTTAAATTTTATATATTGATATAAGAATATGACTTATTTAAATTTTATTGGAATGGTAGAATTCGGTAGGAAAGTAATTATTTTACTTTAAACATTATACATATCATTATATGTTAATATTTTATTATTAATAATTTCTTTTAGTTATTATCGATGTGGTTAATAAGAGTTTTCTTAAAAGGTAATTTTTCTAGAAAATAGGAACATTGATCAATGAAAAATTGAATTCAACCATCAAAATTTTAATCTATGTTTAATTTGATTTAATATGACTTAAGTAAAAAATATGTTAGTTTAATATGGAGCTGTTCGAGCGAGCCATTGACAATCCTAATTTTCAGGAAGTGTAATTATATTTTAGATGTTAATTTAAATAAAAAAGAAATTATATTTATATTATAAATATAAACAATATTTTATAAATAAAGAAATATGAAAAGAGAAAAAAGTCTGAAATATGATGGATGATAACAAAAATTAAAAAGTGTCATAAACCATAGATTAAATATATATTACATATCTCAATATAAAAACATAGTCAATTGCATTAGTCTCAAAGGTGCAAGAATCCAGCTTTTATACTTGGCCATGCCTCAAAAGTCTATATTTTTGCATTTTGTATACTTAGGAAAGACACAGAAAGTAGAGTGCAAACTTTAGTTTAGATATTTCACATTAGGAATGTGTGAACAAGAACATAAATTCTGACTTTTTACTTATATGATGATGTGACTAAAATACCTTAACCAGAATGCAACTCATGGATCTTCCTACTAACATATGGAAAACAGTTAAACAATTCTCTCACTATAGCCTATTAGTTATTGTAATATTTCAATCAATCATAGATTTTAATAGTTCCTTAATCCAATGTTTAAATAGAAGTAGGTTAAAAAAAATAAAAAGACTGTAACTCTATTGGGAAGAAAAAGATTTGCAGGATCATAATATTTCCATAGCTTACATGTTTAATAGAAAAATGAGCACAGGGGTGGAAGATCCCAAATAGCTTCATTATTAGAGTCTTGAACAGTGTCCATATACTCTTGCACACCATTAATTGCATAAAGTGAAGCTGAAATTTGTCTTTCAACTTTGATCCTTTCAAATTCTGAAATCTCCAAGCTAGCTGTATGAGACATATTGTTTGGCATATCCACTACTTGACTAAAGGGAAAACGATCAAAACAAGGTTCAGGAAAACCCCATGAAAGATTATTGGAACCTGATTCAGACTCATCCATGAAATTGCTCAAATCAGGTCTATAAGCATCATCATCAAATAGTTGTGTATTTTGGGTTGTTAATGTTTCACTAGAAAGTGAGGAGTTTTCACATGTATCACTATTTCTTGAATTAGAACTACTAGAAGTAGTGGTGGTAGTGGTTGTGACGAATTTTGTTGTGGTAGATACAACTTCCACATGTTGGTGTTGTTTGTTATTATTACCTATTTTGTTGTTGAGAAGATTCTGAATCCGGGAAGCAAGAGGGGAATCCAAGGACACACGTGTGATGAAGTTGGTACGTGTGTTGGATCCTCTAAGAAGACATGCAGCTTCATCATAAGCTCTGGCTGCTTCCTCTGCAGTCTCAAATGTTCCAAGCCACATTCTTATCTTTTGTGTTGTGTCTTTGATCTCAGCAACCCATCTCCCTGAAGGCCTTTGCCTCACACCAACATACTTGTTTTTGTTGTTACTATTTTTACTTTTGTTTCTATTTCTCATCACTTTCAATTTCCCTCCTTTTGATGTTCTTGGCCTCAGGTGTTGCTTTGCTTGATGGAATTGAATTTCCATTACAAGTTTTGGGAGAATTTGATATAAGACCGTGTTTGGATCCACCTTGATTCAAAGACTACCAAGAGCATGTGTATGTCCCCTTTCAACGTGTAACCAAACACACCCTAAAACTAGAGAGAAACTTTCTTAGCTCTAATTTCTCACAAGGATAGTTGAAGGCTAAATTCTTCAATTTTCATGTTGTTGTTTGCAGGTTTGTGAGATCATATATGGGTGAAAAAATTGCCTAGTTTTTTTAGCAAGTGGGCATAGTATATTAATACAAGAACATTTCTTGAAATTTTTTAATTGTCCAATTAATTTTAAAAGTGTTTAATTAAAATTATGCATGATGCTGACAACTTAGCATTTTCATATTCAATTTCTCCCCTGACTTCAGAATGACCGCTATACTTGTTTTGTTTGTTGGCTTTGCATAACTGACAAAGTCAAGTTTCGAATTAAACTCCAAATGCAGGCACCAAATGGAGAATCAATTTGATATAATTTTGGTTGTATTTTAATTTTTTTTTGTCAAAAAGCGTTGTGTTTATAAAAAAAAGAAAAGAAAAGAAATAAATAAAGGGTTATATTTTTTTACGTAAATATAAAGAACAATATTCTAAACTTGTGTTTGAAAATGCTTAAATTTCAAAAATAAAATAATTTTTTTAAGTTTTCTTAGAAAATAATAAAATAAATGTTTCTTAAACTAAATTAATTCAATTACACACTAATTCTGTTTATCCTTTCTATCCCTCCTGTTAAAATACAGGTGATGGTTTCACATAAAAATTGCATCACCACTACCCTTTATTTTATTTCTTTTTCTGTTTTGCTTTCTTCCAATGATTTTGTACGGTGTTGTGTTTGAAATTTCAGTATAAACAACATTTCAGAGAAAAAAAGAAGAAGAAGAAACCACTGCTCCTTAACGTCTTAACTAGTTTTATGTTATTTTTAAATATATATAATTTTTTAATATATGGTTGATGATAGACAATGAAAATTCATACATAATTTTTTTTATTTAAAATAATAAAAATTAATAAATTAATAATATTAAATATTATATTTTTTATAAAAAAGTTATTATTTATTAAATCCTTATTGTATATCCTTATATGCATATTAAAAAGGTCAAACATAATATAACGGAATTGCGGCAATTGTCGTGTGGTATCTATTACATGTTATAAAATCCCACGCATAAATATATAAATTTTCATAAATTTCTTAAATCTAAAATATTTTCAAAAAATCAATTAATAATAGTTGAGATGTATGTAATTTAAGTCAAGACTTGAGATGAATTTGGATTATAGTTTTCAAATTACAGTGTGGTTGAACGAAAAAGTAATTCTCTTATATTTATACTGGAGCCAGGGTTTGAGATCTAAAGTTATATTCAAACACAACTTAATCATGAGTTTACCAAATACTTAAATAAAAATCAATGTAGAAATACTCTCAAGTCCAAGCTATAAAGTTTGGGGATGCGGAAATCTGTAATCTAAATATGCACTTAGATTATACATCAATACATGTGTGAAATTATTAATATCTGTAATTTTGACGAAAAAGAATTTAAAATAATTGATGGAAAAAATAATAATTAACCTACATACAAAAATGACCTTAATTTACATTCAAAATTTAATGGCAGACAATTTTTTTATTTTTAAAAATATAAAAAATTATACAATCATAAATAAAATAAAAATAGGCGTAATATATTTTTGATATATCTAACCATCATTTAAAAAAAAAATTCAAAAACAATGCAAATACTTCTGTAATCATATGTCTATAAATGGTCACTAAAAAAGAGCCTTTTTGTGAAGGTTAAATTTGACAATGATATATTCAAGTCACGCTCTAACAAAAAGAGGAAAATATAAACAAGAAGTTAGTTTTGTCCCTTCTTCCCTTCTTATTTGCTAAGTCAAGCAGTTGAAAAGATGGTGGTAATGGCATGAATGGCCTCCACATGGAGCCTTCAAAATGATCCTTCAGATGCATCCATATACTAGGACCAAGTCATTAGTCACCTCATTATATGGCTACAAACACACACACACATATATATATATATATATATATATATATATATATATATATATATATATATATATATATATATATATATATCATGCCGTGCAAACTGCGTTTGTTGTAAGTAGTAACCCTCTCTCCTCTTGAGAAATTATTATATGGTCTCAAATTATTGAATGTTTACAAAATTTTTTAATTCATACGAAATTTTAATAATATAAGAAAATAATTTTATCATCATAAATAGGTGATAATTTTGAACCGTGTGATAATTTTTTATTCGTATTACCGACAACATCTTTCTTTCTTCCTAATTTTATATTCACTTATTCTTTACTATCTTCAACTAATCCAACAATGTTTATGATTTAGAAGACATTGTCATTGTCATCTTTGTTAATTGGCTATAAGAAAGACAATAAGCCAGTTTTCTTCTTTTATTTACATTTTTATATATTTTTTCAATGATGAATTGAAATTTGATAAATAAACATTGCGTGCCACCAAAGTGTTCACATTGAATCTCAGGTTAGACGCGGATGAAATAAAGGGAAAAGGACTCAAGCATTACTATATTAAACAAGTTGGCTATCCCAAAATTCCAAAGTATGTATGTAGAGAATCATAATGATCTTGCCATTACTTATATGAAGCGACCATAATAATTAATTAATGATGCCAACAATAATTGATAGATTAACATGGCTTGAAAATTTGAAGTTGGAATTATAAAGCAGAAGTTACATCGTAAGTTTCACCACAATATCAAAAAGCACGAACTAAGTGACACGCAAGATATTTTCAATTTTTACTTTTAATTATGATTTACGAAATTATATATATGTAATGGTGAAGAGTATATTTCAACTACAAAATTAAATTTCTGAAAACAAATATATATATATATATATATATATATATATATATATATATATATATATATATATATATATATACCATATGTTACGAGGACTTTAAGCAGAAAATTTATTTTCTGTAAAAATGTAAAATATTTAGAATAATTTTTTTTTGGATTAAAATATTTAAAAACTTAAAATTAAAATTAAAATTGTAATTAACCAAATTTAAGAATTTATAATTTCATCTAAAGAGATAAATTTTTAAAAAAATTTCTATGAATCGAACAATGTTTGTCTTTTTTATATTGTAATAAATTTGAAAATATTTTTAAAAATAAACTAAATACTAAAATTATTATAATCTACTTCAATTCTTTTATTTTTAAATTTTAAATTTTGATATAATATCAATACGGATTATATATTATTATATTAATAATTTATTTCTTTTAATTTTTTATTAATATAATATAATATAATATAAAATTTTTATGGATAAAAAATATTTATAGTAATAGTTAATATATTTTTTATTTCTAAATTTTTTTAAACTAAAAACACTCTTACAATACACAAGTAAAATTTTTGTTTGTCTATATACCAATATTTTAAATATGTAAATAAATTTATTTAATTACATGAAAGAAACAAATGAAAAAATATAAAATAAATTTATATGTTTTAACCACAATCGAATATGTATTTATAATAAGAATTATGGATACATAAGTTAATTAAAAAAATATTTGGTTATTTAATTATTTTAATTACAATAATATAATTATTTTAATTATAATTTTATTATAATTATGATATTACTAAAATTACCTAAGATTTAATTTGGAATAATTTTTAATTTTAAAAATTTTAAAAAATAAATATAGTTTTAATGAACTTTTAATTTTAATTTTTAATTTTTAAAAGTTGTTGCAAAAGTGAATAAATCATTCCATTCTATCACTTTATTATAAATTCATAAAAAATAGATAAATAAAATATATTAACTTAAAAAATTAAATTCTATCAAAATAATAAAATTTTAAAAATTAAAAAATTATTATTATTATTATTATTATTATTAATAATGACAATAATATTTGTGAGATAATAATAGTAGTTTAATGGTTATGATGTAAGAAATATCATATAATTATATAAATTTTAATTTTATATATTATTTGATAATAAATATATAACATAATTAATTTTATATATTATTATCACAATATTTTTTATATTATTTAATATTTTATATATATATATAATATAATATTATAAAAACTTATATAATATAAAATTATATTATAATATAAATTAATAAATGATTAATTTTTTTTAAAATAATAAAAATAAAAATAAAAAAGTAATAAAAATTATATTTATTATTATCATTATGACTATTGTTAATATAATAATGATAGTGAATGTGACAATAATGATGATTATGATAGTGATAATGGTAATGATTGTAACATGATAATAATGATGACGATGGTGGTAAGGGATCATTTGGTAGTGGTGGTAATTATAGTGGTAGTGTAGCTTGTTAGAGTTGAGAATAAAAATATTTCAAAGTTAAAATTAACAATCAAGAAATCTTTTTTTTTTTTTTTTAAGATTTGAGCTAACATTATAAATGTGTTAAAAATCAATTCGAAACTATTTTTTTCAAATAGGTTATATTTTGAAAGCAAAAAACTAAAAACTTGTAACCACCTCAAACGTAGCCTTATTTATTTGTTTTTATCTTTCTCTAATTACAACATCATTATCCTATTTTTACAAAATCTAACACTCCTCCTCAAGCTAGAACATATGCATTAAACTTTTTACATATGTAGCTAATTCTAGGATTTCTCAAAGATTTAATGAAAACATGTTCCAATTGATCATTGGACTTGACAAAGCTAGTAATGATATCTCTAATTAAGATATTCTTTCTAATAAAATAGGAATTGGGCTAAAATTAGTTAAGATTGATCTTATTCTTCTAAACATTCATTGTGAACACATTGGACTAGCTTTGTGTTCTTTTTTCCCTGTATCTTGGGTTTTCTAAACATATTTATAACTATTCAATTTAAGGTTTCTTTGACTTTCTTTACTTTTGACCTTGTCATTGGTCCTCTAGTCCATTGTAGGAGATCATTATCTTTGTTTCTTTTATTATTTATCATTATTTGTTCTTGGTTCTTATCAATCTCTCCCGCTTTAATTGAACTCCTTCTCCAATTATGATCTTCTTCACCTACATCAAAAGAAAACAAGTTAGAAACATTGAACGTTGCGTTCATCCTGTACTCACCAGGCAAGTTATTTTATAAGCATTTTCATTCATCTTTTCTAACACTTAGAATGGTCCATCTCCCCTTGGTAGGAGTTTTGATTTTCTTTGCGAGGGAAGTCGCTCCTTTCTTAGGTGAACCCAAATCCAATCTCTGGGTTCAAACACAACTTTCTTTTGATTTTTGATTGCATGTTGAGCATAATGTTCTATTTTTTTTTTTCTCAATTTAAGCCTTAACCTATTCATGGAACTTCTTCATAAATCCAGCCTTAGATTTTCTCTCTGTATGCTCAAAAGAAAAAATGTTAGATAAAGATAACAAATCAAGAGAAGTTAGAAGGATAAATCCATAAGAAATTTCGAAAGGAGAATGTTGTTTAGAGCATTATCACCTTATTGTAAGCAAATTCAACATATGGTAAAAAAATTTCTCAAGATTTAATATTGAGTTTACTAACAACTCTAAAAAAAGTAGAGAGGATTTTATAGACGATCTCAGTTTGCCCATCAGTTTGAGGGTGACAAGTAATAGAGAATACAAGGTTTGTTCCATAAAGTTCTTCATAAATAGCTAAGGTATTAAAATCTGAAATAATATTCCTTGTCATTCCATGAAGTCTCACTATCTCCTTGAAGAACAAATCAATTACATGACAAGCACCATCAACCTTCTTGCAAGGTATAACATGTGCTATATTTAAGAACCCATCAACTACCACAAAAATTGAATCATTTCCATTGTTAGTCTTGGTAATCCTAAGATAAATTCCATAGATAAGTCTGTCCAATCATGGTTAGGAATAGGTAAAAGAGTATAAAGCCTATGAGTCATTACTAATTTTATCCTTTTGCATATGATACATCTTTTACAAATCAATCTTATCCTAATTATACCCTTCTCTTATCCTAATTTGATGGTATCCACTTTTCAAATCAATATTAGAGAAGAAACAAACACTATTCAATTCATCAAGTAAATCATTAAGTCTAGGAATAGGATATCTATACTTAATTGCAATGTTGTTGATGATCCTACAATTTGTGCACATCCTCCATGACCCATCCTTTTTGAACACCAAAACTACAGGTACTGCATATGGGTTTAAACTTTCTCTAACCTATCCTCTTTCTAACAGCTACTCTATTTGTTTTTGAATATCCTTTGTCTCTTAAGGGTTGCTCCTATATACGAGTCTATTAGGTAGAGAAAATATTAGGAGTAAGATCAATTTGATTTTCTATTCTCCTTATTGGTGGCAAACCATGAGGCATTTCTTTGGAAAAAGAACATCATTGAATTCCTGAAAATAACAACAACATCACTAAACAAAAAGTTAGTCTTAGATTTCAAGTAAGAATCCTTGCACAAAAAGAAATAAAGGCTGATTAGGCAAATAAGTCTTCTTCACCTCACTTTTATTAGCAAATAGACTCTCTACCTACCTCTCTCTCTCTCTTCCTTATTCTTATTTTTCTTTTCTATCCTTCCTTTCATTTAAATTTTACCCTCAAAATCAAGGACTTTGTTCTTCACCCTCTTTTTCTCTCCCTCTAAATTCATGATCCTTATACCCTCTTTTTGTTTTCATTTTTATTTAATTCTCACACACTTCTCTAGGAAATAATGGTATAAGTGTTACCTTGTAAGAACTATGAATAAAAGAGAATTTGTTGCAAAATTCATCATGTTAAGCACACTTATCAAAGTGCTAAGGCTTTCAAGAAGGATATGGCTTATTCCTATGGGAACATTATCATAAAGGACTTGATCTTCATACTTTTCAATGTAGAAATTAACCATCACTTGTTGATTTACCACCAATTCATTATCATCGCTTAGCCATTAGAGGTTATATGGTCATGGATGTGGTGCAATCTTTAGGTTCAGTTTGGTTCTCCTCGTACTCCTTAAGTGGACTTCTCAATAATTTCTTCACCACTAATAATCCAACTTGTGCATAAGTTGTACCATCATCTTTCTCTTCACTTGAATAAGATGAGGAAGAATTAGAATCTTTGCTGGTAATGTTCTCATTATCTCTCATCACCATAGTTTTCTTATTTGGGAAAATCCAATATGCACTCTTCCTAAAAACTTGAAGTATTTCATATCTTTAATTTTAAAAGAAGTAGTGGTAGTAAGGATACACTTTTTAGTACTTATTGTTTCCTAGGGTTAGAAAAAGAACCTTCTTTTTTTGTTTATTTTTCCAACATGAAGAATAGAGAGAATTGATGGTTTCTTCGTAGAAC
The DNA here is from genome assembly GCA_026541065.1 of Canavalia ensiformis. Classification (NCBI taxonomy): domain Eukaryota; kingdom Viridiplantae; phylum Streptophyta; class Magnoliopsida; order Fabales; family Fabaceae; genus Canavalia; species Canavalia ensiformis. The sequence continues at coordinate 426,178 of JAMKYM010000270.1, read as the reverse complement.
CCTTCTTCTTCCATTGTTGCTTCACCTTCATGGCTTGATGAACCAAGTCTTCAAGCTCCATATAATGTTGCAACTTCATAATATCACTGATGTCCCAATTTAGGCCATGGAGTAACCGAGTGATGGTTGTCTTGCTATCCTCCACAATTTTGGTTCACTTAGATCAAGATTTAGGATTATAACATAAACAAGTCAAATTTAGGATTTCAATGATGTAAAAAATAGAAGATAAAAAAATGAAGGAAAGCGTCACACCTTTAATTCTACAAAGAAATGAGAGCGATAAGCTTGATGTACAGTTACTGTAAGAGTGCAAGAAACCTTGATATGATCCAAGCAATGGTTCTTTCCAAGATCCTTAAGAGGAACAAAAGTTCTCTCAAAGAGAAAAACCTCAATTCTTATTAGCATAAAAGCAACCTCCTTAAGAAATTTTACATTAGTATTTATATTCAACTAAAACCTTAAATGCTTAGTAGCCATTATAGCATGGTCCACCAACATATTAAAAGAAAAGTAAACAAATCCTAAAAAATATTAATAATCATTACAGTAAAACCTATTAACATGATAAACTAAATTCACATTATTAATTACTAAGTAAACATAAAGTTTTGGCCGAAAATATAAATGAAATAGAAATTGGGCTAAAATAAGTTAAGTTTAGTCCTATTATTCTAAATCTCTAGTATGAACATAATGTGATAGCCTTGTGTTCTTTTCTTTCATATCATGGGTTTCTTTAAACATATTTATGACTAGGATTCTTTGTCTTTTTTTACTTTTGACCTTATCATAGGTTCTCCAAGTCCTTGTAGGAGATCCTACTTTTTATTTCTTTTATTTTTTATCATTATTTCTTCTTGGTTCTTATCAATAAACCTCTGAAGGATGAGTTGGTTGTGTCAAAAACTCCACTAGAGGACAAAAATGAACAAGTGCTTAAAAAGAAATAAAAAAGGTTGTACAAGTAGATGGAAGACTAAAGAACATGTGATACTAAAAATATGTAACGTCAAGAGAGATAAGATAATGATGAAACGTAGGATAAGAAAACTTGTAACCTAAGAATACACATTTGTGTGAACAAGAAAAGATTTTATCGATTCCAGGATTAACATTAAGGATAAAACAAGTAGATCCAAAGATGTAATGGATAAAGAGACTGATATGAATACAAGATTGGGAGTGAAGTTTTCCTACTCAAAATAGAGGAAGACATTTGGTTGATAAGATAGCAAGCGGTAAGGATATAACATCATCCCAGATGTGGAGGAACATGAGCATCAAGTAAGAGTGTATTAGTTTCAACGTGATGTCTATTTTTACCTTCAACAATCTTATTTTGTTGAGGGGTATAAGGACAAATTTTTTTATGGTGAATCCCATGCGAAGCCATAAAACTATTAAAAGAGTTATACATATATTATTTTACATTATCACTTTGTAATATATGAATAAGAATACCAAAGTGAGTTTTTATTTTATTATAAAAAGACTAAAAGATAGAAAATAACTTAGAATGTTCTTTCATTAAATAAATCCAAGTACAACAATAAAATCCTCAATAAAAGTGACAAAGTATTTAGATTCTAAAGTAGAAAGGAAAAAACTAGGATCCAAGATATTTAAATGAACTAAACTAAAAGAGGACGAAGCTCGACTAAGGACATAACTATGTTAGAAACCACAAACATGCTTACCTAACTAAAATAATTCATAAGCTAAGAAATATAACATGGTGAGATTTGACACTAATTGCTTTAAGTTGGCAAGGCTGGGGTGATCTAGTTAAACATGAATCATGAGCGGAAAGTCCACCATGAAGCCAATATGAAAAGATGTTTTGAGCTGGTAGAAACCTCAAGACTCACATCCATAGCAAATCATCCTCCCCGATCTTCAGCCATGTAAAGTAATAGAATCTTTTACAAATGAAACAATACAATCAAAAGTGTGAGTGAAACAACTAGTATACAATAAAGGACATTGTTAAAGGATATGGGCATAAAAAGGAGAACAATATCAATACTTTGAGGTTGTGTTTGGGAACCATTAGCTATGGTGATAAAATATAAATAATCAAAATGGAAAATGTTAAGTAAAAAAGATTGATTACCTTTAATGTGATTGGTGGCCCGATATCAAGAATCTAACGATCTAGAAAGGAAGAATGATAAAGGCCAACAAAAGAATTACCGATGTTTGTATTTGACATAAAAAAATTGAAGGCTTAACATATCTCACATTACTTCAAAAATTCATTATAAGAGACAAATGATGCGTGAGAGATATATGATGGTTCAACAGGAACAGGAGAGACCTGCGAAGTAATTTGAGAAACATTGGTTATATGGGGAGGGCGACCATGAAGAGTGTAACATTGATAAATTGTGTGGCCAAGCATATGACAATGATCACACTTTAGTCTAAATTTTTCTAGTTTATGAGGATGAGCATGGTCATTCTGATGAGACACCAAAGCTGAGGAGTCCACAAGAACATGAGAAACAACTACCTCTATCTTAGCTAGGACATAAAACAAGATGGATCAAATAGAATCCATGGTAGGAATGGTAGGATATTAGAATCTGGCCAGAAACATGAGAATAAGCCTTCAGTAGGCCATATAAGGCCAATAACATAAAAAATTGTTGGTGTTGCTCAAGATCTTTAGTTGGACTAACAGCAAGGGATAAGATCTCATTAAAATCATGAAGGAGGTTAGAGATCTTACCCAAATAAGTATCCATAGAGTCATCAAGGAAGCGAACACAAATAACTATCATAAGGTCATGACAAACCTCATAGAGATGTTGAGTGTTATTGGTATAAAATGACTTTACCTTAGTCCAGATGACTTCATTATCTTATGAACATGAAAGAATAGAACGTATAGAAGGATGAAGGATAGTCTTAATGATACAACAAAGTTGGGCATTAGTTTTTCTCCAATATGCATGATCAACCTCAACAATATCAACAACCTTAGTGGTAAGGTGGGGATCATAATCCGTTCTTATAAGTCAAAGACGAAAGTTAAAAGTCTAAAAAACATACTTTTTACCATCCAACTGCTTGGTAGAAAGATGAATAGTGACATGGTGGATGAAGACAGGAACCTTGACCTTAGGAGCATTAAAGGAGACCATGATTATCAAGTAAGATGAAGACCTAAAACTACAAAGAAAATATAGTTAGCTAGAAATTTTTTTGTTAATGGATAATGGGGTCTAATAAGTATGTCACAAATTAGAATCATTTCTCATTATACTCTAAATACCATGTTAAAAGAGAAAAGTGATAAAAGTGATAAGATGTAGAATGGATCCATGTATTTTAACCACCTAAAAAACATGTATTTATAGTAAGGATCATTTATACAAGAGTTAATTACAGAGATATCTGGTTACCTAATTACAACAATTACAACGACATAATTTCTTTAATTACAACATTTCTATAATTACGACATTATTATAGTTATTATATTTATTTGTATTCATCTTTCTCTAGTTAGAAAATAATTAATACCCTATTTACATACATCTAACATAGCTAAAAATTTTATTTAATTTTTAATAAAACTTTATTATATAATCTTATGTTTGTTTTTAATAATTTTTTTTATTAATTTATAAATTAAGTATTATATTAAACATAATATATTTTATTTTGTAAATATAAAAATTAATTTATTTTTTATTTAATAGTTAAAATAATTTATAAAAAATTATGATCCTTTAGAATTATTAAATATTTGAATAAAATTTAAATTAATCCATTCAAATAAAAAAAATTAAAATACTTTAACGAAATAAAATATTTTAAAATAAAAATTCCAATTTTATATATTCAAAATTATTTATATTAAAATATCATATATAAACAATAAAGATAATTATTGTTTAGATTCGTATAGACTAACATAACACAAGCTTTGCCTAAATAATTACTTAGGAGAATTTGTTTGACCTTTCATAAGGAAGTATATTGAACATATTTAATATTTTATTTAAAATTAATATTGTATAAAGACTTCATTTAACAAGATCTCGTAATTAAGTTTTTCAGTTTTATTAACCTTTAATTTTTTCTTAAAAAGATATACTTATCTTTTAAATTTTTTTAACAAAATACGTTTTATCTTAGTATATGATTGATAAATTACTTAAATAAATTTAACTATATTTAAAGTAAACCAATCTAGTATATATCGATTTTTAAAAAATATTAAGTCATAGCCAATTTAGTTGAACATTTAATTTTTTTTAATTTATTTATTAAATAAGTTAAATTAAAATACGTCAAAAATAAATCAAATCGTAAGTTTTGATTCAGTTGTTTGACTTATTTTCCCTATCTATCCTATCTTTTAGTTTGAAAATATATAAATATTTATAATTTTATTTTTATATTTAAGTTTAATTAAATAAAAATATGATATTTTATAAAAAAAAATATAATGAAATGAGTAGTGTTAGCGTCTATATAACATGTTAAACTTCTTTCGTTAAAAATATCATACGATATTCTCGTAGATAGAATTGTCCATTAAAAAAACAAGGTAAAAAAGTGTCATATACCTATGAAAACTTTTAGTAACAAGGATTAAAAAATTTTAGATATAACTTATATATACTTATAGATTTATAGTTAATTGAAATATAAATATTATATATGTATTAAGGTTTAATTTTATCCTTATTTAAGTTAGTGATAGATTTAAAATCATAATCATAAATAATATATATTTTTGGATATACAATAAATTGTAGGAATAAATATCATATACTTATAGTACACTATAAAAAAAATATGTTTTTTTCAACAGCTGTTTTTTATGGTTCAATAATAATCGTCATTGTAGGAGTTATTTGACGATTTAGAAGGTAGGTGTCTTAACTGTTGTAGGTTCAAAGAAGTTGGAGCGATTCCTTGTTGTTTAACAATAATTTTGTCTTTGCGAAGTTTTATAAAAAGGTTTGATTTTCATTTTCACCATCTCCTTAATCTTGGGATTACAAACCAGATTTTGTGCCTTAAAGTTATGTAACTCTATCAAATCATTTAACCTAAAATTTTAAAATTTTCTCAACCTTTCTTACACTATCGTATCATATTTGTTAGGCGAAGGCATGAGCTATATTCGCTCAATCTAAGCTACAAGATTGAGCCATTTTCTCTAGTTGTCTAAGGTATGTTTCTTCTCCCTGATATACATGTTTCTCTTAATTTCTCTTAATCGGATGTTATACTCCCTCATATCCTATTCTAGTTTTATTAGAGTAATTCATACTCTCAATGTTGCTAGTTGTGTTTAGGGATATTGAAGTAATTATTCATTATGTAAAGTAGGTTTCTATTTTTGGTGAATCTTGGATAGAAAAATAATGAATAAGGTTATGATTATTCTAAATCTATCCTTGCATAACCAGTTCTTAAACTTTTAATTTTTTTATTATTATGATTTAGTTTTGTTTATTTGTGATGCAAAGGTCAAAAAAGGTGACTCTTTTGAATTAATTGAGGTTGCAATTTGATGGAGAATGAAGAGGAATGAATTCGGGTTAGGTTTTTGGAAGCGCCACCTTTTATGAAGGATGAGCTTCTTGTTTGACACCATGAGCAGCCACGGATGAGGAGGTTCCTCAACCCTAAGTCCGATTCTAGAGAAAGGACAAGAAGAGAATTGATCTAAAAAATTTGGGTGAAAACTCACAATTTCATTCAAATGGACCTTAATATTGAAAATTACACAAGTAATGCCTTTATATAGAAAAAAATAGAGGAGGTGCAAAATGGAGGGAAGAAGGGGTAGATTTGAATCGAAATTGGGCTTGGATTTCAGCCCAATAATGGTTCCTTCTTTACTTCTCAATACCACCTTAAATTGGGCCAAAGAAAGCTCAAAAGTCCTAAGCTAAAATACAGAAAAATTGGGTCTAAACCTATACATATTTTGGTCCGCCAGAATCTAAAATACAAGAAACATCCTAAGTCTTAGTCTAAGGTGTGAAAATTTATGGAAAAGATGTTTTGGGTTTGAGAAAGCCCTTCTTGAAGGCCTAAGAAGGCTCCCACTTCCTTCGCAACTTTCAGGCTCTTACTCTTGTAATGGGCCCAATGGCCCAATAGGTCCCTGCAAAAAATGGCCCAATAATATATTTTTATTATGAAACAATGTCAATATAAGAAAAAATTTGACAAGATTGAAAGAAATAAATGAAAAAAAGAAATAAAGAATAGTTGTTATATTATTTGATTCACATAGAGAGTGTTTATACTAAGGTGCTTATCAGGTGGGTTTGGGTAGCAAATTCCAGAACCGTCATAAACCATCCCTTTCATGTTTATCGATCATTTTCGTCCAATAATATAGTCGGGTTATGCGAGTAACGGGTAGTGTAATTGAGCTAGTTGGGTTGGACTTACATTATGGGGTCAACAAAAACAAATTGTAATGCTGAATTTTAACGTTGTTTTAACAATTTTTTTATTGTTCAAAAATGGTTGACCTATTTTATTTTAATGTTCAAAAGGTATGAATGTGTAAAACTGGAATTTTCACCTCACCAACTTTTAAAATCTTATATCATAATATATAACTCTAATTTTGAATCAACTCTAAATATACTTAAATTTATAATTTCATTATCCATTTACCCATATGCAAAATATCATAAATAAATAAATAAACTTAAATTTAGCTCAATTGGAATTTTAATCTACATATTGTCGCAACCGTAATTTCGACGAGACGATTGTCGCAACCGCAATTACAACGAGACGACGAACTCGCTAAAATTTTGAAAATGAATTTTCTTGATAATGTGGAGCCGCCACCAAATTTTTATTTAAGGAAAAATATTTGGAAAAACCCTAACTTAAGGATGAGATTTAGGTTCGGGAGTCGGTTACGAATGGGGAAGGTGTTAGGCACCCCATTCACCCGTTCCAAAGAACGGTACCCTTAAACTAAGTGTGTGATTTATTTAAAAAAGGTTTGATCCCTTAGCTAATGTGAAAATGAATAAATTGATGGAGGTTAGCCTTACAAGACTTGATCCTGCTCCTACGTATTCACCGGTGCAATGGAAAACTCAAGGCTTATGTAGTTCTGGTTTGTGAAGGCTTGACCTTCAAAAAGCGCTTGAGAAAAGAGTATTTTAAATATTTCGTTTTTTTTGAAAGTTTTATCTTTGGGGAGGGATTTTTGGTCCACTCATGCATAAGGTCCGAGGTGGCTAAGGCAGTACGGGGACCTATACGAACCCCTAAATGTTGAACAACAGGTAAATCGCCAGCTCCCCATTTAGAGTCCATTGCGTGAGACCTAGAATCCCAAAATATTTAGAAAAAGAGATTTTTTAAGGATTTGAAGGGGACCTCAAGTCCACTCATGCACAAGGCCCGAGGCGGCTAAGGCTGCACGGGGACCTATACGAACTATTAAATGTTGAACAACGGTAAACCGCCCGGCTCCCCATTTAAAGTCCATTGCGTGAGACTTAAAAATCCCAAAATATTTAGAAAAAGAGACTTTTTAAAGTTTTGAAGAGAAATGGTTTGCAAATGATATTGATCCTTGAGTAAAAGAAAACTTGAATTTAAGAGAAGAGTTTCATTTTTGAACTTTGAGGTAATATTAGGGTTAAAACGGGATTTTGGTGTAGTTTTGTAATTAGTAGGAATTTTGGGGCAATTGGGTAATTATTAGAAAATTTGGAATTTATCTAGCAATTACAACATTTGTTTAATGAATAATAGAATCGCGGGATTTTATGAGATTTCATAGAATCTATTGGTCTATTAGAAATTTGTATATCTTGTTTTGATAGATAACTAAATATGTATTCTTATAGTTATAGACAATTTTTTTTTGCTATCTGTATATACCTAGATTAGATAATGTTGTTTTGTTATCTTATAAGGTTCTAACGAATATTTTTTTTTTCGCGGGCGAATATTTACTCTTTATTATCAAATTCAGATGTAATGTAGGATTAATCAAATTCCCTGAGGGTAATTTAGTAAATTACTGGACATGGGACAGACTCGGCTGATGCTTGGGCAAGAAAAGGAGAAGTGTGGGAGGTGTGGTTCGAACCCGGAGTCTTGGGCTTGCTGGTTAAGCATTCTGCCAACTGAGCTACTCCAACTCGTTATTACATCCCCTTTCATTTCTGCATTATATCTACTGCATGGCGATATGTCTGTTTTGCATGCATGCATGCCTTCATTGGCTGAACACTCGAATATATCTTGAGCCCTGTTACCCCCAGTCTAAGTGAATGTCTCTTCCTTTTACCACCTAGTTTTTCAAGCTTAGCATAGGGCCATTAATGAGGCTTATGGGGCAACCTTGTTCCCCTTTCGAAACCACCTTAGTGACCTTGATAACCTCTTAGCTTCCCTATAACTCATCCCTATGATAGGATGCCATGCTCGCTTCTTAGATTCAAGTTAGACCAATATGCAAGGGTAGGGGCCATAGCTACAGTTTCCTCCTCTATTAGGAAACTCCTTACGATGCTACTAGGGTTCTTAGGAACTACCTTTCAAGATGATCAACTCCAATCGGGTAATCAACTCCAATCTGGTGCGAATGAAAGGGAACATACTTAAGCTATGTCTCAGGTGGCGATGGTTCTACTTCTGCATCATCTAAAAGGTTATGACAGGACAGTGGTACATGCGAGATTTTCTCCTCTATTGGGTCTCATATTGTCTGTAGGTGCTTAACATTTGCTGGGGAAGAGTTTGAAGAATTAGTTCCTTCTGTGAGGGCTGAAAAGTGCCCCTGCTACCCCTCTCATCCCCTGTTCTATGATAAGCAGAGAAGTTTCTAATCATCTAGGCTGTTTGCCCCAGCCAAGACCAAGGGAGAACCTTCGTCTTTTGGACCCTTTTCAGCTCACATCAGCTCCCCTGTTTTTCCTATGGCAGAATAGAGCATCCTTCCTAGTTCTTTTTACTATGCTTACATCCCCTTTCGGCCGAATCCCATGGAAAAATTGGAACCTACCCTGAGGGTTGTTTAACAGAAAGCTCGAATTATCCTATTCAATCTATTGATCATGCATAACAAGGGGTTCAAGATCGAGCATATCATTGTTACAAACACTTCATACGCTATTACACAAGATTATCATATAAACCGAGCCTTAGACCAAACGAACTCTACACTATCATATCAAGAATTGATTCCAATCGATTTGTACCAATTTTAAAGCATGTATTCCTTGATGAATTTCTTGATTTAAATATAACAAGAAGATCTTGGAGAACCTTTAGCGCAAGCACCAGTAACTAACCTGCTGCAGGGTCCAGGAGATCGAGCTCCTTCCTGTGACGATGAGTGTCTCCTTCTTGGTTATTATTTCACTCTTCTTCAAGCAGGGGTTCCAATTTTCAAAACCTAGTCATGGCGGAGGAATCTACTCAAGAACGTAATTGCAGAGTTTCTTGATTTGTACCCAAATTTCCCTCCTCCCTATCTTCATGCGATCCTAATCCTCTTCCTCAGTTTTCTTCACGAGGTTTCCCAGTAGTTAGTGGGTAAATTCTTCTTTGAAAATCCCTCCTTCTCCGAAAGCTTCCTCCAAAGAAAAGAGCTCGTCTCTCCAATTTTTAGTATTAAAAAAAACAGCCCCCCAAAACCTCTCACTACCCTGTTTTTATATCTTCAGAAAACCAACCCCCCTTTTTTGGCTTTTGTTTTTTATTTCCTTTTTTTTCTTTTCGTTTTAATTTTATTTTCATTTTACTTAAATTCTGAATTTTCATTTTTATTGTGTTTTATTCTTCCTTTTGTTTTGATTTTTTTAGTTTTTAGATGCTTTCTTTTTGTTTTTTTGTTTTGATTTTTTTAGATTTTCTGATTTTATTAATTTTGTAATTCGTTTTGATTTTTTTTTTGGATTTTCTCATTTTATTTATTTCTAGATTTTATCATTATTTTTTTGATTTCGTTTTTTCTTTAAATCCAGAATTTATTTTTATTTTTAATTAATAATCTTTATTTTTTCAATTTTATTTTTCTTTTTATTTATTTATTTATTTTTGAAATCTTTTAATTTTATAAATTTTTTCTTTCTTTTTTAAAAAAGCTTAATTAAAAAGTGATTTTATTTTATTTTTTTCAGATTTTAATTTTTTCCAGAATTTTGTTAATTTAATTTTTCAGAATTCTTTTTAATTTTCTTTAATTTTCCAAATTTTAATTTGTATTTTTCAGAATTTTTTAATTTTCTTTAATTTTTCCTTTTTCTGATTTTTATTTCTGGTTTTATTTAAAAAAATTCTTTAATTTTATTTCGTTTTGATTTTATTTTATTTTTTTCTATTTTTTATTTCTTTAGTTTTTTTTTTGAATTTTATAAGAATTATTATTTCTCTTTCCTGATGTTTTAATTAGAAATTTTTAATTTTTCTAGTTTTTTATTTTATTTTTGTCTTATAGGTTTTTGATTTGTTAAGTAATTTTCTCAATTGTTTTTTTTTTCAGATCTCTAATTTTGTTTTTTACCAAATTTTTCATATTCTGATTTCTTATGGACATTTATTTATTTTTCTTTTGTTCATCTTTATGTATTTTGAATTTCTTGTGATTTTTAACTTAGGTTCATCCATTGATTAACTTGAATCGGGCCTCGGACATAATTGAGTGTTTACACATATTACATGATACACAACATTACACATTATTTTTGAATAAACACAATTACACAAGAAAATTACACAAAAAAAAAACTTGAAATTAATTTATAAATTATAAATTGTCAACAAACATTGATTGTTACATCCTTGTGGGCATAACCATCAATTATCTGCAAAATGAAGATAAAATTAAATTAGTTAATAATATATTGAAGATAATATAATCAATAAAAAAACCACTATAATAAAAAATTAGCATACCAATAAAAGTAGAATCAATAATCAACATGAGTAGAAAGTCATGAATATTGAATAAATATTTTTTTCCTGTCAAAGGCATACATAAACAAAAATCAGAGCTACAACCCAAGTACACAATAATTAAGAAAAAGGTCATTGAATCATCGGATGTAAATATTGTTATTAAAGCATATAGGCATCATTCATTCATTCATTCATCACTTATGCATCATTAATTCAAAAATTTCCATTGTTAGACATACATAAACAAGAATCATAATATTAGATAATGCATAGGTAATAAAGTATTAATTAATAGAAATTGTGAAAGATAATTAAATGTTTGAAATCAACTTACTTTAGAATTATTGTTAGCAAAGTTTGTGACTTTGTGTTGTGAGCTTTAATTCAACGTAAATCCCAATAGATAGGTCAATTTTAAAAACCATCAATTATAATTGAGTAAAAAAAATAGATTCTAAAAAGTAAAAAATGACATATTTAGAATGTTGTAAAAGGGAAGAAACAATGAAATAATAGTTAAAAAAATCTTAAAACTTATGTAAAATATATAATTAAGAAAGAAAGTGAATTTAATGTTTTACTTTTTTGTATCACCTAAGGTTACTTGGTTGTGGCTATGTGCAAGACCCTTCTCCCACTCCAATTCCACCATTAGATCCATTTTTTTTCAAAGTTTTCCAATTCTTCAAGGCACATATACAAGTAACAAATACAATTAATAAATAAATGAATAACAACATTAAAGTTAGCAAAACAATAGATAAAATAAAAAATACTTGATAATACTTTTTCTTAAAGTTCCAAATCTTCACTGAATAGGCAATTCAATTTTGTGTATAGATTATAACCTCATCCATTTGAGGGGATAGAGAACTTATAAAGGTGTCCAACACCCTACCCCTTATGTTAAAAGTACTCTCTAAAGCTACAGTGGATACTAGAGTGACTAAGATATCTAAGGTGGACAATATGGGGAAACAAGAGTTGTTTGTTTCCACCATAAAAGTATGTCAAATTTCTCATCATAATTAGGGATGGAAGTAAACAAGACCGTCCGAGAAGGGCTTACAGCTCGGCTTGTTTAAAGCCTAACTTGACTTGAATTGTTTAATAAATAGATAGGTACATGGTTGTTAAAAAGTTCTTTTGGATAAACAAGTTAGGCTTAGGCTTACAAAAAAGCCTATTTAGCTTATTCAAGGGTCTGTTTATCTTTACATATTATATATTTATATTTATATTTATATTTATTATATTTATTAAAATATATTATATTTGTATAATATTTATTTTAATATATTATATTTATATAATATTAATATATTTACATAATTTGTAAACCTTTTAAACAATTTATATATATATATATACATATATATATATATATATGTTTTAGACCTATTTACTAGCCTTTTTATTTTGTAGGCTTTAAGCTTGCAAGCTTTTTTAATCAATAATTTATATAGACTTTAAGCTTATTTATTACTTTTTTTGAAATGTATATTTTTAAACAAGTTCGTAGGACTTTTAGGCTTTAAATCAGGTTAGACCTTAACAAAAATAAAAAACCTTTAACAGGTAATAAGCATAGGCTCATGTCTCAAAATTTTAAACAAGTCAGACTTGAACACTTAAAGTTTAGCTTGACTTGGTCTACTGTCATTCCTAATCATAATCTACTCATGATCACTCAGGCATCTCTCAAGTTCATTTCTTGCATCAGTTGAATTTTTTTTTCCTTAAATGCTATCTAAAAGTATTAGTTCTAGAAGTATGGCTAGCAACTGAACGAGGGGTGGGTTCAACTAAACTAAATTGAACTAAATGTTCAGAGGATTGAGTAAGACTATGTTGCTGCTCATGGAGAACAATATACCATTGGTAGAGTCTAGACATATTTAACTTCACACTAAAGGCTAACTCAACCAAAAACTCATTCTTAGTTGGATACATATCACGAAAGCACCACTCAACATAGTTAAACTTAAACATAGGATCAAGCATGACTCCAAAATAAAGAAGGTTATTTTTATGAATAACTTGACCCTAATACTTATCATTCTTTTTTTCATCTCATGCCTCATAGTAGTAAAAATAGTATTGAGATTCATAGAGGCTTGACTCAACTTACAATAGATAAGTGACATCTTATGGAATGCAATATGATTTGTTAGATGAGTAAAGACTGAAAAATACATTAGTGGCATCATAAAAGAATTGAACACCTTAGCATTCTCCCAATCAAAACTAGATGGTGTAATTGCTGCCTCAAAGTATTCCCTAAAACTAGAGTCCTCAAACTCCAACTTATCAAATGTAGCTTAATATTTTTCAACTGGCTCTAGCATTTGATAAGTTGAGTTCCATCCAGTAGGAACATCTAGACTGACTAGTTTCTTACATGAAATCTTAGAATAAGCAACACATTCTTTAAATTTGGCTAATCTTTGGGGTGAGGACTTAACAAACCTAATATGATTCCGAATGCTGGATATTGAGGGTTGCATCCCTTTAACCTATCATTTACCAGCAGGTTAAGGATGTGAGCACAACACCTCATGTGAAAAAATTCATCATTTAAGACTAATGCATTGAAAGAATTTTTTTAGATAATTAATGGTCACATCATTAGAAGAAGCATTGTCAACAGTAATTGAAAAAACATATTTAATTTTCTATTCTCTCAACACTTCTTCTACTTGTTTTCCTATTGTCTCACCCTTGTGGTTAGCAATTATTGAAAAAAAAAGATTATTTTTTATTATAGTTCTACTCATTATCAATAAAATGAATGGTCTAAGTTAAATAATTCAAGTTCTAAACAAAAGTCCAACAATCTGTTCTTAACAAAACTCTCCTATTATTGGATCTAAAGAATGCCCTTAAGTTAATTTTCTTATCCAAATACAATTGATAGCAATTTTTTGCTAGTGTGTGTATAGATGGTAGGCTAAATCGGGACTGCAACTGCTTGCAAAGGAGTTCTGAAACCCTCGCCGTCCATAATTTTAAATGGTTGTTCATCTAGGATGTTGACAAGAGCCTTCTTACAAGCCTCGACATTAAATCTTTGGCTAACAACGTGCAAACTTGAACTCTCTCCACTCTTATTAGTCCGAAAGAATAAAATTCTTTGAGTAGGGTCATTACTAATAGCATAAGTGTATTTAAACATCTTATAAGGTGTGAAGACATGGAGAAGGTGCCATCGATCTTAGGATGACACTAAAAGCTTTTGCTACAATATTTCCAAGTAGCTTGAGGTGTAGCACTTTCAGTTACAAGCAATTTGTTGCAATGGTCCCAAACATGTGAAGTGGATCCAGTTCCACTTGCATTTGACTTCCTTTTTCTGGAATTTTTAGGGTTTAGTTAGGATTGATCAGGAACAACAGTTTCATTTGTTGTTTATGGATTTCCACCAACATCCGTAGTTGATGGTTGTTCAGTATTGGAGGTGAGAAGATGTTGACTAGACTACTCCATACAGTTAGAATGAAGAAGTCATAGTCAATTATTAGCAACTACGACTAACTATTAAGATAAGAGGAACTTATGCTGATACTGTAAACACCCAATTATGTCCGAGGCCCTAATGTCTAAAAAAAATTAATAAAAAAAGCCAACGCTAAATTAAATTAAATAAGCAGAAAACAAATAAATAAGGAAGAAGCACAAAATAGGTAAGCAAAAAATAAGAAAAATAAATGAGAAACAACCAAAAACCAATCAAGAAAAAGTAAAAAATATAATACAAATAACAAAAGAAAAGAATTAGAAAAATAATAGAAAAAGAAATCATAAAATATAAGATAACCATAAAATAAATAAGTCTTTAGAAAATACAAAAAATATACATAATAAAACAAATTCTTTTAAAATTAAAAAATAAAAATAACAGAATTAAAAATAGAAAAAGACTGAAACTTAAAAAATTAAATAACAAAAATAAAAAAAAACTGAAAAAATAAAAAATAAAAACAGAAATTAAATAAAAATAGAATAATAAATTTTGAAAAAGTAAAAACCAAATTGAAAATAAATAAAAATAGAAAATAGGAAATAACCCAAAAACAAAAAAAATATAATAAAATAATTTTTTTAACAGATTTAATAGATATTATATAAAAAAACTAAAAAATAAAAGAAAAGAATAAAGAATTAGAAAAAATTAAAAAATAGAATAAAACAAAAAAAAAAAAAACTGAAATAGAAACAAAATTGAAAGATAAAATAAAAATAGAATAATCAATTTTGGAAAGAAGAAAAAACAGAATTAACTAACCAAAAACAGAAAACTTAACAGAATATAAAAATGCATGCATACATGTACGGTTTTTGTGGGAGGGGGTTCTCTAACGTCAACCGGGGAGCGTTGGAGATTCTTCAGATTTTTCGATCATAAGCTCAAGCTCGCTGTTGAGGGGGAGGAGGAACCATCCAATACCTAGCAAGGGTTCCATTACAAGCAAGAAGAAAAAGGAGGACAGAGGACGAAAAGGGAAAAAGAGACTTCATAACAGAATATAAAAGGGGGAGGGAAGGGGGTTCTCGCTCTCGGCTACTCCTGGTTTGGGGGTGGTTCTCTCTTGTCCTCTCTCCGAAAAGATGGAAAATCTCAGTAGAAAGGCCTGAAAGTTCCAACATCTGAGGGTTCCCTGGATTCTCTTTAATTTCTTTACAGAAACGACCTTTTGCCAAATAGAAGAAGAACAAGGTTGATCTAGCCTCGGCTCTACCCCGATCAACGAAATCTTCGCCAAGCTAAAGGAAATTCGCTTCGACTACCTACAGGTTGGTGTTGTCTTTCCCTGCAAATAGAGTAAGTTTTGAATGAGGTCAAGTTGTTTATAGTTGATTGCAGCATGTGTTGATTTTCACTTCTTGAGTCAAGGTTCATGGTTGAATAATATGTGGTTCATGTGATCTTGAGTTTAAATTGATTCTTGACATGAGCTTCTATGGAGAAGCCTCAACATATGATGCATGGGTGCGGGATTCTGTGCATAAAATGCATTAAGAAAGACCTCTGTATCTCTGTATAAAAATTCAATTAAAAGAGACTTGCTATGTGCTCATTGGCATGACATAAGAAGCAAATCAGCACCACTGATTGTTTAGCCTTGATTGAGAGTACTGTGATTAAGATAGGAATGAAAATTTCCGCTTCTGTAGCTGAATCATCATACGTTTAAGTGATAAGTAGTTAAACTGAATATAGAGTTCTGATGAGATTAGGCAAGGTTAGGCACTAGGGAAGTAGCCGTGGCCCTTCCTTGAATCTGTTTAGTCTCTGTCCAGACCAATAGTCCACTAGACCTGTGACTGTCCAAAGAGCATAACTAGGAACAAGGCGATAGTAATGGTTTGACGCGACAGCAAGAAAGCACACTTTATTTTTTCTTGATCTGCATGGGGTGAAGGGGTAAATATTCTGCATAGCCCACTGATGATTGTGTGAACAAGCCATACATGGCTAGGGGAAGAGATGGTCGAATCTCTAAACACAAGGAAAGCCTCTACGTGGATAACTCATCCATACAACTGAAACGACCAAGTTCTTGAAATAGACAACATCGCCTCTATGGTAGACCACTCGATGCTGAGCAACTGATATTCTTGCACCATGACAGATCCCAGATTTCATGCAGAAATTAGAAGGAGCCAAGGCACGAAGGTGCACCGTTGGGAATAGCCACAGGACCTACGATCCACCTCAGGATTTCTAAACGCCCTCGTCTCCATCAACCCCCGTACCCGCACACGCTTGCACACCCAAGTCTTAATGCAAATTCAAATGACTCAATCAAGCACAAACGAATGTCTTGACTCCCGAATGACTGGCTCCGTGACCTCAACGCTTTGGTTCTTCTCTCAATAGACAAATCAACTAGTATCGATCTTCAAGCTGCGCCAGAAACAAGTTTTGTTAATCTGTTGGATGGCAAAGGAACCCCATGCAGACCTGAGTCAATGCTTGAAACTTAGGAACGTAGGAGTTTAGTGAGATAACCTTGAGGTAAAATCTTTAGTTCACTTCCTAGCAAGACGTTGCATGGCATTTTGGATGTCTACACCTGTTCACCCCGCTAGTTGCACTCAACACCATTCAAGAGATGAAGCTTGATAGGTATGATCGGTCGGATCCCCTGGGCGAATCTCCTATCTGCATTGCCCTGACTCTTCGTGGTGGATGCACGTTGGGCTTAACCCTGCCTTCAGGTGAACCGAATTCACGAAACGAAGTAGACAAGTCCAATGCAACCACTCCTCTTGTGCTCGCCATTTATCTGGTGAAGGGTAATGAAGAGTGTAGGCAAGTTTAATAAGTCTGGTACTACGCATGACCGAACATGTCATTCGCATGTTCGCTCCTTAATGACACATTGTAGACCCAGCCTCGAGCAATAGGGTATAGTGTATAGCAAAAGCCAATGCCAACGTCGTCGTGGAACCTGCCAATGCAGTCACAAAACAAGCTGGTCACTCACCATGCACATGCTTGAAACGCCATTTAAAAGACCTTGTTCGTTTGGCTAGGTCATAATTATATAACATATATACCCGAAGTTCAAATTCTCGCTTGACACATGACATTACCTTGCTGGGATCTTTTCCATTTCTGTTTAGAGCATATCCACGTGCATGAAGTTAAGCTGTACAATCCCATGCAGAAAATACAATTTAAGGAGACGTGGGGACCACCAGGGATTAATGTTGAAGCAACAGGCAAAAAGATGCAAATGTGAAGTGGGTAAAGAGCCCACTGATGGGGCCCAATTTTAATAGAAACAGCCTTGCCCCCCTCATTGTTCATATATACAATTAATGGAATAAGGGTCATCAAAGTTAATAGACCCAATGGCTGGAGGTTTGGTTTACGATCTGGATGCTTTCGCATCGAATCTCATGATGGGCATTTTGGGCTTCTTATTAATTTTTGTACTTAAACTCATCCACTTTACAAATTTACAACTACCCCTAAACTTTCCAATAAATACCAAATCTGCCCCCTTAAGTTCCCATTAATTACAAAACTGCCCCCAAAATTTTCTAATTACAAAGTGCCTTCACACTTACGAAAATTCCTTTAATTTTCCAAAATTGAAAAATTCTTTTTTCCATAATTCAAATTTCTTTTTCTACAAGATTCCTTAATTCTCCAAAATAAAAAAATTCTTTTTTCCATAATTCAAATTTCTTTTTCTACAAAATTCCTTAAATCTCCAAAATTCCAAAAATTCTTTTTCTACAAAGTTTCTTTCTACAAATCCATTATTCTTCAAAATCCATAATAAATTCCTTCTAATTCTTTTCTTCAAATAAAATCAAATGCAATTCAAGTCAAGATTATCCTATGTCAAGTTCATCATCAAATACCTTTCAAAATCAACTTTTTTTCTTTAGTTTAAATCAAGCCTAATCATTTTTCCACTTAAGCTCAATTCTTCTCTTTATCTTTATCATTTTCGAATTAAATTCTATGGTTCTAGGTCTCACGCAATGAACCCTAAGCATGAACTGGTAGCTTTTTCTATTGTTTGATGTTTAGGAATTCATATGGGTCCCAAGTGCAGCCGTAGTTGTCTTGGGCCTTGTGCATATGTGGACTAGGAATCCCTTTCAAATAAACCTCAAGAAATTTTATTTTAGAATCCCTAAAGTCTCACGCGACGAACCCTAAGCACGAACTGGTAGCTTTTTCTGCTGTTCGGGGTTTAGGAATCCGTATGGATCCCAGTTCAGCCGTAGTTGTCTTGGATCCTGTGCATATGTGGACTAAGGATTCTCCTTAAAATATTTTCAAAACAATCAAGTCATTTTCAAATGTTACTTTCCAAGTAGCTCCGAAGGTCAAGCCTTCAAACACTTTTTAAACATCCCTTTAAACATTTTCGAAGGTCAAGCCTTCGGATCAAACCTGAACTATGTAAGCCTTGAGTTTCCCATTACACCGGGGAATACGTAGGAGTAGGATCAAGTCCTGTTAGGCTAACCTCCATCAAGTATTTATTTTCACACTAATTAAAGGAATCAAACCAATTTCAAATAATCACACACTCAGTTTAAGGGTACCGTTCTTTGGAATGGGCGAGTAGGGTGCCTAACACCTTCCCCATTCGTAACCGACTCCCGAATCTAAATCTCATCCTCTAGTCAAGGTTTTTTTCCAAATCTTTTTCCCTTAAATAAAAATTTGGTGGCGGCTCCACATCATCAATCAAACAATAAATTTATTTTAAAATTTTAGCGAGTTCGTCGTCTCGTCGGAATTACGGTTGCGACAGGTACTACTTATGTTTGGCTTGCTAAGTTTGTCACCTCTCTAACTCAACTTAAGACTAAAATCTAACTTGAGCATACATCACTACCCAATCATCTTCATTTATCATGGATGAGAATTAAATCTCAATATAATTATAGAATAAGAGAAAAGTATTCGACATTGATTGATCATTATTGGCCAAATGCATACTCAAACAAAAAACATCATAGATCAAATGTAAACATTCCAAGATCATATTATAGAAAAGGAAAATAAAATTAATCTCAGCCTAAGCATCCTTGATTAAATCATACAAGAGGAAAATAAAATTCATCTTAACCTAAGCATCCTTGATCAGATCACACAAGAAGAGAATAAATTTGAATCTTAGCCTAAGCATCCTTGATTAGATCACACAAGAGAGACCAAAGTGTAGCATCTTAGAAAGGAGATCAGAATGCAACATTAAAAAAGAAGAAGGGATTAAAAAATTTCTCAGTCAACCATCACAAATTAGAGATCAAAGTGTAGCATCAAAGAAGAAAAGGAAAATTAAAAATTTCAGTCAAACATCACAGATTAGAGATCCAAATGTATCATCAAAGAAGAAGAGAGATTAAAAAATTTCTTGGTCAAGTATCACAGATTAGAGATTCAAGTGTAGCATCAAAGAAGAAGAAGGAGACTAAAAAAAATTCAGTTAAGCATCATAAATTACAGATCATAGTGTAGCATTAAAGAAGAAAAGAGAGATAAAAAAATTTCTCAGTCAAGCATCATAGAATAGAAGATAGATCAAAGTCTAGCATCATAAAAGAAGATAAACTTTAAAAAATTTCTTATTCAACCATCATATGCAAACATAGAAAAGGGGGAACTTTAAAAATATATATCAGATCACACATCATGGAAGAGAATAGGGTCTTTATATAAGAAATCAGATCACACATCATAGAATAAGGGGTCTTTAAAAATTAATGAATAAAAAATATCATGTTAGACGAGGGCCAATAAAAAATATATCAGATCATAAACCAAAATGTAGTATCATAAAAGATAAGGGGGATGTTTAAATATTTTCTCAAATCAAGCATCATATAAGAAAAGAGACTTTAAAAAAAATTTAAATCAAGCATCATACTAAGAAGAGGGATATTAAAAATTTTCTCAAAATAAGCATCATAGAAAACATACACCACAGTGTAGTATCATGTAAAAGGAGGGACGATAAAAAAATTATCAGTTTGAGCATCATAGACTAGAAACCAATATCATAGGATCATACATGATATAATCTCAGCAACACAGTTTCATCTATATAATCTTAGCAACTAGAACAAAAGGATCATACATAATATAATCTTAGCAACACGCTTCATTAATATCAGAGAAGAAAAGGAGAAATATTTTTAAAAAAAGGGTTAGACTCTTAGCAAACATTATTCATTAAGCATGCATTGGTTTCAGAGAAAAAAACCAAAGAAGTATTGGGGAACATGTAACTCAAGAGCATAGATTAATCTTAGCCAAGTCATCATTGTACATTACAATAACAAGCATCATACATTCATCAAAATATATCAATATATAAATTAATAGAACCTAACAAAGGCAATAAAAGATGGCAAGATGCAATAGTGAAGGCTTCAACTCTTTTAAGAGGCAAATTCACTAATTTCCTTTTAGGCACATGCAACGGAATGAAAAAAGGAATCAAGTCATAACTCAAAATCACAAATACAAACCATTAAATATTAAATCAAAATAAGGTAAATATAAAGTGAAAATAGGAAACATAGATATCACAAAACAGGAAGAAATACCTTTTGGTTTAGGTCATTCACCATCTAGACATCCAATTCGAATCACATGCAAAACAATTTAGACAAATTAGAAATACAAATATAATAAACAGTTAAACACAAATACAGATAACTTACATAAAAGATTCATTGACATTGATATGTCTTTGTAAAGGGAATCAGGACCCCTCAGGCCTCAATGGCATAGTAACAGACACAAACTAACACAACTTGTATCAGGCCAAATCAAGGGGATTCAACCCTAAAGATTACACATAGTAAACACAATAAAATCAAGTAAATAAATTAGTATATAAATTATTGTAAAAAATAAAACCCTAAAATTATAGATAAAGAAATTAGTGACATTACCTTCACATAATCGACTTCTTGCCTTCTTTAGTGGTAGTTGGATGCATGTAAGGAAGATTTACAAAAATGAACCAACCTTAACCCCAAAATGAAGTCAAAACAAATATTTGATAAAGGCGAGTCTATGCAACAATTAAGACTTGAAGTTGGATACATATTTTCAACAACAACATAACCTAACACCGAAATAAAAAAAAGGTAGCAGTTCATAAATTTTGACAGTGGAAGAGAGAGATTTGACCAAATCCTAGTAGAGATCAAACATTAGAGAAGATAAGATGAGATATGTGACACTATTAAAGAAGTAAAAGACCAAGACAACATTAGACAATGAAAAAAATAAGACAACATGAGAAACCCTAAAGAGTTGAAGTCCTAGCAAAGTAGCAATTAGCAAAATGACGCTCAAAATTCACAAAGGAGAGGATGACACACACAAACACAGATGATATACAGGTAAATAAAACTAAACAGTGAACACTACAAATATAAAAAATAAGGTTAAACATTGGATTGGATCATATTACTAAGGTCCAACGTTGAAAAAGAAATAAAAAAAAATACATATATTGGATGGATCAGTTCAATTAGTAATGCCGTAACCTGATCCCACCTAAATTTATCCATATCTATCTGTCAATTTTAACCCTTCCAACTTGATTTCAACCCAACCCGTAAGTGGCCTCGGTTTGGACAGTTTCGGCAGGCCGAATTTTTCTACCCACCCCTGGTTTATACAAGTGAATGAAGGTTAACTAGAGAAATTGAGAAACTTGCAATATCGGTTTCGGAGTCACAAAAGAGTTGCTTGCCAACTCAGTCACTAACGGTTATCAACTTGGTGAACTTGTTTTGATTTGTTAACAAATGATAGTCACTAGTGCAAAATAACTAAATAAGCATCGTGTATAACCACTGTTTACATCGGTTAATGGGAAAACCGATTAAATAATTACACGGTGAAATTTTTGAAATTAAAGGGTCAATTTATTACATCGGTCATTCTGTTGAGGACCCATGTGAAATGTTGAATCCACATCAGTTCTAAAACATTTTGCCTGCACCGTTCTGAACCATTTTCGTCTCTGAATGTGACATCGTTTTAGAGCAATAAATGGAACCTAATTTTTTGTATTTAAGAGAAGTAGAGCAAATTAAGTTATCATCTCAAATGGTGGTACTGAGAACAAAATCTCAATGATTTTACCATCTCATCCAAAATTAAGGCAATAGTTCCCCAGCTCAATGAAGGTTGTTGCTTGAAACATGTCAATCAGATTCTTCCTTTTATAATCAAGCTAATGCGGTTAATGTTCAAGATGAGTGAATTTTGAGTTGTAGATTAGAAAAAAAAAAAAGGAAATCTAAACATTTTGATGTGTGATTTTTGATAAATCAGCGTTAATTGGTTTATGCGTAAACATAATGTTTAAGGCAACCTGTTGATTCAACATCAAATTTGTTCCACATAATTAGCATTGGAAATTCAAGTTATACCTTTAGAACTGTCTATGGTCTCTCTTTGGTTTTTAACAGAAACACTGGACAGAGTTTCAATTTAGATGGTATGAAAATGAAAAACTTGTTGTCATTGAATAATTGATAAGAGTCCTTAATAAAGGTGAGAGTGTCTTCCAAAAGGAAAGGGATCAATAGCTTGTTATACAGGTATGGCTACAACTATCTATCGCAAGAAATCAAAATTAAAGATTAAATACGAATTTAAATCATTTTATTTTGAAAAAACTATTATTAATTTTTTGAGAGAATTTTTAAATTTAAGAAGTGTATGATTGATCTTTTGTTAGCATAACATATAGTTATCAAGAAGCAATTAAATATTACTTTTCTGCTTAGACTTTAGAGTCTTGCTAATTAGTCCTTTCAAAACATTAGTTAAGGAATCAATAAATATAATAATAAATTATTACAAAATTAAAATACCTTATAAATTATATTGATAAGTTTCTTAACTCCTTATCCGATGTCTGTTAGCTGTTACCATTTGCCTTATGTTAATATATCCTTGTTTAGTGTCTTGTTGACCGATGTTTATGAGAATTGAAAAGTTCCTGTGCACAAATTTTATGAATAAATTGATTAAGGCTAGAAATATTTATCAAATATCTGTACTAATTAAAGTTCCAATTGACTTCTATTTCATCATGTACGTATATCTGTATAACAAAATGATTATGTATTAATTAATTTCTTTCCACGCTTATAAAAGATAGAGTAAGTGATAGCTGCATAATACTTCTGTGCTTTATTTGGTTTTGGATAACTCATTATTCAAAACGAGGAAGCAGGATTATGTTTACTTTATAAATAGTAACACAACCTAATTTCATATAATTTATTTTAAAAGAAAAAAATTTCCTGCTAAGAGAACTTGTATCTACAGTGATAATGAAAACTTAGTTCCGCATCAATAATCATTCACATTTTAGAACACTGGTATTCACAGTGATGGTGGCAAATTGATTGTTTAATTTAACAAGACCACTGAACACACTATACATAGAAAAACAACCACACACACGTATAAATAGCATCATCATACTCACATACACACCGTATACAAGTGCAAGGTGATAAATAGAAATTATTACTACTAATGACAATCCGAAAATAGTCCATTACGAATTTGAGTAGCTATAAGCCGAACAGAATCAGGTCCATGTGGAAGGAAAATAGCAGAAGACTTAGAGGCAGCACAAGTTTCTTTCATAGTGCCGAAGTACTGAGTGAACCAAATATTATTTTATGAACTTTGGTCTTCAAAACTAAATATGTTTTAGGAATAAGATTCACACCATCTTCGCTGAAAATAATTATAAAAGACAATATAGTTCAATAAAATTGAAAATGAGAAATAGACATGGGCTGGAGAATTGGGTCATCCTGAAGTGCAGCTTCCAGCTCACAAGATAGCAGAAACAATCCATGATCCATCACCCTTAGCACTTAGCCTTTAGTTCATGTAACTAACTCCTACCCTTTCAATACAAGTGTAATCTGTCCCTAACAAGGGACTCCAAATCCAAAGTCAACTTCAGTGACAAGAAACCTTTATCCTGTAGACACAACCAAATTTTTATAATCATGGGGAGTACATTTGGTTCAGAATTGTTATTATCTATGGTAATTGTATGATGCTGCATTGCAGCATACTAAAATCATGTTGTGCTAACTTGGTTGTTATATTAATTTTAAGTTGTACCATTCCTAGAGATGATATGCAATCGGAATATGTAGTAGACTTACGTTGTTGTGCATGTACGTGATAGATAGCCATGGATGGAAGAAATAGAAGGAAATGGTTTTTATTAATCTATGGATTCATATCACGTGCTTAACTTAACAAAAATTTGATCCACTTGATGTTTCACTATAGAATTTATAGCTTGCACTAACTAGGATCCTCATTTGCTGATAGATTTTAACAAAAATAGAAGTCTAAGTAAAAGTATGGTCCCAGGACAAAGATGATCCAATTTTATGGATGGTATGTTCCAACCCTCCTCCAAAATACTGGTCTTATGTGCAAGATTTATATACGAAGCATGTTAATCAATATCATAATCTAAAATAAAACAAAATATTATGAAGTATAAAAGATTATACCGATATATTTGCTAGGAAAATGTAAACGCTGCACCGTGGAATAATCACAACCTTGAAAATAAAATTCCGGTAGGCCTTTGATGTAACCTAATTCTAGTATTGCTTTCAAAGTTAACACATTGGCACATAAGAAATCGTGCACTCGGAAGAATCTCACACAATATTGTGCAAAATTAGGAGAAGAATAGAAAGTGAACCAAAGAGTTCAAAGATATGGGTTATATATTAGAAATTAGAAATACATTTTATATATAACACATAGGAAAGATAAAAGATAGAAGTCTTGTATATAAATTAGATCAGAAGCTGCGTCCGACCAGAAAATACTATAGTGTTCAATAATAATGTCACAACAGCTAGAAAATAAAGGTTAATACTAACAAATTATTATTGCAGATTATTGTTGCAATTATTATCGCTTGCTGCCATTTACCAACAATCCCCCACTAATGGCTTTGCAAGTAATAGGAAGGTTTTGGACAAAGAAGGTTAATGTTGTGCTTAAATGTTAATGTCTTGAAGATTGAATTAACACACACTAGAATCAGTGAGATAACAACTTTGTTTAGTAAATGTAGTGAATTACTCTTGAACTTAGTTGAAGTAAGTTGAGACCCCACTACACTAACACTAAAGTATAGACTCCAC
The DNA here is from genome assembly GCA_026541065.1 of Canavalia ensiformis. Lineage (NCBI taxonomy): Eukaryota > Viridiplantae > Streptophyta > Magnoliopsida > Fabales > Fabaceae > Canavalia > Canavalia ensiformis. Next base: position 400,537 of record JAMKYM010000270.1, on the reverse strand, counting down.
GACAATGATAAAGTTTTGAATCAAGGTCATTCTCAAATTACTTTGGGTTTCACATGAATATTTTAGAAAGATTATCCAATCTTTCAAAAAAAGTGACTTTTACCCTCTTACTTGTTTGTTTATTCACATGATTATCTTACAAGCATCTAATGCATCTTAAAAGCACATTTTATATTTGTGAATAAATTTTATTATTTAAAAGTACATTAAGTGTGTCAGAAAGGCACTAAAACACGTCAAGTGCATCTCAAAAGCACTGTATCATAGATACATCAACTGCTTCTCTAGAGCATCACGACTAAGGGCTATGTATCTCTTTAAAAGGTTTTTTAGATACATCAAGTACATTTCACAAGCACCATCACTGAAGGTTATGTATCTATTTCAAGACAAACATTACCTCATGCCAGAGGAATAGAATCATGATGCAAAAGAGTAATTATATGGCTTAGATTGACCAATAATTGAATATCCACCATACTTTTTTTTAGGATTAAGGCCTATCTCCTTTGATAAATACAAGACCATTTTCCTATTTAATCCTTTAGTAAGAGAATCACCAAGATTTCTTTCACTTTTTACACATTCAAGAGAAATTACATCATTCTTAATCAATTGCCTAACAACACCATGTTTAACACGTATGTGTCTTTTCTTTCCATTGTAAATACTATTATTAGCTACTCTAGTTGCTGCTCCTTGTGAATCACACTGAAGTGATATCGTTACGGTACATTATGATAGGTTTTCCTCATGAAGGTATTTATGCTAAGAGACTTCTTATCTATTATGTTTCTTGACCTGTTAACCCAAGAGTAGTAAATTCATATTCTACAGTGGATCATGCTAAGCAAGTTTGTTTTGCAGATTTTCAAGAGATAACACCTCTACCTAAGGTGAAAACATATCCATTGGTAGAGCTTACCTCATCATTATCTAAGACCTAGTTAGCATCACAAAATCCTTCTAACATTGAAAGAAATTTTGAAAAATACAAGCTCAAATTTATAGTACCTTTCACAACATATGCAATATCAAGTCTAGTATAATTCATAACACTATCAATAATTTTTCCATACTCAAATTAAGATACACTCTCATTATTATTATTATTTTTAGCACAAACTTGCATTGTAGGGAGTTTTTGAAGGCGTTACATCAAAATTGTTGAATTTATTTAAAACCTTTTCAATATAGTGTGATTGATTTAAAGAAAATTCATCTTTTTTCTACTTTATTTTAATTCCTAGGATCATATCAGCTTCACCTAGATCTTTCATTTCAAATTTAAAATTTAAAGGAGACTTTATTTTATTTATCACATTCAAACTAGTTCCGAATATCAACGTATCATCTATGTATAAGAATTTTATTATGCAATCATTTTGAAACATTTTTATGCATACACATGTATCCAAAGTGTTCACAATAAACTCATGTTGAATTAAAATACAGTTGAATTTTTCATTCCATTGTTCTGGTGTCTATTTTAATCCATACAAATATTTTTTTAATTTACAAACTTCATGTTCCTGACCAGAAATAACACAATCGTCTGGTTGCTTTATTTGCTCATTTAAATCTCCATTTAAAAATGTAGTTTTTACATCCATTTGATATATTAAGAGATTGTTTATTGTAGCTAGAGCAATCAACGCTCTAATAGTGGTGAATAGGTATCAAAGACGTATATACCATATTTTTAAGTAAAATCTTTAATTACAAATCTTGTCTTACACTTTTCAATAAAACCATTAAGTCTCATTTTCTTTACAAATATCCACTTACTGCCTATTGGTTTGTTACCTTTAGATAAATCTACTAGTTCCTAAGTATGGCTACTCATGATAGAATCTAATTCATTTTTAATATATTTTTTCCAAAAGGAAGAATCTTTGAATTTTATTGTCTCTTTATAAGTTTTTGGATCTTCTTCTAGCAAATAAGAAAAGACTAGTTCTTCGAATAACATGCTAATTTCAGTTAAAAATGTAGTTATAAAGTCTGATCCAAAATTAGTTTCAATTTGTTGCCTTTTACTTCTCCTAAGTTCAGTTGTTTAGGAACTTTCAAATATAGGCATAGAAATAACAAAATTATCCATAGATATAGGTGAAGAAGTGTTCATAAATGCAACAATATTTTCTTATAGGAAAATATATTTTCACAAGATTCAGCATCTCTGGATTCAATAATAGTATTATTATTCAAACACAAAAATCTATATGCAACACTATCATAAGCATAACCAATAAAAATAGTATTAATAGTTTTAGCACCAATGTTTGTTCTTTTAAAATATGGTATTCCAACTTTAGTCAAGCATCCTCATATTTTTAAAATTTATAAAGTTTGGTGAATAATCCTTCTATAATTCATAATATGTTTTGTCTAGATGTTTATGAGGTACTTTGTTTAAAATATAACATGGAGTCAAGATAGTTTCTCCTCACATGTAATACAACGTAGCAGAAGTAAGAAACATAGCATTCATTGTATCTTTCATTTCTTTCAGTTACACCATTTTTGTTGAGATGAATAAGGTGCAATGAACTCATGTACAATTTCATTTTTCTCACAAAATTCCTTAAGGCATGTTGTATTGTACTCATCACCTCTATTTGATCTAAATCTTTTTATTTTACGGTCTAACTAGTTTTCTACCTCAACTTTATATTTTAAAAAGGTTATTTTATTTTCATGTTTCGGTCTTAGGAGATGAATTTTAGTGTACCTGGAGTAATCATCTACAAAAGTGATATAATATTTTTTTTCTCCTCTACTAACTGTACTTTTAAAATTTGTTAAGTCTGAATGCACTACTTCTAAAAGTTTAGTTTGTTTATTATTCACTAATTTAAAAGGTTTTTTTTTAGCATTCTTAGCTTCTGTACATATAGGATATTTTGAGTTGTTGTTTTCATCCATTAACGGTAACAAGTTTATGTGTTTAAATCTTTTCATAAAAGATAAATTAAGATATCCTAGTTTATCATGCCAAATATCAATTGACTACACGATACAAACAAAAGAAGAAGCAGAAACATTTGAAAATTTTTTAGAGGATTCTGATACTTTGTCTTTAAGGCAATTTGCTTCAAGCAACCATGCACTCAACACTTATGCATGCTGCTGTTTTGCATAATATTGTCCAAAATTAAAAGGAAAATAGAAAGTAAACAGAAGAGTTCATATATACGTGCTAGATACTTAGAGTAGAAACATGTCTTATATATAATACAGATGGGAAAGATGAAAGATAGAAAGTTTGGAAAGGATAAAAGATATAAAGCTTGAGAAAAATAAAAGATAGGAAGCTTGAAAAAGATAAAAGATAAGAAGTTGTGTCCAACTAAAAAATATTGTAGCATTCACTAGTAATGTCACAACGGTTAGAAAATAAAGGTCAATAATAAAAGGATAATTTTTTTATTTCTAATAAATATTTTATAATTTTATAATTTTTAAATAAAAAATAAATTAATGAATTAATATACATTTAACATGTTAATTATTTGTTTTCTTTATAAATATTATTAATTTATAATAAAATATTTACCTTCTTTCTATTTTTCTTTTCAAAATTTACTCTCACTGCATGATTTATGCTCTAACATCCCCGTTCTATTAAGCTCAATCCATTCTACCCAAAGCTAAAAAAAGTTAATGGCATTCACTGTTGTTGGAATACGTTCACAAATAAATATCAGCCATAAATTTTACCTCGTAAGGTAATCCACTACACGGTTATACAAATAGATCATTCTAAAGTGTTTAATCAAAGTGAATAGAGTGTAGACCATTCAAATATTTCTTACATTAAACAAGCACAGAGGCTCAAAATAATCCGGAAGCCATACTCTTGTTCTACTCTTATGGAATAAGCTAATTTTTGTGAACTTTCGAGCATATTAAAATATTTTTATTCTTGGTCAGATTCTTTGAGAACTTGTCGTTCCTCCTAATTTTATTTCATCATATACATGTTGCATCATGTTATCAGTTTGAGGCTAAAACATTTTAAATATTTTTAAGTGTAAGGTTTTTAATTTTGAATCTTATGATCAGTAAAGAATATAGACACTGTGAGAGACTTGTTCTCTTGTTTGGTCTATGTGGTTTAAATAGTTTGTTTCCTGAGCCATTGATCTATGTGATTATTGATTTTGCTAATTATTATCCAAATATTTTGTTTCTATGAAGTCTCTTCAGGTCTCTCTCCAAAGGTCTAGAAAAAGAAACATCTAAACATGATGAATGTTTTACTTCTTATTTGTCTGTTAAAACAATGGACATAAGATTACAATTCTAAACTTTTGCAGTTTGGACTGGGACCCTTAAACAAGCATTGTACACTACAGGAGTTAGGACCAGAACACCACAAAATACATTGCTAATTTTATTGAGTGGGAAACATGCAAGATTAACTTTATTTGAAAACATGCAAGATTTATTTATTTATGGTGTATGGTTATTTATTGCCTGCGCCTTTGGTGAAGCAATTATATTTCACAGTAATGATTAAACAACTATATATTCTTTTTAAAAAAATCTTTCCTCTGTCCATTATTACTGTCTGTTTATGACAAATCCCATAACTATTCCTCTGATAGGTTGATATCTATTTTTGTGATCATATCAAATTAGTTATGTTGCACTCTGCCCTAAACTTTATAATGAGGGATCTTAGGATATCTATCTAATTTTTGAGATAGAAAGAAAAAAGTAAAAAAAAATGTTTATCATATTCTATTTCTATTTTATTTTAAACAATTTAAAATAAAATTTAGTTTCATTTTATTCTATTTCTCGCTTCTTTTTGTATCCCTTGTACTGATTCAAATAGAGATTAGGGAGTAACAAAGACGGCAATTGTTTGACGTTCAATTTTGTTGTACTCAATTATGCAAGCCCTTCACTTTGCCCGTTTTATTTTGATTACTCAGTTCTTTCTTTATCATCTAAATTTATGTTTTCACCGCATAGAATTAAAGTATCAAGATCTTTTTTTTTTCTTTATCATCCCAATTTCTTTGAAAAAAAATAATAACTATATCTAATATCATATTATAAAATAAAAATACATTTAATATCTAATATAATTATGCATGTCTCAATATGTTAATTGTATGCTAATATAAATGGTGCGGAAAATTTTAGATAAGATGCAGATAAAAGATAAAATGATGGAAAAGTTCATCATCTAGTTGATGATTTACAATAGAAGATAATCGATAAATTGTTTTTGAATTTTAGCTATGAGCTAAGAAATCTAAAGTTTAAACTTGTAATAAATGGAATGAATTCATATGGTAATTTAAGTAATAAACATAGTCGAGGATCTATTCTTTTAGTAATTAAAACCTCCTTTCTTAGTTGTGTATAAAGCGCAAATACATTATATTGTCATGATTGTTCTATCTTGATGATTATCAATAAAAGATTTAAAGTTAGTTGACTTAAAGTCTCATAATTGTCATGTATTAATACAACAACTACTACTGATGGTTATTCATGATATTTTTCATAAAAGAATTAAACACACCATAAGTTGGTTGTACTTCTTTTTCAATACTATATGTGGCAAAGTCCTTACCCCCTTAAATTGGATAAGTTGGAAAATTAAGTTAATATTGTCTTATCACTAGTGCAAAAATAGGTTTTTATAACAGGATTTTACATCGGTTGTTTAGAAACTGATGTAAATAAAAATGTGATGGTATTTTTGTAAATAAATGTAAACTTTCTACATCGGTTCAGAAAGAACCAATGTAGAAAGTGGGTTTTTTTCAAACTTTTTATATCAATACATAACAACCGATGTAGAAAATGAGTTTTTTTCAACTTTCTACATCAGTTATGAAAACAACCACTGTAAAGAATACTTTTTACATTGGTTCTGAGAAACAACCGATGTAGAATGTCTTCCTCTGTCACTTATTTTTTTATGCTGGTCATCTTTAACCTCATTCTCCAAAACTCCAGTTTCTCATTTAGGCTTATTCTCTCTGTTTTCGTTCACGTCTTAGCCATTGTTGTTGTCCTTGTTGTTCGTCGTTGCACTTCGTCCTTACGTTCATGGTCGTCGTCGCCGTTGTAACCATTTCTTCTGTTTGAAGTCATCGTCGCGCATCCTAAGGTTTGAAGTTGTCTTTGTCGTTATTTATGCATCTCATTTTGTTATTATAGTTGAAATTTACATTCATTTTGGTTGTATTCTATAATTTTCAAGCTTCTTATTTGGCTACCGCTATCTTTGTTCGTCGTTTGACTACCGTTGTGCCTCCGTTTGGACACTGCTTGGCCACCGCTCAACCATTGTTGTCTTGACTATAAGGTATCTTCTATGCACCTCTACTTTGTCATTGCAGATGTGAAAGTTTGCTTAGGTGATATGTATGTTATAGTATTAATTTTGAGTTTAAATATGTTGGTTTCTTTTCTTGAGTTCAAATATGAGCATACCCTTAGTTTCCAATTCAAGGTTGAATATAATGAGTATATTACTAAATAAGTAAATCATTCATTGTATTCAATATTGAATTGTCCAAGTTGGACAATTTGGGACTAAAGCTTTTTATTCAATGGTTAACAATTTCTTCTTAAATCTTGTAAATTGTGTTTGATGAAATTTTGGTTTAGTTCATTTTGCATTGTCTCTGGGTACATGCTTGATTATGGTAAATGAAACCATAGTCAAGTTATGTACTTGGAAACTAATGCGAAATGTTTCCGAAATTTCACCAAGTATGATATTCAAGATTTTAGAAGTTTGTTAATCGATGAATAAAAAACTTTTTTCTCGAATAGGATAGGGCCTTACCAATAGTGAGGACAATAAATTAACAATTATGAATGACAAGGTGTGAACACTGAATTATGTCCGAGGATAAATTTAAAACCCAAAATAAATCATTTTGTTTTTTAGTCTAAAATCAAAAAATAAGAAAAAAAAAGAATTGAAAAAGAAAGAAAAATAATTTTTTAGTTAAGAATTTAGTTAGAAAGTTAGTTGGATTAGCTAATGATGGTTAAAAATTAGTTAGAGAAAAAAGAAAAAAAAAAGAGAAAAAGAAAAAGAAAGAAAAATAATTTTTTAGTTAAGAATTTAGTTAGAAAGTTAGTTGGATTAGTGAATGATGGTTAAGAATTAGTTAGAGAAAAAATAATGAAAAGAAAACAAAAAAGAGAAGAATTAGAAAACAAAAGGGGAAGCTTCTTTACTTCTAGAAAATTTTTCCCTCTCATTTTTCCCTTTCCTTTTTTGAAATTTTATCTATAAATAGGGACTTTCATTTAGTTGAAGGGGGACTCTGGATTTCTAAAAATTCAGAATTTCTAAGGAGGGAGAGAGAGGAGAACTTTGAATCATTGAAGGGGAGGTTCTAGGAGGAGCACTAAAGAGACTCTTGAATTCTACATCTAATGGAGCACCTTCTTGGTCTCCATGAAACCAGTTATTCATCTCCTTCCAATATTCTATCAAGTGGCATTGAATAACATCAATGGAGGTTAGATCTTGCTTCTATTTCGTTTAATTTTCTTGCGTCTTCTCGGATTTCCGAGTTCATCTTCGTCTCCATTTTCATTTTCGTTTTTGATCGGTCAAATGATCTCCGATTTCAGTGATGTTTGCTGCGTTCTCTTCGTCTTTCTCTCTAGTTTCTGGAATGATATTGTTTGTCTAATTTGGATCTGAAATGAAGTCTCTATGACCTGATTACTGAAGGATGTTCATCCTGGAGCGCGAATTGACCTAGCTTGTTTGATTTGTGCATATCTTGCTCATTTCTGATTGGATTGATGTCAAACTTGTTTTGTTTGTTTCCTATAATCCATATATTTCAATTGATCGGTTTTTATTTTTCAGATCTACCAAAAATATTTTCTAAAAATTCTGAAATTTGAATTCAAATTTTGGCGCCAAAAACTTGTGTGTTCTTGAGGTTCATTTTCGTGTCTGTCTTTCGTTTTTGTTTTTAATCAGTCAAATGATCTCCGATTTTAGTGATTTTCGTTGCGTTTTCTTCGTCTTTCTCTCTAGTTTCTGGAATGATATTATTTGTCCAATTTGGATCTGAAATGAAATCTTTATCACTTGATTACCGAAGCATGTTCATCCTGGTGCGCGAATTGACCTAGCTTGTTTGATTTGTGCATATCTTGCTCATTTCTGATTGGATTGATGTCAAACTTGTTTTGTTTGATTCCTATTATCCATATCTTTCAATTGATTGGTTTTGATTTTCAGGATCTACCAAAAATATTTTCTAAAAATTCTGAGATTTGAATTCAAATTTTGGTGCCAAAAACTTGTTCTTGAGGTTGATTTTCATCTCTGTTTTTCATTTTTGTTTTTAATCAATCAAATAATCTCCGATTTTAATGATTTTTGTTGCGTTTTCTTCGTATTTCTCTCTAGTTTCAGGAATGATATTATTTGTCTAATTTGGATCTAAAATGAAATTTCTATTACCTGATTACTGAAGTATGTCCATCTTGATGTGTAAATGAACCTAGCTCATTTGATTTGTGCATACCTTGCTCATTTCTTGTTAGATTTGTGTCAAACTTGTTTTGTTTGATTACTATGATCCATATATTTCAATTGGTTGGTTTGAATTTTTAGATATACCAAAAATATTTTCTAAAAATTCTGATATTTGAATTCAAATTTTGGTGCTAAAATCTCTTGTGTTTTTGAAGTTCTTATTTAGATCTTGCCTTTTAAATTTGTTTAGGTATTAGTTTCCATGTGTGGATCCTTCTATATGTATTTATTTCTATCTTTTTATGTTTATATGTCCTCCTTTATAAATCAAATCTTCAAAAATTCCATTTTTCTAAACGAAAACTTTCAAAGCTTTAAAAGATCTGAGATCTCACGCAATGAACTCCGAAGTTGAAAGTGCAGCATACCCTGTCTTTCGACGTTTGGAGAATCATATGAATCGTCGTGCAACCTTCGCTTGCCTTCGATTCTGCATGTGGATTGAGGATCTTCTTCTAATCTCCTTTCAAAATTATTCCTTTTCTTCCAAAAATAATTTCCAAAATTCCTAAAAGACCCAAGATCTCACGCAATGAGTTCCAAAGTTGAAAGTGCGGCATACCCCTCGTCTTCGACGTTTGAGAGAATCATATGAATCGTCGTGCAACCTTCGCTTTTTCTCGATTCTGTGCATGTGGATTGAGGATCTTCTTCTTAATCTCCTTTCAAAATTACTCCTTTTCTTCCAAAATAATTTCCAAATTCTAAAAAATCCAAGATCTCCTATCGCAATGAGCTCCAAAATTTGAAAGTGCAAGCATACCCTGTCTTTCGACGTTTGGAGAATCATATGAATCGTCGTGCAACCTTCGCTTGCCTTCGATTCTGTGCATGTGGATTGAGGATCTTCTTCTTAACCTCCTTCCAAAATTATTCCCCTCTACCAAAATAATTTTCAAAACCGAACTACGTAGCCTTGAGTTTCCCATTGCACCCGGAATACGCGGAAGCGAGGATCAAGTCCTTGTCGGGCTATTTTCCAGCCCTATTTATTTTCTATTCTATTTTAAGGGATCAAATAGTTTTCAAATATCACACGCTCAGTTTAAGGGTACCGTTCTTGGACAGGCGAGTAAGTGCCTAATACCTTCCTTACTCGTAACAGAACTCCGAACCTAGATTTTCTTCCTCGAGTTGGTTTTTCCAAATGTTTTCCCTTAAAATAAAATTTGGTGGCGGCTCCACATACAATTAAATTCTATTTTTAAATTTCTAGCGAGTTCGTCATCTCGTCGAATTACGGTTCTGACGTAGATGGCGATCTAATGAGAACGATAGAGAGTCAAGCTCGTACAATTGAGCGTGCATTATATTGATCCCTTCCTTGTTTATTTGCATGATTTATTTATTGCACGGTTTATTCATTTGCTTATCTATCTATTGTTGTTTGTTTATTCATTGTGTAAACCTTAGGGTAGACGAACAATAAATTGCTATATATATCTGCGATTTCCCAATTGCAAGCATCCCAAATATTTGTGTGCCCTCCATTACATTAATGCATTTCATCTCATGAGTGGGGCTATACCCGGGTGCGAGTGAAGCCTAGGATATGGTCTAGTGGTGTCACTTTGGATGCACGTCCTGTTTGACAATCACGAAAACCCCCAGCAGTGCGTCTATTTACAATGCCCTACAACCGATAGCATTCCCTATTGTTGTAGCAAGCATCGTAAACCGGAACTTGGCTCTAGTGACCTTGATACCTTAAGAATACAAACCACCCTTATGAGAGGTTCATCCATTAAAAGTCATAGACCCTTAGGACAGGTAACCCACATAGGAGGCAAGGAGGGCATGCACCCCTTTCAAGATACAAAGACTCATATACTGCTCACGGGCAGTTGAATAGAGTCACCTAAGGTGGCAGGAGAAGAAAAGGAAATCTAAGATTGGGAAGATACAAAATGAAAAAAGGAAATCAAAGGAAAAGAAAGAAAATATAAAAATTAGGAAAAAATCAAGAAAAATAAAAACTTCTAGGAAAATTAGAAAAATAATTTTTTGAAACACCGAAATATAAAAGATTCAAAAAAAGAAATGAAAATTGAAAAACCTAAAGAACGCTTTTTTGTTTTTAAGAAAATCTTAGCAAAACTAAAAGATTTTCAAACAAAACCAAAGGTTTTTTCTAGCAAAATAAAAAAATACCAAATATACAATTGCTAAAAAATAAGAAAGAAACACCCAATTATTTTCAAAACCTTTCAATCTCTAAAATTATTTGTGCATTTCAAACATTCATTCATTCATTCATAAAGTAAATTTAATTTATCAATGAAAAAGGAGATTTTGAAAATCATCCCATAAATTTTCATACTCATAGAAGCATTAGTATTTTTTTTTTCATTCGTTCGCATTGTTTCTCAAAAAATTAATTTTTAAAATTTAACAGAAAAATTAAAGACAACCTTCTCGACACCCTTATAGAACTCGTTCCTAATCAAGAATCATGGATGAGTTGGAGAGACAAAATGAGGAACTAAGAAATGAGGTCAAAAATTTGAAAGATCAAATGGCCAAATTAATGGAGGCCATCCAGCTGTCAAAACAGAAGCACAGGACAAGGTCCCTTCCAGAAGAATCCGCTGGCCCATTACATCCTCACGGCTATGGTCCGCCAAACTCTCTACCATCAACCATGCCTTCACTAAATGAGTGGGTTCACCATGGATTCCCTCATGGACATACACCTTTATTCAACCAAACACAAACACAAACACAAAACCAACCTTTAAATCCTACAGAAACTCACCAAATCATCCCAAACACTACCACACAACAACCTATCCAAGCCTACCAAACAGCTATTGGGGGACAAACCCTATGTTCACTCAAGGGCCTCACCCTATATACATACCATCTTCCCATCTTCACAACATGCCAGAAGAGTATCCAAGTTGTCCTTCCAACGATAATGCTGAAAAATGGAGAATCTTGGAAGGAAGAATCCGGGCAATTGAGGGAAGTGCTTATGATATCAAAGACGCATCTGATCTATGTCTAGTCTCAGATGTGGTTATCCCTCCGAAGTTCAAGGTTCCTGAATTCGAGAAATATCAGGGAACTGGTTGTCCGAGGAACCATTTGACCATGTATTGTAGTGCTACCTCCCTTAATTCAAAACTCGTTAGTCGCTCCTTATCCTCTAAAGCCTCAAGAACCACCATATCCTAAATGGTATGATGCAAACACTAGATGCGATTACCATGCACGGTTCATTGGTCATTCCACAAAGGATTGCCTAGCACTGAAGTGTAAAGTACAAAACTTGATTGATGCAAAATGGTTGGATTTTGGGAAGCTTGCTCCTAACACTGAGAACAATCCATTGCCGAGTCATGAGAGCTCATCAACTAGCTGAGAAATAGGAGCAGCACAATGAATTACCTTGTATAAGCTGATATACCGAGGAAATCATCCAAGATTTTTCATACTTTTCAAAATCAATCTTTTGTAAATAAATCTCAATGAGAAATATAAAATTACATTTTTCATGTTGCTTGAGCATGTACCTTACCATGTTAACTTTACTTCTTGAAACTTTCCATTTCTTTTCATCATTTAACCCACTTCTTATCCTACACCTAAACAATCAATACCTGTTGGTGACAATGCCAGTGCTGTAATAAATAATTTTGAAACGTCTGATTAATCAAACTCAAGGAGAAAATGAGTAAGCAGAATAATCAAAATCCAACTAGAGATTCCAAATCTCCATTCAAGGAACACTTCTAGAAGAAATAACAAATGTCCCACTGGATCAAAAGTCCAAATCCAAAATTTAGAGATGTGAAGTAGATCCGCCAGATTGAAAGTCAAAATATTCGAGCAAGACCAATATCTGACCAGGAAAATTCAAGGAAAGAAAAAATTTCAAGAAAAAGAAAAGAAAAAAAAAACCGCTGGATTAAAATCAAAATAATCCAAGAAAAAGTAGGGTTAAAAATTCAAAAAAATAAATCGATGAAGTCATGATCAGAAGAGGTCTTGTTGGATTCCAAAAACAATTCAGGGAAAGTTAGGATCAAAATGAGGGCCCGCTAGGTTGAGAACCCTCGAAGATGGCCTAGGCAAAAGTTAGGGCACACAAACAAAGGCCCGCTAGGGTCGAAACCCTCAAAGGGCGGCTTAGGCAAAAGTTAGGGCATACAATCAAGAGCCCGCTTAGGTCGAAACTCGCAAAGGCGGCTAGGCAAAAGTTAGGGCACAAAAGGCCCGCTAGGTCGAAAACCTCAAAGGATCGCTTAGGCAAAAAGTTGGGGCATACAATCAAGAGCCCGCTAGGTCGAAACCTGCAAAGGCGGCTAGGCAAAGTTGGGCACAAAGGCCCGCTAGGTCGAAATCTTGCAAAGGCGGCCTAGGGAAAAGTTAGGCACAAAAGGCCCGCTAGGTCGAAAAACCTTGAAGATGACCTGGCAAAAGTTAGGGCACACAAAACAAAGGCCCACTAGGTCGAAAAACCCTCAAAGGGCGGCTTAGGCAAAAGTTAGGGCATACAATCAAGAGCCCGCTAGGTCGAAAACCTGCAAAGGCGGCTCAGGCAAAAGTTAGGGGCACAAAAGCCCGCTAGGGTCGGAACCCTCAAGACGATCTAGGCAAAAGCTAGGGCACACAAGCAAAGGCCCGCTAGGGTCGAAACCCTCAAAGCGGCGGGGGCAAAAGTTAGGCATACAATCAAGAGCCCGCTAGGTCGAAACCCGCAAGGGTGACCTCGCAAAAGTTGGGACAAACAAAAGACCCGCTTTGGGTTGAAAAAGTCAAAAGAAAAACCTAGGAAAAAGTTAAGGTCAACCAAGAATCCTAGTACAATCTGACATTTCTACATCTCATACTTTCCAAATTTGGGGGCAAAATTTTTCCATTTCTTAAGTTTGGTTAATTTGACAATCAAGATTATGAAAACAAAGATAGGCATTTTTCACCAAAAGGTGCCATTTGGGCAATCAAACCAACATTCTTCGCCCTTTCCTTTCAAAATACTACCTTAAAACATGCAACCTCAAAATTCCCTATCTCCTTCCTCTGAACCATCCTATCACTTCGCACACCCCAATAGTGCGTATGCTCAAAAGAAATGTGGAAAATGTAAAAAAAATGATAAAAAGATTAATTTTGAAAAGTCATGAAAATCGATGAATCCTCAACCATCACAATATGGCATGATTATTCCCAAAGAGCCATCCTCTTATCGCAATGATGCCACCAAAAAGAAAAGGAGTGTGGCTTATTCAATGAGGCTGACCACCGTTGGTCTCAAAGATCTTGAAAAGGAAAATTCCAAAATTGACCAAGAAGCCAAGAGACAAGTAGTCGGATCAGAGTTCATCCTGAATCTTGATTCCCCTTGTACCAACTATAAGGTTGTCGAGAAAGTAAAATGTCGAAGAAAATCAAAAATCAAGAGAAACAAAAAGCGACACCATCGCATGGCATGCATTCACCCCATAGCATCCATTTCATCAAATATTTATTTCAAGCATAAAAGTAGTCAATAAGATTAAAACGTCGCATCCTCTCTATTCAAGCATCACAAACATTGCATCTTTTCATTCATTCAAACATCGCAATAAGTATCTTGTCATTCAAACATCCCATAATTCATTTTTCCAAACTAATTAAGACCTGGGTAAAAATTACCCGAACCAATCATAATTAAAAAAGGACTCAAGCTCAAACCGGGCAAACGCCGCTTCACAAACAATTAAATTTGAGGTCATCCTCAAATTCTAAATCAAGCTCAAAACCGGCGCAAACGCTTGCCCACCAAAAATTCAATTTGAGGTCATTCTCAAATTCTCAATCAAATTCAAAATGGGGGCAAACACTTGCCCGCAAAAATTCAATTTGAGGTCATCCTCAAATTCTCGAATCAAATTCAAACTAGGGCAAACGCTGCCCACAAAAATCCAATTTGAGGCATCCTCAAATGCAAAATCAAGTCGAACTGGGCGAACATTTTCCAAACAATTCAAATTGAGACAATTAACAATTTCAAGTCAAGGCTCAAACTAGGGAAAACATGTGCCCGTAAAAATCCAATTTGAGGTCATCCTCAAAATTCAATCAAGTTTAAACTAGGGCAAACGTTTGCCACAAAAATTCAAGTTGAGATCATCCTCAAATTCGAGTCAAGCTCAAGCTCGGGCAGATGCTTGCCCACAAAAATCCAATTTGAAGTCATGGTTAAATTTTGAGTCAAGCTCAAACCGGGGCAAACACTTGCCCGTAAAGAAAAATCCATTTGAAACCATTCCCAAATTTCCGAGTCAAGCTCCAACTAGGGCAAATTCTTGCCCATTGGAAAAATCAATTTGAGGCCATCCTCAAATTTGGAATCAAGTTTAAAAGTGGGCAAACGTTTGCCCATACAAATGTATAATTTGAGGTCAACCTCAAATTTTGAGTCAAGTTTCCAACCGGGGCAAACATTCGCCCGGGGAAATTCAAGTTGAGGCAATCTTCACCTCAACCCCAAAATTCAAGATAAAGCTAACATGTGCCCAGGAAAATTCAAGATGACGCAATCCTCAATTCCTCAACTCCAACCAAGTTCAAAACTAGAGCAAACGCTTGCCCAATATCCCCTCAAGTTAAGGCATTCCTCGATTGCCAAAAATCCTCCAAACTGGGGCAAAATGTTTGCCCAAAGTTCCGTCAAATCAAGACATCTCTCAATTATCAAAATTTTCCAAACTGGGGCAAAATAGTTGCCCAAGTTTCTTCAAGAGAATAATTATCAAATGCTTAAAAAACCTTCGAGTTTAAGGTAGAATAAGCTATTCGTTTTAATCCAAGAAAAACAAACTTCAAAATAAGTTGTCTGAGGCAGTTGACGAAGAAGTCCATATTCCACCCTCCCGTGCATTCCTAAGGCACATCATATTACTTTCCACACTTGTCTCAATGGGTCATTCTTTTACTTGCACTAACAGGCCATTACATTCATGTTGCCACACCTGTCTCTACAGGTTATTCTGTCCTGGTAAAACATCTATTTTTCTGTACTTGTCTATCTGTCTTGACAAGCCTCTTTTTCCATACATGTCCTAACAGGTCATTCCGCGCTTTTTGTTTGGCATGACAAACCAGCTTTGTTGCTTGTCTTAACAGGCTGTCTTTCCTTTACCTGTCTTAACAGGTTTGCATTCATCCTGGCAACAGCAGCATTTCATTTGCATTCTTCCCAGCAACAGCGGGACCTCATTTGCATTTTCCTGTCAACAACAGGACATCAAGCTTGTTTAAATTTCTGCATTTCAGCCTATCACACGAGGCTCTGCATGTTTAAATTTCCGCACTTCAGCCTATCACACGAGGCTCTGCATGTTTAATTTTCTGCATTTCAGCCTATCACACAAGGCTCGTATGTTTAAATTTTCTGCATTTCAAAATTCTGCTATCACACGAGGCTACCGCATGTTTACATTTCGCACTTCACCTCTATCACACGAGGCTTTGCATGTTTAAATTTATACACTTCACCTATCACACGAGGCTCGCATGTTTACATTTTTGCACTTCACTTATCACACGAGGCTCGCATGTTTAATTTTCTGCATTTCACTCTATCACATAAGGCTCGCATTTCAGCCTATCACACGAGGCTCTGCATGTTTAATTTTCTCGCATTTCAGCCTATCACACGAGGCTCGCATGTTTAAATTTCTGCATTTCAGCTATCACACGAGGCTCGTATGTTTAGTTTTCTGCATTTCAGCCTATCACACGAGGCTCGTATGTTTAATTTTCTGCATTTCAGCCTATCACACGAGGCTCGCATGTTTACATTTCTACACTTCACCTATCACACGAGGCTCGCATGTTTAAATTTCGTATTTCACCATCACACGAGGCTCGCATGTTTAATTTTCTGCATTTCAGCTATCACACGAGGCTCTCATGTTTAAATTTCCGCATTTCAGCTATCACACGAGGCTCGTATGTTTAATTTTCGTTTTTCAGCCTATCACACAAGGCTCGCATGTTTAATTTTCTCGCATTTCGGCTATCACACGAGGCTCTAATGTTTAATTTTCTGCATTTCAGACCTATCACACGAGGCTCGCATGTTTAAATTTCTCATTTCAGCCTATCACACGAGGCTCGCATGTTTAATTTTCGTGCATTTCAGCCTATCACACGAGGCTCGCATGTTTACATTTCTGCACTTCACTATCACACGAGGCTCGCATATTTAAATTTCGCATTTCACCTATCACACGAGGCTCGCATGTTTAATTTTCGCATTTCGGCCTATCACACGAGGCTTTGCATGTTTAAATTTTCGCATTTCAGCCTATCACACGAGGCTCGCATGTTTAATTTTCGTTTTCAGCCTATCACACAAGGCTCGCATGTTTAATTTTATTTCGGCCTATCACACGAGGCTCGCATGTTTACATTTCGCATTTCTATCACACGAGGCTCGCATGTTTAATTTTCTGCATTTCCAGCCTATCACACGAGGCTCGCATGTTTAATTTTCTACATTTCAGCCTATCACACGAGGCTTTGCATGTTTACATTTCGCACTTCAAATATCACACGAGGCTCTCGCATGTTTAAATTTTTGCACTTCCACTATCACACGAGGCTCTCCATGTTTAATTTTCTGCATTTCAGCCTATCACACGAGGCTCGTATGTTTAATTTTCTGCATTTCAGCCTATCACACGAGGCTCTGCATGTTTACATTTCGCACTTCCCCATCACACGAGGCTCGCATATTTAAATTTCTCACATTTCTCTATCACACGAGGCTCTCGTGTTTAATTTCTCGCATTTCAGCCTATCACACGAGGCTTTGCATGTTTAAATTTTCGCATTTCAGCCTATCACACGAGGCTCGTGCATGTTTAATTTTCTCGTTTTCAGCCTATCACACAAGGCTCTCAAAAGCATGTTTAATTTTCAGCATTTCAGCCTATCACACGAGGAGCTCGCATGTTTACATTTCGCATTTCACCATCACACGAGGCTCGCATGTTTAATTTTCTCGCATTTCAGCCTATCACACGAGGCTCGCATGTTTTAATTTTCTACATTTCAGCCTATCACACGAGGGCTTTGCATGTTTACATTTCGCACTTCACTATCACACGAGGCTCGCATGTTTAAATTTTTGCACTTCACTATCACACGAGGCTCGCATGTTTAATTTTCGCATTTCACCCTATCACACGAGGCTCTGCATGTTTAATTTTCGCATTTCAGCCTATCACACGAGGCTCGCATGTTTAAATTTCCGCACTGACCTATCACACGAGGCTTTGCATGTTTAATTTTCTCGCATTTCAGCCTATCACACAAGGCTCGCATGTTTAATTTTCTCGTATTTCAGACCTATCACACGAGGCTCGTATGTTTACATTCTCGCACTTCAGCCTATCACACGAGGCTCTCGCATGTTTAATTTTCTGCATTTCAGCCTATCACACGAGGCTCGTATGTTTACATTTTTGCACTTCACCTATCACACGAGGCTCGCATGTTTAAATTTCGCATTTCAGCCTATCACACGAGGCTCGTATGTTTAATTTTCTCGCATTTCAGCCTATCACACAAGGCTCGTGCATGTTTACATTTTTTCACTTTAGCCTATCACACGAGGCTCTCGCATGTTTAATTTTCTCATTTTTTAGCCTATCACACAAGGCTCGCATGTTTAATTTTCGCATTTCAGCCTATCACACGAGGCTCGCATGTTTACATTTCGCACTTCAGCCTATCACACGAGGCTCGGCATGTTTAATTTTCTGCATTTCAGCCTATCACACGAGGCTCTGCATGTTTAATTTTCTACATTTCAGCCTATCACACAAGGCTCTGCATGTTTACTTTTTTTCACTTTAGCCTATCACTCGAGGCTCTGCATGTTTAAATTTCTGCATTTCAGCCTATCACACGAGGCTCTGCATGTTTAATTTTCTGCATTTCAGCCTATCACACAAGGCTCTGCATGTTTAAATTTCCGCACTTCAGCTTATCACACGAGGCCGCTGCATGTTTAAATTTCTGCATCTTGGCCTATCACACAAGGCCCCCGCACGTTTAAATTTCTGAATCTTGGCCTATCACACAAGGCCCCATCATGTTTAAATTTCTGCATCTTGGCCTATCACACAAGGCCCCTACACGTTTAAATTTCTGCATCTCGGCCTATTACACAAGGCCCCTGCATGTTTAAATTTATGCATCTTGGCCTATCACACAAGGCCCCAGCACATTTATTTTCTGCATCCTGCCCTATTCAGTCCCCTGCACGTTTACTTTTCTGCACCTAGCCTATTCAGGTCCCAGCACGTTTACTTTTCTACATCCTGGCCTATTGAGGCCCTAATATCGATAATCTTTTGCATCCTAGCCTGTTTGAACGGGTAGTTTCCATCTTGCTTTGCTTGTCTTAACGGGCCATTCTCCTCCATTCTTGTCTTAATAGGTCTTTTTCATTCCACTTTGTCTATCTTAACAGACCATTCTTTTCCATTCTGTTAGCCTAATCAGGCTCTGTATTCCAAATTTCCACATTTTGGCCTATCGTATCAGGCCCAGCATATTTAAGCCCGTCAGCTCATTACACAAGGCTTGCAAAACTTATGCAAAATTTTCACATTTGAACTACTATCCTCCAATTTATTAGGGCAGGCATTCCTAAGTTTTCGGTCAAGCCCAGAACTTTTCTGGTACCTCGGAAGCATCATTCAACTCCCTGACATATTCACGACTTGCCAATAAGGCTTGCACCCATGCCAGTTTTTTGTCTTTTACCTCGGACATAATTTGTTCACTTCTTTACTCATTTCTTGCCGTAATAATCTAGAAACTTGTTTCTTATATTATCTGGTAAGAAAATGAGTAAAGAGGGGCAAACTGTGAACACTGAATTATGTCCGAGGATAAATTTAAAACCCAAAATAAATCATTTTGTTTTTTAGTCTAAAATCAAAAAATAAGAAAAAAAAAGAATTGAAAAAGAAAGAAAAATAATTTTTTAGTTAAGAATTTAGTTAGAAAGTTAGTTGGATTAGCTAATGATGGTTAAAAATTAGTTAGAGAAAAAAGAAAAAAAAAAGAGAAAAAGAAAAAGAAAGAAAAATAATTTTTTAGTTAAGAATTTAGTTAGAAAGTTAGTTGGATTAGTGAATGATGGTTAAGAATTAGTTAGAGAAAAAATAATGAAAAGAAAACAAAAAAGAGAAGAATTAGAAAACAAAAGGGGAAGCTTCTTTACTTCTAGAAAATTTTTCCCTCTCATTTTTCCCTTTCCTTTTTTGAAATTTTATCTATAAATAGGGACTTTCATTTAGTTGAAGGGGGACTCTGGATTTCTAAAAATTCAGAATTTCTAAGGAGGGAGAGAGAGGAGAACTTTGAATCATTGAAGGGGAGGTTTTAGGGGGAGCACTAAAGAGACTCTTGAATTCTACATCTAATGGAGCACCTTCTTGGTCTCCATGAAACCAGTTATTCATCTCCTTCCAATATTCTATCAAGTGGCATTGAATAACATCAATGGAGGTTAGATCTTGCTTCTATTTCGTTTAATTTTCTTGCGTCTTCTCGGATTTCCGAGTTCATCTTCGTCTCCATTTTCATTTTCGTTTTTGATCGGTCAAATGATCTCCGATTTCAGTGATGTTTGCTGCGTTCTCTTCGTCTTTCTCTCTAGTTTCTGGAATGATATTGTTTGTCTAATTTGGATCTGAAATGAAGTCTCTATGACCTGATTACTGAAGGATGTTCATCCTGGAGCGCGAATTGACCTAGCTTGTTTGATTTGTGCATATCTTGCTCATTTCTGATTGGATTGATGTCAAACTTGTTTTGTTTGTTTCCTATAATCCATATATTTCAATTGATCGGTTTTTATTTTTCAGATCTACCAAAAATATTTTCTAAAAATTCTGAAATTTGAATTCAAATTTTGGCGCCAAAAACTTGTGTGTTCTTGAGGTTCATTTTCGTGTCTGTCTTTCGTTTTTGTTTTTAATCAGTCAAATGATCTCCGATTTTAGTGATTTTCGTTGCGTTTTCTTCGTCTTTCTCTCTAGTTTCTGGAATGATATTATTTGTCCAATTTGGATCTGAAATGAAATCTTTATCACTTGATTACCGAAGCATGTTCATCCTGGTGCGCGAATTGACCTAGCTTGTTTGATTTGTGCATATCTTGCTCATTTCTGATTGGATTGATGTCAAACTTGTTTTGTTTGATTCCTATTATCCATATCTTTCAATTGATTGGTTTTGATTTTTCAGATCTACCAAAAATATTTTCTAAAAATTCTGAGATTTGAATTCAAATTTTGGTGCCAAAAACTTGTGTGTTCTTGAGGTTGATTTTCATCTCTGTTTTTCATTTTTGTTTTTAATCAATCAAATAATCTCCGATTTTAATGATTTTTGTTGCGTTTTCTTCGTATTTCTCTCTAGTTTCAGGAATGATATTATTTGTCTAATTTGGATCTAAAATGAAATTTCTATTACCTGATTACTGAAGTATGTCCATCTTGATGTGTAAATGAACCTAGCTCATTTGATTTGTGCATACCTTGCTCATTTCTTGTTAGATTTGTGTCAAACTTGTTTTGTTTGATTACTATGATCCATATATTTCAATTGGTTGGTTTGAATTTTTAGATATACCAAAAAATATTTTCTAAAAATTCTGATATTTGAATTCAAATTTTGGTGCTAAAATCTCTTGTGTTTTTGAAGTTCTTATTTAGATCTTGCCCTTTTAAATTTGTTTAGGTATTAGTTTCCATGTGTGGATCCTTCTATATGTATTTATTTCTATCTTTTTATGTTTATATGTCCTCCTTTATAAATCAAATCTTCAAAAATTCCATTTTTCTAAACGAAAACTTTCAAAGCTTTAAAAGATCTGAGATCTCACGCAATGAACTCCGAAGTTGAAAGTGCAGCATACCCTGTCTTTCGACGTTTTGAGAATCATATGAATCGTCGTGCAACCTTCGCTTGCCTTCGATTCTGTGCATGTGGATTGAGGATCTTCTTCTTAATCTCCTTTCAAAATTATTCCTTTTCTTCCAAAATAATTTCCAAAATTCCTAAAAGACCCAAGATCTCACGCAATGAGTTCCAAAGTTGAAAGTGCAGCATACCCTGTCTTTCGACGTTTGGAGAATCATATGAATCGTCGTGCAACCTTCGCTTGCCTTCGATTCTGTGCATGTGGATTGAGGATCTTCTTCTTAATCTCCTTTCAAAATTACTCCTTTTCTTCCAAAATAATTTCCAAAATTCCTAAAAAATCCAAGATCTCACGCAATGAGCTCCAAAATTGAAAGTGCAGCATACCCTGTCTTTCGACGTTTGGAGAATCATATGAATCGGCGTGCAACCTTCGCTTGCCTTCGATTCTGTGCATGTGGATTGAGGATCTTCTTCTTAACCTCCTTCCAAAATTATTCCCCTCTACCAAAATAATTTTCAAAACCAGAACTACGTAGCCTTGAGTTTCCCATTGCACCCGGGAATACGTAGGAGCAGGATCAAGTCCTGTCAGGCTATTTTCCATGAACCTATTTATTTTCTATTCTATTTTAAGGGATCAAATAGTTTTCAAAATATCACACGCTCAGTTTAAGGGTACCGTTCCTTGGAACGGGCGAGTAGGGTGCCTAATACCTTCCTTACTCGTAACAGACTCCCGAACCTAGATTTTCTTCCTCAAGTTAGGGTTTTTCCAAATGTTTTCCCTTAAAATAAAATTTGGTGGCGGCTCCACATACAATTAAATTCTATTTTTAAATTTCTAGCGAGTTCGTCGTCTCGTCGGAATTACGGTTACGACACAAGGTTAATCCTAAATCATGTGTCCAGGATTCTTGTATAGTATGAATTGTAGTTGGATAAATGTTAAACAGACGAGTGATGAGTACGAGAATAGGGTCGAAGAGTTTTTAATTTTGCGCAGACAAATCTACTCAGAGTAATGGACAATTTTACTGTCTGTGTGTCAATTGTCTAAATGAGAGACGTTTGGGTGTTGATCAAATTAGAGAGCATGTTTTTTGTGATGGATTTGGCAAAATTTATACAAAATGGACATGGCATGGTGAGTTATTAGGCATGCAAAGTGTGTCACAGACGGTGGAGGTTGATATAGATATGGAAGATTGGGTAGAGGATATGATTCGTGATATAAGGCATGCGTTGTTTGAGCAGGCAAATATGTATGGTAACTTGTCTATTAATTTAAAGAAAAATTTTGTATCTGGGATGCACTATGTTTACATGATTGTCAGCAGTGTTAAGATTATTCATTTTGAAGGCAAGGAATGTGTGGAGTGATAAAAGTTTCACCGAATTACTTAAACTGTTGGTAGAGATGCTTCCAGAAGGTAATACATTACCAAAGCGTAATTATAAGGCGAAGAAAGTGTTATGTCCGATGGGTATGCAGTATAAGAAAATACACATCTACTTCAATGATTGCACACTATACAGAAATGAGTTTGAAGGATTACATGAATGCCCTGTATGTCAAGTTTCACGTTATAAACTGAAGGATGGTGATTCTAGTTGCAATGAAAGCATAAAGCGGCCTCCAGCCAAAGTGTTGTGGTATCTTCCAATAAGTCTAAGTTTCAAACGATTGTTTTGTAATAAAGATGAAGCAAAGAACCTTAGATGGCATGTAAATAAAAGACTGATTGATGGAAAACTTCGTCATCCAGCTGATGGTTTACAATGGAAGATGGTTGATCAACTATATCCGAATTTTGGGAATGAGCCAAGAAACCTAAGGCTTGGACTTGCAACAGATGGAATGAATTTGTATGGTAATTTAAGTAGTAAACATAGTTCATGGCTTGTACTCTTGACAATTTACAACCTTTCTCCGGAGTTGTGCATGAAACGTAAATACATCATGTTATTTATGATGATTTCAAGTCCATAAACAACCTGGAAATAACACAAATTTATCGTGCTCCCTTAATTGAAGACTTGCGAAATCCATGGGAAGAAGATGTGGAGGTGTTTGATGCGTATGGTAATGAAAATTTCAAGATGTGGGCGATGCTTTTTTGCACTATTAATGACTTTCCAACATATGGAAATTTATGCGGATACAGCGTTAAGGGGCACAAAGCATTAGAGCTGTCAGAATGGGCCATGGCCCTAGGGTCAGCCCATTTAGCCCTAACTTTTGGCCCTAGGGTCAGCCCATTTAGCCCTAACTTTTGGCCCTACATTATATGGCCCATTTAGAAGTAGGGCTTTTTTAAGTCCTAACATACATAGCCCTCAATTTAAAGGACTTAGTTAGGGCTAGCCTTTGCCCTTTTTTTTTGTAATTTATCTTAAAATATAATTTTTAAATCTAAATCCATATAACCTTCAAATTTCATCCTTTTTCTTAATTTTTTTTCTCTCATTTCTTTATTTCTTTCTTTAAATAATCTTCAATATTTTTTATTATACTAAAATATTATTTAATTTATATATCTTTGTTTTAATTTTTTATTTTTCTCTAATTATTTTTTATTTTTCTCTAGAATTTTTCTTTTTCTTTCTCAAATTTTTCTCAACTTTTTATACTTTTGTCTTATCTTAATTTATTTTTGCTAATATATTTACCTCTCTATCTCTAAAATTATCCTTTCTCCATATTTTTCCTTTCTCTTCTCTCTAAATTTTCTTATTTATTTTAATTTTTTATTACTACTTTATTTTAAGAGAGGAAAAGATACTAGAGAGGAAAAAAAATTTATAGAAAAATAAAAATATTTGAAGAAAAAAAATGAAGCTCATAGGTAACACCGACCCATAGGATTTAATGGGTTTTATAATGTGGAGTTTGTATGCTTATGAGCCATTTTGACCTTAGTCCACATAGGTTAAAGTTGAGTTAGATTCGATAAGTCAAATTGACATATCTATCAACAGGAACACTTCTTATCAGAGTAATAAAGAAAAAACAACTCCAAACTGAATCATTTTTTAGTCAAAAATTTCATAGAATAGGAAATATAATTATATAAGTTTATAAGTTAAACAAACTTTACCTAAGCTTATTGATATAGCAGAACCTGTTGTTAAAGAAAACCCAAGTGAGTGATCACCTATATTAGATATAACATCTTGGTTGAAGAAATTTATTAAAGATGAATTAATCTTATAACATTGGTCATTGTTCCCATGTGAAAAACTTGTTTTGATTCTTCACATATAATTATGTGAGTAATGTTCTTTTAAGATTGTAAATTTTTTTGAATGTATATTGCTTATCATCTGTAGTTCCTTGGAGTTTACTTTTCCTAATTTTCATGACGTGAAGGACATGGTATCAATTACATTTTTCCACTTAATACAAATTCTTTTATTTTGCTTGAAATGTGTTCATTGTTAGAACTAAAGTGAACGACTTGGTTTGACTCGCTAGCTCGTTAACTCAAGTCACATAAACTAAAAGTTAAAATAAATAAATGTAGAATATTTAAAATTTGTAATTTACTAATATATTTTTGATAAAATGGTTGTCTAATTGAAAATTATAAATATAATTATAGTCTATATAAAACATAAATATTTACATTTAAATTATTATTAATAATTAATAAATAAAATAACTAATTTATACATTGGATATTTTAAATTTATATTTTGTTACCAATTTTAAAATTAAAAATTTTTCTAAACATATAACTTATAATAGTATATATTATGATTAAGTTACATATTTTATCTATTTCATAAAAAAATAATAAAAATTATATGAATTTAATTTATATATAACAAGTTAGTTCATGAACCAAACGAGTAAAGTTATACATAGCTCAGGTTCAACTGGTTTAGTTAACAAGTTTAATTTTTAGCTCAAGTTCAACTTATTTGGTTCATGAACTAAGTTTAACGAACTAATTATTGAATCGAGTCTCGAACTAATTTCGAGTTGGTTCGGTCCATTGTCATCCCTAGTTAGAATCATCTTCAAAAGCATAAGCGTTCATAATTTCATCCGATAACCTTTTTATTTTTGAACCAAAATTTGCAGTCAGCAATTTAGGATAATAATAATTTTTCATGTAAGGGCTGGCCCTAGCCCACTTGGCCCTAAGAGCATTTTATATTTAGGGCTTTTTGGCCCTAAGGGATTTTTAGAGCCTAACCCATAGGGTCAGGGCTAAATAGGGTAGGGTTGGCCCATTTAATAGCTCTACAAAGCATGTCCTATATGTGAAGAAGACACAAGTTACCATCAACTGCATCATGGAAGGAAGACAGTTTATGTTGGTCATCGAAAATTTCTCAAGACTAATCACTCTTATCGTAGATTAAGGAAAGCTTTTAATAGGTTGCCAGAAAACGATCTTGCTTCAAAAGCCTTAACTGGACAATAAGTTTATGAACGGGTTAAAAACATCAAAACTATTTTTGGAAAGACTCAAAAAAAGGTCACCGAGACAAGGACATGGAAGAAAAGATCAATATTTTTTTATCTTCCATATTGGTGCAAACTTGATGTTAAACATTGCATTGATGTGATGCATGTGGAATAAAATGTGTGTGATTGCATCATTGGAACACTTCTCAATATACAAGGCAAGACTAAAGTTGGTGTCAATTCTCCATTGGATTTGGTTCACATGGGTATATGACATCAGTTAACTCCACAGTCTGTAGGAAAGCGAACATATTTTCCCCAAGCATGTCATACATTGTAAAAAAAAAAAGAGAAAATTTCTTTATGCGAGTGCTTACATGGGGTTAAAGTGCCACAAGGTTATTCTTCAAATTTTAAAAGACTTGTCTCAATGAAAGATTTAAAGTTAGTTGTGTTAAAGTCTCATGATTGTCATGTGTTAATGTAACAACTACTTCTAGTGGTTATTCGTGACATCTTACCTAAAAAGTTAAACATACAATAAGTAGGTTATGCTTCTTTTTCAATAAAATATGTAGCAAAGTCATTGAATCTCTAAAATTGGATAAGTTGGAACATGAAGCTTTTACTATCTTGTGCTAATTGGAGATGTATTTTCCTCCATCATTTTTTGACATTATGGTCCACTTGATTATTCATATAGTGAGGGAGATCAGATTATGTGGTCTAGTTTATTTGAGGTGGATGTATCCAATTGAACGATACATGGAAATATTAAAAGGGTATGTGAAGAATCCACACTGTTCCGAGGCATCTATGATTGAAAGATACATTGCAGAAGAGACAATTGAGTTTTGTACAGAGTATTTGTCAGAGGTGGAACCCATAGGAGTTCTTAAGTCTCGTCATGAGGGAAGACACAGAGGTAAAGGTACACGAGGCATAACTGTGAAAAGCATGGGTTGTGCAGAAGTCCTTCAAGCACATTTGTACATTTTGAATAATACCGATGAGGTTCAGCCTTATTTATCTACTCACAAAGCTATGATAAGGGAAGAGAATGTTCAAATGAGTGAGAAATGGTTGTTGAATAAGCATAACAAAACGTTCTTAAACTGGTTTGATGAAACAATTAAGAAGGATGATGGTGCCTCTGATACATTGAAGTGGCTAGCAAATGGCCCAAACTTTGATGTCATATGTTGGACTGGATACGATATTAATCATTTTTCATTTTACACAAAGTCTGAGGATGATAAAAGTACCATGCAAAACAGTGGGGTTATGGTGGTAGCAGAGGCGATGCATTTTGCAAGTTCCAAAGATAAAAATCCTATAATGGCTTCCATATATTACTTTGGAATGATTCAAGAGATTTGGAAGATTGATTACACCAAATTTAGAGTGCCTGTTTTCAAATGCAGGTGGGTTGATAGTAACAATGGTGTGCAAGTTGATGAATTGGGATTTACATTGGTTGACCTTCAAAAAGTAGCTTACAAGGATGACCCTTTTATCATGATCCATCAAGCAAAACAAGTGATTTATGTTCAAGATCCTTCTAACAAAAGATGGTCAGTGGTTCTTCAAGGAAAGACAACAATCGCTAGTGATGACACTAATGATCTTTCAAATATTGATATTTCTCAAACTCCCTTATCATCAAGGATATCTAGTATCAATAAAGAAAATGAAATAGATTATGTATATGTTATTCGAGATGTTCATCATGAAGGAATATGGGAAAATTTTAGTACATGATAGAAGTTAGTTATTTATTTTATTATTTCATCATTTCTTGTTTATTTTTAATTTATTTTAAAATGTTTATTACGTTTTTCATATTTAGTACAATTTTTAACATTTTTTTCTCTGCTTTCAACAGGTACATGGCTAATTACTACATTATTTTTTCAACTTTCAACACTTGCTTGATGTAATTTCAAGTTATTTCATTTGTAAATTAAAATTTGACAATAAATAATGATGTATTTAGTTTAAATATATAGATTATGTGAATTCTGTATTGTCTTCTTGGTGATTCTGTGTGTATATGCAGGTATTATGAATAAATAATACGGTAGTATGCCTAAACAAAATGAACATTTAAAAAAAATAAACTTTCTACATCGGTTAAGAGTATAACCGATGTATAAAGTACATTTTCTACATTGGTTGGGCCTATAATTGATGTAAAAAGTACACTTTCTACATCGGTTGTGACCTTAACTGATGTAAAAAGTATGACTTTCTATATCGCCTGCTTCAACATTGCCCAAATAACCAATGTAAAAAGTCCATAACAACTGATGTAAAAAGCTCATTTTCCACCAGTGTATGTCAATTAGATATGTATTTTTCTCCATCATTTTTTTCATTATGGTTCATTTCGTTATTCATATAGTGAGGGGAATTAGGTCATGTGATCCAGTTTATTTACGATGGATGTATCCAATTAAATGATACATGAAAATATTAAAAGGTTATGTCAAGAATCTTCACCGTTCTAAAGCATTTATGATTAAAAGATACATTACAAAAGAGAATGTTGAGTTTTGTATAGAGTACTTGTCGGAGGTAGAAAGCATAGAACTTTATAAGTCTCATCATGATGGAAGACATAGGGTAAAGGTACACAAGGTAAAACTATTAAAAGCATGGTCAGAAAAAAGTCCTTCAAGCACATTTGTATATTTTGAATAATATCAATGAGGTTCAACCTTACTTATGTATTCATAAAAAGCATTATCAAGAAAGAAAATATTCAAACACATAAAAAATTGTTGTTAAATGAGCATAACAATATTTTCTTGACATGGTTTAACAATACCATTAAGAAGGATAATGATGCTTCTAAAATATTGAAATAACTAGCAAATGAACATAACTTTGATGTCATATGTTAGAGTGCATATGATATAAATAATTTTTCTTTTAACACAAAGTCTCAAGATAAGAACAGAATTGTACAAAACTATGGGATAATGGTGGTAGTTGATTTCATGCACTTTTCTAGTTCCAAAGATAAAAATCATGTTATGGCATTCATATCTTATTTTGGACTCGTTGAAGATATTTAAGAGATTGATAACACTAAATTTAGAGTATCTATTTTTAAATGCAAATGAGTTGATAGTAACAGTAATTTACAGGTTGATGAATTGAAATTTACATTGTTCAACCTTTATAAAGTAGCTTATAAGGATGACCCTTTTTATCATTGCCTCCCAAGCAAAACAAATGTTTTATTTCAAAGATCCTTCCAACAAAAAATGATGAGTAGTTCTTCAAGGAAAGAGCACAATTGGTAATGATGACACCTGATATGAAAAATGCTAATCTTTTTCAAACTCCTTTCTCATTAAGGATACTTGTAGTGAATGAAGAAAA
The DNA here is from genome assembly GCA_026541065.1 of Canavalia ensiformis. Lineage (NCBI taxonomy): Eukaryota > Viridiplantae > Streptophyta > Magnoliopsida > Fabales > Fabaceae > Canavalia > Canavalia ensiformis. The sequence continues at coordinate 371,237 of JAMKYM010000270.1, read as the reverse complement.
TTAAATTGATAATGTATATGTTATTCATAATGTCATCATGAAGGAATATAAGACAACATTGCTACATGAATGCAACAATTTAGTTATTTACGTTATTTTATTTCTAATATTTAATAAACATATGTTATTATTTATTTTAAAATATTTGTTACTTATTTTATATTTATTGAGTTTTTAACTTATATTTTTTAGATATTCAAATAGACACATGACTAATCTATCTAAGAACTTTCTTTATAGAGTGGATTGGGTACCTAATCTAGACTAAAGAAGGGTAGACGAACTACATGGTTAAAGGAGTTAACCTTCAGTTGAAGTTGGTGATAAGAGAATTCTTATAAAGTTTAATATAGCCACTGGGAATCCTCTTTAGGGTTAAAACATAATAAAGTTTAAGAATTATGTGGCCCTCCTTGAATGTAGTAAAGCTAGTATTCTAAAGAAGAATTGAAACAAAACATAACTTTGGCGAAGGATCAAATTTGGAAAAATATCATGATATATCATTTAAACTATTTATCCTTTTAAATATTAAATTTATCCATATTTTTATTATTTACTAACTAATTATATTTATTGTGTTATGTATCTTACTTATGACGTGTCGAATACTAACTTGTTTAAGAGAAAATCACTTTCATTTGCTAGTGGATATTTCAAGATACATCTAACTAGTAGATATATTTTTGAACCATTGAAGGATATTGTCTCCTTGTGAGGAGAATGAGTTTCTTGATAATAAGATGTGACAAAGATTTGTTTAGAGTCAACAAGATCCTATTTTCCTTATATGTATATTCACATATTTGTATATATTTTTATTTGAATCATCAAATTGTTTTATTTTTAACTGATTTGATTTATTATAATAGGAGAAAGTAAAAAAGGCTTAGGAATTTTTTACAAGAAACTGTTATCCTCATATATTATCCCGTGGAGGTTATAAGTTGTTTGAGGAAAAACTCATACAACAGAAGTTAAAAAAATATGAACAATCATCTCAAGTAGACTTATCTACAACTTTTTCTCCGCCATCTCCACCTACAGGCCATGAAAAATAAAAGGGAAAATGAAAAAAGACTTCAAAAGAGTAGACATCCGAGTCATCTTGCATTATTGATGAGAAAACTGTAAAAAATCATGAAATTAAGTAATTTTTCGGTAATTATACTTTAAAAATATATATTAATGATAATGATAATTTATGTTTTGTAGGATTCTTTGGTTGAACAAAACTCATAGGCGACCTTTGTTCCTGTTGGATAGAAAGATATTCTTAGTACTGCTATTAAAAAACTAGAGCATCCAGATCGTGTTCATGTTGCTGGATGAATATAAGCATATGACAATTCTATGGATTGTCTTCAACTAGACATGGTTCCAAAGAAGGACTAGTGTCAAGAAATGAGTCAGAGACCATTAGAGAAGATATGAGGTATAAGATCAATAAAGAGCTTAGTCAATGACTTCAAGAATAGATTGAATAACACCTTAGAGAGGAGATTCAATAGAAGGTTAGAGAGGAGTTTGAAAAGAACTTGCATATTTGGGACTTTTTCAAACACATGCATAGGCTCACTCCCATTCTCCTATACAAATGAGCACAAAAGAGAGCTATGCAATGAATGAGGAAGATGTACCAAAAGAGGATGTTGTTACTGATGTTGTTAATGATTATCAATTATATGTAGAGGATTCTCTCTCTAAAGTGGTCATTGGGAAAGTGCATAACTTGGGACTTAACCATACATCATAAGCAAATTGATGACGATAAGGTTAGAATGGTAGTTGAATGACTTGAAGATGCGAACATTCCTGTTCTTATGCTTACCAGGAGGTTCAAACAGTAGGACAAGCCTTCAATCATTTTATTTTATGGTCAAGACAACTTGTGTAATAGATTCAACCTATTAACTTTTCATAAATGTATGTATTTCATATGCTATAATTTATTTTATATGTTATGTTTATGAATATTTTATACATGTTGTTTAGTAGACTAATGTTGGTGCTAATAAAGATGTTTCAATCCAACAAAAGGAATATCAAGTTGATCCACTTGCTCATTTGTGCATAATTTTTATTAAGTTGGGCAAACAACCTTTGCAATTGACTATGAAAACTAATATCATAAGCAAGCCTATCTTCATCTCCTTTATGTTACTAAGAACGATATATTGGAGCTCTCACTGGTAATGATTTTCTTTGTATCAATGCTACAATTATGATTTATGTAAGTATACTTTTAAATCTCATATCAATTAGGTAAGTATCAAATTATGACAAATAGCATTTATTGAAAATTTTAGATACTTGCATCACATTTGCATCCAAAGAGGAAACTTGAACTTGTATAGATTTCTTAACCTTATTCAGATTCAAAGAATAGGAAACAAGCCAACAAAGATATAGAGTTACAATCAAAGTAAGCTAGAAGGTCAAAAAGTATGTTACTTGACACCTTATTTCCATTTATAAGTCAAAACTTGTAAGTCACTTTAAATTATATCTATGATTTTAGCTGATTGTTATTCAAATTTTACAAGCTTATTGGTAATTAATAATTATTTGCCCTAAACAAAATTTTATTGTCTTTCTACTATCTACTTGTACAAACCGAAAAAGGAAATTAAAAATATTATTGATTAGTAAGTTTTTTTTATCATTTATTGTATTTATATTCATTACCTTTATTTTTAAACCTTATATCAATTAAGTGAGTATCAAATTCTAACAATTAACATTTATTGAAAATTTTAGGTACTTGCATCACATTTGCATTCAAAGGGGGAACTTGAACTTGTATAGATTCCTTAACCCAATTCATATTGAAAGATAGAAATCAAGCCAATAGAGATATAAATTACATTCAAAGTAGGTTAAAAGGTGAAAAAGAATGTTACATAATATTTTATTTCCATTCATAAGTCAAAACTTACAAATCATTTTAAATTATATTTATAATTTTGACTAATTGTTAGACAAATTTTATAGAGTTTATTGTAATTAATATTTATTTGTTCCAAAAAAAATGTTGTTATCTTTATATACTTTTTTGGAACCGAAAAAAAAAGATATTAATAATTTGTATTTTTTTTATCATTTATATTATTTATATTCATTACCTTTATTCTTATATAATAAATCTTTTTGATTTGGTTTTTTTAATAGAACAATGAACGCATTATCTATTAAAGGTAAAAATTATGTAAATATAAAAAAGTCTACATGAATTTTTTTCTGCCTAAATAATTTAATATTAAAAATTATTTATTTTTTATTTATTTTATTATATTATTCACCAAGTATATTTGATTTTTTTATTTTTTATAATATCAAAAACAAACTAGAACTGTGGACTGTGAATAGTATATTATGAGATAAATGTTTGACATTATCTCAACATTTATGAAGTAAGATAATTATAATTTTTAAAACTTTATTACTTTAATTATTTCATCTTAATTCATAATATAATTTTCTAATTTAAGTATAATATTTGTAAAGATTTAAAAATCCACATCCTTTCTATGAAGAGAAAATCAATGATGTGAGAAAATGTTGGACAAAATACTTGTTAAAGATAGCCAACTTATAATTTGTCTTCATCAAATGTAATTTTAAAATATTTGTAATATCACCTTTATATTTGATATATTTGTAGTTTATAATGTTGGTTGATGGTTACTTCTTTGAATAACTAGTCATGGATATTAAGTTTGTAGAAAGCTTAGCAAAGTTTATGATGTCTATTTTTTTTCTTTCTAGGGGTGCTTAAAAAATGATTCTAAAATTTTAAAAAAAAAATCTACTTTCCCTTTTGGTTATTACAATAATCAACATAAAAAGTATCTCTTTTTACATTGATTGTCATCTTAGTTGATGTAAAAGGTATCAATTTATCTAGTAGTTGTACTAAAGAACAAAGTAAAAAATTAATTTTCTACTGCACAGTTGTACTCAAAACCGATGTAGAAAATTCATTTTCTATATTGGTTGAATTTAAAATCAGTATAAAAAGTGAATTTTTTTACAATAAATCATTTTAGAACCGATGTAATAGTTAACTTTTTACCTTATTCATTTAACCGATATAAAAATAACCACCTTTTATATCAATTGTATCTATAATGCTATGAAAATTGTTATAATATATTTAAAATAATCGATCTAAATATATTTTTTTCCAACCATAAATGTCTGTTTGGTAACTTTCTATTAACAAAATAGTTAGATATTACTTATAAATTTGATTGTTAAACAATGAAAATAAATAATAATAATTAAATAAAACTAATATTTTTTTTGTTTAGTTAATTTTTATTGATTAAATATTTATTCAATTATTAATATTTTAAATTCCATTAAAAATAAAAAAAATTAGTCACTTTTTCCTACTATCATCAAGTTTTTCACTTTTTTCATTTTCATCCACCTTTTATTCCTATTTTTTTTAAAATTGTATATATTTTTTATTTTTTAATTTTCATTTAGTTTGTTTTTATTTATCATTACTTATTTTATTTAATCAATTACACTAGTGCAAAAATACGATATTATAACATAATTTTACGTCGGTTCTTCAAAAACCGATATAAATAACAACGCGGTGGCATTTTTGTAAATAAATGTAAACTTTCTACATCGATTCTTTTCCCAACCGATGTAGAAAGTGAGTATTTTTTCAAACTTTCTACATCGGTTACGAAACAAGCGATGTAGAAAGTACTTTCTACACCAGTTGTTCTGGAACCGATGTAGAAAGTGGATTTTTTTAAAACTTTCTATATCGGTTCTGAGAAACAACCGATGTAGAATGTCTTCCTCTGTCACTTATTTTTCGACGTTGTTCGTGTTTAACCTCATTTTTCAGAACTCCAGTTTCTCGTTTCGGCTTGTTCTCTCTATTTTCGTTTAAGTCTTAGCCATTGTCGACATCCATGTTGTTCGTCTTTTCACTCCGTGCTTACGTTCATGGTCGTCGTCACCGTTGGAACGATTTCGTTCGTTCGAAGTCGTCGTCGCGCACCGTAAGGTTCGAAGTCGTCTTTGTTGTTATTTATGCATCTCATTCTATTACTATGGTTGAAATTTACATTTATTTTGGTTGTATTCTGTAATTTTTAAGCTTCTTATTTGGCTACCGTGTTGTGTCGTCGTTCAACCACCGTTGTGCCTCCGTTTGGACACCGCTTGGCCACCGCTCAACCATTTTGTGTTGACTGTGAGGTATGTTCTATGAATCTCTACTTTGTGATTGCAGATGTGAAAGTTTGCTTAGGGTTTATGTATGTTATAGTATTGATTTTGAGTTTAAATATGTTGGTTTGTTTTCTTGAGTTCAAATATGAGCATACCCTTAGTTTCCTGTTCAAGGTTGAATATAATGAGTATATTACTAAATAAGTAAATCATTCATTATATTAAATCTTGAATTGTCCAAGTTGGACAGTTTGGGACTAAAGTTTTTTATTCAGTGGTTAACAATTTCTTCATAAATCTTGTAAATTGTACTTGATGAAATTTTGGTTTAGTTCATTTTGCATTGTCTCTGGGTACATGCTTGATTATGGTACGAGAATGGGGTCGAAGAGTTTTTGAATTTTGCGCAGACAAATCTACCTCAGAGTAATGGACAATTTTACTGTCTGTGTTAATTGTCTAAATGAGAGACGTTTGGGTGTTGGTCAAATTAGAGAGCATATTCTTTGTGATGGATTTTGCAAAAGTTATACAAAATGGACATGGCATTGTGAGTTATTAGGCATGTCAAGTGTGTCACAGACGGTGGAGGTTGATATAAATATGGAAGATTGGGTAGAGGATATGATTCGTGATGTAAGGCATGCGTCATTTGAGCAGGCAAATATGTGTGGTAACTTGTCTACTGATTCAAAGAAACCTTTGTATCCGGGATGTGCTACCTTTACACGATTGTCATCAGTGTTAAGATTATTCACTCTGAAGGCAAGGAATGGGTGGAGTGATAAAAGTTTCACTGAATTACTTGAATTGTTGGTAGAGATGCTTCCGGAAGGTAACACATTACCAAAGCGTAATTGTGAGGCGAAGAAGGTGTTATGTCTGATAGGTATGCAGTATAAGAAAATACATGCCTGCCCCAATGATTGCATACTATACAAAAATGAGTTTGAAGGATTACATGAATGCCCTGTGTGTCAAGTTTCACGTTATAAACTGAAGGATGGTGATTCTATTTGCAATGACAGCACAAAGCGGCCTCCAGCCAAAGTGTTGTGATATCTTCCAATAATTCCAAGGTTCAAACGATTGTTTTGTAATAAAGATGAAGCAAAGAACCTTAGATGGCATGTAGATGAAAGACTAATTGATGGAAAACTTCGTCATCCAGCTGATGGTTTGCAATGGAAGATGGTTGATCAACTATATCCTGATTTTGGGAATGAGCCAAGAAACCTAAGGCTTGGACTTGCAACAAATGGAATGAATCCGTACGGTAATTTAAGTAGTAAACATAGTTCATGGCCTGTACTTTTGACAATTTACAACCTTTCTCCCGAGTTGTGCATGAAACGTAAATACATCATGTTGTCCATGATGATTTTAGGTCCACAACAACCTGGAAATGACATAGACGTTTATCTTCCTCCTTTAATTGAAGACTTGCAAAATCTATGGGAAGAAGGTGTGGAGGTATTTGATGCGTATGGTAATAAAAATTTCAAGATGCGGGCAATGCTTTTTTGCACTATTAATGACTTTCCAGCATATGGAAATTTATGTGGATACAGCGTTAAGGGGAACAAAGCATGTCCCATATGTGAAGAAGGCACAAGTTACCATCAACTGCATCATGGAAGAAAGACAGTGTATCTTGGTCATCGAAAATTTTTCAGGACTAATCACCCTTATCGTAGATTAAGGAAAGCTTTTAATGGGTTGCCAGAAAATGATGTTGCTCCAAAAAGCCTTAACTGGACAACAAGTCTATGATCGGGTTAAAAACATCAAAACTGTTTTTGGAAAGACTCAAAAAAAGGTCACCGAGACAAGGATATGGAAGAAAATATCAATATTTTTTTATCTTCCATATTGGTGCAAACTTGATGTTAGACATTGTATTGATGTGATGCATGTGGAAAAAAATGTGTGTGATAGCATCATTGGAACACTTCTCAATATATAGGGCAAGACTAAAGATGGAGTCAATTCTCGACTGGATTTGGTTCACATGGGTATACGACATTAGTTAGCTCCACAGTCTGTAGGAAAGCAAACATATTTGCCCCCAGCATGTCATACATTGTCAAAAAAAGAGAAAATTTCTTTTTGTGAGTGCCTACGTGGGGTTAAAGTGCCACAAGGGTATTCTTCAAATTTTAAAAGACTTGTCTCGATGAAAGATTTAAAGTTAGTTATGTTAAAGTCTCATGATTGTCATGTGTTGATGCAACAACTACTTCCAGTGGTTATTCGTGACATTTTACCTAAAAAAGTTAGACATACAATAAGTAGGTTATGCTTATTTTTCAATAAAATATGTAGCAAAGCCATTGACCCTATAAAATTGGATGAGTTGGAAAATGAAGATTTTACTATCTTATGCCAATTGGAGATGTATTTTCCTCCATCATTTTTTGACATTATGGTTCACTTGGTTGTTCATATAATGAGGGAGATCAGATTATGTGGTCCAGTTTATCTGAGGTGGATGTATCCAATAAAACGATACATGGAAATATTAAAAGGGTATGTGAAGAATCCACACCGTCCCGAGGCATCTATGATTGAAAGATACATTGCAGAAGAGGCCATTGAGTTTTGTACAGAGTATTTGTCAGAGGTGGAACCCATAGGAGTTCCTAAGTCTCGTCATGAGGGAAGACACGGAGGTAAAGGTACACGAGGCATAACTGTGAAAAACATGGGTCGTGCAGAAGTCCTTCAAGCACATTTGTATATTTTGAATAATACCGATGAGGTTCAGCCTTATTTATCTACTCACAAAACTATGATAAGGGAGGAGAATGTTCGAATGAACGAGAAATGGTTGTTGAATGAGCATAACAAAACGTTCTTAAACTGGTTTGATGAAACAATTAAGAAGGATGATGGTGCCTCTAATACATTGAAGTGGTTAGCAAATGGCCCAAACTTTGATGTCATATGTTGGACTGGATACGATATTAATCATTTTTCATTTTACACAAAGTCTGAGGATGATAAAAGTATCATGCAAAATAGTGGGGTTATGGTGGTGGCAGAATCGATGCATTTTGCAAGTTCTAAAGATAAAAATCCTGTAAAGGCTTCCATATCTTACTTTGGAGTGATTGAAGAGATTTGGGAGATTGATTACACCAAATTTAGAGTGCCTATTTTCAAATGCAGATAGGTTGATAGTAACAGTGGTGTGCAAGTCGATGAATTGGGATTTACATTGATTGACCTTCAAAAAGTAGCTTACAAGGATGATCCTTTTATCATGGCCCACCAAGCAAAACAAATGTTTTATGTTCAAGATCCTTGCTCCAAAAGGTGGTCAGTTGTTCTTCAAGGAAAGACAACAATCGCTAGTGATGACACCAATGATCTTTCAAATATTGATATTTCTCAAACTTCCTTATCATCAAGGATATCTAGTATTAATGAAGAAAATGAAATAGATGATGTACATGCTATTCGAGATGATCATCATGAAGGAATATGGGAAAATGTTACTACATGATACAAGTTAGTCACATCGGTTAATTATTTCATCATTGTATGTTTATTTTTAACTTCTTTTAAAATGTTTATTACGTTTTTTATGTTTAGTAGAGTTTTTAACATCTTTTCTCTTTGCTTTCAACAGGTACATGACTGATTACTACATTTTTTTTTCAACTTTCAATACTTGTTTGATGTAATTTTAAGTATTTCATTTGTAAATTAAAGTTTGATAATAAATAATGATGTATTTAGTTTAAATATATAGATTATGTGAATTCTATATGGTCTGTTTGGTGATTCTCCATTGTCTGCCTGGATTCTGTATCTATATGCAGGTATGTGAATAAATAATACGGTTGTATGCCTAAACAAAATGAACATTAAAAAAAAGGACTTTCTACATCGGTTACGACTATAATCGATGTAGAAAGTACACTTTTTGCACTTTTTACATCGGTTGTGGGTAGAACCGATGTAAAAAGTATTTTTACATCAGTTAAAGCTATAACCGATGTAGAAAGTATACTTTTTACATCGGTTCCAGAACCGATGTAAAAAATTTTATTTTCTATATCGTCCGCTTCAATACCGCATGAATAACCGATGTAAAAAGTGCTTAACAACCGATGAAAAAAATCCTTTTTCCACTAGTGTTAATTAATATGTTAATTAATATTAATTTATTTTATTTATTATTATTAATTTATTAAATTACTTATTTTATTAAAATTATTAATTAGGTAATTATTTTAAATATATTAATTTATTTAATTTAATTTATTAGTCATATTAGTATTTTATTATTGTTAATTTATGTTATTAGTTATTTTAGGTTAGTGAAATAGTTAATTTATTTATTATAATTTTAAGTTGGTAAATTAATTAATTATTTTAATTTAAGTTAGTAAACATTGTAAGTTAATAAATTAGTTATTTTTGGTAACTTATTTTATTAAAATCATAGATTTCCAAATTAGTTAATTATTTATTAAGTTATCTTGGTAAATTAGATATTTTATTTTAATTTAGGTTAGTAAATGAGATAATTTATTTTAATTTATGATAGTAAATGAGTTAATTAATTTTGAATTTAGGTTAATAAATAATTTGTGCTACTAAATTAGTGTTTAAATTTAGCTTAGTAAATATCTTAGGTTATGATACTAGTTAACTTTAATCTATAATAACATTGTAATATTTTAAAAGGAAAAGGTGATAATATAGAAAAATATTAATGAAATTAAGTTTATATTAAGATAATTAAAAATAAGTATTAGAATAAGATAAAAAATAAAAAAAAATTAAATATTAAAATAACAATTAAAAATAGAAAATGTGAATGGTGATGAATATAGGAAAAAGTTAATAATTATGAAGAATTATATTGGGATAAGATAGAAAAAAGTTAATATTGGAATAACATGAAAGTGAAATTTTGAATAGTAATAAATATAGGAAGAATTTAATGCTAATCATCAACTATATTGAAATAATTAAGATAGAAAAGAATTTAATATTAGAATGATGGAAAAAAATATATTAAAATAAAATAAAAAATTATTGAAATAAGATAAAAAAAATAAAAAAATTTAAAATTGAAGAAAAATAATGAATATTAGAATAAGATTATGAAACATGAAAAGTAATGGAGATATTGAAAAAAATAGTTGTTTTAAAAAAATAAAAAGTAAAAATACTGAAAGTACGATAGAAAAAATATAAAATATTATAAAAACATATATATAATATTAAAATAAAATTAGAATATACAAAAAATTTAATAATTAATATATAAAAACAAATCTACATTTTTATAAACAAAAATAACATAGTATAATAATTTAAGATTAAGTTTGTATTATTTATTTACGAGTTTAATTAAGCATAGTGCTGAATACAGCTAAGATAATCAGAAAAAACTGACAAAGGAAGGGTCATTTGTGTAACATTTCGGTTAGATTTAACTTAGTTAAAAGTAAAAAAGAAATTGTGTAAAATTAAAAAAGTTATATTTTATTTTAATTTATATTAAATTAATTTGTAAACTTAAGCCATTTTAAACTAAGAATAAATGTAACTATTTTATTGCTGCACATATTTTCTCTCATCTTAAATGACGAAACATCAGTAACGTTAATGCCACATTTTATGTAAGATTAACCCATAACGATATGAATAAATTTACTTTTAAAAATGTGTTTACTTAATTTAAATATATATATTTTATTTTAAAATAAAAATTTTAGAGTTAAATAAATCAAGAGCACAAAAATATTTTTTTCATGTAAAAAAGATGAAAATTGATCTTTTATACGTCTTTGTTAATCCAAGAGAATTTAGTATTAAAATTATAGATCCATCTTTTCAGCTCTTGAAACTACGTTTTCATCTCAATTATTTTTATCTATTTATAAATAAAACATTAAAAAATATATTTATTAAATATGCTGTTTAATTAGCAATTATTTGATAGGCTAATTTTTAAAAACAAATTATATATTTTTGCAATACATTAAAATCCTATAAAGTTAAAAGCATTTTTATTTGATTCATTATTATTTTCTCTGATTTATTATATTATGTATAATTAAATTTAACTATTGAAATATTTTCTCAATATAGTTACCTTTATATACTTATGTTATTAGATAATATAGACTTCAGCAACATGATTCAGGACAGGACTCTATTAAAGCGCAAAGTTCCGGAATCACAGACCTCTCCTCTTAGGAATGCTTTGAGATTAGAATTAGGTTAACATAAAAATGTTTGATATTTTTTATTTTTAATTTGGGTTAAATATATTTTTAATTTTTTTAAAATATTTAAATTTTAGTTTTGTTTTCTTAAATTTAAAATCTTTGATTTAGATCTCTCATTTTTTAAAATATATTAATTATAAATTTTATGTTAACTTAAATTATATTAAATTAAAATAAATTAATCATGATTTGAGAATTATAATCATAATATTTTATAAATGATCAAAAAATTTTCTAATAATAATTGATCTAATTTAACTTAATGTAACTTAAATTAATATCAAGAATTATAATCATGATATTTTAGAAAATAAGAACTTAAATCAAAGATTTTAAAATTGAGGGACCAAAATCAAAATTTAAGTATTTTAGAGAAATTAAAAATATATTTAACCCTTTTAATTTTATATAAAATTTTAAAATTATATAAATATAACATCATATATATATATATATAATATAATTTTACACATTTTTTATAATAATATATATATATAAAAGATCAAATAATATAAAAAAAATATCAAATTTTTTTATGATAAATTTTAAGAAATGTTAATATAATTTGTACTTAAAAGTATTTATAGATAATAAGTAAAATAGAATAAAAATAAAAATAATAAAAATAAAATAAAAATGATTTATTTAAGCAAACAAAAAATAAGAGAAAAATAAAAAGATATTTTATATTAAATAAATAAAAAATTAATAATATAATTTTATTATAATTAATTAAAAATTTAGATTAATTTTAAAAAATTTAATTTGTTAATATTATATTTTTTAATTTTTTTTAAAAATTTAATAATTTAAACATGGTGAATCGAGGGAAAGAAACCATTTCTTGCAAGGCCTTCTTCCAAACATTCCACGTCTTTCATGGAATGAAAAAGAAGAAGGCAAGTTCCAAAGAAATAAAATTCATTCATCTAGTGACCATCAAACTTAATTTCACTCTAATTTCTAAGCTTGCAATTTCTTTTTCCTCTTTTTACACCTATGCAAATACAGCCTAATGGATCGTATAGTTTTTCAAAAATTTATATAGAAAATAAAAAAAAAATTATGATAATTTTATAAATATAAATGAAAAGAAGTATTTTTTCAAAACATAGTATTTGAGAATTTTCTTGATTTTTACTTTTATTTCCTTTATAAAAATATTATTTTATTTTTGTTTAGAATTTGTTTTTAAAATTTTATACAAATACTGTAAAAATAACATTTTATTTTTACTATTTTATGTTAAATTTTAAAACTAAAAAATAATATAATGTTTTGTAATTAAAATTTAAAACTGAATAAAAAAAACCGATCATGTCATACATTTTTTTCATGTGGCCATTATTTACTTATGCTTTTCTTTTACCAAATTTGAACTTGCGCATTTAAAGAGTGTGCAAAACCTTATTTAAAGCTTTTAGCTGGTTAAGCCATCATGCATTTACTCAGATCCTATTCACAGTATTATTCTTGTTTGGTCGGGTGATTTTCAAACTTCAAATTAAAAATTAATTAAATTTGATTAAATTCGATGCATTCTGTCTTATTCTTTATCATCTTCCAAAAAAACATACCAATTCTAACTATCCGTTTTAAGTTCACTTCTTTCCAAAACAAGAATTTATATACCTACCGATTTGTATAGGTACAACAGTTAAAATTGGAGATGTAAATACCTTATACTTTTATATATATACATATATATATATATATAATAAGTTGTTGGTATAAATATCTTAATTTATAAAAATTTAATACTGTTATTATTTATTTTAATAATAACTTTAAAATTCTATATATATAAATGATATATTTATAAACATTTAATTTTATAAATAAATATTTTAGTGATAATTTTAATAACTATAGATATTTGTAACATATACAAAATGTTAAAAATATTTTATTAATATGGTTAATATTTATGTTGATTCAGGTATAATTTTTAAATATTTTAATTTTACATGTATTAATATTAAGATATTCACAAATAATTAATAAATAAAAATATTAGAATAATATTTTAAAATATTTTTAATTCTTTATAGACAAATATTAAGTAATAAATAAATATTATTAAAAATATTAAAATATTTACAAGTTTATACTTAAATCAACATAAATAATAATATTAATAAAATTATTTTAATATTTTTTATCTTTTAATATTATTTCAGTATTGATATAAATATATTTAAAAATAAAATTTATATATATAATTAAATTTAAATTATTTTATCCAAATAAAAAATATAAATTATTTAAAATCTTTCATAGATTTTTAAAATATAAAATTTTAAATTTTTTTTATTTAAATAAAAGTATTTAAATTTTTAGTTATAAAATTCTTTTACAAACCTATGTATTTATAATTGTCATTTATCTTCCTTAACACTAATATTTTTATATTATTGGAGAATTGAAAATTTTTAAAATTAAAGATCTTATCGTATTTTTAAATTTTTCATTGGTTGCTTGCACCAATTTTATAAATTTTTGCTATGAAAAGTTTTTAATAGTAGCATAATTTTAATTAAAAATATTTTTAATTTAAAAAATATAAAATAAATTTCTCTTTGTTACGTATTCTTTAAATTTATTACTCTAGTTCCAAAGATTACTTCCAAAACTACATGAAAGTTAATTAAAATTTATATAATTTTTTCTAAAATTGATTATGCATGGTAAAATTTAAACACAGATAGAACACTACTTTCTTTAATGTCATTGTACCAAAACTATCATTATAATAATTAATCTTGGACCTGACTACTAAATTTCAGTTACAAGCATCTTTGTGAATTATATGCTTAAACAATTATTATACCAACATGTTAACATTCATTTGCAACCTTTTGATCCCTAAATTTTTTCTGTAATATGCAAACTAGGATAACTTTTGATATTTCAGTTTTAATATTGTTTTCTTCCATATTAATTTACAATGTAAGATCTTCATCTGACAATTTTTGAATTGTTTTTTTTTTATTATTATTATAATTTCTTGTGCAAGAAATCTTTAAAAAAAAGATAAATGTGAGTTAAATTCTTTATTCTATATCTTCTTTAATATAAAAATAAAAATTTTATTTTATTAAGTAAGATAGAGTTATTGAAGAGGAGGGAAGAAAAAGTAATATAAAAATTATGATAAAATTATGCATTATAATTTTTGAATTTATAAATTATAATTATTGTGATTCTTATAAATAATAATAATTATTTTAAAATTTAAAATATATAGTTGATTTTAAATGACAACGTTAAATTTTATATTTTATGTTTTATTTTTTAAATTATTTGATTTTTATTAAATATTTATTCTTTATAAAAATATATTATTATTATATATTTTTTTTATGAAAAAAATAATGAAGTTCCACAAGTAAAAATGCATTAAAACGAAGAAATTATGCAATATACTATTACTATAACAGTTATTTTTATTATTATTAATTTTGTCATTAAAATTTTTTAAATGAATGTCCTATTAACATTAATATTTTAGATTAATAATCTTTTATCTATTTTTTTTCAATTATAATACTTACTTATACATATATGAACATTTAAATTTTTTTTTAATATTTAATTATTATTAAAGAATATTTTATTAAATAATTTTAAATTTTTATTTGTGTAAATTTATATTTTTTAAATAATTGTTAATCTAATAAAGTTTAACAACTTTAACATAAAAAATTTTAAAACTTATTTCATTAGTATTTTATGATAATGTAAATATATATATATATATATATAATTACTTCATCCGATAATTTTAAAATAAAAAATATGAGATGTTACTTAAATTATTTTAAAATTGAATCAGTTAGTTTAGGTAGAATTTATTGTATAAATTTTTACTTACACTAGTATACCTATAGATAAAAGTTGAAATGTAAACTTTTAATTACAATTGTATAAAATTAAATATATATATATATATATATATATATATATATAAACATAAAATTGTAACTATAATTTATAATAATATTTAAATTTCTCTAATTAATTTTATATTTAAATTTTTTTTATATTTAATAATAAATTTTATCTATCACTACAAATATTTTTTTATTATCTCAAACGATAAATAAATAATAAAAATCAAAAAATTATTGATAAATAGAAGTTTATATACTTATATACTTTTACCATAATTATATCAGCAACCCATTAAAGCCAGACCAAGGTATGTTTATCATCAGCGTTACTAGTTAATAAATAAATGTTACATCTCTTCTTTGAATGTAGGGTGGGAAATGGGTTTTTCAACAAAATAAAGGTATTTTTAGAAAAAAATATATTAATTAATTAATGCTTTAAGGATGTTGATTAAATAATTAAAAGTAAATTTTTATTAAAAATATTATTAATATATATTTTATCATAATTTTTAATATATTTCAACATTATTTTTAATAAGAAAATTTATTTTAATTTTTAACTAATATTTTAAGAATACTAGTTAGCAAATTTTTTTAAAAATTATTAAAAAATATTTAATGATATATAGACGAAAAGGTTAAGATTTATCTTATGATAAGCCAACATAAAAAAAATCACAAGAAATTAAATTTAATATTTAAAAATAATTATAATTTAATATCTGCTTAATTAAAAAAACAAAAAGAATACTAAACAATAATATCATAAAATCTCATATTTAAACAAAATACAATATAAGACTTTTGTTATTCTTAAGAACAACTTTATTTTGTACATATAAAATTTTTATATAATTTGTTCTATAATTTTTTTTTTACTAAACCAAATTGATGTTAAGACAACATCAAACGTAATTCGAATGTGCCAAACATGCATTATATATGTTTAAGATAAATTTTAACTATATATGTATAAACTAAATTTTAATTAAAAAAAATATTTTAATCTAAATCTCATCACCCATCATCAATTAAAAAAATAAATATGATATAAGTAAGATCTTTTATTCAAACCAAAATCATAACATTTATATGTTAATTTACCATAATTTATTATAAATGTCTCCTTTTAATTAAAGGATTAATTAAAAAAATAATTCTAAGATGATATACTTTAAGTCTAAACATGGAGAAGTATAATGGATATTTATTTGTTTTAAATCAAGTTATAAAATTATTTTTATATATTGTATTTTTATTTTTATAATATATGATATATTTTTTTAAAGAGATATATAATTTTTAGTAATAATTTTTTGAAACACATTCGATGTAATTATAAAATATTTGATAGATGCATGTAAGAAAATATTTTTTTAAAAGATATACATAGTCTTTTGTATTAGTGCTCTTGAGATACATATAAATTTTATTTTATATAAATTTAAAAAATAAAATTTTATTTAAAAAATTTAAATTTTTTACACAACTTTTTTACCTACGAAGGGATTGTGAAAAATATTTCTTTCTTTCTTTTTTTTTTTTACAAATAAACAATCAAAATCTTTTTATACCATATTTTTTTTTTTCTCCTTTCTTTCCTTCTTCCTTTCTCCTATCTAAACAAATTGTTAACGTTAATGTACATATAAGAGTATTTATTGTTAATGACATGTAAGAGTTGAAATGCTAGAAAAGAGTAAAAATAAACTGTTTAGATAAGTTAAAATAGGCGTGAAAGGAAAAGACTTCTTTTGTTTAAAAGGATAGAAAAAAGAAAAAAAAAATATATTAGTAGTATAAATTGTGTTTTATATAAATTTAGAAAAACAAAATTTAACTTTATAAAAAATTGATTTTTTACTATATTTTTATTAATATAAATTTCATTTATTTAATTTTTTAAAAATATATAAATTTTTTAATAATTTAATATAAATAAAAAAAAATCTTCTCCCTTTTCTAGTAAAAAAAAAATTTCATACGAGCCCAGTACTCTTTTTTCTTCTTCTTCTTTTTCATCCCTCCTTCATCATTCAATCTAAACATGTTAATCTACTTTGTTCTAATGACATGAAAAATAGTAAGAAAAAAGAAGAAAAGAGAGAATGGGAATGAAAATACTTCTTTTTTTTATGGATAAAAAAGAGAGAAATAAATATATTAGTAGTATAAAATTTAACTTTAAAAAATTTAATTTTTTATTATATTTTTTATTAATATAATATTTTTTATATTTTTAAAAATATATAATAATTTAACAATTTTTTCTTAAATGAAACCTTCTTTTTTTCATTTTTTCACCAATTTAGGGAAACAAAATTGGTTGGACTTGTAAAAATTAGTTTCTTCCCTTCTATTTTTTATCCTAAAAAAATTTTCCCTACCTTCTTTTTCCTCCATCCCTTTCTTTCCTTTCTCTTTTCGCTGCATCAAACAAAGGATTAATAAACTTTTAAAATAAATAATGAAGTAAAAGTTTATTCATAGTTTTAATATGTGAAAATATTTTTTAGTAAGATACTTAATGCTTTAAAGATAATTTAAACAATTTTGTCTATGTACAAGTAAGAAGTTAAAAGTTGCGTCCTTTATACAATATTAAACAATCTTTCTAAAACATTCATAAGAAGTGTCTACATTTTGAAGTAATAGAATAAGTGCAGTTTCAAACAATTTAAAAATAATTTATTTTTTGAACAAAATTTACTGTCTCAATCATTTCATTACATGTTAATTCAATCCTTAATTTAAATATTAATGCTTAAGTGTAAAATTAAATTTCTATACTTAAAAATTTGTTATTTGCTATGTACATTAGTAAAAAATTATTGAATATTTAGTTGCAAATATAATTTATTCATATTTATAAAATTTATTTTATAATAAAATAATAATATTATTATATTATTTTATTATATAATTGAGAATTTATGTTATAATCATTACTATTATTTTTATTATTATAATTTTAATTTTTTAATAAATTTTAATTTATAATTTATGTGGTATTAATTTTTTATTGTTGGATGGAATAATTTTTTTTATTAAAATAAAAATAAAATTTATTCTTTAAATCTTTATTTATAAACATTGGTGTATAAAACTTCAGGATATGTATATTTTAAATGCGGTTAATGTGCGGTTAATGACAAAATATACCAAGTTGGCTGCGTAGGGAAAAAAAGTAAAGTTTCAAATTTCTTTAATTAAAGTTTGTCATGTCCATTATTATTATTATTTTACTTTTACATTGTAATTTAATTAATCATTTTCATGTCATTTTATGTTTATTTGTAGATAACACATATTAGAGGCTAAGGCAATCCAATTTTTACCACTGCTTCTGCCCTGATGAAATGGAGGCTGATGATGAAGGGATTTCCTTTTGAAAATTATGAAGTTTTTGTACTGCATAAATCTTTACATTTAACCTTATTTTTTATTATGCTTAATATAGTAATATAGTTGAAACTTTGGGTTGTAATGTAATATACTGCTTTTTGGCACGACGGATGTTACGTGATCTGCTGCATTTTCGTATGTTTTACAACTGCATTGTCATGTTTTTTTGTTTTTGTTGCATTTTTTGAAGTATAAAACACTAGCTGGAATTCATGTGTTCTACTGCATTTATAAATTATAAAATACTTGGCTCTAACTGCAATTTCATATGTTCTACTTCATTCCATTATATGCCCTTGTCGATCATGAATTTTAACTCAACTAAAATTTTGAGAATGTCAAGGTATATTTGGAAGTTTAGATGACGTTTGATATGTGAAACTGTTTTTTATTTTAACTTTTTATTTTTTCCTTTATTTACACATGTTACATTATTTTTATTTTAAAAATTTTATACTAAAAGCAGTATAAATAAAACATAAAAATAAAAAATAATTTTTTTTTATTTTCATTATTTTCTGTACAAAATGTTGAAAACAGAAATAAAAATAAAAATAAAAATAAAAAATGGTAAATATTTTTTCAAACCAAACATATTTGTTTTTTGTAATTTTAACTTTAGATTTTTTTATATGAAATCCACTTTTCATATTATCTAATATTAGAAGGCTTGCATAATTTACTTTTTCTACGTTAATTCGATTTATAGTACCTGATCAATCTCTTTGTATCCAAGTATCTAACTACTTCAATTCAGATCCAAAGGGCAAGTCTCGATGGTTTTTGATGCAAATGATACAACTTTTACTTAAGCAAAACTCGTCACCTTGATGAAATTGCTAGAATGCATGATTTTGTTGAACGTATGTAATAGGAGCTTATTTGATTCTATAGTTTACTACCAGATTAAGAATTTAGCTACATGACATAGTTGACATATGCAACAAGAGGCTTAGTACAAAAATCGTAATTGACATCGGTGGTTTTTTTATGTATAAAATCCAACAATTGTAATAAAAAAGAGCTTAATGATAAATTATATAATGTACCCGTAATTGAGGATAAATAGAAGCTATTTTTCCTGCTTGTGTAATAAAGCTAAAGTTATATATCTTTACATGATAAAGCATGTGAGAGAGTTGGGGTTAGGGTTAGAAGTCAAGGTTAGGGGTTTGGAAAAGTAAATCTCGTATCTGTCCCATCTCTTTGCTATGCTTATATTAATATTATTTTTCAAAAGTTTGATTAAGAAAGGCAAATTATGTAAAGTTTATTTTCCAAAATGAAACAAAGAAAACCAAAACAATGTAATAAGAATAGTATAAGAAAATTATATGCTATTATCCCATTATAAATTATTATATCACTAAAAATATTAACTTTTATAATAATTATTTTAAAAATTATATATCTCATAAATTTTAATTGAATAAACAGAGTACAAATATTTATCCTGATAATATCTTGAAATAAAACTCATACAAATAAGGGTGAATTGTATTTACATTTTTTAAAATTTAATTTTTCTAATATTGAGCTTATATAATAAAATAATATTATATACCTTTTTCCATAATACAAATTCCTTCTAATATTTTATATAATTATAATATTGAAAACAAAAATAATATAGAAAAAAATATCAAATAAATTTGATTAAAACTAAAAAATATAAACGTAATATATGTTTAAAAACAAAAAATTATTATATAATTTAACAAGATTTTTATTTTAATATATTTTATTTTATTTTATTGATTTTTTGAATTTTTATTCTATTATCTTTTAATAGATTTCCGCTCAATCTTTTAAAAAAATATTATTAACAAGAAAAGTAGAAAATAAAGAAAATGGAGTTTAAATTTAGACAAAATTTAAAAAACTCGAAAACGTTGGTGATGGATCCGTCACCGAACATTGTTGTCTGTCTCGGTTGGTGGTTCCATTTTTCAATTTCGCATTGTCATAACACACAACACAACACAGCCAGAGAAAAGAAAAAGAATAATAAAAAGAAAAAAACAAAATTAAAAAGAAAAAAGGTGAAAAACTGAAATACACGCTTTCCATTTCTTTCTCTCTGTAGGGAATGAAACTAGGTGGCCTGGTTTCTTGTTAACCAGGTCCTTCCCAGTTTCTATCCTTTCTTCCTCACATTTCATTTTCCATTTGAAATTCTCATTTTTCTTCCATAATGAACGATCTTTTTACGGTAATGTTCAATTCTCCATCATCTCTTATTACTTTTTCGTTTTTTTTTTTATTCACCATTGTTGATTCAAGTTATTATTTGTTATTTTTTTTTATGTATTTGGAAGTTTCTTTGTGTGGATTTTGTCAGATCTAGGATTGTGCATAATCAGCAATCTATATTTCAGCTGTGTTTGCCTTTCTGCCTGCCTTTGGTTTTTCTGTTTGTTTGCTGAGAAAATGAAGGGAAGTTATGTGGTTGGGGAATGTAGGTCTTGCAGCATTTGAAAATTGAGACTTCAGCATTGCGTGAATTTTGCTGAAATGCAATTATGCACAACTTATCAATGATTTTGATGGCCATCTCATGCTATTGGAGCAGATACAGTTTTTGATTTGGAATTAGTGTTGATTTTTCTTCGTGGTTTTGTGATTTGTATTCGTCTGGGTGTTGAGATCCGTTTCATGTTATGAAAATGAAAATAATAATAATAATAATAAAGGTTTGCCATGATAATGACAATTAAATTAATCTAGATTTGAATATCCACTTGGTTTTAATTTTCGTTTGTCAATTATGTGGAATTATTTAAATTACATAAATAAATAATTAAATAAGTGATGCAGCATTTAAGATGTTTTTCACTAGCCTCTTCTTGCCATTTAATAAAGCTTAGTGAGTGACTAGATCCTGATAATGGGTTTACAGTGGAGGTTCTTTTTGGCAGAACAGTAACTCATAAGTTATCCTTTAATAAGTGCATTAAAGGCTAAAAGCTTATAACTTAGTTGTAATCAAGTTAAAATTATACTTGTATAATCAGCAGTTGTAGTGAAACATTTTGTGGTTTTCAATCCCAGCACTTGTAGTGAAACATTTTGTGTTTTTCAATCCCCAGAATCCTATTTTTTTATTTCTGTTGAATGTATCGTTGTATTCTTTTTTAATAAAAAATATTCATTCCAGCTTATTTAACAGTGGCTTCTCAGAGACTCCCTGATATATATAAAATGCTCTCTGATTTTTGTCATTCTAATATTCACTTTCTTTTTGCTATAAATTGAAGTGACAAGTGCCTGTTGATTACTGAGGCACACATACACATCATGTACAACTTAAATGATTCAAATGCAGCTCACAAAAGCTCTATTATCCATAAACAATATTGTTAACAGTCCAACAAAATATTCTAATAATTAAATAATGCTAAACCACAAAATAAATTATGAGAAATCTAACATTCTCCCACGTAGACAGCATTATTTCATGTTGCTTATGACAACTTCATTCTTAGGGATAATGTTTTTATTGGCTAGGAGTAGTACTCAGTTTGGTATCAATGAATTTACTGGGTTACGTGCTCATAAAAGCTCCATTCACTGGCCTACTTAGGACTTGTTTTCTTTTCGTGGCCCAATTTTGTCTATGCAATAACAACATTCTATACATAATAAGGTTGTGTATGTGTTTAAAGCCTTGTTGCAGCCTTGCGGATATATTCATTTTTGAATTGTCAAGTAGGCCTGCCTATCCTCTAATGTTTCATGTCAAAGCTGAGGAAATCAAATGCATAGGAAAGTCCTATTTTTTGTATTTACAAAAGTTAACAAGATGTTAAGAAGACACTGTATCCGCAATTCTTTATTTTCAATATGTAATGAATGCAATTAGATCTTTAACTTTGATTTGCACAATGAATTTAGTTGCGACTTCAATCCTTCCATTGACTGTTATTCGGGGACAAAAACAGAATTCCTGTGTACCAAGGAAGATTCAATGTGCTCAACATCCCTCCCGTGTCAGGTCTTAGAATTACCTGTCACTACATAGACCTTAATAGTAATATAGTACTTCATAGTTAAAAACATCTTGTAGTCAGATCCTTTAAAAATTTTGAATTATAAAATTTGTTCTGTTTTCTATGCTTTGAATTTTACATGCATCTAAGATCAATGTATGCTTTAGTGGATAGTTATATTTAGAATATTGTGCTATTTTCTCTAAGTACTGATTAAGCAACAACTTTTGTGGCTAGTTTATCCAGCATGTTCAGATAGCAACATTGACATTAAGGGTTGAGCCATATATATTAATTTGATGATCTTTTGTTTTATCTTTTCAGGAATCGTTTGAGATCCCACGGGGCCGAAGCCGCGGAGGTGGTGACATTGAACTAGGAGAATATGGAATGAATTCAGGAGATCTGAGCTTGGAGAGTTTCTTCAAAAAGGTGTTTATTTATATATATTATGTAATAAAAACATTAATCAACTTATCTTTCGTTATTTCTAACTTTTCCTTCACTAAGGATAGCCTTAACATTCATGTCCAATCATGGCATTTCTAATTTTTCTTATGGGTTTTTTAAATAGGTTCAAGAGCTTGATAAACAATATGCTAAGCTGGATAAGCTTTTGAAAAGTCTCCAGGTAACCTATCTTTACACACTTGATTGCTTTAAGAACAAGTCTTTGATCATGTAAAAGTAATAATTGAAGGATGCCATAATGAATCAAATCATTTATCATGATTCATGACTCTTATGGTCTCTAATAATCTAATATACTTGAAATAGTTGTGTCACAAAAATATGATAAATAATGAAGTTGGAAATAGAGGGATGATATATTTTTAAGTGTAGATGGTCATGCAAAAAAAACAAGGTTATTTTCCTTGCCTAATCTAACAGCAGAAGAATCATCTTAGTAAAATCTTATAGGTATTTTCTTGCCTGAAGTGTTACTTCCTAATGTACTATAGCATAGTTGATAAGGCCAAAGAATGAAGAAACCCTAGCTAATCATAAAATTGAACTCTATTATGAAAACTTATTGGAGACCCCCAGCTTCATATATCTCATAAGCACTTCTAACATTCCAAATTTTTGCATGTGAGAACTCTAGTGTAGTGAAAAATTTATGTGATTGGGAGACAAAACAACACAACAAAATCCTGTTCCCACTGTTAGAATATGATTGTGTTACCTTATTTTAGGGATCTTGTTAGAAACCTTATTTTATGCTTAGGGATTTTATCCTATTTTTCATAAATTTTTGGTTCCTCTTGTTGAGTAGGATTAGGAGTCTAGTACTCAACCTAATTCCTATTATAAATAGGGGTAGTGGTTTGTCTTTTGCAAAACTGTAACACATCCAAAATCATTATACACTATTATTGTTAAAGTCCCATATTATCTAGAGATATCTGCTAATTTCAACATGGTATCATAGCCTATCTTAGATCCATTAGCGAGATATCTGCAGATGTTCATTCTTGCAATTGGTCCACCCACAATTGTCCACACTCCTAATGTCTAGTCTTGAACATGAGGAGGCGTGTTAGAGTCTCACATTGTCTAGAGATATCTGCAAATTTCAACATTTATTTTGAGTCTCTATTTTTCTCCTTTTCTCCTTTAAACAATGTTATTACGATTGAGTTGAATTAAGTCGTGCAATGTCTCTCCATTTTAGTTAGCTTCCATTTCAAGTGAATTGAGAAAACTGAAATAGGAATAAACTACAAATCTGTTTTTACTTATGTTTTGGAATTTGGTAATAGTAGAGCCTTAAGTAAATAGTACATGCTTGGTCAAATTATCAAAAGCCATTGTGCTTCCATTGTTGGTTCATATTATAAACTAACAATTACTTGAAATTTGTCCTCACCTTTTTTTATGTGAACCTTATATGCAGGATTTTCATGAGGAGTCCAAATCTGTGACCAAGGCTCCTGCCATGAAGGGTCAGTATAATCTTGTTTTATCATTTTCAAACAGTCTTTTGCATGTTTTATTGTCCTCTTTTTTAATTTTTTAATCAATATAAAATAATAATAAAATTATTGAGTCATGCAACCCTTCTTTCATATAATTCTTTATAAATTATTATAGCAAGACACAAATGTAGAAATATTACTTCTTTTCTGACTATCAACCTTTAGAGGAATATTTCTTGTAGGTGCTGTTGAAATTTTGTATTTTCAAATATAAATTAAATATGCATGTAATAGAGAAATAAATAGTTTGCAAGTAATTATTTATAGTTTGCTGAAGCAGCCTGTTTCAAGATGTTGCCCTTCTGATAAAAGGACACATTTGAAGGTGGTGTTCTTATTATATAAATAAAGTTCATGATTATTAAACTAATTCATTCTGCTTGATCCTATGATTGTCTGCAGCTATAAAGCAGAAAATGGAGAAAGATGTTGATGAAGTTAAGAAAACTGCACATTATCTGAAGACCAAAATTGAAGAGCTGGACAAAGAGGTGTCTCTACTGAGTGTGTTCCAGTGTTTCATTCAATCCCTAGATTCTTGTTGTAAATCTACTAATTCCATTCTGTGTTGTAGAATCTGACAAATAGGCAGAAGCCCGGGTGTGGAAAAGGATCAGGTGTTGACCGGTCAAGAACAGCAACAACCCTGTCAGTAATGATCAGTTTTTTTATTTCCTGTATTATTGTCTCTTAACTTTGACAAGCTTCATAAATTGAGTTTCTCATTGTATTTGTAGTTTAATAAACACAATTCTCTCTCTGCATTCATAATTTTTCAAAATCTCTTGCAGTGCAAATATATAACCATTTAGACATTGTTTTACTTGATAAATACAAGTCTATGAGAGAGTTTTCATTATCAATATTCCACTTCTAAGGCAACTAAATTTCTTGTCATTTTGGAGTTTAAAATTTTCCCGTCCTTGGCACTTTGGATGATATTCAATCAATAGTATGAATGTATCTTCTTAAATATTGCTATGGATATCTGAAAACTAAGGAATGCTTAAAAGAGTAAATCAAGAGTAAAGGGAGATGCTGTCATCCCAATCTAAATGCAGAATTTCAATGTAACTTCTTTATATATTATGAGCCCAATTTATAATAGGAGACTTTTGAACCTGAGCTTCTAATCCATAATCCATAAATAATAGTAAAATAAAAGTGATGTTAATGTGTCATCTTGGGCTCATGGTCTAACTTATCTTATAATCAGTTACTACATGATAATTTTTCCACATAAGCTGTTCAATCAAGGCTTTCAACTTATATCAACATGTTAAGTATGCTGAATTATAATAAGTAAACCTGAGGACTTTTTAAACACAGATTACACTGTTGGGCTTCCAAATTAGTCTTTTTATCATTATTTTTGGCTTGATGTTTTATTGGTATGTACCTGAGTTTTTGTATTATTTTATTTTGCAGTTCACTAAAAAAGAAACTGAAGGATAAGATGGCTGAATTTCAGGTGCGTTTGTCTCATTTTTTTGTTTGAGAGTTTTTTTATTATCCTGTCCTTCAACTGAATCCATTTGTTTCAAAATCTTTGCAGACCCTGAGAGAAGCCATCCATCAAGAGTATCGCGAGGTTGTTGAGAGACGTGTTTTTACAGGTTTGATTTGTTTCCATATTAGTGGTTGTTTTTCAACTTTATGCAATTTTATACCCTGAATTTTTGTCGCAATGGAGTTAATATCGGTTTTATTCTCTGGTTTTTGTGATTGTCAGTTACTGGCACAAGAGCTGATGAGGAGGTATTGTTTCCTTTGCTTAAAATTCATTAATGAAAGGATATATATCCTTTAGAAGTTTTTCTTCTAATCATCTTAACAATGTCCAGACAATTGACAGATTAATTGAAACTGGAGATAGTGAACAGATTTTCCAAAAGGCAATTCGGGAACAAGGACGAGGCCAGGTTCATCCTCCCTCTTGCTTTCTCCTTCAGTTCTCAAATTCCTATTCATCTTTTTATATCATTCAATACCTACATGAATATCATCCACTCATCTAGCTAAACCCTCCATCCATGCATTTTCATTATTTTGCCCCATACTTTTTTGTTTTAGGTGCTGAGGAAGACTGGTCTTCCTTGGGAAATAGGCAAATTACATTATATTAGAAAATCTACCTTGTCACTGTACTCTCTTACATTTGAGTTATATTTGTAGATAATGGACACCTTGGCAGAAATTCAAGAGCGACATGAGGCAGTTAGAGATGTTGAGAGAAAGCTTCTTGATTTGCAGCAGGTATTTAATCAGTTTGTCTATTAGTTTGACTGTGATAATGTGGTAACTGTACAAATTAGGACAACTAATATCATGATTAGATGATAGACATGAAGAGTACTCAAAATAATTACTTGCGCAGCTTTACCTTTTACTTTTTACATTCTGTCCTGATTAGTACATGTATAGGAAGGCCTATGCTTTGAATGAAACCAGTATATCACTACAAGGAGAGAGGTGGGATGGATGCCTAGAGATTTGATTTTTGCCTCTTCAGAGTGATTACTTTTGACAGGAAAATATTTTGACTTTATTCATATGACTATAGATTTAGTCATATCAAGTGATCCATAGATAGGAGATGGGAGACTTAAAAATTTAACAGTACTACACCTGTGGGAAGCTGAAAATTGCTGTTTCAAGTCATTTAGGGTGACATATGAAAAGATTGTAATTTATTCTCAGAAGTGTGTCAAGACTCAAGATGTTATGCTGGCGCAAGATGCACATAATGCACACAAACACAATATGTGTATATATATATATATATATATATATATATATATATATATATATATATATATATATATATATATATATATTTTGTGTGTGTGTGTATGAAGGCGGAAATATATAGTTTGGACAATAATAACTTCATGTCTTGGCAGATATTTATGGACATTGCAGTGTTGGTCGATGCACAAGGAGACATGCTTGACAACATAGAATCGCAGGTATTTTGATCTCTTTGCATATAAAACCTGCATTGGATAAGAATATATAGAGAGAGGGAAGGGATACACTTATTTTATGAGCAAGTCTTATTTAATTTACTCCACTGAATAAATTTTTCTAGACATTAAATTTTGTTAATTCATCTGTTGGTTTAAGAACCTTTATCAAGTAGATTAAGTTTATAAAAGTTTATATAATATAAAAATTATTCAATACTTTGCCTATCAATTTTATTTTAATGTATAATATATTTTTCAATATATAAGCAATTGATGACTATAAATTTATATACATATAAATGTTCAATTTATCTAAAATTTGATACGTACGATGATCAAGATAATATCATGTGATTCAACTATTAGACTTGTGAAATTTGTATCAAGTGTCTAAGACTTTTAAAGCAAGTGAATCCCCTGCACGTCAGGTGAGAATGTAAGAAATGAAAATAGTTAATTTTGATCATTTATGTTACTATTTCATGGTCAGGATTAGCCATTTTCATTTCTCATATTTTATCATAATATATATATATTGAGAAATTATTTGGTTGGAAGTTATGTTGGTGATCAAAAATTGGTTTCTATTCTTACATCAGGTTTCAAGTGCAGTAGATCACGTGCAGCAGGGGAATAATGCCCTACATAAGGCAAAGAAACTACAAAAGAACTCTAGAAAATGGATGTGCATTGCAATCATGATACTTCTCATCGTTGTTATAATCATTGTTGTTTCTGTCATCAAACCATGGGTTAATAAAAACGGTGCATAGTTTTTAATTGGTAATGCATAATTGCATAACTTGTACGTTGTAATTTTTTTCTCTCGATCCATTCTTTTGTTTTTCAATGTTTTATAGACATTCTTTCCATGCTACATTGTACTTGAAAGAAACATTGGACCAACATGTAAAATATTGAATTGGGTTGTATACTATTTTTACGAAATGGAAAAGATATTGATTATGATTGTTGAACAATTTATTGTGGTAATTGATGAACATTTAGTGTGTGTTTGATTTAAAGTTATATAGAACTGATTTTGATAAAATTATTTTTGAAATATTATATATAATTGAAGTAGATGGATAAATTAACTTAAAATATATATTTTATTAGAGTGCATAATTTTTATTAAACACTATGAGCATTATTATTTAATTTTAAAACAAGAAAAGCTTTAATTTTGACTTCTCTTTAGACATGATTATAGTTCAGGGTCAATAGAAGGAAAGCAACATCTTTCAATTATTAAATTGTTTTTGTTGGCCTACCAGGACAACTCTCAACCTTTTAGCCTATCAATAATTTTTTCTTTTTGTATATTTTCTAAATTAATATTTAAAATAAAAGAAAAAAATATAGAAAAAGAAGAGAAAAGAGAAGAATAAAAAAAATAAAAAAAGAAAGCAAATAAATAATAATAAAATAAATAAGCAAGAAAAACAAGATAAAAAAAGGAATAATAGATTAAATAAAAAAATCAAGAATGAAAAAAAAAAGAAATATAAAATAAATAAATTAAAATAACAATTTTATTTAGTTAATTAGAAATTAATTAGGTTAGTTAAGAATTAGTTAGAAAAAAAATAAAATAAAATAAAAAAAAAGGGGTGGGAAGTTTGAAAAAGGAAAAAACAGAAAAACAGAGGGGAGGTTGCTGGCTCCTTTAACCTTTCCTTCACTTGGATAGCCTGGTTCCAAATCCAGAATTATATAAATTCAGGGGGAAGAGCTTTTAGGGAAGAGATGGAAATTGCAAAAGCTTTCTCTCTCACTCTCGGTGGATTATTCTCGCCTCATTTCTTCGTCCGCTCCCATTTTCTCTAAAAAAGGGTCTTCTCCATTGGCTCTAATCTTCTCTGTGACAAAAAAACAAAAAACAAGAAAAGCAAACAAATTCTTCTTCTCCTACTCTCATTCTCAATGCCGATTCCACCAAGCTCAACGGAAATCAGAAACACTCTCCCTCGAGGAATTGCAGACATGGTGTAGGAATAGCACGTTTGGAAGCATTGGCGGCAAGAAAAGCTTTGAAGGCTAGCCTTCATTCTCTCTTGCTCGGAACCACGAAAGTTCTTAGAAGGCATTTTTCACCGCAAAGCCGCAAGGTAAAACTACTAACATCGTAGCTCCTTTATACGCTTGCAATTAGTTTCATAAGTGTAGCAATATAAGACCTGAATCTGTGAACTAAGAATGATCCTTGAGCTATAGCTAAGCTTTTCTAATCAGAATATGAAACATGTTACTGTGCTGAGATAAGTCCAAACCACATTCCTATTCTCTCCGTCAAAAGCCCCGGTAGTAATAGGCCATGAGCAATAGGCAGTATTTGAGTCTATTTATCGAAGTTGAACAACATCCAAAGTGAAGATTCAGATCTTCCTTTTGAGACTGCGTGTAATGCTTAGTCTAATTAATTCTGTTACCGCCTTCCTGAGAGAGATTGTCTTGATCGTTGGCTGTGCCTAAAGGTTCTGAATCTAATGATACTGAATGTGCGGTTATAGACTCAGTATAATAAGGAGCGAGTGATGCAAAATCTGGATAAACAGAGTAATGATTAGGAATGTAAAATTAGTAGACTTAGTTTGGGAAGAGACCATTGACCATTGATCTATTCATTTACTGGAAGTGGAGAAGAAGCGGAAGAGATTGCAATCTTTTCTCTTCGGTGCAGAACATGCTCTCGAAAGCAACAACTTCTCCTCTACCTACATCCTTGCACTTCGGTTCTTCGTCGCACACTACAACTCCAACGAAGACGAAGCCTTCATTCGACGTCCCTTCGTATACCCACAGCTCTGCTAGTATGACTTGCACAACCATATTTGAGATAATTATGGAATTGGCACCCAACATTGGTTAACGATAGAACATAGAACTTAGTGGCCACGTTGCTCCCTCGACCCATACTTGACAACAAGCAAAACGAAACTTCAATTAGTTAGATAAGCAGCAAAGTGCGAGGTTAATCACGCATTTGCACCAGCAGATGAGATAAGAAAATGCTGAGGTCATCCTAGTGCAGGTTGCAAAGAATGTGAAATCATACTCATAAAAAAAAAAAAAAAAAAGTGGGCCAGCATTTGACCTGTATCCTCATGCCAATATATGTGCACGTGTTTGTTTTATAGCATAGAATATCAGTGGAATTTGGCATTATATGAATTATGATAAGCATTAGTGCTAGATGCCACGTACTTACTTACAAGTACCCATGGGTGCCGGATGGCATAATGCCATGAAAGCTATTCATAAATTATTCACCTGGAAGAATAAAAAGTGAGAATAAAAGATATGTAGTATCATTTATTTATTATTTAAAATGTAACATTAAGTCTTTCATTAATTATTCATCTTTTCTAATGTAATAATAATAATAATAATAATAATAATAATAATAATAATAATAATAATAATAATAATAATAATAATAATAATAATAATAATAATAATAATAATAATAATAATAATAATAATAATAATAATAATAATAATAATAATAATAATAATAATTAATAATAATAATAATAATAATAATTAATAGTCAAAATGATAATAATAATAATTAATAGTTAAAATGACAATGTGTAAAAATTCTATCTACATTTTTTTTTAAATTATTATTCCCATATTTTTTAAAATTCGTGCAATTGATTCTAATAGGGTAAATAATGTTTTCTATTGTACCGTATTTTAATTTGTACAAATTCAAACACGGCTTACAACGGTTTGAATTTTTTAAGCACGTGATTTTAGAAAATCACTGTTTTTACTAACTATATTTAAAAATGTTGTTTCTAAATTTTTTGAAATTCATGCAACAGATTCTAATGCGAGCAAGTAGTGTGCTCTATTGTATTACATTTTAATTCGTCCAAATTTAAACACGGCTTACGACGGTTTGAATTTTACAAGCACGCGATTTTAGAAAATCACTGTTTTTACTAACTTTGTCTAAAAATGTCTGTTTTTAAATTTTCTAAAATTCGGATAACGGATTCTAATGTGGGCGAGTAGCATTCTCTATTGCACCGCATTTTAATTCGCACAAATTCAAACACGGCTTACGACGGTTTGGATTTTGCAAGCACATAATTTTAAAAAATCATTGTTTTTACCAATTCTGTTTTAAAATGTCAGTTTTTTATTTTTCTGAAATTCGTGCAATGGATTTTAATACGGGCAAGTAACATTCTCTATTATTCTGTGTTTTAATTCGTGTAGATTTAGATACAACTTATGACGGTTTGGATTTTGCGAGCATTTGATTTGAGAAGATCACTGTTTTTACTAAACTTCATTCTAAAAATCAATTTCTACCAAATATCACCCTTTTATTTCCAAGTGATCAAGTCTCTTAACCAGAACTACGTAACCTCGAGTTTCCTATTGTACCAGGGAATACGTAGGAGTAGGATCAAGTCCTGTTAGGCTATTTTCAACAATCCTATTTATTTTTATTCTAAATTAAAAGGGATCAAACAATTTTCAAAAATTTCAAAATTACACACTCAGTTTAAGGGTACTGTTATTCGGAATGGATGAGTAGGGTGCTTAATACCTTCCCTGTTTGTAACCGACTTCCGAACCTAGATTTCTTCCTCAAAGTTAAAGTTTTTCCAAATATTTTTTCTTTAAATAAAATTTGGTGGTGGCTCCACTAATCAAATTAAATTCTTTCTAAAATTTTTAACGAGTTCGTTGTCTCGTTAAAATTACGGTTACGACACTTTTTAATAATTTTTAAAAAAGATTTTGTTAACTAGCACTCTTAAATATTATTTAAAAATTAAAGAATTTTTTTTATTAAAAATAACATTAAGATGTATTAAAAATTATGATAAATATATATTAATAATAGTTTTAATAAAAAATGGAAGGAGATCATTTTTTTATTAAATTAAATATTTTTAAATATAAAATTGATAAAAATTTAGAAATAATTGTATATTAAGAAAATAATATAATAAAAATACTTTTTAAACCAAATTTATTTTTAAAAATTAATATATATTTTTTATTTATTTAAATAAGTCACAAGAATTTTTTTTATCTTTTTCTATTTTAGATGTGATCCTAGTGGAGATATCAAATGTTGAAATTTGGAAGAAATTTATCCTTTATTTACTTGAATTTTATCACTATAACAAAATAAGGTTTAGGGAAGTTACTTGAAATACGATTTAGATGGAATTACTTTTCGAGTTACACTTCAAGAGTGATTACAAATAACCGAAATCTAAATGACTAGAAAAAGAGTGGTTGACACGTACCACTTCTCTCTAAGTGTTGAGAAGCCACATGGCATGTCATAGAGAGGTTAAATGGAACCCCTTTCAAAGTGATACTTAGAGTGCAATTCCATCTTTAACATTATCTAAATGTCACTTGGAGAGCAGTTATGTTGAATTACTCTCCAAGTGAGTCGTCTTCCCTAAATTAAAACCCAAAATGCACCTTCTCTATTCATAATGTGTCCCTAAATATTACATAAATGCTCTCATTATCTAAGTTGCTATCGTTGTGTTTTACCACCATTCTCGTCATTCTAGCCACGCAATGCAATTAGGTAAGTGTCATTTGTTAATTTCTGCTTTTATAATGTATTTTATAAAACCTAGGTTATGGATCCATTATTTTGTAATCGCTACCATTAAACATGGCTCTTAGTTGTCCTTCATTCTTATCATTTCAACCATTGCACAACAACTAAGTGAACACTATAACATTTTAGTTTTTGTGAGGAATAGAATAAATTGAGGAAGAGATGTGGAAGATGGATTATAATATATATATATATATATATATATATATATATATATATATATATATTATATAAAATTTATAATAGAATATTATGTGGAGTAAAACTTACTATAAGTATAAAATAGATGTAGAAGCTACATCTAAGCATCCTTGCTATTTATTCTTGGGGTAAATATGTTGTAGTTGAAAATAATGCTTGTTTAGGATGAAGAAATCTATAATTTTTTAGAAGAAGAAAATATGGGCCATGCCCTGCACCATATTTTTTCAAATGAAAGAAGTATGCGGAGTAATAGTGTATTTTGTATTGATAAAATACCATTTTGTTGATTTATATGCAGAAATAATCTATACTTGCAATATAAGTAATGCCTATTCGTTGGTGATTTTATATAATTTCATTTATTTCTTTTAGGTGATTTTATATAATTTCATTTATTTCTTTTAGGAATGATCATGCAAATAGAGAATCCAAAAATAAAATAATTTGGGCTAAAAAAGGGCAAAAACATAAAAAAGATAAAAGATCAACTAAAGGACAAATACCCCTCAAGGAAGTCAGCACCCCTATGTTGGAACTCAAGCACACCCTTGCAACATATGTGTCGCAATCATAATTACGACGAGACGACAAACTCGTTAAAAAAAGAAGAATTATCATTTGATAATGTGGAGCTGCCACCAAATTTTTATTTAAGGGAAAAGATTTGGAAAAACCTTAACTTGAGGAAGAGATTTAGGTTCGGGAGTCGGTTACGAGTAGGGAAGGTGTTAGGCACCCTACTCGCCCGTTCCGAAGAATAGAACCTTTAAACTGAGTGTGCGATTTATTTGAAAATTGTTTGATCCCTTTAATTAGAGTGAAAATAAATTGATGGAAGATAGTCTGACAGGACTTGATCCTGCTCCTACCTTATTCCCCGTGCTATGGGAAACTCAAGACTTACGTAGTTCTAATTTCGAAGGCTTGACCTTCGGAAGTGTTTGAAAATGAACAGAGTAGAAAATATTTTAAAGACAATCCTTAGTCCATATATGCACAGGATCCAAGACAACTACGGCTGCACTAAGACCCATACAAATCCCTAAACATCGAACAGCAGAAAAAGCTACCAGTTCGTACTTAGAGTTCATCGCGTGAGACTGGGGATTCCAAAATGAAGTTTTTCTTGAAAATATTTATAAAAGGATTCTTAGTTCACATATGCACAGGGTCCAAGACAACTACAGCTACACTGGGACCCATATGAATTCCTAAACATCAAACAACAGAAAAAGCTACCAGTTTGTGTTTAGAGTTCATTGCGTGAGACCTAAAATTAATGAATTTAATTTGAAAAAAAAAAGAGGAGCGGACTTTGGTAGAAAAAGAATTGGGCTCAATAAAAAATGGACTTGATTTTATTTTGAAATTGATTCCGGGTTTGATTTAATTGGATTTAATTTGAAATTAATTTTTTGAGAAAAAGAATTAAATTTGATTTAATTGATACTTAATTTTGAGTTTGGAGAAAAGAAGTTAAATTGAGACTAGACAAGTTAATTATAAAAGGGTTGATGGGAAATTTTCATTCAACTTTTATATGGCCCAATTGAAAATTGCAAATCTTTTAGTGGCTTGCGGCTTGACGGCTCGTTTAGAGTGAGCTGGCTTGGGAGAGCTCTTCTGGTGGCTCGCGGCTCGTTGGCTCATTGGTGGCTCGATTGTTTAAAAGGAAAATCGGTCCCCAAAGGACTCGAACCCGCGTCCTAGGAGTCTTGGGTCAATTGACTAACCACTCAACCCTGCTTATCTATATTCATATGAGGAACCAAAGCTTAATGACCATTTATGGGAAAAAGTCACCAGCGGGGTTCGAACCCATTACGTGCATCTTTAATGAGACGGTGACTACCACTAAGCCAACTTGGAGCCTTATGATTGATATACAACTTTATATAATATTATCTATATTTTGGACGTGCGTCAACTTATATGCATGGTTGCATGTGTGCATGGAGTTCAGTAAGCATTTCCTCGTTATAGATGGCCGGGTGGGAGTCGACATCTCCACTACTTAGCTGTTTCAAACAAAACTTGTCTAAGGAGACTCCCTTGAGTAGGGATCTATTGACTTGGATAACTACACCTTAATACTTGAGAAGTTGCATGATGCATGCATGGGTGAGCGCGGGTGCAAAACCGCATGGTTGGGTGGTGTTTCACAAACCAATGGCAGGAATTGAAATGGATTCTAGGCGCTTCCTGACCCAAGGGGTGATGTGCAGCATCTGTGGTTACATCATAATAGACTTAGAATTGAGTAAAGAGTAGTTACTTTGGTTTGAATAAGAAATTCTGTCATCATGCTAAAGAAGGGAACCACACCCCATGATCGTGAATAAGATTCATCAATCGTCCCTAACAGGATGTGTGCTGGGAGCCCATCATGCATTGCCCAAACTCAAACTCTAGCATTTCATCCATGCATTTTATCCCAACGATTCTATAGTTGACAATAATGGAATTATAATGTAAGCATAACAAATCCTGATGCTGAACCACCACTTTTCTCACTATGATCGGACCCCACCAAATCAATTATCATGGCCACGCACCCTATCCTGAACGTGTGGCTTATTTAAGATGAATGGGGAGAAATGTCCTGGCCAATGCCAGGAAGGCACCTTACAAGAGGCTGACCCTAGTCCTAAACTCTTTGGCATTATTCAGCGATCATACAAATACTAAAATGATGATAACCATTCGATCCTTTCACCATATTCACTCTAACCGAACACACCCTCTTGGTTGCAAAACTGGTTCTGCACAACATATTTAAGGAGACATATACATAATGTTTATGATGACATAGGAATGAATTAATGTTAACGAAACATATTAAAATCCACCTATTATTCAAGAGGCAGCTTCGATCTAGCGATTCCAGCTTTAAATTACCATATTAGGATTCCCATTTTCTGTCATGATCGGCACAAGGATTTACAGATAAATTAATTCTAACAAGAAACATTTTATAACATTTCTAAAATTGAATTAGTTAAATAAACTCCAACCATAGGATGACTCTAATAGCGGCACTGAACCTAAACCCATTGTTCATTGTTCATTGGAAATCTCAAATTACATTGCAGATGAAGATGGATGCAGTGAATCTCTTTATTCAAAATTTAATCACAGTAACCTAAATGAATGCATATGAGTTCTATTTGGAAATTCTAGTTCATTATCTAAAGCGATTGTTACGACCATTAGCACCTATTGATTTCATTTTTCTTTGTGATCTTAACGCGTTCATTCTGAATTTCCTCCTATTGCAGTCTTTGCTTGAATCAAAACCAAATCTATTAAAGGACTAGTTACCTTCTCAGAATCATTTCATTTCAAGATTCGAGAATCGTTTTCATGCAGTCATATAGAGAAGTTCAAGGTGTTGCCTTGAGATCTTGTAGAAAGGAATTATGAATCTCTGTGAGGCGAGAAGGCGCACTTGCTAGCTTCAGGATCTTCCTTCCCCCAGTCACTCCGATGCTGAGCCTTTTGTGTTTCCGGTATTGAAGAGAATTTTCTAGAGTTCTAAGCCTCTTCCAGGGGAATCAGGGAGACTTGAGGGAAAAAAAAATCGAATACCCTCCTCTTTTTTTTTTTTTTAGTTTTCAGTTTTACCTTTCCAGTTATTTTTCATTTTTTCCCTTTTCAGTTATTCTTTCTGTTTTTGTTCTCCCCATTTTCGTTTTCAGTTTCATTTTTTTTAGTTATTCTGTTACTTTTTCTGTTTTAATTATATTTTTGTCATTTATTTTTCTATTTTTAATATTTTAATTTTTTTCAGTTTTTTTTTGTCTTTTTTCTATTTTTATTTTTTTTTCTTTATTTTTCTTTATCATTATCATTTTTGTTTACTTTTCAGTTTTTTATTTTTTTGTTTTATTATTTCTTTTTTTCATTTATTTATTTATTTTATTTTTCTGTTTTTATATATTTTATTATTATTTTATTATTTTCCATTTTGCTATTTTGAGTTTTTTTATTTATTATTTTCATTTTATTGTTATTTTTTGTATTTCAATTTTATTTTAATTTTTCTATCACTTTGTTTTATTTTTGTCTTTTTTATTATTTTTCATTTCGTTTATTAGCTTTCTCCGCTTTTTTGTTTTCCGTTTTCTGTTTACTAATCTTAATATTTACATATTATTTAAATTATTGTTGGTTTCTTGATTAATTTAACCAATGGGGGGCCTTGGACATAATTGAGTGTTTACAGTATATTACTTTTCGACATGACTGTGCATAGTTGAGCATGACCATGCCAGATAGTTAGCTTGACCATGTCAAAATTCAATAGAACCTTGCAACATCTCCAAATTTTTCAACATGGTCGTGTAGAGTTGAGAACAACCATGGAAGAAAAAATGTTTATTATCTTGAAGGAAAATAAAGAAACCTCTGTATGGTCCTTTCATGACATTAAAGATATTAGTCCTTCAATTTTTACCTACAAGATTCATATGGAGAAGGAGTTCAAATTAAAGGTTCAACCATAAAGGAGGCTCAACTTAAACCTTTAGGAAGATGTCAAGGAGATCTTAAATGTCCTATTTTTTTATAGCCCCTGGGTTAGTCCTATAAGGTTTTTCCTAAAAAGGGAGGTACTAATATCATGTAAAATGATTAACTAGTGGATATGTATTGATTATAGGAAGTTAAACGAGGCTACGTGCAAAGATCACTTTTCCATTTCTTTTATTAATCAAATGTTATTGAAATTGTTAGGTCATGAATTCTATTATTGTTTGGACGGGTATTCTCGCTATATGAAAATATATGTAGCTTTTTAAAATTAAGAGAAACTGACTTTTACATGTCCCTTTCGTACTTTTGCATATAGGAGAATACCTTTTGACTTATGTTCTTGATTCTTTTCAAAGATGCATGATGTCTATCTTTTATGAACTATTAGAGAATTGCTTATAAGTTTTTATGGATGCTTCCTTTTTTTTCATATATGTTTAGAATTTAGAGTAGGTGTCGATTAGATGAAAACGAACCAATTTGGTTCTTAATTGGAAAAATTGTTGATTTATGGTAAGTGAGTGTGTTATGTTGGGACATACTGTTGTAATCGTAATTACAACGAGACGACGAACTCGATAAATTAAAAAGTATTTTATAAATTAGTGGAGCCGCCACCAAATTTTATTTTAAGGGAAAATATTTAGAAAAATCCTAACTTGAGGAAGAGTTTTAGGTTCGGGAGTTGGTTACGAATAAGGAAGGTGTTAGACACCCTACTCCCCCATTCCGAAGAACGGTACCCTTAAACTGAGTGTGTGATTTTGATATTTTTTGAAAATTGTTTGATCCCTTTAAATAGAGTAGAAAATAAATTTATGGAAAATAGCCTGACAGAATCTGATCCTGCTCCTACGTATTCCCTGGTACAATGGGAAATTCAAGGCTACATAGTTCTAGTTAAGAAACTTGATCTCTTATATGATAAAAGGATGATTTTGGATAAAAATTGACTTTTTGGAAGAAGTTAGGTGTGAATAGTGATTTTCTAAAATTACATGCTTGCGAAATTCAAACCGTCGTAAGCTGCATATGAATCGACACGAATTAACACACCAAACAATAGAGAAGGTTTCCTGTTCGTATTAAAATCCATTTGCACAAATTTTTAGAAAATTAAAACAGACATTTTGGAAATAGACGTTTTTACGGAGTTAGTAAGCAATGATTTTCTAAAATTGTGTGCTTGCGGAATCTAAACTGTCGTAAGCTGCATATAAATCTGCACGAATTAAAACATAGAATAACAGAGAAGGCTGCCTATTGGTATTAAAATCCGTTTGCACAAATTTTAGAAAATTAAAATAAACATTTTGAAAACATACGTTTTACAGAGTTAGTAAACAGTGATTTTTTAAAATTGTGCGCTTGCAAAATCCAAACCGTCGTAAGTCACGTATGAATCCGCATGAATTAAAATACGGAACAATAGAGAAGACTGCCTGTTCGTATTAAAATCCGTTTGCACAAATTTTAAAAAATTAAAACAGACATCTTGAAACAAAATTGATAAAGGCTGACTTTGATTTATTGAGCTTACGAGAAATGGATTTGATTCAATAATTAGGAGAAAAAATTGGGCTTTGACCCAGATTAGGACAATGGATTTGATTACAAAATTAAAAAGGAGTTAGGCTTGACCCAAACTAATTACTTACAATTTTTTCTACTATTAATTTTGGGCTCCATTAATGGCCCAATTAATTTAGAATCTGTTGGTTTAGTAGTCCAATTAAATTGCATGCTAGTCTAATTTCGGCCTAACCCATTTTGGAGGCGGCATGGTCCAATGGAGAAAAGCGGCTCAGGTAGGATGATATTCAGACAACATTAGCTCTTGGCCCAATTTAAGTTCAGACTGGCTCTAGAAAATGGCCCAATTGAAGCCCATTTTGATATGCTGTTAGCATGGCCCAATGGGAATAGACAGCCAACGGGCTCCTTTGGGACAAATCAGAGCATAACCCAAATGTCCAAGTTTAGGGGTTCAGCATGGCTCGATTGAAAAGGTGGCCCACGTGGCCCAATTGATGAAATAGCTCCCAAAAATCAAAAGGAAAAGTTGTGGGCACGACTCGAACCTCGAATGTGGTAGTTGCATGCTGAGTTTCACGCTTAAGCTTAGTGGTCATGAGATTAATGTTAACTACGACTGGATCAAAGAAACCGCATCTCCGATGCTATATATTTCCTGCCCACTACCTGATGTTGACCACAAATTGCTAGCCTCGGAACTCACATCATTACAAGTGAGTTTGATACTAGAGGCTGCACCAAAGATCAAGTTCCGTTATTCACTTTAGCTAAGATCATAATCACTGCAAAAACCATGATCAGGATGGATTTGATGCATGCAACCCTGTTGTTTGGATTCCAGTTAGAATAGGTCGAAGGTACTGTATCAGCAATCTGATCATAAAGCCGTCAGGACTCTTTCCTTTATAGAACTCTTCACGTGGACTTCCTGCAGAAGCATTATTCACTGTTGATTTCTCTCCTATATTGACTCCCCTTTTAAGCCTTTTGTTGCTGACATTGACCACTCTTACCCAGGTTCATGCATCAAATTAGTGCTAGTGACTCGTTTATCCACTTATATACAGGGGATCTACTTCTGACAGCAATTGTAGCAGCAAGGTATTCCAATAATAAGTATTGAATCCTACCAAACCGCCACTGGCCATGTAACACATCATTCATAAGCTTATCCAAGGTCTTAAACTTCTATTCGATGGAGTTTCTCATTTTCTCCCTCCATCATAAAACACTACTTTCTGAGTAAATTCTCCATCATAAACGCTATACTAGATCTGAGGTTGAACCACTCTTGAATGCTTCCCCAGTCCTAACATTCTTCGCCATGAAAGAAAAATATGAGAACGAACAGTAGGC
This sequence comes from Canavalia ensiformis, assembly GCA_026541065.1. Lineage (NCBI taxonomy): Eukaryota > Viridiplantae > Streptophyta > Magnoliopsida > Fabales > Fabaceae > Canavalia > Canavalia ensiformis. Next base: position 330,300 of record JAMKYM010000270.1, on the reverse strand, counting down.
ATGGCATGATTTATCTGATCAAACACAGAACCAATTCGGTATTCTAACGCTAGGACTGTTATCCTAACAGGGACTATCAGTACCTAGCAATGGTGATTCGGGGTCACAAGATTTTTTCTTTACAACCAACAGTAGACATAATGATAAATGAGCAAGTCCCGTCCAAACCAACATCAATCTGGTCATTTAAACATTGAGGTTGGTTTTAAACTAAGTTGCATAAGCTCTCGGGTATCAACGCTATTAGCCTCCTAGCTTGTGTGGATTAACATGCAGAGATTGGTGTTAATCACAGTGATGATGCCAAGAACAGCAAGCTGATCCTAGCACTGCCTTGAACGTTACTCCCTGTTCTTTTCTATTTGAGGAGGCAATATCAGAGGCACCAACCTAGATAATTATGTAGGCTGATATGAGCTGGTTGGGATCCATCATTGAGTGTAGAATCTCACATGAACAAGAGACTCTTTAGACTATGTATAGGTGGCTATATAGGGAATTCTCAAGCTCATGGGAGGCTATTGAGCAAGGTTTTTATACCGCTATGCAAGATAGTCACTGTACTTCAACCTTGTCTTAGGAACCTGTTTTTTTCTAAACTTTCACTCTAACTTATTGAACTGCCCTCCTATTTATCTTAGATGGATTAAAGCCTTGGGAACAGCAACCCTGCACCAGGGTTACTGGTTATGAATTCAATAGCTTCCCTTGCCTAAGCAATGTTCCTGGTCTACACACTTAGTTATCTTACCGATTCTTGATCACAGGATAGAAGACTCTCAAATTGAATCCATTGATACAAAACATGAACACCTTCAACTTATCCTAAAAGCAATGCATTCTGGATTCTAATTGGAAACATTAATCGATGTCAATCAGAAATCTAAATTGCTTTTTAAACCGTTTTGTCAATGCATGCGAGTATGTGAAGATCCTAAGCTCTAATCAAGAATATGTATGAACTGATACTGACGTAGACAAAAATAGCTCAAGAATCATCTCTGATTTTGTTCAAATCGAACCAAAAATCGATGGAGAGCTTACCTGAAAACTTTTCTCGATAAACCTTCCTCGCTGGCCATTGAATTTTGCTCCTACGCCTTTGGAGAATGCTTTGGAATTCCTTCCCTCTTGCCTCGGGATCTCTATCCCCATGCCACCTTCTTGAGATTCCTTTTATTCCTCATAGAGAAACTAGGAATTCTTGCTTCTGCAGTTCCTTTTCTTTTTCCTTTTCCAGCACTTCCGTTTTCTTTCAAAGAAATCCACCAAGCGGGAGGTCCTCCCAACCCCTCCTTTTTCATTCTTTCCTTTCTTATTCCAACTTCCCGCCGTTTTTTCTTTTTCATTTTTCTTTATTTTCTTTTATTTTCTAATTTTTTGTTATTCTGTTTTTTTCTATTCTTTTCTCTGTTTGTATTCTGTTTTTTTTTTGTTTTTTATATTTATTTCTATTTTCTGTTTTCCTTTTTCTTATTTTTTATTTTTATTTTTATTCTATTTTTATATTCTCTTTTCTTCTTTTTTTTTTCTTTTTTTTATTTCTTCTCTTTTGTATTTTTTCTTTTTCTTATTTTATTTCTTCTCTTTTCTATATTTTTTATTTTTATGTTTTCTATTTATTGGTTATTATTATTTTTTATTTATTATTTTTTTGCTAACTACTTCTTAACTAACTTAACTAATTTTCTAAAAATTCTTTTCTTGTTTTTTTTGTGTTTTTGTTATTTGATCTATTTCTTATTTTGTTGTACTTTAAATGGATTTGGAACAGAATTTGCATTATAAATATGATTTTAGTCTCACACAGAATTAGGTGTTCACACATACGGTCTCTAAAAGGGGTATTAGAGTTGATCGAGCGAAAGTTGAGGTAATCTACTTTTCCCTCCCAATAATGTTAAATCCATTAGGAGTTTTCTTGGATATGCAGACTTTTATAGGAGATTTATAAAAGACTTCTCTAAAATTGCCAAACCACTTTCCAACTTTTGAATGAAATAGGCCTCCTTTAATTTTAATGATGCATGACTCTCTACTTTTAAAGTTCTTAAAGATAAATTGATTAATGACCTTGCTATAATTGTCCCTGATTAGTCTTTACACTTTGGGCTAATATGTGATACTAGTGATACAATTATAAGAGCAATTTTGTGATGCATAGATGGAAGGAGGTGGTTCTTCTGGATCAATGGAGGTTGCACTTTGGAGAAGGAATGGAGCCGGATTCAAGCTTGACTTGGAAGTGACACCTCTAGAGGAGGATAAGTTTCTTCTCCGCCACCATGAGCTTCCATAGATGAGAAGGTTCTTCAACCCTAACTCTAGTTCTAAAAGAGAAAAAGGAAGAGAAAAACTCTCCAAATTTTGAGTGAGAAACTTTCAATTCATTCAGATGAATCATCATATGCAAAATTACACAAATGGATCCTTTATATAGGAAAAATGAAGGAGATGCCAAATGGTGGGAAGGAGGAGGTAGATTTGAATCTGAATTGGGCTTGGATTTCAGCCTAATAATGATTCCTTCTTCACTCCTCAATGCAACCTTAAATTAGGTCGAAGAAAGCCCAAAAAATTCTAAGTTAAAATATAGGAAAATTAGGCCCAAATCTTATACATATTAGGCCTGGTAGTTCCTAAAATACAAAAAAAAAATAATCTAAATCCTATTTTAATGTGTGAGGCCTAATAGGCATAGTTTGTGTGAGGTCTAATAGGCCTAGTGTCTCTGCAGTTGGGATCCTTTGCATATGGGACCTTTGCATCATTTTGGGACAAAGAAAAGGTGTTCCAAGCCATCTATTATGTTGTAAGACCCTAGATGTAGCAAAAAAGAACTACATTACCATAGAAAAGGAACAATTAGCAGTAGTATTTGCTTTCAATAAGTTTAGGTTTAAGGTTTAGGATTTAGCTATCTACATTGACCATTCTATTATCAATTATTTTCTTTCTAAACATGATACAAAGACTAGGTTGTTCAGGTGGATACTCCTCCTTCAAGAGTTTGACCTAGAATTCAAGGATAATAAATTGGAAGAAAACTTGGTTGTAGACCATTTGTCTACAGTAGATCCTTCTATACTATTCATTACAGATGAAGTGATTAAGGAAATGTTCCCAAGTGAATGTTTATTGGTTGTCCCTAGTATACATATTTAGTTAACTATCTAGCAGGTAATATCCTTCCCTTGAATCTTTCATATGCACAACATAAGAAATTTCTATTTGACATTAAACATTATTTGTGGTAAGAACCTTAATTATGTAAAGTATATGGGGATAAGTTAATTAGAAGATGTGTGCCTGAAGAGGAAACTCATGTTATCTTAACTTGTTACCATTTAAGAGGGGATGGAGGATACTTTGTTCCTAATAGAATTTCCCAAAATTGACAGTGCAAAATACGACCTAGGTCAACTTGGTTTGTAGCAGAAAAGGTCCAAATCAAGCCTATAAAAAAGAAGGCTAGGCCTTGTAAGAAAACATGTCTCTACACCTTTTCTATATATCACCACATCCCAAAAACATTTGATTTTGTCATTTTAGTTTCTAGATAAGGATTATGTCAGAATATGACTTTATTGTTTGTCTTCATTCATTATGTATAACTAATTTCCAATCATGGGACTTTGGTGGAACTTATGATATAACCAATTGAACTTATTTTATCTTTTATAAATGTTTATATTTTCTATTCAATTGTTTGCCTTATTGCATTTAATTAATTAATGAGATTAATTATTCTTATTAATTTCTAGGTTAATTGGAGGATATACGATCATGCCATTACTTAATTAATGGAACTATAACATAAACTGGATCTAAGAATTTTAGAGGATTAATTAGAATCCTTTATTTTTAACCAGTTAATAAATTAACAAAGGTGAGTGTTCTTTAGGCTTCTCTTATTTATTTGTATTGCATGACCATTGGGGCTGATAACTTGGGGAAAAGAATGTTACTATTGCATGATCATTGAGTAGTAATAAATCTTGAATGGATGGTTACCAATTGATTTTTATCATTCATAAAAAGGATTTAGGGATGAAATTAGGTAAAATCATAAGAGAAACTAAAGTCTTATGCATTTCCATAATTGATTTTATATTTGTGATTGTTTTTTTTCTTTGAATTCCCTTTTCTTATTTTTATATTTTTATTTCTATCCTAAAACATCTCTTAACAAATCTTTTTGCTTGTTGAGCTTAAAAGTTAGGATTTAATTAGTATTAGGATTGTTGGAATAATATTTGCAGGAACGATAATGGAGGTCTCAAATATCCTTTTCTATTATGATAGATGCACTTGCTTGTGGGTAAAATACTACATGCACAATTTTATGCATAACATGTGCCTAAGATGATGCTACAATTATGACTCACCATTATGGTGTATCATAGCCTTGCTAAAGCCTCACAATAAAAAAGAATGTTTTATGGTAATTATTTTTGGGAGTTATAGAAATTTATAACAATATATTAAAATAGTATAGGTTTAATCCTCCTCAATTGAAAATAAGGTAGTTCCAATTTTTTAAATTTATTAGAAATTTATAAAAAATTAAAATCCAACCTAATTATATTAACATTGTTGCAACCATAATTCCGACGAGACGACGGACTCGCTAAATTTTTTGAAATGAATAATTGATGATGTGGAGCCGCCACCAAATTTTTATTTAAAGGAAAAAAGATTTGGAAAAAACCTTGACTTGAGGATGAGATTTAGGTTCGGGAGTCGGTTACAAGTGGGGAAGGTATTAGGCACCCCACTCGCCCGTTCCAAAGAACGGCACCCTTAACTGAGTGTGTGATCTTGAAATTTGTTTGATCCCTTTAACTAGTGTGAAAAATAAATTTTTGATGGAGGTTAGCCTGACAGGACTTGATCCTGCTCCTACATATTCCCCGGTGCAATGGAAAACTCAAGGCTTACGTAGTTCTAGTTTATGAAGGCTTGACCTTCAAAAGTGCTTGAGAAAATATTATTTGGTTTGTGAAGGCTTGACCTTCGAAAATGCTTGAGAAAAGATTATTTTAAAAATCTTGTTTTGAGAAAGTTTTATCTTTGGGAGGGATTTTTGGCCCACTCATGCACAAGGCCCGAGGCGGGTAAGGCAGCACGGGGACCTATACGAACTACTAAATGTTGAACAGCAGGTAGACCGCCAGTTCCCCATTTAGAGCTCATTGCGTGAGACCTATAATCCCAAAATATAAAAAAAGATTTTTAAATCTTGAAGAAGACCTCAAGTCCACTCATGCACAAGGCCCGAGGCGGCTAAGGCGGCACAGGGACCTATATGAACTACTAAATGTTGAGCGGCGGTGACGACTCCCATTTAGAGTCCATTGCGTGAGACTTAAAGATCCCAAAATATTTAGAAAAAAGATTTTTAAATTTCTGAAGAAGGGATAATTTGCAATTGACGTTGATCCTTGAATAAAAGAAAGCTCGAATTTAATAGAAGAATCTTCATTTTTGACTTTTGGGGTTTTAATGTAATTATTTAGCAATTATGGAATTTTTATGAATTTTTGATTTTCTGTACTTTCACAAATTTTCTGTATTTTATAAATTTTTATGAATTTTGAATTTTTATTAATGTTTATGGATTTTCTGAATTTTTTATTAATTTTCTTAATTTCTGGAAATTTTTTATTAGTTTTTGATTTTCTGGATATTTTTATTAACTTTCTATTTTCCGTAATTTTTATTAATTTTTCTATTTTCTGTAATTTTTGTTGATTTTTCTATTTTCTGTAATATGGTCATTTCCCTTGGCTGGGATCTGTTGGGCATTCCTGAGTCTGAGAGGGGCAGTATGGGTATTTCCTTTGCTAGGACCCATTGGGTATTAAAGGATTTGTTAGGGGGTAATTTTGTGCACATCCTTCACCAAAAATTTTCCCCCCAGGGTTCGAAGGGGCGTCAGTGAAATTGGAAGTGTCCTACTTTACCACCAAGCCTTGTGAGGGTTTTTAGACTTATACTGTGAAAATTCTTCTATTATATGAAGATATGGGAAGCCCTTCTCTCCTTCCCTTGGCCTGCTTGTGGGCCCCATGCCCACTTTAATTTTACCTTAACTTTTGCATGTAAGTCCTTCACGTGGACACATTCACCATGCACATAATATGGGTTAGACGAACGCACCCTGACTCATGAAGACGGATTCTTGGTGGGGTTTAGATTCATTAGGCAAGAGGAGTTTAAATTATTCGACGCCATGGGATGGGACAAGGGGTACTTATCTTGTAATTAACGATGTGCATAGCTTGGCATGTGCATTGGCTACTCGAAGAATCTACCTTGTTTCCCAAAGAAATCCCCTGGCTTCATACCACAATTGCTTTGGAAATTCATTTACCATCTTCTCCTAAGTTTCAATGCGCTAGGAGGAACCAAAATCTGTATTCCAGGCTTACGAGAGGTATATATGGCTCCTATCAAACTAGGCGCTTCTTAGTAGTGGTTCTGACTTGATATAATACCAAGACCTAGAGGTGTAGGGATTCATGTCGTGTCAGGCATTTATCTATGATCCCGAGATCGTATGCGACCTCCTCGCCAGGACACTTGGACTTGATCTTGATGAGAAGTCCTCTAGGTTTGGAGTAACCATCACGTATCGTCGTAAGGACATGGGTGGTTGTTAGTGGGGATCACTAGGAGTGGATATAGGTAACCAAATTCGAGCTTCATAACCTGCTCTGGCTTGGGCTCCTGTTCTCATCTTGGGTGCTCCTATGATCTCGTCGAAATCACCCACAAATGGTGATGATGGCACGGGGTGATATTAACCAGGAAATGTGATACGACCATGGATTCGTCTAGGGGCTTTCTAACTGCGACCAGAAAGGGGACCCATTCTGTTCTACAACCCTGCCTTAATGGGTGATATAGGTCATGGTGTATGATTTAGCTATGTAGCCCTAAGGGAGTGAGGACCAGCCATGGTCATGTTAGGCATTAGTAGTGATTGCTCGTCAAATCTACGAGGAGAGGGATAGCGTGGGACCATTGGTGGCATCGCTTCTCCCTCTAACTCGGTCAACCTTAATTTGATTTTGCTGGAGAATGGGGATGATTTCAGAGTGAATTGCAGCTAGAATCGACGTGAGCGACTTTTTAATGTACCGAGGCTCCTACTTGTAGCCCATACAACAATTCCTATAGGACAATAAGTCCCTATCTTCGTTTCCTCTGCATGGAAGGTTGGGGAGTCATGCACTCGACCCTTGACAAAGTTTCCAAGAAGATATGCAAGAATGCAAACCTCCTACGATTTCTGCATGATGCCAAATATCCTATGCGAAGGACTTGGCGGATGAACAGGAAGGGGAGACAAGAATCTCCTATAGTTTCGATACTCCTTCCCAGCCAACCTTTTCTGTTCTATTTCAAAATTGGACGTGCGCTATGGGGCGATAAAGATTTCCAGTGGACGCTTAGCAATATGACCCCAGTTTTCCCGCTCCCCGATTCAAACACCTTCTGTTCATCTACCATTAACAAAGATCATGACATCTACTTACTAAATTCTCATGATTGGTATAATTGACTTAGCTCACTCGCTCTCATTCATAGCAAAAGCAGAATAATTATCATGCAAGATTAGCAAATTCGTTTATCAGAAATCCAATCCCTCATGACTCATTCTACCCTCCAATTTCCAATCCTCTTGCTATGTTAACCAGTGATATTTTCCTAATCAAGAATCGATGCTTATGCAAGAGAGGATTCGATAATGATACAAATTACTGTTCTCGAGTCTAGGATCAAGAAGAGAGACCACCTACCTGGATTGTATCAACGATCAGATGAACCTTTCTCTTCTCCCCGAAAGCCACAAGATTATTCGCCCTTCTCTTCTTTTCGCTGCCCGCTAGATCAGGCGACGAGCTCCAGCACCTATGAGTTTTTTAGAGAGGAAGATAACACGCTCTTCTGCTTCGAGAAATTTTTCAGAAAAAAGGACCCCCCTCTCAGACTTGGTTTCGTCTTTTATAGGCGCCAACCGCTTTTCAATTTTTTTTCTTTTTCGTCTTTTTCTGATAAAAATTCTATCACAATTTTAATTTCTTTTAATTGCTATTTTACCTTATTTTGATTTTCAAGTTTTTCAGAACTTATTAACTTTGGTTTTATTTTTTTTTAGATTTCCATTTCTAAATTCACTCGAGTTTTAAAAAAAAAATTTATTATTTTTTTTCTCTTTTTTTTTTTACTTTTTTTCTGATTTCAGATTTCTTTTTATTACTTTTCCAGATTTTAATTTTAATTTTCTTTAAATTCTTATTTCCAAATTTCTCTTTTAATCCTTTTTATTATTTTTGTTAATTCCAGATATATGTATATTTTTTTATTTTTGTTGTTTCAATTAATTTTTATTATTATTATTTTTTATTATTTAGGTCTACTTTACAAAATGATTTTGTTTTTTTTTATTTTTTAGAAAAAAATATTGTCTGTTTCTGTTTATCTGTTTTCTATTTTCTGTTTTCTGTTTTCTGTTTTCTGTTTTCTTTATCTTCAAATTTTAATTTTGTATTAGTTTTGAACTTGAATCTTTTTCTTTAATTATCTTAAAACGGGTCTCGGACATAATTGGATGTTTACAAACATCAAGTCAAATCTAGTTAAAAAATCATACAAATGTAAACTATAATAGTAGAATTTTAAAAATTCACTTCTCACAAAGTTCACCCTTGGGGATTTCATGTATTCTTCATCCCAATTGAAAATTCATGTAATCATTTGCATTTATTTCATTACAATACATTATGGTCCACCTTACATTTACTTGTTTCTTCAACCAGGTTCATTCTTGTATGTTTTTTCTTTATCCAAGTTCACGCTTACATCTTCTTTTTTTTTCAAGTTATCTTATTATCACTCATAATTTTGGGTTTCATTTTTATTTTCTTAGATTTCATATTTACTCTTTGATTTTCTATTTTTTATCTAATTTTTTATTTTTTGTTTGATTTCAAGTTTTGGTAATATAGTTAGGTTCTTGAGTATTATTTTGCTTAAAACTTCCCTAAGATTTTAAAATAACTATTTGTACTTTTAAATAACTTTTAAGAGTCCAAAATAAAACTTTAATGATTTAAAGTTCTAATTGGAACTTCTTAAGAATTTTAATCAGTTAAATCTTATTAAAAATTATTTTAAAAGGGTTTTGGACAGATTTTAGAAAATTTGTTCAAAGTTTAAAAGGTGCCTAAGTTGGGGTTGTTTTAAGTTTAGAGTCGATCTTGTAAGTATCACCTTGTTTGAGCTTAAAGTGATGGTATGTTGTCTTATTCTCTCTAAATTTGAAAGTTTTTTTTTACCACATAAAGCAAAGATCTTGGACTTTAAAACTTAAAGAACCTTAAACTCAAACTGTAGTGGTCATGGTCGCAAAGATGGTAAGTGGAAGGCATAAAATATTTAATTTGAGAATTAAATATTAAACCTTTATCTAAAAGTAAAAGAAAAAGGTTTGTGGACTTCGAATGTAAGAAAATATTTCAAACTTTACCTAAGGACAAAGGCATGGACCAAGGACAAATATTTGCAAGGACTTGATGGACTTGAGATAAAAATAAATTTATTAAGTCCCTTGACTTTATGTCAAAGTTTTATGATGGTAAAAGTTAGTAAAAATTTGATCTTAGTGGAAGATTGACCATTTGGCCATGACCTTGTTCATAAGGAAGAAAAGACTTAAAAATTTCAATTATATGATAATTAATATCCTCCATAATTATTATCGTAAAATATTCACACATGAAACTAGGAACAATAAATTAAAAGACCTTGCGGAGTAGATATGGTCATTTGGCATAGCTCCTTGGGGGAGGAAAGGTTGAAAATTTTCTAGAATTAATTAGTTAATTCTTCTAAGATAAGATCTTAAGAAAAATAATCTTTTGGGACAATAAAAATAAATTTAGTGACTTTAGAAAAAGGATGTATTGGATCTAAAACTTTTTTATGACAAATTGGTCTAAGAACTTAAGCCAAAACCTTAAGAAAACGACTTCTAAGAATAAGAAAATATAGAAAACAAGCCTTTAAAGGACATTAGGCCATTCAACCAAGGAGGATTAAAGTTTGACAAATAAGATTTAGTAAACAAACTCTTAAAAAAAATAAAAGGTTGAGAGAAACCTAGAAGGATTGAGTGATATAGGTTTCCTTTGAGAAACTTATTATAAAATATTAAGAATGTAGACAACTTTGACAATTTTAAGAAAAGTTTGCATGCTGTCCAAAATTTTATGACCATGCATAAGTAAAGAATTTTAATAAGGAACTATAATTTTAGATAATTTTTTATATCCTATTTATCATGATGATACTTGAGTATGTCTACTCAGGTGCAAGTGTGCTATGTGCTTTCTTGAATGATGTAAAGAATTTATATGAATTTATGGTTTCATATGTTAATGAATTATGTGAGAATTGAATGATTTGGATGCTATGTATGGATACCATATTGCTAGATATTGAGCACGCGTGTTATTATGAACACTTCAAAGGGAACCAAATAAGTCAAAAGATTACTTCAGAACATGCTATGTAAAAACTTAATCCTACTCCTACCATGCCAAGTTGCAGGACTTATGCACCGCTAAGTTATAGGGATTGTGAAAATATGGAGGTCACATACTTTTCATATTAGAAGCCATAAGACTTCAAGTTAAGATGGTAACAACCATAAGAAATGAACTCATATCCTAGATTAGAAGGTAGAGTAGGAGACAAGTGAAAGATATTGCTTGACTAATTTTATTAATGATATGCCTTAATGTAAATTATGATTGAAAGGATGAATAAAGAATAAGAATAATAATAATTATGGAATAGAACAAGAAAGAGTGAAACAATATCTATGATAAGGTGAGAAAGTGATCTAAAGAATGAATAATTTTTATATTTTGTAAAGTTTCAAGAGAATATGATTCAAGAAATCAATGAGATGCATGCTTGTAGGAAATTTAATCCCTGTATTATTAAAAGAAGTCCATTTCATATAAGTATTGTTTAAAAAGAAATAATTGAACTTATATGCTTGTCACCTTTTCTTAATAAACTTAAGTGGCTGGGTTAGAAATGATAACACCAGCCTTAGGACAAACGCTTACTGACAAATTATGATTTGTCACTTCCTACCTCCCATTTCTTTTCTTATAGCCTGACCATGCTCTTCACGATGATAATGGTCTACATGAAAAATGAATAACATAGAATGGAGTTTTAGTGCTCACATGATGGAATGTAGGAAGAAATAATGAGGATCTCATTCAGTTTGGTGTAATTTTTACATTTTGTAATTGATGAATGTAATTTTGAAAGTGTGCTAATGCCACTATTTTGTTGCAAAGGACTCTATTGCATGATATATATATATATATATATATATATATATATATATATATATATATATATATATATATATATATAATTTACATACTATTGTATAAATGAAAGTATATTGCATTAAGTAAAAAAATGCAAGTTTTCAAAGTTATTGTAAATGACAACATCTTAACGTTTATTTACTACTACATTATTTCACTACAACAAGACTTGCAATTTCAACAAATATTTTAAAAAAATTGTATCATATTTTCAATAACAGTATTTTATAAAGAATTTCTGCATTGTCAAGTAACAAACTAATACGACTTAAACTATGATGAGTATCAATATTAGGATGTTACACCAAGCTTCAACTATGAATAGTCCCAGACTTCAATACATACACAATTCCTAGACTTGCATGGTTTGAATAGTACAACTTATACTTTCATATATAATTTATTTTAGTAAATGATCCCTTTGACTTATTAGGTTCATTTTAAGTCTTTATAATAGGATTCATGCTTAATACTTAATCAATATGTTATGCACATATAGCATTCAATTTATCCATCATCACATATACATTCATGGAACCATATACACATGAACAAGTCATTGTATCATTGATCACATGACATTTTAAATATAAATGATCACACTCAAACATCATCATAATAACTAGGGAAATAATATTTACCCAAAAAATTCACATGCTGAAAATATTCAGTTAGGTAAGGTCTTTAAATTTTGGACACTACATGTCCTTTTTCAAAATGCCTAAGTTGACCTTCTTATCTCTAAGTTTCTCTTAATTTTTTCTTTTCTCAAAGATTTTCTTGAATTTTTTCTCATTATTTATCTTATGTTGGTCGAATGACCATTATGCCTCTCAATTAGACTTTTTTTTCATCTAAACCTTATAGTTACTTTTGTTTCTTAAGATTCATTCCTAAGTAAGATGAACACATATGTTTTACCCATTAAACTTTTATTATGCCTAATTTTTCTCCCTTTAGTAGAATGGTTTTTTGAACTTCAATGAGGTTGTTGTTCATCTTTCTATATTGTTGTGGCCAATATTTTACATCCAAATCTTAATGAAAGTGATTGTTTTAGTCTATTCACCAATTAACTAATTTACTAATATGCACTAGTATAGGTCCAATTATTCATATATTAGCCTACTAAATTATGTCCAATTTTTTGGGATCACTTTGGTAAAGCACCTAATTATCTCAATATAATAATCTGTTCACTCCTTTTTACCCTTTTTCCAAAGGCTTGGCCAGATGGTCATATTGGCATTATCAAGGCCACTTAATTTATTTTGTTAAATCTCTAAATGTTTTTTTTTCTTTAAGGCTTTAGCTTGGGAAGGCTAAATAATTAATTATATTAATTCTTAAACTTTTCTCTGTCGCAACCGTAATTCCGACGAGACGACGAACTCGCTAAAATTTTGAAAAATGAATTTAATTGATGATGTGTGGAGTCGCCACCAAATTTTTATTTAAGGGAAAAATATTTGGAAAAACCCTAACTTGAGGATGAGATTCGAAGTTCGAGAGTCGGTTACAAATAGGGAAGGTGTTAGGCACCCTACTCGCCCGTTTCGAAGAATGGTACCCTAAAACCGAGTGTGTTATTTTGAAAATTGTTTGATCCCTTTAACTAGCATGGAAATAAATAACTTGATGGAGGTTAGCCTAACAGAACTTGATCTTGCTCCTACGTACGTATTCCCCGGTGCAATGGGAAACTCAAGGCTTATGTAGTTCTGGTTTTCGTTTGAAGGCTTGACCTTCGAAGGTGCTTGAGAAGGAGTATTTGAAGATGAACATGTTGTTCGAAGGCTTGACCTTCGAAGATGCTTGAAAAGGAATATCTGAAAATGGTTTAGAGTGTTTTGATTTGAAGGAGAATCCTTAGTCCACATATGCACAGGATCCAAGACAACTACGGCTGCACTTGGGACCCATATGAATTCCTAAGGATCGAACAATAGAAAAAGCTACCAGTTCGTACTTAGGATTCATTGCTGAGACTTAGAGATTCTAAAATGAATTTTTCTTGAGATTTATTTAAAAGGGGATTCTTAGTCCACATATGCATAGGGACCAAGACAACTACTGTTGCACTTGGGGCCCGTATGAATTCCTAAACATCGAACAGGAGCAAAAACTACCAGTTCGTGCTTAGGGTTCATTGCGTGAGACTTAGAGCCAAAGAATTTTATTTGAAAGTGATAAAGATAAAGAAACGAATGAGCTTAAGTAGAAAAAGATTGACTGATTTAAACTAAAGAAATGAACTTGATTTTGAAAAACATTTGATTGGAATAGACTTAATTTAAAAGGAGAATGTTTGACCTTTAAGGAAGGAGACCTTAACTTGATTTTACTTGAAGAAAAAGAATTTGATTTGAAAAAAAATGTTTAGCTTGACGAGAAGAATGATTGTATTTGACATTTTTATGGGATTTAAAAATGAAATGCTTGGCTTGAAGGATTTAAATTGAGGTAGATGAATTAGTCATTGGACATTTCGGGGGTTGATTGTAATTTTGGAAGTTTAGGGGGTTGGGCATGGATGCTGATACATGCGGCACGCATGTCGGGCAAGGTGGGAAATCTGCAAGAAAATGATGGTGTGGTGCAAGCGGGGTTCGAAGCCAGGACCAAGGATTTGTCATACAATTGGCCTAACCACTTGGCCTGTGTGAACTTATAACCTACAGTGTGCGATATAATTATTATAAATGCTTGCAAGGAGTGAGTCTTTTCATTCCTACCCAAGATTTATTGATGGGACCCACATTCAGTTTACTTCAATTTTTGTATGCATGCATGCAATCGTTGGCCGCGTGCTTGGTTTCATGTGAGGGTTTTAATCGTAAATCCCCTTCCAGCCTCTTATCATTGCACATTATGATTAACTATGAGAGATGCATTCCCACTGGAGTTATATTGTGTTGGCCATTATTTAGGATCAGCACCCCATTCTGGTGCATGCTTTTGCATGAAATTGTAGAAGACTTACATGTATGGGTTGGCTCGTACTTGGCTTAATTTGGGATGGACCATGACAACCATGGTTAGTTCAAATTCTCCTTGGTCCCACGACATGATTTGCATGAGAGATGGTTCCAATTATCGTCCACTACCGTCCAAAAAGTTGTGGATGGGCATGTACTGCATGAAACTCTTAGTGGGGAGAGTGTTAACAGGGATAGAAGGGGAGGCATACCCAAAGGCTGGGCCAGTTCGTTCAGCAAACCCAAGAAGAATGGATGTCTTCCCGAACGTCCAATTCTAAATAGAATGAGGAAGATTTAGGTGATGGAGTGGCACGATGAAAGTTATATGCATGCGTTTGCCTTACTCAGAATTCAACCTTGTTCTTTTACACCTGAAAGGAGCTATTCTTTTTTAGTGATATTAAGGCCATGAGAACTTGACTAACTTAGAACTCCACAGGGAACGAAACTCGCATTTGGCCTTGGTGACTTCAACAAACTAGGTTGGCTTTTAGAACATGGAGCAGGGGGGCAGTAACTGGACGTGGGGTGTACGGGATTGAGCTATGAGCGAGCATTTAGAAAGCAACCATGATGTGGAGACCTAATGTAGATTATGAGTACATGATGAGCCAACTATCCTCTTAGGCCTTAAGTTTTTGTCCGACACAAATTGGTTAAAAATATCGAAGACGGTGGAGACTCCCTTTCCTTATTTGTTCGTTAATGGTACCCACCCCATTTAATTTTATTCATTCACTTTTGCATGGAGTCCCATCCGACATGCATGGGGTTTGGCGGGTAGGTTGGTGATAATCTCACAGAGACTGAAACAGCAAGGTAAGCTACGCATATTCTGGACCCTCCATACCAGAATCTTGCTCGTTTTTGCATAGGGAAGGTTTATATGCATGGGACCAAATTACCTGAACCTGAATTAGGATTTATCGACACCCAGCCGCGGGGTCTTTGATTCAGAGAGGCGTATGGTTAGCTGGAAACCTGAGGTGCACATTGCCACGAACCGACGGGATAATATATGAAGCCAGTGCAAGGAAAGACTACGCCCACCAGAATAACAACTGACTAAGGATCAAGGGATAGGGTTGAGTGAAGCTAATCTCTGATTTATGATCGTAGCCAACACTATGATGCAAGCCTCATAATAAAACTGAGTTTAAATCTTGTTACCTGATATATACTCCATTACAAGCCTCTAACTATGATGCACATGCAAGGGTACAAACATGAATGGAGCGATTCTATCTTGACTAACCATGGACAATAGATCTATTCTGTTCCTATAAGTTCTTATACAAAGTTTACCCATTTGTATCGATTATGACTACCCCATTACATTTCTTTAGTGTTGTTACCACTGTACTCGTACCACCATTATTCAGAAACAACTAGAAATCATAATATAGGGTTTTTCATGTCTGATGATTCGATTATGTAGATTGCAAAATATGTCTAAATACTGACCTAGACGCGGTTGATTCCCCAGTGTTGAGGCTGGTGGCGAGAGTAACCTTCAAGAAAGACTTCGCCAGCAAGAAACGTGTAAGGACCCCTTAAAATTTAGATGTTGAACCGTGCTTTTTCCTTGGAACTTCCCCCCAGGACCAGGTTCCTTCCTCCGTATAGGTGAGAGACCAATCCTCCCTCAATCGTAGAGGCGAGCCTCCCTCCCTCTTTTCTCTTGATCATCCTCCCTTTTCTCCCTTTTCTTCCTGTGTATATTCTTTCTCTCCCCCGTTCAGCCAAAAATCCCAGCTTCCCTTCGATCCCCTTTCAAGAAACTGTTCCAACAAAGAGAGCCTCCGACGTCACTTCAGCCCCTGCCCTCTTGATGGAGAGAGGACGACGTAGCCAAGACGAGCCAAAGAGAAAAAAATCTTTTCTTCTCCAGCTGCATGCCCTCCTCCCCTGCATGCATGTGTCCATCCCACTTAATTCTACTTTGTTTTTAATTTTTTTGCTTTTTCTTTTAAAATCTGTTATTTCCGTTTGAATTTTTCTTCTTTTTTCTGTTTTTGAACTTTTTTGTTTTTTTGTTTTAATAATTCTGTTTTTATTTTTAACTAATTCTGCTTTTAGTTTTTATTTTTATTAGTTTGTTTTCTGTTTTCATCAAATTATTGCTATTTTCTCTTTTCTGCTTTTTATAATTTTTACTATTTATTCTTATTTTTTATTTTTTCATATTTTTACTGATTTTTGATTTATTTTTTCACTTTTAGCTTTTATTTATATTCTCCTCTTAATTTTGCTATATTATTTGATTTTTGTTTTTTTTTCTTATTTTCCAATTTTCATTTTCTCCCTTTTTTGCATTTTTTATTATTTTCTTGTTTATTATTTAAATTGGTATTGGTTACTTGAGTTATTTTAATAATTG
Source organism: Canavalia ensiformis (assembly GCA_026541065.1). Taxonomy (NCBI): domain Eukaryota; kingdom Viridiplantae; phylum Streptophyta; class Magnoliopsida; order Fabales; family Fabaceae; genus Canavalia; species Canavalia ensiformis. The sequence goes on along the minus strand of JAMKYM010000270.1, from coordinate 313,516 downwards.
GGGGTCTCGGACATAATTGAGTGTTTACATTCTCGTGTAATGTTAAGGGAGTGACCGAATGGCCACATTTGTTTCCAAACTCACTTAATTTATTTTTTATACTTTTATGTTTGTTTTCCTTATGTTACAATTTGTAGAGAATTTTAATTTTCATGACTTTATAAATTTTTAGTCTTAGCTTCCTCATGGATGAGGCCTTGGCCGAATGGCCCCATACACCTAAGAGGGCAATTTTAACAACCTTTTTTCCATTTTAACTCCTCAATCTAGAGTATAGACACTTGATTGTAATGATTTTACTTTAAGGTCCTCCAAACTTTTACAATCCCTTATCCATGATAAATGGTTTTTTTCCTTTAGTGTAAAAGTTTGGGTCTTTCTTGAAATTTCCAAGTTCATGAGTTCTTTATCTTGTCTTTTGATCACAAAGATCCAACTTTATGATTAAAATTTAACTTTTACATTTTATAATTAATTTTTTTTGGGACCATGGTCATATTAATCTAGATCTAAGATTCTAAGTTTTCAAGGTTCAAGAATCTTGCCTTTATGAAGTAAAGAATAAACTTTCACTTTTGAAGAAAGTAAACAACATATGATGTACACAAAATCTTATGTAATCTCTAAAATAACTTCCACTTGAACACTTTCCTCGTCTTAAAATAAAATATCTCAAAACTTCTAAAATTTATTTTTAAGAATTTTTAGCTGATTAAAATGCTTATGGAGTACAAATAAATACTTTAATCCATCAAACCTTACTTTTTACTTAAAATTGTTTGAAACTTAGAAATATTTATTTTAAAATCATAGGGCAGTTTTAAACAAAACAATGCTCAAAGGGGTTTAATCTTGAGTTTAGAGAAGAAATCTTCATACATGAAGTAAAACAAGAAATAATAAGTAACATAAACACTTCGAAATTTTTAGGGAGAATCATCCTACCTGGTGGGATCTAAGAGGAGAGCTTGGGAGATTTTGATGGAGAGGCCACTTCCTTGGTATCCTAGGTCATAAGCTTCCACAAGGAGGAATAATATTTCTTGATGTGTTTATGTGTTTAAGCTTCAAATTTGAAAACTTAAACTTAGTGATTTTGGTTAAATGGAAGGGTTTTGGGTGTATTTTTTGAAGTAAAATGATGGTTACCACCATGATAATCAATTCAACAACATTAAAGGTAAATGAGAAAACTTAGCTTTTATTTTACTTAATATTAATAATTTAAATTATGATGCATCCTTATCAAGGGGTTAACCATGGTTCATATGAATTAACTAGGGTTCTTGTGAATTAACCATGATTCATGTGATTTAACCATGATTTATGTGACTTAACCATGGTTCATGTGACTTAATCATGAATTATGTTACTTAACCATGGTTAAATTTTCTCTCTCTTACTTTTTTAACTTTTATCTCTATCCATTAATTATATGCATCATTATCATTTTTAACCACGGCTCATGTGACTTAACCATGGTTAAGATCTTTTAGTGCCAAAAAAAAAATTGAATTATATGAGAATTTTATTGAGTTGGATGCATACCATTCTGGTTAGATATTGAGCATACATGTATTATGAAGACATAAAATAGAACCTAATAAATCAAGAAATTACTAAAAAAGAACTCTATGTGAAAACTTAACACTACTCTTACAATGCCAAGTTAGGGACATGTGTACACTTAGAAGGATATGATGAAACCGTAGGTATTCAAAAATCCTTCTATGATAAAGTTATAGGCCTTTAAAAAGTTATTATGGTAGCGATCAAGGAATTATCTTATATCCTAGAGAATATGTCTTAAAACTGAAATTGTCACTAAGATGGTGACTAGAGAATGAGAATAATTATGATTAAGGTAGAGAGTCAAATAATATCTACGTTATGATGAGAAAGTGATATAAAAAATAAAATAAGTTTTATGTTATGCAAAGTTTCATGAGGATGTGACTTCAGAAGTCAATAAGATATATGCTTTTATGAAATTTAATCCTTGTTATTATTAAAAGGAATCCATTTCAGATGGGGTTATTTTAAAAGTAATAATCAAACTTATGTGCTTATCATGTTTTCATAAATAAATTGAAATGGTTGGAATAGAAATGATGTCACCAACCCTAAGGTAGACGTTTACTAAGAAATTATGATTTCTTATTTCCTACCTCTCATTTCTTTTACAGACCTTGATTATGCTAATTGTGATTGTATTAATTTACCTTGTGCTTCATAGTGTGGACTGACTCTATAGTTCTCATGAGATTGGAATAAATGAGGAGAAAAAGATGCCATAAGTGTAAGAAAATTTCGTAGGATCTATACTAGAATTTAGAACATCCAAAGTTACAGGAATTAATAAGAACTACATAACTCTTGAAAACACCTTGAAAATGTCTCTCTATATCTAAATGTATACATCAGGAACAAAGTCTTCCACCGACACTCTTCCTGTATCACAACGCTCACTGGGCCCTACACAAAATTCTCAAGCAACTTGTCAATTTGGTTTAAACCCAATAAATACATATATACGGTGTTTTCCACAACCCATAATAGAATGCTTAAGAAAAATATCAGGTTATTTGTTTAACTTGTTTTCTTAAAATCAAAATTACTAATAAATAAAATTCCAAATTAAAATAAAATTATAACAATAAGTCCACAAGAAAATAACCCATGAATTTCTAAAGGAGATTTTGTTTTGTTTGCATGTATTCTATGTTTTGTTATAGATGATCAGAAAAGTTTGTAAGTTCAAACACTTTTCCATGACAATGGCCAAATGGCCTATATACATTTGAGAGGCTAAGAAATTTTTTTTCTTTGCCCCAAAAGCTTATTTTTCTTAAGATCTTAGTTTAGGAGATTTAACTAATTAATTCTAGAAAATCTTCCAACCTTTACTTCTCTAATTTTGGAGGTATGGTCGAATGGTCATGCCTACTCTCCAAGGTATTTTAATTTAATTTATCTTCCAAGATTTATAACACCTATAAATTCTCATAATATAATTTCTAGGTTACAACCATAAATTAGAAAATTCAACGCAAATGATGAAAATGCCTCTACACTAGGATAACCCAACCAATATGCAAGAAAAACATAAAACAAAGGGTAAAATGCATTATAAGGAATTAGAATACATCAAGGATGATTAAAAATTAATGAGAAAAGAAAAGGAACAAATAAAGGAAGAAAAAACCATTAGAAAACTTTGAAGATGCTCAAAACGCTTTTAGAAAGCTCTATCTTTTATAAGGGTTAAATTGTTCCCTTAAAAATGGAAAATTATCTTAGAATAATTCAGAAATTAACCAATAAGTGTTAGAAACATCAGGGGAAGAATTTGGGAACCTTTTAGAAAATGTTGAGAAAAATTCCAAAATGCCCTTAAAAGGCTGGTAGAGCAAGAAATACGAAGGAAAAGCTAAGAAGTGGACTCCACATCTTGTGAATGAAATTACTATGTGGGAAATGTGATGTTGACTCACTATATGATTCATTACTCCATTAAATTCATAGAAGACCAAAATAATAAATAGAAGAGATAAAATTAACCATGATTAAAGTAAATAAACCTTATTTAATTAAAATTAACCATGCTTAGGATAGACTAATATTGATTAGTGGAAAATTTAGAAAAATTAACACTATTCTAATCATAAAATGATAATTCTTTATATTTATATTTATTTTAGAAAGGAAAAATTACATGTAAATGTACCAAAATATCCTTAAGTAGGAAATTAATTCTCAAAGTGCCCTTAAGTGGCCGAATTCCATTATAGCCTTGAGAGGGATCATTTTCTTCGTTATCCATCTTCTAAATACTTAGAGAAACTCTCTAAACATAATCAACACCAAAAGCCCAAAATCATATATTAAGCTTAAACTTCCAACTTTGAGGTTTAAGTTAAATCATGACCAAATCACAAAGTGCGGCCATCACCACTAGGAGATCTTTTGTGGACCACAAAAGGAGAGGCAAGATCATCCATAAAAGCCCCACCAAGCCCATAACAAAGTATTCAACAGGTAGGATTTTACCTTGTATTTTTCTAAGCTCTAATCTTGTATTTTTGGTTTAATTTTCTTCTTTTTTTGTGGATCTTTCTCTAAGATCTATAGATCTCTTTTTGTTTGAACTCGTTGGAGCTTAAAAATTCCCTTCAGTGGTTAAATATGAGAATCACAAATTTTTAGTAATTTTTGAAAGTAAAAGAGAATTTTTGATGGATTAAAGTGCTTCTAGAAACCTTAGGAGCAATTTAATCGGTTAAAATTTCTTAAAAATAAATTTTGATGCCTTGGGGAAGATTTGAGTGTTTATGAAAAAAGTTTTAAAGTTTTCAAAGAAAGGGATTGATAGATCTTGGAGTAGATCTAGTAGATCTACACTTGTTTGCCATAATAGGTGCTTTCTTTAAGATTTTTATGTTCAAAGTTAGTAACTTGGTTATGCTTTTTTCTTAAAATCTTTATGAGGTTCATCTTGTTAAGAGTCCAGATCTGGACTCATATACTAAAATTCTTAAAAAAATAAGAAAATTTATACCATCAAATCCTTAAACTTAACTTGGACTTGGACTTAAAACTACTAAGCGTAAAGGTGAAATTTTGGATCCAAAGTTGCACAAATCACTTAAGATCTTCCATGAACATGACCAAAGTTATGGAGTAAAGACAATTTATGGATAGATCTATAGACATATGATGAACCAAGTGCTAAACTTCATGACATCAAGGTCATTTGGCAACAAAATTAAAATAGGACCTTTGTTCAATACACCTATAACATTTGGCCACTTTTTACTAAATTAGGAAATCTTGAGTTTAAAATTTTGTTTGGGATATAAAGAGGAACCTAATCAAGTGTAACTGTGTGATTATAAATTTAAAAGAAACTTGAAATTTGTAAGGTGCTCATTTGGCCACTTTGGTTAATTTGGGCAAAAATATACTAAAATCCATAACACCAAGATCATGAGAGAACAAATTAAGGAAAAGGAACCTTGCGTCATCCACCTAGGGCATTTGGCCACTTTCTCATTATTAAGAAAAAATTGAGTTAAAATTTTAATTAAACTGTAAAGTGGAGCCTAAACAAGTTTAAGGAAGGAATGTTAAGGTTGAAAAGGATTTGGTACTGGTTGGATACCATTCGATCATATTTTAAAAAATTGGTAAGAACTAGCTTAAAACCTTGTTAAAATCTTAAGAGTGGATTTAGGTAAGTTTAAGGAAGTAATAAGATATTAATTATGGAGTAGAAGTGTGATCTAGAGCATTCGTCCATACCCCATATTCAAGGAAGAAAGGTCTTAAAAATTTCCAAAAATAGTGTAACTAATAGCTTAAATCTTAATCAGTGTAAACTACCTTTCTTAAAGAATAAAAATTAAATTATAATGCCTAGAATTAGAGAGTGTGCATTCGACCACTTAGGTAAGAAATAGGAAAAATAAACTAATTTGGATGTTGAAGGATAATTAAATAAGACATGAGTAGGTTGATTATTGGAACAAACCTAAATAGATAAGTTTCTAGTCAAGAAGCATAAAACATATAACCTTTAAACTTGAACTAAGTAAATGATGCATAAGACTTTCAATTCAAGGACGAAAAGGTAAACAATTTAAATATCATTTGGCCAACTAGAGAAGATGTTATACACCATAATCTTTCATTAAAGTATTAAGAAGAACTTAACCTTTGAAAAAAGAAAAAGTTGAGAGGAAACTTAGAAGGATGAGTGGACTAAGATCCTATGAAAGATTCATCATAAATTTTAAGAATTAAGCAAGTTGGACAAGTTATGGAAGTAAGTGTATATGTTGTCCAAGATATAACATCATGCTAAAATATGAAAGTCTTGGGTTTAAGATGAATCTTTACCTGAGAATATTATGTTAACTTGTTATATTACTTTATGAGTACATAAAGAGTAATGTGAAGTGTGTGAATATTACTCATTGTTTATTAGAGAATGATGTTTTACATGATGATCATGTATGGATAATGATGTGATAGTAGTATGAAAGTAGAGACTAAATGTGTATGGCATATTGGTTAAATTATTCGAGCGTGCATAATATCTGGAAGCCTCTAAAAAAGAACCTAAGTAACTAAGGGATTATTGAAGAAAGAATATATGTAAAAATTAGTACCACTCTTAATGTGCCTTGTGCATATTCAAAAGGTGTCAAGTTCTTAAGAGATGAGACAAAAGGATTCTCCAAAAATCCTTCTACTATGAAGTGTCAAGTTTTCAATATTTATGATGTGATGATCATCAAGGAATGAGGTCATTTCCTAAAAATCGAAGGTAAAGTAGTAGAGCCAGTGAAAAGATATTGTTTGACTAAGTATTAATGTAAGCCTATATCTTAATTATCACTAAGAGAGTGATAAAGAATAGAAATGAATTATGTAAGACATAGAAGAGATGATGGTCAAATGATATTTATGATGTGATCCCAAAGATTGAAAATGCTCAAGTAATTTATATGCTTAATTAAAAAATAGTTCATCTTGTGTAAAAGAAATCTACTTCATTTAAAGTTTTTGAAAGATAAAAAATAAACTTGTATGCATGACATGTTTTCTAATAAACTGAAATGACTGAGATGAAAATGATGTCACTAATCCTAAGGTGGAATCCTATTGAGAAACTTAGTTTCTCACCCGTTCTCCCATTATTTTCTTCACAGACGCTCCAAATTCCATTCGTGGAAGCGGCAATGTTCAGAGAAAGTGACAATGTAGTCTAGATAGTTGGAGCCTTGAGGCCCTTGTAGTTGAGTTTACTGCTAGGAACCATGTCCTACTAAATAATTACATTTTGTTACATAACTAGATAATTGTAATATAATTAAGTAGTATGTAAAGACACAGATGCCTTAACTTAACTAAGCATGTATTTATATGTATGAACTGTATAACTATAAGGTTTTTATAATTTTTTATATGTTTGTATTTGTGATTAGATGCATTACTATTGGTTAAAGAAGTATGGAACAATAAAAGCAACAACATAGAGTATTAATAAATTAAACGAGAATAAGGACTTCTATTTATTTATTTTTCACTACGACAATTATTCTAACAAGTCTTGCAATTTTATATCAAGATGTTGTAATAAAATAAAATTTCTCATATTTTTACTAATACTTATTTTCTAAATATTTTTCATCACGAAGTAACAATCTAATAATGAAACTGTGCATACGACTTAAGCGTAAAAATGAACTTCGTTTTTAGGATGTTATAACATTCATGTGTGGTCTTGTGTCAACAATTATAGAGGTTACTATTAATCATGAATTATAAATTTAAAACCTTTTATAGTTCATAATATGGTCATGATCGAATGGTCTATTTTTCCTCAAAATGCCACTTTTATTAACTTTCACCATCATAACTCTTAGATCCATGGTCAAGAGACCTATTAAATTTGGTCTTGACTCAAGTCCATCAAATGCTTACAAGCCTTTGTCCTTAGTCCATGTATTTGTCCTTGAGTAAAATTTAGAGAATTTTCTTCCACCTCTGAAGTCCACAAGTCCTTATCTTCACCTTTTTTCCATAAAGATCCATTATTTAACTTTCCAAATTTAATTTTTGTGTTATACTCTTTAAAGTTTTAGGTTTATATCCGTAAAAGTCTAGATCTAAGACTTTTAAGTATTAAAAGCTAAAACTTTAACTTAGCATGAGGAAAGTAACAAGCTTGAACTTTTGGAAGAGATAAAATAACATATAGACATTTTAAGCTTAAATAAGATAAGACTTTCAAGATGTTCTCAAATATGTAAATCCACCATCACTTGAGCATATTTTAATACTTATTTCTCAAATCTACCCAAGACTTATAAAAATCACTTTGAAGAATTTAACTGATTAAAATGCTTAAAAAGTTCCAACAAGCACTATAAACTATTAAAGCTTTATTTTGGACTCTTAAAATTTATTTAAAAAGTATAAACACTTATTTTAAGATCTTAGGGAAGTCTTAAATAAATAAATACTCAAGGAAGTTGAATCTTTGAGTTTAGAGAAAAGATCCACAAAGATGAAAAAGATTTGACAAGAATACTTATTGAAAGTACTTACAAAAATTTAAGGGTAGAATATCCTACTTAATGAAGCTTAGGAAAAATAATTGGTGGATTTTGGGATGATGCTACATTTCTTTGGTGGTCCCAAAAGGAAAATCCTTGAAGTGGGATGATGGAGTTTTTTCTTGGCCAAGATTATAGCTTAAACTTGGTTAAGTTTTGGTTTAAGGAAGATTGAAGATGAAAACTTGATTCTTTAGGGACTTAGTTGAATGTTTAGATGAGTGGTTTGGGGACAAAAGGGATAACTTTTACCCCTTAGTAAATTAGGCCACCATGTTATCTAGGGATTAAATTTTTAACTGAGTGCAAAATGGTCATTTTGGTTATAATTTTACCTTTTTAAAATCAATTGTAAATCATGCAACGTTATCTTATAAGATTAACCAGGGTTAGATTAACCTAACCAAGGTACATATAACCTAATTATAGTTTTATTTTAACCTAACCATGATTATTTTTCTCTCTCTTCATTAAAGTTTTTGTCCTTCAATAGTTACATGGCCATATGACTCAACCCCCTTAATGGAATTCCTATCTACTTCATAATTCTCCTGCAAATACATGCCCAAAGATAACCATGGGTTACAGGTCTCTGCTAGTAGTTTTTGGCCTTTCCAAGCTACCAAGGGCATTATGGTTATTTTAAAAAAAAATTTAGAAAAGTTTTTAAATCTCATTTCTAAGGCTTCAACTTCTTAATTAGTCCTCGTTTCATTTTTTTGGTCCTTTACTTGTTTTCTAGAGCAACTTAGCTTTATAAGAAATTAGAGTTCTTTATAAGTACTCCAGTGTTTTCTGCAAGGTTTCCACCTTTTATTTATTATCAGCTTCCTCCAGTGATATTTAAGTAATTATTGGTGTGTTATACGTTTTTTGGAGGTTTTCTATACTTTTGTTATGAGCTATTTATGCTTTATTTGTTATTATCTCAACTTAAAGGTATTTTCGTTATTTTTCTAAGATATTTTTAATCTATTTAAATTTATATTGATATTTTTTTCCTCTCTTAAAATATTAATCCCTAAGTTTTAAAGTCTATCTTGTAAATTTATTTTTTCTAATCTTTATTTTTCTCCTTTTTCATTATAGAGAAAACTTCAAGTTGGCCTTCTTATTGGAATCTCTGCTAAAGATAAACTATAGGCTACAAGCTACATTTTGAGGTAATGTAAAATTTTATTAATGTTTCAATTTTTACTTTAAGGATTATGTATGAGTAAGATAATTAGTCAAAATTAATAAAATTAAAAATAAAAATGTTGATGAAATGTTTCTTCTATATCATGACTATGGACATTGTTATTGTAGTTGTTTCATTTGATCCCAAGCCTATTCTAATTATGAGATCATTAAGAAGGCTATTGGAAAGATTGGATTAAGGCACGCAAAGCACATTTCCACATATGAAAGAGGCAATAAGAGATGTCTTACAAGGAGTTACGAAAAGCATGTACTTTATGTGACCTTTGTATAATTCAATAGTAATTTTATTTTTAATAATAAAATTTTTTCTCGTTATCACTCTCTAGAATTTTAAATTGATATCAATTCTAATATATTTTTATATTTTTATATTTTTCTGTTTTTCATTTTTAGTTGTTACTTTGTAAGATTCTTCTTTCACGATAAGTTTAATGATCTTTAATGTAAAATATTTGCAAAGTCATAAAAGAATTTATCAATTTTTCATATTTATCCTTCATAACTCCAATTCTTTTTTTGGATCATCGAAAAATAGGAAAAAAAGAAAAGAAAAGGAAAAGAAAAGAAAAAAAAGTGAAAATAAGAAAGAAAAGTAGATTATTTCAATATGTAGAAATAGAAGGAAAAGAAAAGGAAAAAATATTTTATTTGATGAGTGAAAAAGAGAAATAAAATAAATATATTAGGAGTATAAATTTTATTTATATAAACTTAAAATAAAAATTTAATTTTTTACTATGTTTTTTATAAATATATTTTAAATTTTAAAAAGATTTTAAAATCTATAATAATTATAATAATTATAAATAAAAAAACCTCTCCCCCTTTAACTTTCTTACCTAAGAGGAGTATTAAAAATTTTATGAATTTCACAAAAAATGTTTCATTCTCTTCTATTTTCTTGCACAAACAAATGACTAAAATGCTTTCTATACTTCTTTCCTTCCTCCCCTTTTCTATTCTCATCTAAACATATGGTAAATGACTTTAGGTAAATATTATTATAGTCGAACAATACAAAACATTTTCATAGTACATAAAAAGTTTCATACTCCAAATTTTTTGCAGATCAATTAGATGAAAAGAATATATTTTTGGAAGTTAAAATTGACATTAATCGTTCAATTGAATGTAGAATTCATAATTAATTATTATAGGTGTTAACATAAAAAAAAAATTCTACCAGTTAATTAGTTTTTGAAGGTTATACCATAGGTTGTCCACAACCTTTGCTAATATGCCTCACAATGAATACTTTCCATTAAATATGAATTTATGAGTAAATTAACCAATGAAGGTTTAAATCATACTATTTATCTTTGAAAATTAACACTAAAATTAACTATATTTGTAGTGCCTCACCAAAGTTTGACAACTTATGCATGGCCTGCGACATTCCCTTGTGATGCATCCTTGTTAGGTGCAAAATTTAGGATATTGTCATCCCATCATGTTAGTCATGTGTCTCTATTACTCCATCTGATCAAGCAACCTAACTATGTTTGATCCCATCATTATAGTCATGACATCTTGACATTGTAGTTGTGATTATTGATTCTACATGCATTGTGTAATGTATCTCATTCTGGAGAGGCGTTGTTACACCCTAAATTGAAGCCCATTTTACGCTAAAAGTCATGTATGCAGTTTCATTATTAGACTATTACTTCATAATACTAAATCTTTTTAGAATTATTATTAGTAAAAATATGTATTTTTTTTAAATACATTGGTTGAAAATGCAAGCCTCGTCGTGATAATCGTCGTAATAAAAAATAAATAATCAAACATCCTCCCTCGCATTAAATTAATAACTTGTCTATGTTACTTAAATAGCCTTACTACTTATTTCAATTACTTAGATTCAAAAGTTAGCACAAACATTTACATGTCATTAATTATAAAAACATTGTAGTTACACAGTCCATATAATTTAAAGAAAGTTAAGTTAAGGCACAAATGTATTTTCACACTTAATTATACACATAACTACTACTACCATATATATATCATATATAATATAATACAATTCTATATTTATATTACAATTCTCTGTCGCAACCGTAATTCTGACGAGACGACGAACTTGCTAAAATTTTAGAAAGATATTTATTTGATATGTGGAGTCGCCACCAAATTTTTATTTGAGGGAAAAAGATTTGGAAAAAACCCTGACTCGAGGATGAGATTTAGGTTCGGGAGTCGGTTACGAGTAGGGAAGGTGTTAGGCACCCCACTCGCCTGTTCCGAAGAACAGTACCCTTAAACTGAGTGTGTCATTATTTGAAAATAGTTTAATCCCTTAAATAATGTGAAAAAAAATAGGTTGATGGAGGTTAGCATGACAGGACTTGATCCTGCTCCTACGTATTCCCCACTGCAATGGGAAACTCAAGGCTTACGTAGTTCTGGTTGTGAAGGCTTGACCTTCAAATGCACTTGAGAAAAGAGTATTTAAAGATTTCGTTTGGAGAAAATTTTGTCTTCGGGAGGGGTCTTTGGCCCAATCATCAACAAGGCCCGAGGCGGTTAAGGCAGCACGAGGACCTATACGAACTACTAAATGTTGAACAGTAGGTAAACCGCTAGATCCTCATTTAGAGTTCATTGCGTGAGACCTAGAATCCCAAAATATTTAGAAGAAGAGGTTTTTAATGTTTTGAAGAGGACCTCAAGTCCACTCATGCACAAGGCCCGAGGCGACTAAGGCAACACGAGGACCTATACGAACTACTAAATGTTGAGCAGCAGGTAAACCGCCAGCTCCCCATTTAGAGTCCATTGCGTGAGACTTAAAAATCCCAAAACATTTGGAAAAGATTTTTCAAGTTTTCGAAAAAGAAATAATTTGCAAATGATGTTGATTCTTGAGTAAAAGAAAGCTCAAATTTAATAGAAGAATTTTCATTTTTTGACTTTTGGGGTAATTGGGGTTTTAATGTAATTATTTAGCAATTATGGGATTTTTATGAACTTAATTAGGAATTTTAAGTGTCTTATGATTTATTTAGGAATTTTAGAATTTTTATGACTTATTTAGGAATTTTAGAATTTTTAGGGGTAGAAGATGGATTAATTAGATTTTCTGGGGGTATTTTAGTAAATTACTGAGCCTGGGACAGACTGGGTATTAAGGGAATTGGCCAAGGGCAGTATGGTCATTTACAGGCAGGGGATAGGATGAGGATTAATTGAATTCCCTGGGGGTATTCTAGTAATATACTGGACCTGGGACTTGTTTGGCATTTTGGTGTTTCACCAGGGGCAATGTGGTCATTTACATGGCAGGGACATGATGGGGATTATGGAATTTGACAGGGGGCAAAATGGTAATTTCTGCCACTGGGATAGAACTGGAGCTTACTATAATTAAAATCCACGATTAATCCCAAGGGGTTTCGAACCCTGGTCCTTGGGCATGTAAACGATGTCCCTAGCCATTAGACTAAGTCAATTGGTTATGACTTGATGTTCTTCTATTTGTATTTGAGGCCAACGCAATTCTATTTTAAAATAAGCTAGTACAAGTTGTTTATATGGGTGATTGAAAGTTCAACAACCCTTTCATCCAAAAAGGCTGCACTTGGGGTTCGAAGCCGCGGCTCTGGCTTCTCAAAGCGCCTTGACCACTAGGTTGCCCTATATGTTTGTGTAATTTTGGACCTTATTGGGAATATTAAGGGATGAATGGAAAATCTGCTTGACATGGGGCTCGAACCCCTGGTCTGGAGGTCATGGGAGCATGCTGTACCACTGTATCAGGCGCTCATACTTATAATCACTTCACACCAATTTTTATAAATACATTGTTCAGGGAAATTAAAACCAGAAGTTCAGAATGTGGGGATCGAAGGCCTATTAAGGGATTGGTAACCCATGTCCTAACCACTTGGGCCATCAAAGCTCCATTACACCTATTTCCTTGTCTTTGAATATGACCTCACCTGTGGATCCCTGGCTATTTTAATTAGCTTCTCTTTCGTTTGAGATCCTAGCAAAGCCCTTTTCACATTTTGCATAGCTACAGGTTGGTGAGGTAGAGGACATTCCCTCCCTGCCATTCATTGGCCTTGTTATTGTCAAGGCTCCTATCTCGTCCAGAGTTTATGGATACTAGGTATGGGGATGCACCTGGGCCCTTGATGGCCTCGTGTGCGATTTTGGTGGTCTTTGATTTTGCCATTGCACAGTGCTGAAGGATCTGGGTCTCGTGCATGTTTTTGCATGAGGTTATGAAAACCTGTGCGCATGACTGTGGCTGAAAGGGACCTACTCGACCCACTGTGCATGATCCTTGCTGCTTTTCTGGATAAGTCAGCTTGGTTTAGGCTTAATACTACGCCTATAGGATCCCTTCGGACTCAGTTTGTCGAACTGCCATGCATGCGACGCCTTTCGACCACTAACTTGTGCATTTGATGAGGCCTTTACCTTTGAACTTGCAGTGCCTCATGCATGGATTCAAAGCTTCAACAAGGATGATTAAATAAAGCATTCAGAATAGACGTTTTAGAAGGGTTCAGAAACAGGACCTAAGACAAGCGATTGACTTGTCAACCAATAGACCCAGCGTCATTTGATTCTGCCCTACTTGCTTATCAAAGCATCAAGATGTCTAGTTGTGGCCAAGTATGCCCTGACTAGCTCTTCCACTGAACAGGGGGGGTCCTGAGAAATCATGCATGATTCTGTGGGTGACTTACCAACATACTATATAAATTCTTCTTAAGTACTTTATAGTGCCTAGGCTTCACCATTGAATTCTGGTTAACAGGGGTCCATGCATGGCAAGCGTGCAATGTGCTGTGTGAATATTAACATGTATACATCGTATAATGAATTAGCATGTAACAATGGAATGATAAGCATGGTCTACCATATGCAGTGAATTATTAAATTTGGATTTGTGATGATCGCATGTGACCCTTGACATAGGCCAAGCCCCGTCGTCATAGAAGCTGTGCTTAATTAAGGGCACCAATTATTTTCGTATATGAACAGTCCCTGGTAACCTAATGAGAATTTTCTTCTCAAATCCATGGCTATGCAAGATTCATTTACAGGCGAGGTATGCACATGGAATATTGGAGTAACACTATCAGAGCGGGTGCTAAGGTTATATGACAATGGGGGTGTGCAAGGCTAGAGTAGCTCTGCATCGCATACCTTTTCTCTCTACTTTCGCAATCCCAGCCATAGTCACATGTATCATTGCCAGTCAGCATATGCTTGGAACGACATCACTGCCTATCATGGTTTTCATAGGATTTGATAGCATCAACTGATCAAGCGCGACATGGGCTTCGTTCTTGATTCAAGAACCATGTGGTATCGAGTGCAAAATGATGCGTTTAGGGATCACATGATGCAAATATAAATCTTACCTGGCTGAAGGTACTATCAGGTTATTGCTGGATGAAGAGCCCTTCAATTCTGCATGGAAACCGATCTTCTAACACCGCCTCCTGATCCCTTCTCGCCTTGTTCCTTTCAATAATCTTTGCGACCTTCCCTTCTACCTCCTCGAACCTCTCCTTGACCCCTCTCCTCCTTTTCTTGGTGGGAGCTCCCTCAATCCCCTGATGCAGAGCTTCTCTCCCTTTTCTCTTCTTGAATCTCTCCCTTTTTCTCTTTTCTCAGTGAAGACTTCGGTAGCAGAATCCCCACCTCAAAAAAACTCCTTTTTTTCTTTTTTTTTTTCCGATTTCTGTTAAAAAACTGTTTTCTAAATCTTTTTTTTTTTTGTTATTTCTATTTAGATTTTTATTTATTTTTAATTTCCTGATTCTATTATTATTTTTCTTAATCTTCCTGATTTTAATTTTCTGTTTTTGTTTCTTTTTTCTTTTTTTTTGTTAATTTTTTATTTTAAATTTTTATTTATTTTTATGATTTTTATTTTGTTTTTGATGTTTAATTATATTTTATTTTGATTTTTATCGTTTATTCTTATTATTTTGCTGTTTTGAAAATTTTCTTTTTTCTTTAATGCATTTTTCTATTTTCTAATTTTTATTATTTTTTTCCTTTATTTTTTTGTTTCATTTTAATTTTCTTTTTCAAATTTTATTAATCTTTTAATTTCCAGATTCTTTTGTTGTTTGTTTTTTTTGTTTTCTTTAATTAATTAATCTTTATTATTTTTTGGATTTTTGATTTCTTTTAAGTTTTTTTCTTTTTATTATTATATCCTTTACAAAAAAAATTGTTTTTCATTTATTTATTATTTTTAAAATTTCATTTTTATTTTTATTTTTCATTCTTTTATTTCTATTTAAAAGTTCCAAATTTTGTTTCCTACTTTGTTTATCATTTAATTTAGCGTTGCCTTTTTTATTAATTTTAAGACATTAGGGGCCTCGGACATAATTGGGTGTTTACAGTTTACCCCTCTTTACTCATTTTCCTACCAGATAATGTGAGAAATAATTCTCTAAATTGTCGTGGTAGGAAATGAGTAAAGACGTGAACACATTATGTCCGAGGCGGGCTTTTTGAAGAAAGTCCGAGAGCAACACTAGAAGCCTTGAGCTTAAAGTGATCCTCATGGATGTCTGGAAGATGGTGACTGCATGACACTACCGGCTTCAAGCGCCGATGTGATTTAAACATGTAAGGCTTGATGGTGTAGCCTAATTAGGTTAAGTGAAATGAATAAAGGCCTGTTAGGACAGGCGTGGGGTGCAATGGGATTTCTTGTTAGGACAAGCAAAATGAAATGAATATGGTCTGTTAACAAGCAGAGCAGAAAAGAAATGCCCGTTACAACGGGCTCAGCGGAGTGGAAGCGACCTATTTTAAGGTAAGAAAGTGTGCTAAAACTGAAATGTAGGGTATATATAAGGTGGCCTGACAACATAGGTCGTAGGTGCAGAATTTAAAATAAAGTCGCCTGACAACATAGGCCGAGAACAGGAACTAAAATGCAGTGGCCTGACAACATAGGCCGAGAACAGGAATTTAAAGATGCAATGGCCTGACAACATAGGCCATGGATAGGAAAGAATGATGCATGCTATGGCCTGACAAGATAGGCTAGTAAGCAGGAAATCTAAACTAGATGGTGGCCTGACAACATAGGCCTGAAAGCAGTAAATCTAAACTAGATGGTGGCCTGACAACATAGGCCCGAAAGCCGTAAATCTAGACTAGATGGTGGCCTGACAACATAGACCTGAAAGTAGTAAATCTAAACTAGATGGTGGCCTGACACCATAGACGTGAAAGCAATAAATCTAAACTAGATGGCGGCCTGAAAACATAGGCCTGAAAGCAGTAAATCTAAACTAGATGGCGGCCTGACAACATAGGCCTGAGAGCAGTAAATCTAAACTAGATGGCGGTCTGACAACATAGGCTTGAAAGCAATAAATCTAAACTAGATGGTGGCCTAACAACATAGGTCTGAAAGCAGTAAATCTAAACTAGATGGTGGCCTGACAAAATAGGCCTGAAAGCAGTAAATCTAAACTAGATGGCGGCCTGACAACATAGGCCTGAATGCAGTAAATCTAAATAGATGGCGGTCTGACAACATAGGCCTGAAAGCAATAAATCTAAACTAGATGGTGACCTGACAACATAGGCCTGAAAGCAGTAAATCTAAACTAGATGGCGGCCTGACAACATAGGCCTGAAAGCAATAAATCTAAACTAGATGGTGGCCTGACAACATAGGCCTGAAAGCAGTAAATCTAAACTGGATGGCGGCCTGACAACATAGGCCAGTGAGAAGGGACGTAAAGATGCGATGGCCTGACAACATAGGCCTTGAATGGGAAAAAATGAAGCATGCTATGGCCTGACAACATAGGCCAGTGAAGCAGAATGCAATGGCCTAAATACATAGGCCATGAATGGGAAAGAATAAAACATGCTATAGCCTGACAACATAGGCCAGTGAGCAAGAATGAATGAAGCATGCTATGGCCTGAAAACATAGGCCAGTGAGCAGGAATGAATGAAGCATGACAACATTGTGCTTGAAGGTTTTTTGGCACTTGATGATCATCTTTGAAGCGACTTGGACAACCATTTTGCCCCGGTTTGGAAATTTCTTGATAACAGAGAGGTGTCTTGCTTTGAAAGAATTTTGGACCAACGTTTTGCCCCAGTTTGGAAGGTTTCAATGAGCTTGACTTGAATTTTTCTGGACAACTTTGCCCTATTGAACTTGGTTGGGGTTGAGGAATTGAGGATTACCTCAACTTGGATTTTCTTGGGCAAATGTTTGCCCCAGTTTGAACTTGACTGAAAATCTGAGGATGACCTCAGATTAAGTTTTTTTGGGCAAGCGTTTGCCCCAATTTGGACTCGACCCCGGGTCCAAGGATGTCCTCAAATTGAATTTTGTTGGGCAATCTTTTGCCCCAGTTTGGACTTGATTTAGAGGAAATAATGATGGCCTCGACTTGAATTCTTCTGGGCAATCGTTTGCCCCAGTTTTGAAATTTTCTGGAGTTGAGGAATTAAGGATTGCTTCAATTTGAATTTGTTTTGGGCAAGTGTTCCTCCCAGCTTAATCTTGATTCAGAATTTGAGGGTGACCTCAAATTAAATTTTTATGGGCAAGCGTTTTCCCTAGCTTGAACTTGATTTGAGTTTGAGGATGACCTCAAATGGAATTTATGTGGGCAAACGTTTGCCTCAGTTTGTTCCACGATCTTGAATTGTATCTTTGTATGGGCAAGCATTTGCCCCAATTTAAACTTTGATCCGGAATTTGAGGATAACCTTAAATTGAATTTTCATGGGCAACCGCCCTAGCTTGATTTTTCTGACGTTGAGGAATTGAGGATTACCTCAACTTGAATTTTCTGGGCAAACGTTTGCCCCGATTTTGGGCTTGGCTTAGAGTTTGTGGATGATTGCAATTTGATATTTTGTGGGCAGGCGTTTGCCCCAATTTGAACTTGATCCATGATCTCACATTGTATTTTGGTGTGGGCAAGCGTTTGCTCCAGTTTGAACTTGTTTTAGAATTTGAGGATGGCCTCAAATTAAATTGTTGTGGACGGGGCTTTTGCCCCAGTTTGAGCTTGACTCGGTTTTAATTATGATTGATTCGAAAAATTTTTTCTTATTTCTTAATTATTTTTGAAAAATGATTTATGAAATACTTGAATGGATGAATACTTCTCGCGATACTTGAATGATTAAAGATGCGATGTTTGTGATTCTTGAATAGAAAGGATGCAACACATTTTTGATGCTTGAAATAATTATTGGATGAAATGGATGTTGTGGGATGAATGCATGCCATGATGTGGTTCTTACTTTGATGCTTGAGATGTTTACTTGATGAAACAAATGCTATGCAAACCATGGAATGGTGTAAAATTTTTGTTTCTCTTGATTTTTTTTTTGTTTTGACACATCCTTCCTCGACAACCCCCTAGTTGGTGTGACAGGAATCATAAATCAGGACGAGCTAGATTGACTTAAGTTCGGTGTTTTGGTCAATCTTTTCGCTTCTTGGTCAGCTTTGGAATCTTCTTTTCCAGGATCTTTGAGATCCAACAACGGTCAGCAGTATTGAATAAGACACACTTCTTTTTTGGTGGCATCGTGGCTGGTAGGAAGATGATTTCTTTGGAAACAATCATGTCATGTTGCAATGGTGGAAGGTTCATCCGACTTGTCATGACTTTTCAAAATTAATCTTTTTATCCTTTTTACATTTTTCATATTTCCTTGTGGCGCGTGCATTTTGAGGTGTACAAAGTGATTTTGGATGGTCAATGAAAAGAGAAGAGAAGGTTTGCAAAGGATGTTTGAGGTAGTATACTTGAAAGGGAAAGATGACAAAAGATGTGGGTTTGATTGCCCAAACGGCACCTTTTAGGGAACAATACCAATGCTGTTTTTCATAATCTTGATTGTTAAATTAGCCAAACTTTGAGAAATGGCAAAATTTTGCCCCAATTTTTAAGGAGATATGAGGTGTAGAAATGTCATGTTGTCCTGAGATTCCTAGATTGACCTTAATTTTTCCTGGGTTGTTCTTTTGAGTTTTTCACCCAGCAGGTCTTTTGTATTGCCCTAACTTTTTCCAAGGTCGCCTTTACGGGTTTTCAACCTAGCGGGCTCTTGATTGTGTGCCCTAACTTTTGCCTAGGTCGTTCTTGATTGTTGACCTAGCAGGCTTCTATTTGATTATGCCCTAACTTTTTCCTAGGTCGTCTTTGATTGTTTGTCGACCTAGCGGGCTCTTGTTCGATCGTGCCCTAACTTTTGCCTAGGTCTTCTTTGATGATTGTCGACCTAGCGGGCTTTTGTTTGATTGTGCCCCAACTTTTGCCTAGGTCATTAGGATTGTCGACCTAGCGGGCTTCTATTTGATTATGCCCTAACTTTTGCCTAGGTCGCCCTTACGGGTTTTCGGCCTAGCGGGCCTTCTGCTTGATTGTGCCCTAACTTTTGCCTAGGTCGTTCTTGATTGTTGACCTAGCGGGCCTTTTGTTTGATTGTACCCTAACTTTTGCCTAGGTCGTTCTTGATTATTGACCTAGCGGGCTTCTGTTTGATTATGCCCTAACTTTTTCCTAGGTCGTCTTTGATTGTTTGTCGACCTAGCGGGCTCTTGTTCGATCGTGCCCTAACTTTTGCCTAGGTCTTCTTTGATGATTGTCGACCTAGCGGGCTTCTGTTTGATTATGCCCTAATTTTTTTCCTAGGTCGTCTTTGATTGTTTGTCGACCTAGCAGGCTCTTGTTCGATCGTGCCCTAACTTTTGCCTAGGTCTTCTTTGATGATTGTCGACCTAGCAGGCTTTTGTTTGATTGTGCCCTAACTTTTGCCTAGGTCATTAGGATTATCGACCTAGCGGGCTTCTATTTGATTATGCCCTAACTTTTGCCTAGGTCGCCCTTACGGGTTTTCGGCCTAGCGGGCCTTCTGCTTGATTGTGCCCTAACTTTTGCCTAGGTCGTTCTTGATTGTTGACCTAGCGGGCCTTTTGTTTTATTGTGCCCTAACTATTGCCTAGGCCGTTCTTGATTGTTGACCTAGCGGGCTTCTGTTTGATTATGCCCTAACTTTTGCCTAGGCCGCCCTTTTAAGGGTTTTCAACCTAGCAGGCTCTTGATTGTGTGCCATAACTTATGCCTAGGCCGCCCTTTTGAGGGTTGTCGACCTAGTGGGATTTTGTTTGATCTTAATTTTTCCTGAATTGTTGTTTGGAACCGGTAAGACCTTTTCTGATCATGATTTTGTCGATTTAATTTTAAGCTTTAACCCTACTTTTGCCTGGATTATTTTGGCTTAATCCAGCGGGCTTTCCTCTTTTTCTTGAATTTTGAATTTTGATCCTGATTTTTCCTGGATCATTTTGACTTTCCAACGGGCTTTCTTTGAATTTTGAATTTTGTGTAGTCGGGTGTTGATCTTGCCGGGATCACTTGGTTCCTAATTCAGTGGATCTTATCATGCATCCCTAAATTTTTCCTGGATTTGAACTTGGTTCCAGCGGGATATTACAAGGTACTCCATTACAATGAATGGTGATCTAGAATCCCTGGTTGTTTATTCTGCTTCCTCATTGGGCTTTTCTCTTTTAAGCTTGATCAATTAGACGTTCAAGATTATTTATTACAGCACTAGCATTGTTACCAATTGGTATTTTATTGTTTGGGGTATAGGAATAAGAAGTGGGTTGAAGAGATAAAAAGAATAGTAAATTTTAGAAGTAAAGCCCAACAATGTGAGGCACGTGCTCAAGAAACATAAAAAATGTAATTTTTGTATTATTCATTGAGATTTATTTACAAAGATTGATTTTTAAAAATATGACAATTTTTGGATGAATATCCTCAATTTGTACGAGGCACCCTATTGTGCTGCTTCCGTCTCTTTCAGCTGGTTGACGGGCTCTCGTGATTTGGCAACAGATTGTTTTCTGTGTTAGGAGCGAGCCTCCCAAAATCCAGCCATTTGCGTCAATCAGGCTTTGTGCCTTTCGCTTCAACTCTAGGCAATCCTCAGTAGAATGACCAATAAATCCTGCGTGGTAATCGCATCTAGCGTTAGCATCGTACCATTTAGGATATGGCGGCTCTTGAGGTTTCAGAAGATAAGGCGCAACCAGCGAGTTTTGGATCAGCCGAGGTAGTAGCTCAGTGTAGGAGATTGGGATAGGGTCGAATTGGACAGGTTTCTTCTCCTTTTTCTGGCTCTGATTAGGATTCTGGCTTATGGCTTGTGTTTGGGCCGTGTATGGTGTTGGTGGCCGGACTTGTGTCGGATAGTTGTAAGTAGAAGGGTATGGTGTTTGGTAGGCGGTGGCGATGTAGGGGTATGGTATATGAGGTGTGTATGGTGGTGGTTGGAGGCCAGTTGGTCCATAAGGTGCCATACGACGTGTATACTGTCTTTGATCGGAAGCTACATTATAAGCTTCACCTATCCTTTTCTTTTTTGTAGAGGCGTCAACTGTCCTTGTGGCGTTGTGCGTGATTCTTCCTCAACGCATGCCACCCTCGGTCCTTTCTCCAATGATGACGACATCAGAGAAGCTCGAAGTCACACTGCCTATCATCTTGTCATAGAAAGGATCTTGGAGTGTGTCTACGAACATGCTGACCATCTCTTTCTCTGATGAAGGAGGTTGCACTTGAGCAGCTAACTCTCTCCATCGTCGGGCGTATTGCTTGAAAGTCTCATCCCCCTTCTTGGCCATATGTTGGAGTTGAGTTCGATCAGGAGCCATCTCCACGTTGTATTGGTATTGTTTGAGGAAGGCCTCAGCCAGATCCCTCCATGAACAGATGTGGGTCCACTCTAGCTGTGTATACCAGTTGGCAGCAGCCCCAGTTAAGCTGTCTTGAAAGAGATGGACAAGCAGCTTATCGTCGTGCATGCAAGGAGACATCTTCCTGCAGTACATGGCCAAGTGGCTTTTAGGGTAGCTAGTTCCTTGATATTTCTAGAATTCTGAAACCTTGAACTTGGGAGGGATTACTATGTCCGAAACCAAGCACAAGTCGGCTGCGTCTCTGGCTTCATAAGTACTCCCCTATATTGCTTTGATTCTTTCCTCTAGGATTCTCCACTTTTCAATGTCCTCATTCGAAGGATGACTTGGGTATTCCTCGGGCATATAGTGGGGGTGAGAAGATGGTATGCGCATAGGGTGAGGCCCTTGGGTGAACATAGGATGCGTTCCCCCAACCGCTGTTTGGTAAGCTTGTGGAATGGTGTTTGGAGGTGGGTTATGTATTTGGGTTTGTGTTTGGGCTTGTGTTTGGTTGTATGAGGGTGCATGCCCATGAGGAAACTCATGATGAACTCCTTCGGTTTGCAGAGGTATGGTTAGTGGTGGAGTGAAGCTAGGAGGATATGACGGGTCAATTGGTTCTGTCGAAAGGGATCCCCTTGCCTCCTTTTGTTTCAATGATTGGATGGCCTCCATCAGCTTGGCCACTTGATCTTTTAGAGTTCTGACCTCATCTCTCAACTCCTCATTCTGCCTCTCCAGCTCATCCATGTTTCTTGATTGTGCACGAGTCCTATAAGGATATCGAGGAAGTTGTCTTTCTCTAATTTTTTGATAATGTTAAAAATTAATTTCTTTGGGAAATGGTTTGAATGCAGAAATCATGAATGATAAAGATGTTAATGTAGTGAAAATGTGTGGAATGATTTTTTTGATTTTTTGAAACCTTTCTTTATGATGATAAATTTATGAATGGATGAATGTTATCCACAAATAAATCTTGGAGATATTTGAAATTTGACTGTCTTGAATATAGCTGAAAGTTGCTTCATTTGGTTTTTTATTTGCTAGAGAACTTTTGGTTTTGAAAATCCTTTTAGTTCTACTAAAAAAGTTTCTAAAACATTTTCATAAATATTTTATTTTCCTTTTTGCATTTTCAGATTGTCAATATTTTTCATAAATACTTTTCATGATTTTCCTATTTCTAAAACATTCTTTAAGTTTCCTTTTAAATCTTTTTATATTTTCAATACTTTCAAAAAAGGATCTTTTTAGTGTTTCTTAGAAGTTTTTATTTTCCTTGATTTTTATTCCCCAAGTTCAGATCTCATCTCCCCTCTGCTATCTTGGATGATTCTGTTAAAATAAATGCCTGGAGGCAGTGATTCTTGTATCTTGAAAGGGGTATGTGTGCCCTCCTGGCTTCTTATGTGGGTTACCTGTCCTGAGGATCTATGGCCTTTTATATGAACCTCTCAAAGGTGGTTTGTAATCCTGGGGTGTAGAGGTCACTAGAGCCAAGTTCAATCCATAATGCTTGCCACAACAGTAGAAGTAGCCACTAGTTGCGGGGCATTATGAATAGGACGCACTCTAGCTGGGATTTTCGTGATAACCAATCAGGACGTAGGCCCCAGAGTGACACCACTAGATCCCTCTATCCTAGGTAGTACTCAGACCCGGGTATAGGGCCCCACTCATGATAAATGCATATGCAATGTATGTGAGGGCACACAATTTTGGGATACCTGCAATTGGGGAAATTGTACAGATATATAGGAATTTATTGTCTGTCTATCCTAAGGTTATACAACAAATAGACAAACAGATAACAAATCGATAAACAGATAAATGAATCGTACAATAAATAAAGGGATCGTGCAAACAAACAAGAAAAGGATCAATTACGACACACTCAATTTGAACGGGCTTGACTCTCTAGAGGTCCCTAGTGGAGTCGCCATCTGTCGCAACCGTAATTCCGACGAGATGACGAACTTGCTAAAATTTTAAAAAGATATTTATTTGATATATGGAGTCGCCACCAAATTTTTATTTGAGGGAAAAAGATTTGGAAAAAACCCTGACTCGAGGATGAGATTTAGGTTCGGGAGTCGGTTACGAGTAGGGAAAATGTTAGGCACCCCACTCGCCTGTTCCGAAGAATAGTACCCTTAAATTCAGTGTGTCATTATTTGAAAATAGTTTGATCCCTTAATTAATATGAAAATAAATAGGTTGATGGAGGTTAGCTTGACAGGACTTGATCCTGCTCCTACGTATTCCCCGCTGCAATGGAAAACTCAAGGCTTACGTAGTTCTGGTTTGTGAAGACTTGACCTTCGAAAAGTGTTTGAGAAAAGAGTGGGTATCTTAGAGATTTCGCTTTTTGAGAAAGTTTTATTTTTGGGAGGGGTCTTTGGCCCACTCATGCACAAAGCCCGAGGCGGCTAAGGCAGCATAGGGACCTATACGAACTACTAAATGTTGAACAGCATGTAAACCGCCAGCTCCCCATTTAGAATCCATTGCGTGAGACCTAGAATCCCAAAATATTTAGAAGAAGAGGTTTTTAATGTTTTGAATAGGACCTCAAGTCCACTCATGCACAAGGCCTGAGGCGACTAAGGCAACACGGGGACCTATACGAACTACTAAATGTTGAGAAGCAGGTAAACCGCCAGCTCCCTATTTACAGTCCATTGCGTGAGACTTAAAAATCCCAAAACATTTGGAAAAGATTTTTCAATTTTTCGAAAAAGAAATAATTTGCAAATGATGTTGATTCTTGAGTAAAAGAAAGCTCGAATTTAATAGAAGAATTTTCATTTTTTGACTTTTAGGGTAATTGGGGTTTTAATGTAATTATTTAGCAATTATGAGATTTTTATGTACTTAATTAGGAATTTTAAGTGTCTTATGATTTATTTAGGAATTTTAGAATTTTTATGACTTATTTAGGAATTTTAGAATTTTTATGAATTTAAGAGTTTTTATGACTTATTTAGGAATTTTTTAGAATTTTTTATGAATTTTTTGGATTTTTAGGGGTAAAAGAGGGATTAATCAGATTTTCTGGGGGTATTTTAGTAAATTACTGAGCCTGGGACAGACTGGGTATTGAGGGAATTAGGTGGAATTTGACAGGGGGCAGAATGGTAATTTCTACCACTAGGATAGAACTAGAGCTTACTGTAATTAAAATCCACGATTAATCCCAGGGGGTTTCGAACCCTGGTCCTTGGGCATGTAAACGATGTCCCTAGTCATTAGACTAAGTCTAATTTGATGTTCTTCTGTTTGTATTTGAGGCCAACGCAATTCTATTTTAAAATAAGAAATGCTACAGGCAGGAGTCGAACCGTGAGCCAAGGGATTGATGGGTGGAAGGTGTTGACCACTGAGCCAAGTGTTCAATTTAGTCATAAGCTAGTACAAGTTGGTTATATGGGTGATTGAAAGTTTAACAACCCTTTCATCCAAAAAGGCTGGACTTAGGGTTCGAAGTCGCGTCTCTGGCTTCTCACAGCGCCTTGACCACTAGGCTGCCCTATATGTTTGTGTAATTTTGGACCTTATTGGGAATATTAGGGGATGGTTGGAAAATCTGCTTGACATGGGGCTCGAACCCCTGGTCTGGAGGTCATGGGAGCATGCTGTACCACTGTATCAAGCGCTCATACTTATAATCACTTCACACCAATTTTTATAAATACATTGTTCAGGGCAATTAAACCCAGAAGTTCAGAATGTGGGGATCGAAGGCCTATCAAGGGAATGGGAACCCATGTCCTAACCACTTGGGCCATCAAACCTCCATTACACCTATTTCCTTGTCTTTGAATATGACCTCACCTGTGGATCCCTGGCTATTTTAATTGGCTTCTCTTTTGTTTGAGATCCTAGCAAAACCCTTTTCACATTTTGCATGGCTACAGGTTGGTGAGGCAGAGGACGTTCCCTCCCTGCCATTCATTGGCCTTGTTATTTCCAAGGCTTCTATCTCATCCAGAGTTTATGGATACTAGGTATGGGGATGCACCTGGGCCCCTGATGGCCTCGTGTGCGATTTTGGTGGTCTTTGATTTTGCCATTGCACAGTGCTGAAGGATCTGGGTCTCGTGCATGTTTTTGCATGAGGTTATGAAAACCTGTGCGCATGACTGTGGCTGAAAGGGACCTACTCGACCCACTGTGCATGATCCTTGCTGCTTTTCTGGATAAGTCAGCTTGGTTTAGGCTTAATACTACGCCTATAGGATCCCTTTGGACTCAGTTTGTCGAACTGCCATGCATGCAACGCCTTTCGACCACTAACTTGTGCTTTTGATGAGGCCTTCGCCTGTGAACTTGTAGTGCCTCATGCATGGGTTCAAAGCTTCAACAAGGATGATTAAATAAAGCATTCAGAATAGACGTTTTAGAAGGGTTCAGAAACAGGACCTAAGACAAGCGATTGACTTGTCAACCAATAGACCCAGCGTCATTTGATTCTGCCCTACTTGCTTATCAAAGCATCAAGATGTCTAGTTGTGGCCAAGTATGCCCTGACTAGCTCTTCCACTGAACAGGGGGGTCCTGAGAAATCATGCATGACAACATAGGCCTAACAACATAGGCCTGAAAGCAATAAATCTAAACCAGATGATGGCCTGACAACATAGGCCTGTGAGTAGGGATGTAAAGATTCGATGGCCTGACAACATAGGCCTTGAATGGGAAAGAACGAAGCATGATATGGCCTGACAACATAGGCCAGTGAGCAGGGACTTAAGGATGCAATGGCCTGACAACATAGGCCATGAATAGGAAAGAATGAAGCATGCTATGGCTTGACAACATAGGCTAGTGAGCAGGAATGCAATGGCCAGACAACATAGGCCATGAATGGGAAAGAATGAAGCATGTTATGGCCAGACAGCATAGGCCAGTGAGCAGGAATGCAATGGCCTGACAACGTAGGCCATGAATGGGAAATAATGAAGCATGTTATGGCTTGACAACATAGGCCAGTGAGCAGGACGTAAAGATTGCGATGGCCTGACAACATAGGCCATGAATGGGAAAGAATGAAGCATGCTATGGCCTGACAACATAGGCCAGTGAGCAGGAATGCAATGGCCTGACAACATAGGCCATGAATGGGTAAGAATGAAGCATGTTATGGCCTGACAACATAGGCCAGTGAGCAGGGACGTAAAGATGCAATGGCCTGACAACATAAGCCATGAATGGAAAAGAATGAAGCATGTTATGGCCTGACAACATAGGCCAGTGAGCAGGAATGCATTGGCCTGACAACATAGGCCATGAATGGGAAAGAATGAAGCATGTTATGGCCTGACAACATAGGCCAGTGAGCAGGGACGTAAAGATGTGATGGCCTGACAACATAGGCCAGTGAGCAAGAATGCAATGGCCTGACAACATAGGCCATGAATGGGAAACAATAAAACATGCTATAGCCTGACAACATAGGCCGATGAGCAAGAATGAATGAAGCATGCTATGGCCTGACAACATAGGCCAGTGAGCAGGAATGAATGAAGCATGACAACATTCTGCTTGAAGGTTTTTTGGCACTTAATGATCATCTTTGAAGCGACTTGGACAACCATTTTTCCCCAGTTTGGAAATTTCTTGATAACAGAGAGGTGTCTTGCTTTGAAAGAATTTTGGGCCAACGTTTTGCCCCAGTTTGGAAGGTTTCATTGAGCTTGACTTGAATTTTTCTGGACAAATTTTCCCTTTTGAACTTGGTTGGGGTTGAGGAATTGAGGATTACCTCAACATAGGCCTGAAAGCAGGAAACTAAACTAGGTGGTGGCCTCGTTCAGGCCTATGTTGTCAGGCCACCACCTAGTTTAGTTTCCTGCTTTCAGGCCTATGTTGTCAGGCCATTGCATCTTTACATTCCTGCTCACTGGCCAATGTTGTCAGGCCATAGCATGCTTCATTCTTTCACATTCATGGCCTATGTTGTCAGGCCATTGCATCTTTACATTCCTACTCACTGGCCTATGTTGTCAGGTCATAGCATGCTTCATTCTTTCCCATTCGACCTATGTTATCAGGCCAGTGCATCTTTAAATTCCTGTCCTGGGCCTATGTTGTCAGGCCATTGCATGTTTAAATTTTTCACCCTTGGCCTATGTTGTCAGACCATTGCATCATTAAATTCCTGTTATCGGCCTACGTTGACAGGCCATCGCATTCTTTCTTCTCGGCCTATGCTGTCAAGCCTCCCATACTTTAATTTCCTGTAATTTTAGCATATCAACATATGAGGTCGAGCCTCGCATGTCTCGTTTCCACTCAAAGGATAAGATCTTCCATGCATAAGGTTGAAAACTCTGTAATCTCGAAGGTGCGGTAATTCCAAGATTATCTTGGCACCTACCTCGGACATAATTCATTTACGTCTTTACCCATTTCTTATCACAATAATATAGAGAGTACTTCTCATATTATCTAATAAAAAAATGAGTAAAAAGGGGCAAACTGTAAACCCAATTATATCCGAGGCCCATTTTAAGGCAATTAGTGGATAAACCAAAGTTAAAGACCCCAAGAAAAATTAAAAGAATTAAAATTTAAAATTAAATAATAAAAATCAACTAAAAATCAACTAAAAATTAAAATTTAAAAAGAATTCTGAAAAATAAACAAAATCAGAAAATAAGAATAATAACAAAAATAAAAAAAAAATCAGAAAAATCAATATTAAATTAAAGGAAAATTAAAATCTAAAAATGGAAAATTAAAAACAACAAAAGTAAGTAAAATATAAAGAAATTTAAATAAATAAAATAAAATAAAAAATTACTAACAAAATCAAAAAATCTAAAAACAAAAATTACAAAATTAAGAAAGGAAAAATAAAATCAGAATTAAAATACAATAAAAAAAACAGAAAAAAAAACTAAAAACGTAAAAGAAAAGTAACAAAAAAGAAGGAGGGAGTTTTCGTTTTTTTGGTTTTGGCTTTATCTTCTCAGTGGTGGCTCGAAGGCAGGGAGGAAGCTGACTGCTCCAAGGGAAAAAGGGGAAAGAATCACAAAGCCTCCCAGTTGACTCAAAGAAGCGATCTTCTTTGCATATCACAGGGCGGTTCTAAGGAGAAGAGGGGATCAACTTCCAAGAATTCCCTACATTTTTGCGATCTCCTCACATTGTTGAAAGGGATGCAAATCCTTTCATGGAGGGTTTTTTCAGTCTGATCGGTCCCAAGCTTACTACCTATTACACAGGATCGGGGTCAGTTCGGGATACATGTGAGTCTACGTAGTTGATCTTGAGGTCTTCGCCACGCTTATGACTCGAAGAAGAGCTAAGACTCCTGCTCAGGTGGTGGCTGAAGCTCCAGGACAAACCAGAAGAAGGAGAAGAGACTCCTAGTCCTGGCTCAAGGTGGTGCAAGTCTTTCAAGGCAAGGAGAGCTTGCCATTGGCTACACCCAAGTAACTCAAGTTAATTTAAGCTTAATCTTAAGACTAGTATGCAATCATAGAAGATGTCTCTATCCTTTAATTACTATGCGTAAATCTAGAGCTCTAAAGGCGTCAAAAAATGTCATGAGTTGTTGCATGAAATCTGAAGGTTTCTTGGGTTGTTCATGAATTCCTTGAAAGGAATGAGAGCATAATCATGGCTGAAATGACGTCGTATTTGTCAAGAAGGATGTAGGCATTTTATCTCCCTGAATTAAATAGGGCTTTTATTAAATCGATTTGGCAGAAGCTCATGATCATCTGGTTGCTATCTATACTGAGACACCATGGGGGTGAGAATATGATCCTATACTGCAGCCTCGTCTCTCCTCATGGTGGTGAGATGAAAATGTCTTGGTAGACGATGGTTGTGCCCTCACATTATATGGGTGGTTACAATTCCTATAAAATACAAATTTTTCATCCCTTCTCTCGATCATGAACGGACCACACTACACAGGAAACAGTAAGATACTTCTTATGATCTCCTAAGTGCATCAATCGTTCTCCAAGGTGCCATTTAGGTTTCCTGAACAATGAAGGAAGAGCTCATGGTTTCGAGTGCTTGTGTAGCAGAATCACATGCTAATTGAGACGCCTAAGCCCTGCATATCCAGTCTAAAGTGCTAAGGCCACCCATGGTCGAAGAGGTCAGTTTGTATGCCCCTATGCCTTTCTCGGTTAGGATTTCCTTCTCCATAATAGTATATATATGCTCCTGATACAACTTAAAGGCAATAATCAAGATGCTGCTCCTGCTAGCAAGGATAACCAGGAATGCAGACTTACATGGAACTCCAGGAAAAGTAGAAAGGTCCTTTCGACAATCGCACAAGGAGCAGCATGCAATCAGGTTCACGTAGGTGCCACTGTTTCAGCCTCTCACGAATTGCTTCAAAATAAAGACTGGGAATTTTATGATCCAAACAGGAGCATAGCCTGGTGGTCAGGCTCCCGTTTACCAGCCTCAACGTTCATGCTTCGATCCCCAGCAGGCACCTTTTGCCATTTTTAATGGATTAAATCCTGTACCTCCTTCACATGCCTAAGATTAAAACGAATGGGTTGAAAACCTAATCTCAAGCTTGGCTCAATGGCAAAGGGTGTTGCCTATGACCAACGGAACCCCAGGTTCGAGTCCCACTACACGCAGTTTTGTCAATTTAATTTGGTATAGGTTATACATGGTTTAAATTGAAGCGATCGCACCATAAACCCAACCAGGTGTTTGGCCTAGTGGTTGGGAGCGCTGATAAGCATCCTCCCACCTTGGGTTCGAACCCCTGCTGTTCAACATTTAGTGGTTCATATAGGTCCTGTGCTTGCCTTAGCCACCTCGGGCCTTATGCATGAGTGGACTTGAAGTCCTCTTCAAAACTTTGAAAAATCGTTTTTCTAAATATTTTGGGATTCTAGGTCTCACGCAATGGACTCTAAATGGGGAACAGGCGGTTCACCTGCTGTTCAACATTTAGTAGTTTGTATAGGTCCCCGTGCTGCTTTAGCCGCCCCAGACCTTGTGCATGAGTGGGCCAAAGATCCCTCCCAAAAATAAAACTTTCTCAAAAAGCAAAATCTCTAAGATACTCACTCTTTTCTCAAACACTTTTCGAAGGTCAAGCCTTCACAAACCAGAACTACGTAAGCCTTGAGTTTCCCATTGCACCAGGGAATACGTAGGAGCAGGATCAAGTCCTGTCAGGCTAACCTCCCTCAATTTATTCATTTTTCACATTAACTAAGGGATCAAACCATTTAAGGGTGTCGTTCTTCGGAATGGGCTAGTGGGGTGCCTAACACCTTCCCCACTCGTAACCGACTCCCGAACTTTGAATCTCATCTTCTAGTTAGGGTTTTTCCAAACTTTTTCCCTTAAATAAAAATTTGGTGGCGACTCCACATTAATCAATTAAAATTTATTTATTTTTTAAAAAATTTAGCGAGTTCATCGTCTCGTCGGAATTACGGTTGCGACACATATATGCATAGGGTCCGACATAAACGAGGGTTGTACTGGAAAGGTTGCTCTGAGACTTATATAATAATATTTAAATTCTTAAAGTATATTTTTAATTTGAAAATTTTGATATAATAATATTTAAATATTCTCCAAAATTCACATATGCCCAAAGTCTGAGACAAGTGAAGGTTGATCAAAGATTTATATGATTCTCTGAATACTAAACGGTAGGGTATGCTACAGTTCATATTTAGAACTCATTGCATGAGATTTAAAATTTTAAAATACTTTAAAGTATGTTTTTAATTTGAAAGCTTTGATATAATAATATTTAAATATTCTCCTAAATCCAGATATCCCAAAGTCTGAGGCAAGCGAAGGTTGCTCTTAGACTTATACGATTCTCCAAATATTAAACGATAGGGCTACACGTTCTTATTTAAAGCTCGTTGCGTAAGATTTAGAATTTTAAAAAACTTTAAAGTATATTTTTAATTTGAAAGTTTTGATATTATAATATTTAAATATTCTTCTAAATCCACGTATGCCCAATGTTCGAGGCAAGTGAAGGTTGTTCTTAGACTTATATAATTCTCTGAATACTAAACGGTAAGGTATGTTACACATTCGTATTTAGAACTCATTGCATGAGATTTAGAATTTTAAAATACTTTAAAATATATATTATTTTTTTTAATTTAAATTTAAGGATAACATTTAATTGAAATTTTTTATATAATATTTAAATATTTTTCTAAATCCATATATGCCCAAAGTTTAAGACAAACGAAGGTTGCTCTGACACCTACATAATTCTCTGAATACTATACGGTAGGGTATGTTATATGTTTAGAGCTCATTCCATGAGATTTAGAATTTAAAATGTCGAAAAGGTATTTATTATTTTTTTTTTTAAAAATTTAAATTGGAAATAGTATTTAATTGAAAATTTTGATATAATAATATTTAAATATATTTTTAAATCCACATATGCCCAAAGTCTGAGGCAAACAAAGGTTTCACTCATACTTATATGATTATCTAACAATAGGGTATGCTACTCGTTCGTATTCAGAGCTCATTCGGTGAGATTTAAAATTTTTTCAACATTAATTTTGAAAAAAAAATTATTAGCAAGAGATAATAAATCTAAACTAAAAAAACAAATATAAAGAGGATATAATAATAATAATAATAATAATAATAATAATAATAATAATAATAATAATAATAATAATAATAATAATAATAATAAATCTAAACAAATATAAAGAGAAGAAAGTAATAAATGATAAAATAAAAATAGAAATAATAATTAATAATTAAAACAAAGTTAGCTACACTTACCTAGGTAAAATTGGAAAGAGACCCACAAACTTTCCTTTTGGAATGAGGATCATATGTTCTTGCACATTTACTCTTTCCAAAGCACAAACTTTTTGTTCAAATCTCTCCTTTTTTTTTCTCAAAATTGTGAAGGACATCTCCTTATATAGGAGGATGAGGGATTGAAGAAGTCCTTTCTTCCCAATATGGGTCTTCTATTCTATATATAAGAATTAGAGAGCGTAAGAGTCTCACTCTTCCCATGTGAAATTTCTTTTACTCTTATTTTACTTTTCTTTTTATTTTGTTATATCAATACATTGGACAAAATTGAATATTCACAGTCATTCTCCCTTTCAAATGAAGAAGAGTCTACCATTGGTATAGCTAAAGGTGCCTGATAATCGGGTGGCAGAGGAAATATCACATTGGGTTGAAAATCCCCAAAGGAATGACAAAGTTTGTTGTGGAAAAGTTTGGGCTCACTACAACAGATACAAAAAAGATAGCCTAAAGAAAAGTTGAATTTCACGTTAGCTTAGATGGTAATAACTAACCTGTGAGCATTTGCAGACCAATTAACGTTATTGAGCTCAATGAACACTACCGCAGTCACGAACGACATCCGTAGCATCTGGGAAGGAAATGGTGGAATGAGGGATGAGAAACTAGGTTTCTTAATAAGACTCTACTTTAGAGTTAGTGACAACGTTTTCAACCCAGCCACTTTAGTTTATTAAGAAACATGTCATGCATATAGGTTCATTTTAATTTTTAGACAAAAAACCTTAGCTGAAGTGGATTTATTTTTACAGAGATAGGAACTAATTTCTATCATAAGCATACAAGTTATTTATTCTGGATTTCATAAATCTCATATACATTTGGGATCATATTACATCATATCACAGATATCATTTGACTTTCATTTCATTCATGTCTTAACATAATTGTTCTAATATATCTATGACTCTCTTAATGATAATCTAGATCATAGGCACATACTATAATTTAGTCAAACAATATCTTTTCACTTGTTCTGCTACTCTACCTTCATTCTTAGGACATTAGGTCATTCCTTGATAGTTGTCATCATCATAATCATTTAAAACCTTACGCTTCATAATAGAAGGATTTTTTGGACAACATTTTTGTCTCCATCTTAGAAGGAATCTTTTAAAGCTCGAGATAATATGCATGCTCAAACAATCCAACCAATATACCATGCACGTATAGCCTATAATCCAAGCTACCTTCACATTTACCATCCATACATGAGCATCATGTAGAACATTACTTTCTAAACAATTCAAGAGTATATTCCATACATTTTACATTTATATCTGTATACTCATAAGACAACACTACAAGTTGGCATAATTATTCTAATTAGAAACTAATCTTCTAATCAAGAATTTCTTAATTATGCTTTATGTGATTTTCTTGGACATCATGCAACCTTTCCCTAAGAGCTTTTTCATCTTACTTTATTTCATAAGTTTTATAATAAATCTCTCATAGGAACTTAGTCTACTCATCTTTCTAAGTTACCTTTCAACCTTTCCTTTTATCAAAGATTAAGTTTCTCTTAATATTTTTAATGTAAGATTATGAAATGTTGGAATCTTAATTTATTTGGCCAAATGGACTCTTTAGTTATTTATTCTTTATGTTCATCAATTTGGATGTTTTATGCATAACTTTCTTATTTCAAGTTTAAGTGTTAGAAGTTTTATGTTTTTTTGACTAATAATTTTGCTAATCAAACTTGAACCACTAATTAACCTACTTGTTTACCTCCTTGACTATGTATTCAAAGCTTTTACTCATGTCTTATTTCAATGTATTTAAGTATCCAAATTAACCTACTTTACCTAATTATTCCATAGGTGGCCAAATCCACTCCCTAAGATCCTAAACTATTATGGTTCATTTTTCTTACATTAGAAAGTGACTTACACTAGTTAGGACTTACACTATTAATCCACACCAACTTAGAGATTTTTAGGAATTTTCCTTATTGTTTAGTAGGCATGGTTGAATGGTCCATCTCCCTTCCTTAACTTCATAATTGATTCCTACTCACCACCTTATACATATTTGGGTTTATTCTTAAGTCTTAATAAGATTTTAACTTACTTTCACCAATTTATCTAAGCATGGATGAATAGTTACCCAAACCATTACCAGATCTCCTTTAAACTTATGATTCTTTTCTTATACATGGTTAGGCTCCTCTTTACACAATAATAAATTTTAACTCACATTTTCTTAATTAAGTGGGAAGTGGCTGAACCCACTAAATGTTCAAACAAGGCTCCTTTTCTCAATTTCTTCCCACTTGAAATTTGTGTCATGAATTTTAGAACTTGGTACGTCATATTCCTTTGGGTCCATCAAATTTTTCCTTACTCATAGTTTTGGTCATGGTCATGAAGGGTTTTAAGTGTCTTGTTCAACTTTGGATTCATAAGTCTACCTTTGCTCTTACGAGTTTTAAGTAAAGTTTATAACTTTTGTGACTTAACCTTTTTAGTCTTTTAGAATATTTATCATATGGTCTAGGTTTGAACTTTTATCAAAGTCCAAGTTCAAGATTAAAACTTTCAAGAGAAGATATAAACAAGTTTATAACTTTAAACATAAAGACCATAAAGAAAGCATTTTTCAAGACAACCAAATGTATATCTACTAGATCTACTCCAAGATATATCCATACCTTTCTTTGAGCATCTTAAAAATTCTCATAAAAACTTTCAATTTTCCCACACTTCATCATTTTTAAGAAATTTTAACCAATTAAACTATTCCAAAGGTTACAAGAAGTATTTTAATCCATCAAAATTACCTTTTAACTTCCATAAATCACGAAAAAAATTAATGATGCTCATTTTTAACCATCAAGGGAAGTTTTGAACTCCATCAAACTCAAGCAAATGGGATCCATATAAATTAGAGAGATCTACTAAAAAGAGAATAAAAACAATTCATAAGCACATACTCAAAGCTTAGAAAAAGTGTATGGTAAAAATCCTATCTGTTGAATACTTTTATGAAAGTTTGGTGGATCTTTGTAG
This sequence comes from Canavalia ensiformis, assembly GCA_026541065.1. Classification (NCBI taxonomy): domain Eukaryota; kingdom Viridiplantae; phylum Streptophyta; class Magnoliopsida; order Fabales; family Fabaceae; genus Canavalia; species Canavalia ensiformis. The sequence continues at coordinate 277,622 of JAMKYM010000270.1, read as the reverse complement.
TTGGTTTCCACTTAGGACATTTTGGTCTATTTACATGTAATTTATATTTTCCAAATTAAATATAAATGTAAGGAATTATCCTTTAGGATTATTTTAACACTAATCAATCTAAATTTAACATTAATAAAAATTACTTATTTTAACCATGGTTAATTTTATTTCTCCTTATTAATATCTGTCTTACATATCATTAATGATGTGATGATTCATTGGGTGAGTTATCATCTCACTTTTTACATGTCTAATTCATGCTTAACGAATAAGGTTCAATTTTTGACTTTGCATTGTTTAAATAAGATATAATATGCAATTCAATAAAAAAAAATTATTGAATATTATATTTTTTACCTAGTATTAATTTGTTTATGGAACTCAAATATTTATTTTATAAATGAAAATTATTTTAGAGTAGATATAGTATATGATTTAATATAATTTATTTTTTAATATTATATTCTTTTAGTTGGTACTAATTATAATTTGTATATGATATAAAATTTATTTTAGAAATTTAGATTATGTTTGAGTAGATATAATTTATGATTTAATATAATTTATTTATTCAAAATTATTTTTTTAGCTGGTATTATATATAATTTATTTATGATTTAAATATTTATTTTATAAAGTTAAATTATGTTAGAGTAGATATAATATATGATTTAATATTTTTTTTATTGAAGATTATATTTTTAGTTGGTATTATTTGTAATTTTTTATGACTTAAAAATTTATTTTAGAAGTTTAAACTATGTTAGAGTAGATAAATATATGATTTAATATAATATATTTTATTGAAGATTATATTTTTAGGTGGTATTATTTATAATATTTTATGACATAAATATTTATTTTAGATTTAAATTATGCTAGAGTAGACATAATATATGATTTAACATAATTTTTTTATTAAATATTATTTTTGGGTTGGTATTATTTATAATGTTTTTATGATATAAATATTTATTTCAGAAATTTAAATTTTGTTGAACTAGATATAATATATGATTTAATATATGTTTGTTTATTGAAGATTATATTTTTAGTTTGTATTGCTAATAATTTTTTATGACAAAATTTATTTTAGAAATTTTAATTATGTTAGACTAGATATAATTTATAATTTAAATATATGTATATATATATATATATATATATATATATATATTTATTAAATATTATTTTTTAGTTTGTATTATTTATAATTTGTTCATGACCTAAATATTTATTTTATAAATTTAAATCATGTTAGAGTAGACTATATGATTTATGTGATTATATTTTATAGCTTTTATTATTGTTTACTAAACTTTATATTAGGTTGTTTTTTATTTTATGTTAGGTTTAGTGTTAGTATTAATGTTTTAAAAATTGGATCAAACTAAGATTAAAAATCGGTTATCTTTTTGGATTAGTTGAACACAAATCTGTTTTAGCTGAACTGGGAAAACTAATCAAAAATTATTTATATTAAAATAATAATACTTTAATATTTTTTAAAAACTATTAAAATATATAATTTAAATTTAAAAATTAAAATATATATATTTTTAATTTTTAATTATACATATTTTATTATTATTATATATATTTTATATATTTTAATATAATATATATTATACATATTTTAAAAATAATATTTAATTAATATCAATTTAACCATGATTAGATCATTGAACATTGAATCGGTAGCTTAACAGGTTCAATGATCGATCAATTTTAAAAAACTTGGTTAGCATTTTTCACATGGTCATATTAACAAGATATTAGGTCAGGATTAGATAATCCTTCACACCTTAAATTTTGATCCAAGCATATGTGTGTGTAAGCAAATATAGAACAAAGCACCTAATCAATTTCTTAAAATTTACCATGCAAAACATTTTCACAAGCAAGACAATATCCTTCATCGAACCAAATAATTTCTTAGTTAAGATGAATTAGGTTTTTTGGGATTGTTAAATTAAAAAATTTTCAGTTTGAACTAGATTTGATTTCAACTTTTATTAAGAGGTCAAGGATGAAAACTCATAACTTTTACAAGGTGAGTGCACAGTAATATTAGAAGATGTTGGTGATTTGATCAAATTACCTATTAATGATATAGATGTTATAAATAGTACATTAACTCATTGGAAGATGATTGTTGTTTAATTACTTAGAATTTTTACTCTTGGAAATAAATTGCATTAACCCTTTATTTACTTAATATTTTTACTCCTGAAAATAAATTGTATGGAGCCTTTGTAAAAAAATTTTGGTCATTACAAAGTTTTTCATATTTTAAAGATCACACACATGATAAATTTTATTTTGGAAGATTTGCTAGAGTTTTTATTCTTAGACTTATTGAAAGTGTTATATTCTGTGACTACTCAAGTAGTAAGGTACCATTTAGATACCTTTCGCTCCTTACTAACTTAGACCAATATGGGTAATATAGTTGGGTTTAGTTGCCTTAACCAATTTATATTGGAAGCTATTCATGGTTACAAATGATGATAAAAATGAAATATATGAATTTACATTACTTTTGAAACTTTAGGTTTGGGAGATATTCCTCCTAATTTCACTATCAACACCTTCCATAATTGATTATAGTCATCCTTATGAGTCTATAAAACCATCACATGTTAGTGTGATAGTGAGCTTTATATTAATTTTTATATGAAAAATGATTAATATTATGAATTTAATATATATATATATATATATATACATATATATATATAGATTATCTCAGAGCCATATCGCAACATGATCACCTTATTACCTAACAATTATAAAGATGGGGTTGAATGTTGTTGCAGTTTCTTTTATACATTTTCAAATTATAGAATGGCATCAACTTGATAGGTAATGACACAATTTGGAATGTTTCAATATAAATCCCACCCTCCACCTCAACAAGACAACATCCACCGTATCAATTTAAAAGGACGACAAATGATAATTGGTTGCATGCATATGCTAACTTTATTGACTTATGGAATGATAAGGTTCATTTTGCTTGCATAAGTAAACCACATCATGGTATGTTGAACATCAATTCAGAATACATGAGGTGGTACAATTAACATACACAAAGATAGATTACTAGGGAGTATAAAGTGAAAAGAATGTAATAAGTGTCAAATTTGGTATTTGTAACAATTTGTCAAAAAAAAACTTGAGTTAAAATTGCCTTAATATTATCTTTCCATGATTGTTTAGTTGGATTGTCTAAAGAAGATACATAACTTACCATATGATGTTACAAAGTTAAACACTCAATAATTTCCATTAGTATTAGTGAAATTTCACCACATTATTGAAAATGTTTTTGTAATGCATAAAGAGGAATGCCATATGGTTGAGGTAAGAATGCTTACTCCAACACTGATACATGAGAGACCTAAATAGCTGGTTTGAGCTAGGATACTAGAAAACTATTCTAAACATGCTTTCAATGTCATAGAATATATAAAGAACACCAACAATAGCACATGATTAAATTATTTCCACCTAAGAAGGAGAATATTTTGTACCAACTCAAGAAGTACCTTCATTGCCTGAACCAATTTATTTTCATTATTCCTAATTCTTTAATACAAGTACTGGACAATCATTTGGTGGACCATTTAGTGATTTACCTTCATATGGGTCACAATCATATGATGCTTCAATACAAGAGTCTCCTTCAATGTTTGCATTTGGATTATTCTTCACATAAGATACTACATCACATTATATTTTTTGTAACATTTAAAAAAATATTATCTATTAATTTTAGTGACATTTTAAGAAGTGTTTCATCTTATTTATATCGCAAAATATTATTAATAACATTTAAAAAATGTTACAAAAGTATAAAAAAATATTATCTATTAATTTTAGTAACATTTAAGAAATATTATATTTAATATATGTTACAAAAAGTATAATGTGTAGTAATGGGATTTACCCTCTCCAACTTCTTACTTTGACATGTCATAATAATCTTCTCCACTTGATCTTGATATTTGATGGAATTATGTAACACTGAGCCCATTCGATCCATCCATGGTTACCCTACCCATGCCTGCACTATGGATTTAATCAAACAATGAAAAGTGGTGATATTTTTATACAATATAGTTCACATCAAATTGACTAAAATACAGATTTGTCAACAATTTTTATGATGGTGATCAAACCGAGGATGTGAATGAACGTGACGTGCATCCACCTAGAAGAAACTCGTATCACTAAGCCAAACATCAAGAACATGGATGTGTATTAGGAAGATTATGATTGATGTTTATGTTATTGGACTTTACTATTTGTATTTTTCATATTTAGACTTAAGTTTAGTTGCTTATCTATGATAATTTAATCATGTATGTTACTTTATGGTTATGTTATTAGACTTTACAATTTCTAACTATGATGATTATGATTGATGTTTATGTTTTGTTGCTTCAAAGCGTAAAGGAACTTATTTATTTATTTTCTACAATAATATAAAATATAACTTTATTAATTTTCATCAACGTTTACATTTCCTTGAACAAGTTCTCATTTCCACCAAATCGTTGAGGGCATTGAGAACAGTTATGGTCCATTTATCTGCATATAGAAAATATTTGTCTTAGTTGCAATTTAATCTTATCCATCTAATTTTGTACTTATGTAGGCTTTGGTTGATCTTTTCAACACAATGTATCATCTTCATCTGGTAATAATTTTCCACCTACTATTCAGGGAAGCAAAATATCATTTCAAATAAGCTAGCATTTTGCAAAGTATGGATTAATAACATAGGTTCACATGTTACACTTGTGATGACTCATGGAAAAGAATCATAGGTTCATAGGGACACTATAAATGTGTCACATCCTTCCAGAGGACATCACATGTTTTCCCTTTAAAGCCTTAGAAGGGAGTTGTAACACCTAAAATTTTCTATTCTTGATTTTTTTAATTTAGAAATTAATAGTTTTAAATATAAACCAAAAATATAAATTAAAAATCAAAATATTTTAAAAAAATTAGAAATCTTTTTAAGATATAACGAAAAATGTCCCTAGGTTAAAAATAACAATAGATAAAGTATAGACAGCTCAAGGCAAGAGCTTAGAAATCTAGAGCCTACAAAGAAGCCAAGTTTTCTTATGAGTGCTAAATTTCCATAGAAAAAAAGCAAATAATATAGAAATAAATCAGGAGAAACTAATCAAGGAATATAAGCTTTAGAAATAAAGTTTAGAAATTTTTTTTGAAAAATAACCAAAATATTCCTAACAGTCTGAGTAGGCTAAAAACTGCCAACAAAGGCCCACAACTCATTCCAGTAGGTTTTTATAAAGGATGAGATGAGTGGATAGGCGTGCTATTAATGGGAAAGATGAGTCATGCATGTCATAAATCAGTAAAGAACAAAAATTATAATGAGGAAAGAGAAAATTAACCATGGTTAGATTAAAATTTAACCATAGGTTAGGTTATATTGAATCATGGTTAAGATAATTTAACCATGGTTAATCTTAGAAGATAAGGTTTGATATTTTAGAATTAATTTTAAAAAGTAAAATTTCAAGTGAAATGACCATTTTTCCCTTAGATAAAAATTACATCCTTAATGATTCATACATAGTCGAATGCTTAAGCTAGCTTTCGGTCATCATTTTACTTTACAAAGCCTTCTATAAACACTTAAAAAATCCTCTATTTCCAAGTTTTCATATTCTACCTTTCCATAAGCCAAAAACAACTAAGTTTAAACTTCCATCTTTGAAACTTAAGCTTAAACACTAAGTAAGATTCTTTTTTCTCTTGAAGAAATTTTTGTGTGGGATCACCAAGGAGGTCTATCTCCATCACAAAAAAAAAAAACCATCAAGCATCACTTCTAACTTCAATAAGTAGGATTTTATTTTCTTCAAAATTTTCTAAGTACTGTGGTTAAGTATTTTTGCCTAATCTTCTTCTTCTTCTTCTTTGTAGACCTTTTCTCTAAACTTCACAATCTAACCTCATATTATTTGGTTTAAAATTCGCATTAGCTTTTAAAATAATCATTTCTAGTTTTAAATAATTTTAAGTTTCAAATGAAGTTTTAATGGTTTAAAATGCTTATTGGAACCCCTTAAACATTCTAATCGGTTAAATTTTCTTTTAAATGATTTTTAAAGAGTTCTGGGCATATTTTAGAAAGATTTTTCAATTTTAAAAGGTGTTCAAGTGGAGGTTTTCTTTTATTTTAGAGTGGATCTTGTGAAAATCACCTTGTTTGAATTTAAAGTGATGCTATGTTATCTTACTCTTTCTAAACCTGAAAGTTTGTCTTTTTTACCGCATAAAGCTAAGATCTGAACTTCAAAAATTAAAGAACCTTAAACTAGGACTATGATGGTCGGGGTCCCAAAGAATATAAGTGGAAGGCATAAAAATTTAAACTTGAGAATTAAAGATTGGAGCTTTATGACTATGAGGACTTATGGACTTAAGAAAATTTTAAAAAATATTTTAAACTTTACCCAAGGATAGAGGCATGGGCCAAGGTCAAATATTTATAAGGACTTTGTGGACTTGAGACAAAATTAAATTTATTAAGTTCCTTGACTTTAGATCTAAAAATTATGATGGTAAAAGTTGGTAAAAATGTTATCTTGGTGGAAAATTTTCCATTTGACCATAAACTTTCATGTAGAAAAAAAGACTTAAAATTTACAATTACATGATAATATCATCGGTAATTGTTATCATAAAAGATTTACACATGAAACTAGAAAAAAATTAATTAAGAGACTTCGGTGAGTTGATATGCCCATTCGGTCATAGTTCCTAAATTAGGGGAGGAAAGGTTGAAAATTTTTTAGAATTAATTAATAAACTCTCCTAAGATAAGACTTTAAGAAAAATAAATTTAGTGACCTTTAAAATACATGTAGGTCATCAAACCATACCTTAGAAAAAAGGGTGTATTTGAGCTACAAATTTTAATGATTAATTAGTCTAAGAACTTAAGCCAAAACCTCAAGAAAATAATTTCTAGGGATAAGAAAAAATATAGAACAAGCCCTATAAAGACATTAAAGTCATTTAGCCAAGGAGGATTAAACTTGATAAAGAAGATGTAGTAAAAAAACTATTGAGAAAAAAAAAGGTTGAGAGAAATCTAGAAGGAATGAGTGATATAGGTTTCCTTCGAAAAATTTAGCATAAAAAATCAAGAATTTAGGAACTAGGACAATTTTAAGAAAAATATGTATGCTGTCCAAAATTTAAGAATCATATATAAGCAAAGATTTTTACTAAGGAAGTAAGTTTTGGAATAACTATTTATATATATTTATCATGATGATTCTTGAGTATGTCTATTTATGTGTAAGTGTCCTATGTGCTCTCTTGAATGATACAATGAATTGTGTACAACTTTATGGTTTCATTTGATGATGAATCATATCAGTATTGAATGATTTGGATGCTATATGTGTATGCCATATTCGCTGGATATTGAGCATGCATGTATTATGAAGACATAAAATGGAACCTAATAAATTAAGAGATCACTAAAGAAGAATCCTATGTGAAAACTAGACATTACTCTTACTATACCAAGTCTGGGACTTATGTTCACTCAGAAAGCGAAGGTATTTCTATGATGAAATCGTAGGTCTTCAAAATTCTTTCTATTATGAAGTTGTAGGGTCTTCAAAGAATTTATGATGGTGATGATCATTAAGGAATACACTCATCTAGAATAAAAGATAGAGTGATAGACAAATGAAAGATATTGTTTGACTAAATTGTTGATAGTATACCTTATATGAAATTGTCACCGAGAAGATGATAAGAGAATGAAAATAATTATGATTAAGACATAGAATGAATAAGAGTCAAATGATATTTACGAAATGATGAAAATGTGATCTAAAGAATAAATATGTTATATGTTATGCAAAGTTTAATGAGAATGTGACTTGAGAAGTCAATATGATATATATATATATATATATATATATATATATATATATATATATATATATATTTGAAACTTAATTCTTTTTATTATTAAAAGGAATTCACTCCATTTTAAATAAGTATTATTTTAAAAATAAATAATTGAACTTATATGTTTGTCGCATTTTCATAAATAAACTGAAGTAATTGGAATAAAAATGATGTCACCATACGCCTAACTCTTCCCAACTCCAATTATACTGACTGTGACAACAATAATTTACTTCAAAACTGTATAATGTAGATTATCTTTATAGTGTGTATGGGTTGAATTAAATGGGAAGGATAAGTTGGTGAGGAGGTAATCCATGAAGCACTAACAAGGATTATGCTTTTTTTTATAGATAATTGTAACTTATAATGCGTACTAATATCTTTGTCTTATTTTAAAGAATTCACTAAAAACCTTTGACTTATCATTTTACCTTAAAAAAATAAATATAAATTTTCAAAATTAGTATTAATGATAATATTTTAATGTTATTATATGCTATATTAATTACAATAATAAGATTCACATTTTTAAAAAATTTATATCATATTTTTAATATAAATATATTATAAAAAAAATAATATATTATAAAATAATAAACTAATAATAAATTAATAATATAAAATAAATATTATTATTATGATGTTAAAGAAATCATATATATGACATTCTTCTGTATTAAATAAACTTGTAACGCATTTTAACGTGAAACCCTAAACCACATCCATCATCCATGTATGATATAAAGAAATAACAACACCTGATATCATCTTCACACGTATATGCATTATTGAAAGGAGTAAAATATTACTATTTCTATCTCATTTAAAAATTATTTTATATACAAAATTTTTAAAATATTTTTTAATTGTTATTATCTATTTAAAAAATATGTAAATAATTAATTAATTATTAAATTTATATATAATAAGCTTATAAAGAAAGTGATAAAAAAGTCCTATCTTTTATTTTAAAAAAAGTATTTAATAATTTTTAATTAACATTTTTAAATTTTTTTTATAATGACCGCTATATTTTTATAAGTATAAATATTAGTTATACTTTATGTTTTTATAATATTTTATGAATGAAATTATCAAAATAAATAATATAAAAATATTGTATAAATAACTTAAAAATTTTATAAAATATCATGCATCTATCAGTGTAATATATATATATATATATATATTTAGAAGGTGTTAAATTTTAGATTTATATTAATTTAATAATTTTATAAAAATACAAAATTTATTAATCCAACCATTAAATCATATTATAATATTTAATGAATCATGTATATAAAATTTTACAAAATTTAAAAATTTGTAAATATATTTTTCAACTATTAATATTTACATATATTTATATAATATATAAGTCGTTAAAATAAAGTACATCTATCAAATTTTGTTTTATCTAAAAGTTTATATCCATGATTTATTAGATATTACAACATGATTCAAATGGTTAGATTAATAAATTTTATATTCTATATAAAGATTATTAAATTAGTATAAATCTAAAATTTGACATTTAATATCAATAGATCCTAATTATATATATATATATATATATATATATATATATATATATATATATATATAATATGTTTGAACATATAATTTTATTTAAAAATAAATTTATAGAAAATTTAATTTTTAATTTTCACGTATTTTATTTTTATAAATTATTTAAATCTATAATAATTTAATAAAAATATTTTTATGTTTGCTAATAATGTCCTTCGTACAAATATTTTTTAAAAATTTTTGTAAGAAGGTAAAAAAAATTATTTAAATTTAAGTTAAACATGCATTAAAGTGCCATATATTAACTTTAAAATCTAGATTAAGTGTGTTAAAAGATAAAAAAACGTATTTATTATATTATTTAGTATTTTAATTATTGATTAAAATGTTATTAATTTTAAAATTTTATAATATTAAATATTTTATTTTAAATTTCTTTACACTAAAAAGAATAGGTTTTTTCAATAGTTATTTTTTGTGATTATATAATTTGATACAAAATATATAAAATTTTAAAAATTATATTATTTAAAATGTTATTAAAAATAATTTTTAACGATATAAATTTGTTAAAAAGATATAATAAAAATTAAAATTATTATTATTTATCTTTTAAAATAATCATAATTTTTTATGTTAAATCTATATAATAAATAATTTTTTTTTTTATTTATTATCATTTTTAAATCCAAATATTTCTAAAAATTATCCTTAATTTAAAAGAAAATAAAACTTCTAAGATAACTTTTTTTTACCGGATCATTATATAATGCATGATAGAGTTTTATAATAATGTTGCTGTTTTGGCTTCTTCGTAGTCATCCTCGTGAATGAAGAATTTGGTGAGCACACCTGTAGCTTTGGAGCTCGGAGAGTCCGAGAGAAAACACTTGAGCAGCATCACGGAAATAAGTCACATTTGTAGTGTATGACGATATATAGTGAACCACATTCAAAATATGGCACATCATGCAAGTAGGTTATTACATGTATATAACGCTATGATTACAATAAATTACAGGTGTGGCAGTGCAATAACAAATTAATGTTTAGATGTGTTAAAGGCACTTTTACGACCCCTTCAAAGACATAATTTTAAAACAATATTATTTTAATAACTATCCCACTGTGGCAAAAAAGCCAATAACTTCCGCCCAGCATAAAATTATGACGGAATATCTTATAAATATTTAACTTTTAATTAGTTAACATGTATAGATTTGTTTTTATAAAATTAGTAAATAAGTTAGATGGAGAAAATATTTAATAAACTTAATAAATATGATAGGTAAAAAATAAAAATTAACTCAATACTAAAAAATAGATAAAAACGGATGAGTTATTATAAAATTAAAAATTAAAAATTTTTTAGAATAAAATAAAAAATATTTAGTAAAATTAAATATTAAATTAGTTGATAAAGATAAAATAAAAAATATGAGATTAAAGTTTAAATATTATAAATTTTTATTAATTATAAATATTAATATTGTATTATTTAAATTAACTTATTAAAGATAATATCTTTAAATTATCTTTATTATATAATTTTATTAAAAATATTATATAAATAAATTATATTTATTTTGATGATTATATATTATAAAAAAGAATCTGATAATTTATTTTATTTATTTAAGTAGTTATTTCTGATTTTTTAATAAAATATTTTTAATTAGATATCTTTTGTTTAAAATTCAAAAATATTATTTTAAATTTTTTAAATAAATTTTATATAATATTTCTATAAAATAATATTTATTTATTTATTTAGAATTTTTATTAAAAAATAAAATATTTTATTATAAATAATTTAAATAAAATATTTAATAACTAAACTAAATATTATAACAATGATATAAAAGAATAATATTTTATGATAAATGAACGATTAACAAAATATATAAGGATAAATATGGAAAGATAACTTTAAAATAGTAGGCAAAATCTTGAACATTAACAATTTTTTTTTTTTTTTAAAAACATACTAACTATTTCATTCAAATATCAAAACACTTATTATGTCAAATAAAATTTAAATCATTTTATAAATTTTAATTAATTTTTCATTTTTTATTTAGCTAAAATATAATGCTAAACATATTTAAAAGTAAAAAAATTAATTAAAATTTAAAAGATAAAAATTAAAACTTAAAAAATTAAATAAAATTTAAAAACTAAAAAACTATTAATTGAATGTTTTAACAAATTTTTAACATTATTTAATTTTTTTTAGTTAAAATATAAAATTAAATATTTTAACAAAATTTTTAATTAATAATTTTAACTTTTAAATAATTTAAAATATATTACTAAACATATTATATTAATTTTGTTTGATAAAAAGTATGTTCAATAAAATTAACAAAAAAGTTAATTAATAATTAAAATGATAGTTGAAAACTGAAAATATTAATAAAAAATAAAAAATTTAATTTGATGATATAAATTGAATCTTTTTTAATTAAAATAAAAAATATTTAGTAAAAATAGTTATTAAATTAGCTAATAAAAATAAATAATAAATAAAAATATAATCATTAGAATAAAATTAAAGTATTATCATTTTGTAATATTTTTAATATTTATTATTTAAACTAAATTATTATATTAAAATAATAATAATATTTTTTGATTTAGTTTTATTTATATATTTTTATTATAAATATTATATAAATAAATTTATAGTTATTTTATTTATATATTATAAAAAAAAGAATTTGATAATTTTATTTATTTATTTTTTTTATTTATGATATATATTTAATAAAAATTTTATTGTTAAATAAATCATTTATTTGGTTAGAATTAAAAAATATTTTACATTTTTATAAATAAATTTTAAATAATATTTTTATATAAAATACGTATTTATTTTATCTTTTTTATTTTATTAAAAAATCAAATATTTATTATAAATAATTTAATTAAAATATTCAAAAATTAAATTAAATACTGTAATATTAATCAATAATATTAAAAATATTTTATAATAAATAAGTAATTAATAAAATATATTAAAAATAAAAATAAAAAATATAAATTATTTCATCTAATTATAAAAATAGCTATCATACAAACAAAATTAAAAGTCGTTTTAAAAAATTTAGTTAATATTTTTTTACTGGCTTCTAGCATTTTTGAAGGTTATTATTTTTGATAAGTTACTCCAACCAGCATTTATACTTTTTAATTCTTAACTAAAACATATTTTTATTTTTATTTTTAATATATTTATAATTTAATATTTTATTTATTTATTTATTATAAATTTAATGTTATCTTATTCTTATACGATAATATTATTAATTTTGATATATTTATTATATATTATAAAATATTATATTTTAAATTAGTAATATTTTATTAAATAAAATATTAAACCTTTTAATAAAAAATAAATTAAAATTATTATTTAAAAGTAAATAAATATTTGTATTTTTAAAAATAAAGTTTTATTTAATTAAATTCTAATATATTGTTATTAAAAAATATTATACTTATCAATTTTAATCTATTATTTAACTTATTTTTACTAATTATTTTATATTTATCAATTAATTTAATTATGAACTTTACTAAATAATATTAATTCAATCAATAACTTATCACTTTATCTCATTTTTTCAACTTTTATTTTTCATTTCTCAGTTTAATGTTAAAGCTTTTAGCTACCTCTAGCAAACGAAACTTGTTGGGTCCCACTCTTTTCTTTCCGCACTACACAGCAAAGAGAAACCGAAGAATAGTACATGCCGTGAGCGTTTAAGGTTTCCTTTCTTATACGGTGTACGGTGAACAGCGTAACAACTTGAGCTCCTTCGCTCTCATCCCTTCCCTTCTGTTCTATTCAATTCTCCTCCACCGCTTCATTTCTTCGAATCAAACTCCTCAGGCACAACAGGTATTCTTTTATTTCTGTTTATTCAGGAGTTGAATTCGGTGAAGCTCAGTTTATGCATGATTATTTGAATTCCATCAATCTCGTTGCTCTTTTCATTTTTACTTTTTTAGGGTTCTTGTATTCATCATTTGAGTTTTATTATCAAAACTTTGAGCTTGTCATGCTCTCTGCTTGCTCTGTTATGTTTTATTCAATTATTGATGTTTTGGATTGGTTTGGTTCTGGAGTCTGTAACCGTGGTTCGTATCCCTAACTAATTGCTGACCGATTAGGATTCAATTTCATGTGATTCATCCTAGCAGTTACAGTTACAGTTTTAATTCTATTTGGTTCAGTTTAAATTTAGATAAATAATCATTTATTTTTCCAAATATCTCTTATTAGAAAGCTGAAAAAATTACCTATTATTTCTCTTGGATAAGAGTTGAACCAAGTTGATTAAAGCTAATTTCGACCATTATTATTCTTATTGATAGTTTGTTGAGGCTTGGGGATTTAGGGACATAACAATATACGGAAGGGTTGTTTTTCCAGTTCTCTGTAAAAAGAATTTGCCAAAAATGGTCTTTTAGCATGAGTGGAACATGGCTTTCTAAAAAGTGCGACTTTTCCCTATCATTTTTATTGTTCTTTCCTCCGAAAAGTTGAAGTTTAGAAAACCAAGGTAGCAGACAATTTCCGATATTACTCTTCTTATTGTGGTTCGCATTCTTTGGAAGATGTACTCTATTTCTACCTTGGCTGTTTGTTTTAATAATTTCAAACAAGCTATATATTTTAACATTTCTACTTGTCCAAATTTGCCTAACAGAATTTGATAAATAAACCTAAACAATCTGTCCTACTGGCAAGAAATTTGGCTAAATGTTTTTACCCTTTTGAGTGAAACAGAACACACATTTAACTAATACTATTTCATTAAATTAACTTTTAAACTAGAACACTATCTACGATAGGGTCTTCAAAATTTTTGAACACTACATCGCTATAAGCATATATTTCAAACACGGACATGGGCGATTATTGCTCAAAAACATTTTTAATGTATTTAACATCATCTTTTTTACATATTTAAAACCCATTGTATTTGATTTCATCAACAGAAATAAAAAAATAATCTATCAACCAAACCAAAAATTATTTGATGTAATTGAAGCTTTAATTTTGTATAAATTTTTTTGGCTTAAGTTGGTTTAAAATTATATCTATTCTAATTTAAATAACTTTTTTGTTTCTATCAAAAGTTTGTTCTTTTACTCCTTAAAAAATTTTATCATTTGAATAAATAAAAATAATAACATTTATTTTTTAATATATAGAAATTTAAAGTTTTCAATAACTAAATATTATCTATTTTAACACAAAGTTTATGAAATAATTATAATTAAAAAATTATAACACAAATTCTCAAAAATTAAATTTAACTGTAGATAACATTATAGAAAATTTTTAACAAGTACAAAAAAAATATCCAACAATAGGAAAGTAAAATAAAAGGTTCAAAAATCAAATATATAAAACAAATATAACTTTAGAAGGACTTAAAACATTACTAATAAAATTGCAAAAACATATATGACTTACTCTCACCGCAAAAATGAACAAAAAAATGTAGATGCCATTCGGCTGGGATGAGCAAAATTTATAGTAGCAAGATACAGAACCACAAAATAGGCAACATTTATGACTTATATCTGAGGTGCCACACATTTTTACTAATATGATGAAACCTGATGTGTGGGGGGTACCCTATAGGAGCACCACACAGCAGAGCTTGCCATGTGTCATGGACGTTTAAGGTTTCATGTAGGGGTGTTAAATCAAAGAATATTATTAAAGTAATTTATTTTAATTCTAACATTAACGTGGTCAAAATGCCTGAAAGGTACCTTGGTGTGGGTATTGAAGGTTTCCTTTTATGTGTATCATGGATAGAGCCAACAACTCATGGCATGCTTTGATGTGTAACGTTCCTACAGGTTTCTCTTCATATTTTGATTTGACATTAATGATTCTGATAGATAATTAGTTTCAAAGAATACTACTAAAAATTTTAACATTAATGTGGTCAAAATGCTAGAAAAATACCATGGTATGGGCGTTTAAATTTTTCTTTTATATGTGTGAACCCGAACTCCCTCACTCCACCTACAAAATCTCTCTCATCCCTTCCTTCTATTCTATTCAATTCTCTTCCACAGCTAGATTTCTTGGAATCAAATTCCTCCGGCACAATAGGTACTGTTTTATTTCTTTTGATTCACAAGTTGAATTTGGTGAAGCTCAGTTTGAGTCTGATTAATTGAAATCCATCTATCTCGTTGCTCTTTTCATTTTTACTTTTTTACGGTTCTTATATTGATCACTTGAGTTTTATTATGAAATTGAGGTTGTGACTTTGAGCTTGTCATGCTCTCTGTTTCCTCTGTTATGTTTTATTAAATTATTGATGTTTTGGATCTGTAGTTGTTGCTGTAACCGAGTTTAGTATCCCTAACTAATTGCTGATGGATTAGGATTCAATTTCATGTGACTCATCCTAGCAGTTACAGTTATGGTTACAACTCAGTTTTATACCATATTTGGTTCAGTTTAAATTTAGATAAATATTCATTTAATTTTTCAAATAACTCTAAGAAATCTGAAAAAATGATGGATTATTTCTCTGAAATACGAGTTGGACCAAGTTGATTGAAGCTAACTTGGACAACTATTATTATTATTATTGGTAGTTTTTGAGGCTTGGGGTTTACGGACATAATATGTGGAAGGGTTTTCTTTCAGTTCTCTGTAAAAAGAATTTGCCAAAAGTGTCTTTTGGCATGAGTGGAACATGTCTTTCTATGACGTGCAACTTTTCCCTATCACTTTTATTGCTCTTTCCTCCTTAAAGTTGAAGTTTAGGAAACCAAGGTAGCAGACAATTTCTGATATTGCTCTTCTCACTGTGGTTGTCATTCCATAGAAGAAATTATCTATTTCTGCCTCGGCTGTTATCTCTAATAATTTCAAACAAACTATATATTTAACATTCTACTTGTCCAAATTTGACAGACAGAATTTGATAAATAACCCTAAACAATCTTTGTCTTACTGCCAAGAAATTTGGCTATATTTTTTTCCCTTTGTGTATATACAGTTTTTTTGGCTCAAATCCCTGTATTGCTGATATCTAACTTACCTTTTGGTGTCAATCAAATTGATTTGATCAGATCTATAATGTTGAAATCCAGAATGCATGAAGGATGAAAATAACATTTTGAGAAACATTCACCAAGAGTCCAAGACAATGAACCTGGGTAACATAAGCAATCATAATGACATATAAACCAAGTTTTGATTTAAACCGGCATCCTGTTTGCCATGTGGGGTATTCCAGAAGAACATAACTATGATTCTTTTTTGCTAACCTGGGATACCTAGGTACTATTGGTCATTGTTTCTGGGGAAGGTGCATTTGTTATTCTTGTTTGACTCTGCCCCAATTTTAATCTAATATCTTGCTCATAACTACTTCATTTCATATTATATATATGTCTGAGTGTTTCAACTTGTTTCAAAATATCTGTCATTTTAGATGATTAAGAAAACATTAATTATTTTTGTCCATTAATGCCCTCATATATTGTTATCTCACCTACATCCTTAACTGGATTCACAACTACATTCTAACTCTTCTAATGAGGCTGTTTTGGTCAAAGAAAGTCATTTTATATAGTAACTTGTGCAATTAATAATTTTCCCAAGAAGTGTGCATTACCTTATAAGATAAATAGAGACCAAAGGAGAATATCAAGCAAGTTATTGTAATGAATATTTTTGCATGTATATACTTCAGGGACCGGTCAGATTCAGCCTAGGTTTCTGCATTACTACTCTCTGTTGATAATCTTATATATGGAAGACAAATCTACAATGTCCCTTAAAATCAAGGTTGAGGATAAAAATCCAGGTGATTTTAAGGAAGACAAGACTGAGGTAGAAGTGAAGCTGAAGAACAAGTCACTAGAGAAAGAGAATAAACATAAGGATGAACCGAAAGAGAAGAAACAGAAGGATAAGGCAGAAAAGGACAAGAAGAAAAAGGAAAAGAAAGAAAAAGATGATGAAAGTGGCATAAAGAAGGACAAAAAGAAAGAAAATGATGGCAAGGATGGTGAAGAGGAGATGGAAAAGAAAGAAAAGGGAAAGATAAAGGAAAAGAAAGGCAAAGGTGAAGAAGTAGACACTGAGAATAAAAAGGAAGACAACGAAGATGAGAATGGTGATGACAAGGAGAAAAAGACAGATATGAAGAAGAAGAAAAAGGAAAAGGACAAGGATGACAAAACTAAAACAAAGAAGGGCAAGGGAAAAGAAGATGGCAAAGAAAAGAAGAAAGAAGAGCAGGACAAGCAAGAAGAACTGTTGAAGGAAAAGGGGAAGAAGGATGATGATGAGGACTGCGAAGAGAATAAGAATAAAGATAAGAAAGAAAAAGAGAAGGACAAGAAAAAGGAAAAGAATGAGAAGGATAAGAAAATCAAGGTAGAGAAGGATGACAAAAAACCTGATGAAAGAGAAGATGGAGAAGATAAGAAGAAAAAGAAGGATAAGAAGAAAATAGAAAAGAAGGATAAGGGTGAGGAGGATGATGGGGAAAAAGGTGAGAAAAATGGGAAGAAAGTGATAAAAAAGAAAGAGAAGAAATCTGAAGACATAGTGGATAAGGAAGATGGAAAAGGTGAAGTTGCTTTGAGGGAGGTGGATATACAAAAAAATAAGGACAGAGAAGAGGTAGATGAGCAAAAAGATGATGGGAAGGAAGTGAAAGAGAAGAAGAAAAAAGAAGATGAGGACAAAGGTGGGAAGAAGAGAAAGCTAACTGGAAAGGACAAGTTCAAGGATCTTAGCAAGCTGAAGCAAAAGCTTCAAAGTATTAACGAAAAAATAGAAGCACTTCTTGTAAAAAAAGCAGAGATAGAAAGACAGATTACAGAAGCTGAAAAAGAAGGTAATGTAGTCATTGAGAAGGCCAAGGATGTGGTAGAATAGCCATTCAGGATATGCTTTAATAACTAGCAGACCATGTATACATTTAGTCTGAACTAGATGAATGAATGGTTTTATGCGAGTAAATCTGTCTTTTGATTCAGTAATAAATAATACATTTGCATGCATCTTGATGCTTATTCATTTTGATTTCCTTCTTAACATACATACTTTGAATGAAGGGCAGTAACCATATCATTTCCTATTCAGTGAACAAAGCAAATCTTATAGGCAATCCATTTTTGAAACTTCAGAGTGCAAATCGGGGATGCAATGATTAGTGTCTGAGAATATCAATATCGAATACTTGTCACGAGAAACTCTTTACCAACTGGCAACTGCATATTAACAAATGGAAATAATTGAGCAGTTCTAAAGTGTGATTAGTTCATGCTTGGCTTGATCTTGCTATATTTTGGTAAAATCTTTTGGTAGGCTTGTGTTTCGAAAATGAAAACTGAACAACTTTCTGCAGTAACGGGTTTATCATGTTGAGTTGTACTTTTATTTCTTTTCTTTTTTTTGTATTTCTTGCCCTGTATTCGTTGGATAATGACTGAACTGTACTTTAATTATTCAGATTCATTCAACTGAATCGCGTCTCACACAGAAACACACAATAGAAGTAATTTAGTCTTACATAGAAAAACTTTTTGCGACAATTTTGTAGGTTTCGAAACTAAACTCCATATGATATTCAAACTTTGGAAAGAGAATGGAAAACACATTTCAACTGCTTGGTAGTTTCAAATGAGAGGACTTTTGAGTGAAAGGAATAATCTTAACCATTGGATTTAAATATTAAAGATTAAGATTAAAATATCTAATCATATGATATTTTAAAATGATCATAAAATTATTAAATAATTTTAATTTTTTATTATTCAATTGTGTTTCTATGTTCAAAATTAAATGCTCACTTCTTATAATAACAAAATTTACTTATATATATATATATATATACCTTCAATTATTTATTTATTTTAAATTGTGATTCTTTTATTTAGTCTTTTAAAAAAGTTTTTTTAAAAAAATTTATTATGATTTTTTCTCTAGTTTACATTTTTGTTTTGTTCCTTTAAATATTATGAAATTTTCTTTTAACTCTTCGAAAATTTGAGTTACACATTTGGTCATTGAAATAGTGCTTATCATTTTATCCTTTTTGGAGGATTTAAACGGACAACTTATTATATTTAGAAAGATCAAATAAAAAAAATAGAACGATAAATACAAGAGACTATTTAGTAAAATTTTACAATAAATATATATAAAAAAGATGAAAAATAAATAGAAAATAAAAAGTGGAAGATTTTTTAGTCTAAAATTTAATCAATCCTATTTATATTTTATATTTATAATAAAATCTGGTAAATGTTAGGTCAAGATTTTCACCTATTATTCTTTTTTCATCATATTATTGTATAAGTAAATATAAATATATTATTTATATTATAATTTTAATATATAAATTATTTTTGTATATTTACTATTTAGTAAAAAAAATTAATTTTAGCCTGATGAAATATGTCATCTTGCAATAAGTTGCTAACAAAATGTTTCCGCTCAAAGCTAATGGTTCACTGAGTTGAAAGAGAGGAGGGAGGAATAAGATAAGGTTTATGTTTTGATTGGAGAAAGTGGGAAAAGGTTATATTGAATTAATTTGAATTAAAAATTTAATTAGGATATAAGATGTAATATTTGAAAAAAATAAAAAAAAAAAGGTATTTGGTATAATGCGCGGTCATCTAATGGGGGTAATGCTACCATCATACATGCACACCAGGACTGTAAGAGAAGAGAAGCGATTACAAATTGAAAATGAAATCGAAATATTTTAATTTTGAAGTGAGATTCAAGCAGCAGAGAAGCATAGCAGGAAGGAATGTGAAAACTCATGGAAAAATTAAAAAGTCACATTGATGTTTAAAATTCAGGTAAGGGTTTAAGTAGAATATAAGACTAGCTTGGAGTTTGTTTTTTTTAAAATAAAATTTATTAATTGTATGATAAATTTAGAATTTAAGTTTAATTATATTTAAATTTAATTTTAGATAAAATTTAATTATTTATAGAGGTAATTCTAGAATTTCTTATTTTAGAATAGAATTTTATCAACTATGTAATAGTTTAAAATTTATGTGATTATATTTAAATTTGAATGTAGATAAAATATTATATAATTATAAGTTGGTAATTGGATTGATTAGAAATTAAATCAATCAATTATAGGTGAAAGTGTGATATAAAATTTTAGATGCTCAATATATATATATATATATATATATATATAAATTACGTTAATAAATTTTATAAGTTAATAAATTATATATTTGTATATAGATTAATATAAATTACAAGGGCTATAATATTTAAACGTGGAGTAGTTAAAAAAAGATTTTAAAATAAAAATTTATTTAATAAATTTTAAATTATACAAATATATTCTTACATGATAAATATGTAGAGGTATCCAATTAAAAAGTTTAATGGAAAGGAGGATTATGTATTATTTTATAAAAGTATTCAAAATCTAAACTTTATAATAGACATTATTTTTTACTTCAATATATTTTTACAGTATACAAAAATATAGTTAGTATTTAATTAGTTATATATATATACATATATATATATATATATATATATAAATCGTTATATTTAAACCTTAGTATAAATGGATAAAATATATAATTATTGAAAAAATTATATTAGTAGTTAATTATAGAATTATTAAAGTTAATACGTTAAATTATCCTCCGATTAGATTGAGTAAAAATAATTAACTTTATTCCTTCTAAATAAGGATGTAAGTAAGCCGAGTTGAGTTAGATTTTGAGTATTTAAACCTCTGTTTAAAAATTTTGAGGTCTAAGCCTGGGCCTGTTACTTGTTAGAGGCTTTTTTTTTTTTTTTGTCAAGGTCTGACCTGATTTAAAGTCTACCAAGCTTACAAGTCTGTTTAAAAACCTACATTACAAATCAGATAAATAAATAGACTCAAAGTCTGATAAATAATTGATTAAAAAGGCTTCAAAACTTAAAGCATATAAGATAAAAAGGCTTAAAATATATATATATATATATTAATATTATATAAATAAAATATAAAATAAAGATTATACAAATATAATATATTAAAATAAATATAAATATAAATAGGTTCCTGAATAGGTTAAATAAGCTTTTTTATAAGTTTAGGGCCAACTTGTTTATCTAAAAAGGCTTTTGAACAAGTCTGAGTTTGTATATTTATTAAATAAGCCTAGCCAAACTAGGTTTTAATGAGCGAGCTGTAAGCTCTGGGAACGACCTTACTTACTTTCATCCCTACTTCAAACGCTTTTCTAATAAATTATAAAACAAATAAAATTATTAATTATTCTAAACTTTTTAAGAATAAATTTTATAAAATTATTGGTCTAAGTTTGAGGAATATTTATTGGAGGTTGAGAACCTCGTTTAATTTGGTAGAAAGTATATAATTAAACGTAGGATACATACATATATGTATATGTATGTATATATATATATATATATATATATATATATATATATATATATATATATACAATAAAATAATTGATTGAGGACTATGAGGTCTGACCCTTAAGAAGAAGGTGATATCTTCAAGTGTGATGGAGATAGGAATTAAAATAATTAGCTAACATGCATCATTTGCATAAAAGTGTTTTATAAATTGTAATGGAGGATAATATGCGAGTCCTTCTGTGAAAGGAAGCTGAAAAATATAAGGGTCGGTTCATATGAAAGTAGACCAAAGTTCATGATAGTGGGAACTTGGGATACGTGGGAACTTGGGATACGTGGGCTAGGTTTGAGCCTTCCAATGGCCTAGAGTTTCTCCTTGTAGTCGGGACTGCGTCAGACCTAGCCACCTCGACAAGATTCTGAAGACTATTAACACCAGTTGAACGATTTCGAGATGTTGAGAAATGATTAGGAGAATGATTTTAGTGTTTCCAAATGCATACTATGATTTGAAATTGGATCTCGATACCCCTATTATTTTGATAAAAGTTGTGAAGATGTTTGGGCTCACGTGCATTTGCATATTCTAAGGATGATCAACTTTAGATTAATGAAGATTACCGTGCTATACGATATAATAATCTCAACTTATTCTTGAGTTTGTTATCATAAAAACTTGTGAAGGAAAGAATAAAATAATCTCATTTATACATTGCATAGGATGATTGTTTTCTAATAGTTTGTTGAAAAGGTCATAAAACTTATTTGTTTTTTATATGTTAAAGTATAATTTAATGCATTACGTCTATCTTTACTTTTACTTGAATGAAATGTCTCACTCCCCTCTGTTATATTCTTCATGTGTATTTGATCATCGATGTAGTGAGTAGACAAGAAGTTATCACTCTGTTACCAGGGGCAACGACTATAAGGGAGGAGTACCAATCCGAAGAAGAGAAACGAATCCCTGTAGTTTTTATTTTAAATAAAATAAAGATAATGTTGTACGTACCTATCTTATCATCTTAGTCATAATATCCTAAATTACTTATATTTTAGGATTGTGGAATTGATGTAATTTGAATGAGAATATATATATATATATATATATATATATATATGATATTTTCTCCGATACCTTTGTAAATTAGGGATACCGTACCTTAATCAATAGAAAATACATGTGTACATTGCCATTTATTATGGTCAACTTTAATATAAAAGTTTTTATATTTATTCTAAATGAACAAAAATTTTAATATTTATAATTTAGTCCCTAATCAATATCTTTTGGAAAAGTCTTTCAATCTCTCATCTTCCCAAAACTGCAAGGGTTTGCTGGTGTTATTTCTACAACAATGGAACCACGACAACCGCCCCAACCAATATCGCCACCGCCACGTATCATCCTTGAGAAGTACCAGCTTACGCGCTTCTTACGATGCCAAAATTTCGCGAAGGTGTACATGACATGACTTTTCACTATTCTTTTTTCCTTTCCAGAGAAATTTGCTTATCCAGCCTAGCGGATCCATTGTTTATGCGGCAATGCGATGCAGCTGAAAAACTGAAACTCTTAGGTATAGGTTGGGGAAAACTCCAAACAAGAAAGGACCTTATTCTTCCTTATATTAAATATAAGTTTTAGAGAGGGGCACGACACCCCTACCCCTTAATTACAAGGTAGCATGCAACGGCTGAAAAGTTGTTAGTGCTTGCTGCTTGTTTTTTTTTTTTACAGGATTCGAGAATCTCTCTTTCGCCTCTCCTTCCTGTCTCTGTTCTAGTTTATTCGCTTCTTCCTTCGCGCAAGTGTTTGGTTCGCCCTTTTTGTGTTGCATTTTTATGTGATCCTCCGCTTCAATTTGTGTTTTTCGGATAGCCAGGATCTGATGTTGATTTCCGATTTATTTACATGTCAGCTCCATGTTTTAGGCAACCCATTTGGTTAGTTCAGCTATCACAACTAAAGGATAGAAGAGAAAAAGACAATGAAAAAAACCTTGATTAACTTAACTCCACATATTTTTAAAAAAAATAATAAGTAAACTAACTCAGGAGTTAAACTACAAATATCATAAAAATATTTGAATTAAAATGATATCAAAATATAAATATTTTAATTTTTATTTATTTACAGAAAATATTAAAATTTTAAAATAAAAGTTGAGTATAATAAATAATAATATACACATATCAATTTTCTAGTGATTAGAATATCATACCTCTAATTTAGAAAGGTATCAGAACAAATATATATATATATATTTATTTATTTATCAAAAGTTTGTTTATTCAAATATATTTATGATTAAAAAATTAAATATATCATAAATATACAACTATTCTATACTCATACATATACATAAAAAATATATACAAATAATGTTAAAAGAATATAAATAATCTAAAAGTTGTAACATAAGATCTGTGCTATAGAATGCATAAAAAAATAAAAATAAAAAATAGAAATATTTTAAAAATAAAAATAACAAAATTATCTTAAAATATATAAAATAGTAAAATATGGGTATGTCATAAGTGATCTCCCTCAAGTGACCCCTGCCTTCTCTCGAGCAGGCTCCTTAATAAAATGGGCTTCATCACGTTCATTGGGTCGCTAATCAGCCCGGCCCAACATTAGCTTCCCATTCATGCATTCACTCACATGAGTTCATCCTTAGCAACTCTTGGTCACGTGCGTTACTAATCCCACCCCCCACTGCATACTAATTTCAGTTATGATACGGTTTTAGTGATATGGTTTGTTACAACTTCCAATAACTAAATGATAAGATTAGGATTCCGTTGTAACAACAGAATATGAATAGATAAGAAACTGCCATATAACCGTTTAAGCATGGCAGTTAAGTAATTGTGTATAAATAGATGATCACAGTGTAATGAATTTACATGGTTACAAGATATTTATAGGGTATGAAGAGCCAAAACCCTGCTTTTGTGTATTAAAAGCCATAGGAAGAAATTTGCATAAGGCTTTTTTGAAGGACTACTCCTCCTCCAACAATTCTTTTACATTGGTAATACATTCACATTTTCTTTCAATCTTGGGTTATATATATTTCACAAATTATGTCTCTTTTTATATGCTCTTAATTTATTATTGTTTTCCATTGGTATTGTCAACAAATGCATTGAATTATTTGTTATGTTGATTACTTTCTTTCTTTTTATAACAACCAGATTGGCTGCCAAGATAAAGATAGACAGGATAAAAAAGTAAAGTAAAAGAAAAGAAAAGATATGAGCATGATAAATTCTTGTTATAATGTGTATCTTATAATCTAAGTAGCAGGTAGCAATATAAACTATGTAGAAATTGACATATTATTTGTATATTGTATAAATATGTTTAAAAATGGATATAATTTATAAAGAAAATAAAATTTTAAAATAATAAATATTTTAATTATTGATGAATATTTTATTATTAATTAATATTAAATATTGCATTTATGAAAAACTAAAGAAATGTGTTTTTCTAATTAAAGATAAAATTAAAAACAAATTATTAAAATCATATCATAAATCTTTATTGATCTTGGTTTATATATCAGGATTTAAAATTTAAATTTAAATTAAGATCGATTAGCATCATACAAATTTTTATAAAAAATATCTTTATATTTGTTACAAATATCAATATTTAAAATTTAAATTAAATTAATATTTAAAAAATTAAATAATTAATGTAGAAGAAAATAAAAATAGATTCTAAAAACATTTTTTTAAAAAAACTATAATTTAAATAAAAAATTATCCTGTTTTTTCCTTGTCCAGTATTCTGCCCCATAAATTGAAATTCGAACTTAGAGGACAAGATGATGAGTTAAACCTGCTCATTAAAAAATAAATGAACTTCAAAAGTTTTTTTTTTTTTTTTCATGCAATCCACTATACAAAAATTCTTTAATTTATTCTTGAGATGAGGTCGTTCATTTTTTCCTTTTGCAATCTCACAAATAATAGTATAACTTTATTAACCTTATATACTTATCCCATCTTAACCATATATAACTTTTATGATATCTCAAATCTTTCAATATGTTGGCTTTAATTAATCAATTTTATCATACGGCAAGGTTAGAATTTCAAATGTGATGTATTCATCACAGAAAGGTATGATAAGTAATATTTAATAAAAGGATCATTATATCTTTCAAAGCTCTCTGTCCACCTTCCAAATTCTTATTTATTTTTTTATATCCATATTCATTTTCTAATGATTTGAGAAATTTTGAAGTTGATGGAACTAATAACATGTTAATTCTTTTGATGAAATAATGTATTGATGATCAATGAATACTACTATTAATAAATTGCTAGGAATTTCACTGCAATGACTCAGACTAGATTTTTCTCATAAATTCCTCAAAAATTGTATTGGAACACTAATCCTTAGCTTTGATTTTTAACTTTTACTTTCCTAATTTTTCTCATAATTATGTTACTTCTATTAGAGAAATATTCATTGTGTTTATTTTCTTCCTTTATTAAGCTCTATATCTTTTTTGTTAACAAATAAAGATTGAAAAATAGTAATAACCAAGACCAAAGATCCATGGTCTCGTAATACTTTTAAAGAAGTTATGTGAAAAATTTAGTTACTAGTCTAAGCAGTGACATTCCTAGCAGTTTATTGGTAGGGGTGTTTGTTGATGATCTAGAATATATTATTTCATCAGTAGACTTGTACATGTAGTTATTTTCACTAGATTCAATTTTTTTTAAATCATTCAATTGTACGGATTGAGGTGGAAGAGTGCCAAAATTGAAAAAAATAAAAAACCATATTTCAATATATTGCAAAGAAATAGACAGTGATTAAATTGAGAATCTGTTCTGAAGATAAATTTGGAGAAAAATTGAAAAAAGAGGGAAGAGGTAGGGGGTGGTAGGCATTGGCAAGCAATGAGAATCTGATTCAATCTATTTATAGTTTTTGCATAAACATGTAACGTTTCTTGCTCATATTGTTATATTGTTTTCTTTATTGAAATAACCTGCAAGCATTCTCATTGGAATACCAACACTGCCTAGCAAAATGAAAATGAAAATCTCAAACATTTCACACAAATACGTCACATAAACTTATTGACAATAGAAACCATGAGATGAACTACCATTGAAACCAAGGAAGGTACAGATAAAGAGGACAATTTAGATTAGACAAAGTGTAGAAAGAAAAAGCGACAAGAAAATTTAACTTTAAGAAAATAAAATTTAACTTTTATCAACAAATATTACAAAATAATATTAGTTCATCAATATTGGCAACAATTTAATATATGTAATTGAAAAATGTTACTAAAATTAATATATCTATTAGTGCTAATCAAACATTAATATGTTTTAAAAAATAAAAGAAATCAATTAAACTGAAAATACTTTCTTATAATTATAATAACTAAAAGTGATAATGCTGAAAAAGTTATTGAAATGGATTGCGGAAAGTCATGATTAAAGGTGATGCTTTCTCCAAAATTAATAGTAAGATTATAATAATTGAGATAATTATTAGCCATCATAAATTAATATAATAGTATTGATTATCAAATATTTAATTTAAATTTATATATAATAGTTGTTAAAAAAATAAAAAAATACAATAAAAAATGTAGCAATGTACAAAGTTTACTTATATATATATATATATATATATATATATATATATATTTAAATAATAGAAATTTAAGTAGTTTAAATGGTATTTTTACAACTTGTTTCTCCGCTTTTATATATTACTAGATGTAGATAATAGATAGATTTATCTTCTATCAATAATTAACAAAAGAATTCTCATATTATTTGTTTTATTATTTTTTAATCTTATCACTTTTCTATAACTTAATTTGTATAATATTAGTAGTCTAACGAAATTATTTTTTAGACAATTTATTATTATTATTTTTTTATACGAAAAGTAAGGAGGTTCAAACTTAATATTTTCATACTCTCTTGTAAAATTTTTAACTTTTTATCACTATCACTAGAAAAATCCTATTTAAATTTTACATAAAAATTTAAATAAAATTATTTTAGTAAGATTTTAAAAAAATATATTACATTTATGTAATTTTTTGTTTTTAATTTCTTTAATTATCACTAATACTGTTTTAAAAGAGAATTTTCAAGTGAAAAAAGGTGGAACTGCATAAAGAATGGTGCATGAAGTTATTGTCATTCCATAACAATTCTGTTACAAGTAAATATAAAAAGATAGATGACATTATTTATATATGTAAGAAGTTTTTTCCATTATTTTCAATTCCTAATTGTCATTGTGGGATTTGGTTGTAAGACCAAATCCAAAAGGGAAGAGGGGATCATAATGAGGATCTCCAACATTCATTGGTAACTGATCAACAGTTTTGAACCAAGTCCTTGGAAGCTTCCCAGTGAAACCATAATCACCAAATAACACATCACTCACACCATGTCCCTCAGTGCCAGGAAGCCAAGCTGCAACAATGGCATCAATTGAGTCAAGATATGGCTCTATAACCACAGGACGACCAGAGATGATCACAACAACACATTTGACACCTCCACACACATTCCTTATGGTGTCTGGTCCAGGATCAGAGATTCTCAAATTCAAGCTATCACCATCTGTTTCAGCATATGGTTTCTCTCCAACTACCACAATGGCATATGAAAAATCATTGGACTTGACATAGTCTAAATCAGGGTTCTCCTTGTAGATCACCTTGCTATCTTTGTCAACAGTTTTCTTAATAGCACTAAGAATTGTGGTACCTGTAGATCATACAAGCCATGTCAAAATTGTATTTTCAGTGGGGTAAACAAAAGGGAAAGAAGCTGAGAGGGAATTTATAGTATACCTTCAGTAAGGTTATTGCCACCAAGTCCTTGCCATTGAATGGTCCAGCCCCCACATTGATAGCCTAGATTATGAGCATGACTTCCAGCAACAAGAATTTTTGAAGCCTTTTTAGAAAGTGGTAGAAGGGGCTGATCAGCATCTACACCATTCCTCAATAACACCAATGACTTCCTCACAGCTTCTCTAGCCAATTCTCTATGTTTCTGTCAAGTTATGGTGCCAATATAGTTATTTATCATTATGGTATAAAATAGTTGGTAGAAAAATACAGTGTACACACATGTTAGGTGATTGATTAACTAACCTGACTCCCAAGTTGGTTGACCAGGCTGTAATCAGCCAATGGATTCTCAAAAAGACCCATTACAAACTTTACCCTCAAAATTCTCTTCACTGCATCATTAATTCGGCTTATGGGTATGAGTTTATTTTTCACTTGTAACGTTAGGCCATCTATGAATTCAGTGTAGTTATAGGGAATCATTATCTGCAGCAATAACAGAACAAGCTTTAATTAGATGAAATGTGAAAAATTAAATGAGGTTATACATAGAGTAAAACACCATTTTAATTCCCAAAAGATTTACTATTAAGTCACATTAGTTTTTAAGAAAGTAAATCATCATTTTTAACCTTAAAAATTAAAAAACTATTTATTTTAGTACTTCTTAATCCTATTCAATCTTCATTCAGAAAAAAAAATTAAAATAATGATTTTTATCTTCTAAAAAAATACAATTTTTATTTTTAAGAAACTAATATTATTGATTACAAATTTTTTAAGGACTGAAACAATGGTTTACTCCTATACATTATAGACAATTAATCTTGAAAGTCAAAGTTTACCATGTCAATTCCAGCAGTGACTCCAGCATAAATGGAATAAGTGTAGTTAGCATGAGGAGGGGAAGTAATCCTATCAATTCCGAGCCAATCTGATACAACAAAACCCTGCAAGAAACAAAGGATTTTAGGACTCATTCATAATTCTGAATTGAATGGTCCTGATGAGTGAGTATTACTCTGAAACGGCATGTGTTCTTAAGAAAGGAAGTGACTAAATGATGATTAGCATGCATGTTTGTCCATTCCAGCTTGGAGTAAGAGACCATGATGGTTGACACACCTTTAATGATTGAATTATAAAATGCTGGCATGTGAATACTAAGCAATCCATGCATGCTTATCACTGTGTTCTTCTTATCCATTCCTTTTGTGGTTCCACCATCACCCACATAATGTGTAGCACACGCTGCAACTTTCTTTCTGTTCAAAGAAATGCAGGTACATCAAATACCAATAATGTAACAAATTGATCATTTTCATGCTCAGTTTTAAGTGGAATAATTTGTAGAGAAAAGGCAAGAAAATTTTGATTATATAAGAAAGGAAAAAGGATTATGTAATAAGAATGTGTTTTATAATGTATTTCTACTTATTAACTGAAAAAATTGTTAACATGTTTTAATTTTATCTAGTAAAGTAGTTATTGTATTTTTTTGGAGGGGCTGTGTTAGTTTTTTAGTTCCATGCTTAATGTGTTTATATAATTTGTTTTTGGTTCACTTATTTTCATAAGTCTAATACCTTCTTTCTGTTGGAATAATATTACCAATTTTGATATATATGTAATTTTTTTATATTGTTAAGAAATGTTATATTTTAAATTATTATTCAATGTATGCTATTGATTTTAATTATTAAATAAAATATTAAACGCTTTATATAAATTTAAAATTATATAAAATAATTATTTTTTAACTTGTCATTTAAAATTTTTTATAAAAAATTTCGAAACAAATATTTCTACTTTTAAAGAAACAAAATTTTATTTAATAAGGTTTTAATACATTTGTTTTATTCAAAAGAAATTAAAATTATATTTATTTAAGATATTACATTTATCGTCTTCACCACTTAATTAATTATATTTTTATTTATCATTTAATTAGTTCAACATTTAAGTTTAACAAAAACTTCTAATTTAATCTACTAATTTATCATTTTTTGCATTTCAGCTAACGATTTAGTTTTCAAATTTATCTAACTACATAATTTTTTTAGTTTTCAACTAATTTATCTATTAGTTTTATCAAATATATTTTAAATATTTAAAATCAATAATAAAATTATATATATATATATATAAATGTTTTATTCAATCAATTTTCATATAAAATCTTTTGTAAAGTTGTAAAGCACCAAAAATTTAAGATTAGAATAATTTACTGAGATATCTCTGATTCATATTTTAACATTTTTCTTTTCGTACACAAAAAAGTAATCTTCTATGTATGATTCAAAATTCTACTGCTATGTTGATCACATGACATTTCTTTAATTTTTTTTTAAAATAAATTTAATCACCTTATCTAATTTTCTTAACTTTTGTTTTCTTTCACTTATATTTTTCCTAATTTTTCATATTTCTACCCTTTAAATTTTAATTTTGTGGGTTATTTTTCTAAATTTTGAAATATATATAGCAATTAAAAGTGCATCAATTTTAAATACACTATAAAATATTATTTTATTAATTATCATTTTCACATATATAAATTTCATTTCCTTTCATTTGTAATATTTTAATTATTTTTTATTTTTTTTATGCTATTATTTTTTAAAATTTGTAAACTAACAAAAAGAATTAAAATTTTATAGGATGGAAAGATGAAAATAAAAATAAATATACATAAATTACATGAGAAAAATTAAATTAATTAATTAATTAAATTGTTTGTTAAAATAAAATATTATATTAGAAAAATACTCTTTTCAATCCTTTTTATAATAATTAATTAAATAATTTATATAAATTAAAAAATATTATTAAATTAATAATAATAAGTTTATCATTAATTTATATTATTTTTATAAAATTATATTAATATTAATGAGACACATTCTTGTAGTCTTTTTATGTAATTAATTATTATATCTTCATTTGATAATTTTTTCATTTAATTAATATATTTTTATAAAAAAAATTAGTTAATGCAACAAACAACATAAATTGGATTTTAAAAAACTAATAAAAATACTTATTTTGTGCTTTTAGTTCTTATGAAAAGCGCTGAAAGGAGTAAAATTGAGGGCACGGACACAAACGCTACTTGGAAAGAAAACATAATTCATAAAGAGCTGGAATTATTTTTTTTCATCTTTTTTATTTTTCCTATAAAAAATGTTTACTTCTAAAAATAAGAAATAAAATAAATTTTTATTATATAATTAAAAAAAAAATCAACACATTTTCATAAATCAATCAAGCCTTAATCTAAAAAAAATGTTTATTATGTATACTAATTTCATCCCACAACACATCTAACTAAAATATTTTGATAATCAATTATAAATAGTATAATCGATTACCATAAATTAATGATATAAAAAAATAGATAATTAATAATTTAATATAAATAATAATAAGTAAAGTAAATAGTAACCAATTATCCAATTTGGTTAATTGATTAGATATGTATTTAATAATATATATAAAAAAATTGATTAATTAATTAACTATGGTAGTTGGTTAATCAATTAAAATTTAGAATATAAGCATATCTAGCTACTTTGTATATGGGTATGTATGAATTCTAATCTAAAGTAGATCTTGCAACCGTATAAGTTCTTACTTTCCGGCAACAAATGGAACACCCTTTGGTGAATTTGCAGTGATGTCACCTTGCAGTCCTGGAATGATCTCAGTCATGGCTTGAACTATTTTGTGATCTTCACTATAACTTTCATAACATCTACCCCATCTTGGATCTCTACACACCTATACAAACACACATTATATATAAGTGGCCTTTTATAAGAAAAAAAGAAACAGATATATTGTATATAGTTTAGATTTTCTCAATTACCGATATGCAAGGTGCAAAGACATATTGAATTCCAGTTGCTCTAACTTCAAGAGCTGTTACTTCTCCAATCCTCTTCACTAGTTGAGGGTCCCTGCTAGTTCAGAGATATAATTCATCATGAAGATACAAAACCATAGTAAACTAGATTTATCAACCAAATCCTCTCATTGGAAGTGAAATTTAAACCTATATTCGTGTGAGATATGATTTTAAGTTTTAACAACTAGATCAACTTTTGTTAATTTTGGTTGTTAATTTACTTATGTACCAGTTCAAGTACATATACAATTTGGTTTTGGGTTGCCAAGATTACATGTAGTCAAGCATAGTTGAATATAGGAATCTTGAATTCTCAAGAATTGAAACAAAAATTGTATCACTACAAATGCATAAGCATACTTGTTATTTACCTTGTAGCTCCTAGCCCAACATTGTGAGGAAAAACTGTTGCCTTATACACATTGCTATGGCCATGAACAGCATCAATCCCATATATCATTGGAATTCCCAACCTAGTTGATAAAGCACCCTTCTGAAAATCATTCACCATATGAATCCAATCCTCTGCAGAAGCTTGTGGCTTTGGAACACTGCCAGCCCCACTTATCACACTCCCTTGAAAAAATA
The DNA here is from genome assembly GCA_026541065.1 of Canavalia ensiformis. Taxonomy (NCBI): domain Eukaryota; kingdom Viridiplantae; phylum Streptophyta; class Magnoliopsida; order Fabales; family Fabaceae; genus Canavalia; species Canavalia ensiformis. The sequence goes on along the minus strand of JAMKYM010000270.1, from coordinate 244,321 downwards.
TATAAAATATAGATATATTCATTCCCATTTCCCACTATTTGACATATCTTTTTTTTTTTATCCAAAGAAAACAAAGAAGAAAAGAAAGCTTACCAATATAGTACTTCTTCATCACATCAGCAGAAGCAACACTGCGATCAATCTGAACCATTTGGCCTATTTTCTCTTCTAAACTCATCCTTTTCATAAGATCCTTAATTCTAACATTCAGTGGTTGTTTTGGATCTTTATATTTCAAGCACTCTGCCTCTGCCATAGCAACCCAACAGTGCAAGAGCATAAGCCCCACCAAAAAGATGAGAATTTTGGCCATTTCTTCTCCTCAACACAACTTAGCAATCAACACCAGAAAAAGATTCAGGTGACAACCGCAATTATGACTCAAATTATGAATGTGATGCAAATACAATCAACCTCATCAGAAAACTCCTTTTGATGAAGAAAAACAAAACAGAATCCATATGAATAAGTTCAAGACAAGACGAGGGACAAAGGTATAAAAGTAGGAAACAAGCAAAATAAAAACAATCTTATTATCAATCTTCGTTATTCATGTAGCTATACAACAACCCTCATTTTGGAGAAAATTTAAAACTTCACAGAACCATTTATCAAGAAGTTGCATGTGCAGATTGCAAAAGCAGGGTGTGATCTTTAAATAAAGAGTAAACTACACTCCCTTTGATCCTGAAAATATTAAGGTATGTCATGTTACTCTCTAAAAGAAATAAATTGACAAAAACATCTCTAAGGACTAAATTGATAGAATATGTGAAGACTCTGGTCAAAATTTTCTCTCTTTCACCTTGTCTAAAGACTCACTTTAGCAAAGCATTATCTTTGAATATTTGGAAGTTGAATTTTGAAGAAAAAGAATGGGAAAACATTTTATTTTGCATAAAAATAGAAATAATATATTTTGCATTATAGTTTTAATAAATTATTATTTTTAAATTGGAAAAATAAGATCAGAAGAAAAAGTAATATATTTAAAATATAATAATATAATTATTGAGAATATCAAATGAATAAGGAGATTGAGAATGTTTTTATTTAAAATTAACTATACATTATAAAAAATTATTGAATTTTTTATTTTAATTAAAAATATTTATTTTCATCAAAATATTTAATAAAAATTATAATAAATATTTAAAAAATAAATCATATTATGATAAAAAAAATTAATTAAAATATTACTATTTAAAAACTGTATAGTATAATTTAAAATTTATATTAATATATATTATCTTTTGAGTGTTTTACTATATTATATATCATAAAATATATTTAAATTCATACTAATATATAATAAATATTCATATTAATATATATTTTAAAATTATTTATTTATTATTATAATTTTATCAAGTTAATATTTGATTAATTTATTTTATAATTTAAATATCTAAATAAGTAAAAATGTGAGTAATAATATCAATTGATATTCATTCATAATGATAAAAAAATTTATTAAATTTAAATTTAATATAGAAGTTAAGTAAAATATTTTTCATTATAATTTTTATAAATTAATTATTGCTAAATTGAAAAGATGAGATGGGAAGAGGAAGTAAAATTAATGTAATATATTTCAAAAATATATTAATATAAATATTTTGAGAATAGTAAAAAAATAAATAGATTTTAGAATATTTTTATTAATATTATCTGTGTATTATATTGTTATTTCTATTAAAATATTTATTTTATCAAAGTATTTAATAAAAAATTATAATAAATTCTTTAAAAATATTATATTATAATTAAATAAATTCTAAATTTAAAATATTACCACATACTGTAATTAAAATTTATATTAATATATCTTGAATAATTTTATTATTATATTTTTAAATATATTTTCTTCTCTTCTGATTTGGTTTTTCAATTTAAAAATAATTAATTTATTAAAATTATAATACAAAATATATTACTTTTATTTCTATACTAAATTGAAATTTAGTAAAAAAAATTCTTTTATAATTATTAATGATTCAATTAATATTATCATATTCTCTCTCTCTCTCTCTACATATTTTAAATATTTATATATTTTAATTTAAAAATAAATTAAACAAATATTATAAAATATAATAAAAATATATTTTATATATTGTATACTAACTTTAAATATAATCAAAATTTTTAAAATAAAAAATAATTAAAAAAGTTATGTAACAAATAAATAAAATTTTATGCGTAAATACAATTTTTTTTAAACTTTATTAATAAATTTATATGCTATGATTTGTTGTTGATCTTAATAAGTATTTGTAGACAAATATCACATATATAATGGTCAAAATTTCTTACCCTCTAATTTAAAATTTTTTCGAAAATAACACCAATATTTTATCCTATAAATTTGACTATAAATTTCATTAGTAAGTTAAATGACAACAAGGTTCAACAATGACAAGCAAAAACAGAAAAGCGTGAAAATGACTCGGTCCCAAACTAGCGACAAACATTAGTGATGATGAGTGGGACAATATGGAATATATGCGTGTTTAATTAAATTTAGTTATTAATTTTGAAAATAATCTTAGAAAAAAAATATTATTTTAAATCTTTTTTAAATATATATTTGAATGTTATAATAATCTATAGATAATAAATTTTTATTAGAAATTACGAGATTAAATACGTTAATAACATTAAATATTTAGTTTTTAATAAAAAATACTATTTATTAACATTTTATTGGACGCACTAAAAAAAATCATTTTTTAAAATATAAGCATCATAAAAATGCACATTATTTCGTTATACTTCGGTTGTGTGATATGCATTTCATTTTATATACAACAACGATAACATAAATCTTTTTTTAGCAGGTGAGATTGATTACATCCATCATAGGAAATCATTAGATTTGATAAAAATTAAATGTTTTCAAATATTATTTATTATAAAAAATTAATAATGGAATAAGTTTTACGAAAAACTTATCATAATAAATTTTGAGTATGTTTATTCTTGTTTAAGTATATTGTGTGATATCTTGAATGATGGCATGAAAATAATGTGAATCATGATTTTATGAATGGATGAATTATATGGGAAATTGAATGATTTGGATGTTATTTATGCATACCATATTGATTGAATATTAAGCATGCATACATCATGAAGACTTAAAATGGAACCTAATAAGTTAACAGATCAATATGAAAAATCCTACATAAAAATTTAAGACACTACTCTTACCATACCAAGTCGTAGGATTTATATACAATGGAGGTCATAGGACCTTCATATAAAAGTCATAGAGCTGCAAGAAATTATGATGGTGACAACCATTCAGAATAAGCTCATGTCTTAATAATAGAAGGTAGAGTATATGAGAAGTGAAAAATATTGTTTGACTAAGATTCTTAATGATATGTCTTACATTAAATTGTCACTGAGAGGATATTTAGAGAATAAGAATGATTTATGATTAAGGCAGAAAGTAAGATTTAAATAATATTTATGATGAGAAAGTGATCTAAAGAATGCATAAGGTTTATGTCTATGAACATTTTTATGAAAATAGATTCAGAGCATGTATAAGTTGTATGTTGGTATTAAATTTAATTATTGCCACTATTAAAAAGGAATCCACTTCATATATGAATTTGTTTTATAAGCAATAATTAAACTTGCATATCTATCACCTTTTACAATAAACTGCAGTGGTTGAAATAGAAATAATGTCACAAACTCGACCGTACACCCCTATTGAGAAATTATGATTTCTCATTTCCTACCTCTCGTTTCTCTTCTTGATTCAAATTATGTTGTTCATGACAGTAGTAATTTACCTTGAACTGCATAATATGGATTGAATTTATAATGTTCATGGGATATAGTAAATAAGAAGTAGAAAAGGCCATCAATTCGTAAAGAGATATCTCATGAATCACTAAAGAGGATTTTGTTTACTTATATGTATTTAGTATCTTTTGTTGTGGATGACTATAATTTTAAAAGGATACTAAAGCTCTTGTTTTGTTACATATGATGGTATATGTAAGATAAATATAAATAATGATGCACATATAATGGTATATATGAATGTATGTTACTGGTAATAAATGAATATGAGTTATCAAATTGACACAAGTGATGACATTTTAACATTTATTTTAAATTACGTTAATCACTATGACGAGGCTTGTATATTTAGCAAAAGTTTTAAAATAATTTTTTTTTCATATTTTCAACATCAGTAATTTTTTTAAAGTATTTTGCATCATTAGATAATAATCTAATAAAGAAAATATTGATACTTAAGCATAAAATAGACTTATTTTTAGTATGTTACAATAATGATTAAAGTTTATGAACAAAAGATAATAAACATTAACTGAGTATTATTCTGAAGTGTCGAAATACTCATAATCTGAGTGAGATTATTTATTATTATTATTATTATTTTAATTTTCAAGAAAAGTGTTCTATTAGAAATAAGAGTGGCTGAATTAGTTTTCTAGGAATTCTTACTTAAGCTAGGAAAGGCTGGTGTAAAATACTGCAATAATATTTCCTGTAAAAATATCCCGTAATACTTGATGTTTGTATTATTTTTCAACATAGTAAAAATACTTGTTGGGTGTTAACAGGGTATAGGCGTAGCCCTTGAATTGATAAGGGTGAACCTGTATAAACTCTTAATGTGATTATCTCTCTTCTTCTCTCTACGATTTTAAGCGTCTTAAAGACACATGATGTCTTATAACTTTTCTTTACCGTGCGTACAAAGTTTTTCCCACGGGCAAGTGCACACGTCGGTGTAGAAAGGGATATTTAAAACCCTTAATATCGTTCCCACAAAGAATATTTTAACAATCTTAAAAAATATTAAATCCTAATTTTTGAGCTCATATGTTTAGAAATATTTAAAGTGAATGTAAAGAGGGACAAAATGAGCGTAAGGGATTTAAAGACAAAAGAGCACAAATACGAGTTCAATTATGGAAAGACATGAGACTTGGTTTCCCTTATAACTTTACTCAATTTCATCCTAATTCCCTTATGAATGATTTGAGTCAATTGTTAACCATCCGTTCTAATTCTATTACTACCCAATGATCATGCAATAGCAATATTCTTTCGCTTAAGTTACTAGCCCAATGATCATAAAAGGTATATAATTAAGAGAAACATAAAGAATATACGGAATGGTACGATTGATCCTCCAAAACCCTTAGATTCAGTTTACCTTATAGTTCCGTTAATTAGACAATGGTACGATCGCCTATCCCCCATTTTAAATTATAAATTAATTCTCATTAATTAATTATGCATAATAAGGAGAACACAGTTGAATAAAAATACTGAATCATTCATAAAAAGGAACAGGGGTTTGGTTACATTATAAGTTTCACTGAAGTCCCATGATTTAGGGTTAGTTACACATAAAGAGATAAGACAAATAAAAACATACTAATTCCATAGAACAATCCATAATCCTAATTCTAGAAGGGAATGACAAAACCGTAGTGCCAGCAAGACTGGCAATAGGACGTTGCAACTCGCACTCTAAAAGCTTCTTGCCTCGAAATCCCTACAGGAGGATACTAAAAGAGAGATGAGAATGGAATTGTGTGTCTCCGTCCGGGATAATGATAGGCCTACGTCCCAGAGAGTGGTGTGACCTTTGGAGCCTAGGGTGCTGTCATATGATGTAGTAGAGCCTTCCTTTTATAGGGGCGGATTAGAGTTTCAATGTGGTGGATCGGGCTTGACCTAGCCGCTTCCTTAGCCATCACGACCAATCTACGTAATCTTATAGCACCGTAGGGCTGACGTGTCATTGTCGCATTAGATGTATTATCTTTTTATGTTTCTTTTACCCTCTTTTTGGTCCAAAACTTGCCTATTTTCGGATTCTTAGATTGTGTGAATCTACAAAAATAAAGAAAATTAGGTAGAATTACAATTAAATAATCATAAATTATATTGTAATTATAACTAATTTTCCGCAGATAAATCAATAGAATGGTGGTTTATCAATACCATATTCAACATCCCTTTTATGTATCATCATTTTTCCTACGTTTGGTATTAGAGCTCAGCCTCTTAGGTTGAACACTCTAACAAGTAAAGAGGAACTAACAATTCATGGCAGAATTAGGAAAAAAACTTATCCCTAAAGGAACTTCCATCACTTGCCCTCCAGCCTTCCTTGGAGAAGATTATGCATACTAGAGAGATAAAATTGAGACATTCATCAAATTCACTTAGTACAATCTTTGGAACATTATCATAAAAGGTGACTATGTACCGCTTGATTAACATGGTATAGAGATTCCTAAGGATCTATGGACTGCTGACCAAATTATAAAGATGTAGAACAATGTCAAGGCTAGATATTTGTTAACTTGTGCTCTCTGCAAAAATGAGTAAAATAAGATTTTCAAATGCAAGACAACTAAAGAAATATGGAATAGACTTGCCTCTGTTCATGAAGGAACAAACCAAGTAAAGATATCTATGATTAGTTATCTTGTATCTCAATATGAGAATTTCAAGATGAAATAAGGAGAAACCGTTGATGAAATGATTGGAAGATTCCAAATGGTAACAAATGGTCTCAAAGCCCTTGGAAGGAATTATGATCATAAGGAATCCATGGTAAAGATCCTCAAAAGTCTCTTTCTTTGATTAAAGATAAAGACAACAACCATAGAAGAATCTAAAGACCTAAGCAAACTCAAGCTAAATGAACTGCTTGGATTTCTTAGAATTTATGAGATCAAGTTAAATTAAGAGGAGCTAAAAAAGAGGGAAAATGATGTTTCCTCAAATCAAAACTTCATGACCAAGGCACTTCTACCAAAGCCATAAATGCTGAAATTTTTTTTAGCTCATATGATATTAGTGATGGTGAAGAAACTGATGAATAATTGTCTCTTATATCCAGGAGGTTGAACAATATAATGAATAAGAAGGAGAAAAAGATAAAATCCTACAAATCAAACAAAGGTAAACGATTCTTTTCTAAAAGCACTTCAAAATATGATATAATATGCTATGAATATATAAATTCAGAACACATGAAGCTGAATGTCCAAATCTCAAGAAAGATAATAAGTTCAGTAAACCTAGAAGAAAGAAAGATCTTATCTCAACATGGGACGACTTGGATAGCAACAGCTTAGAAGATAAAGTTGTTGAGACAACTCATATTTTCTTTTTGTCAGACATCAATCCTAAGGTAACCATAGAACTTCAAGATCTGGAAAATGCATATGAAAATCTTTTGAGTGATCTTAACACAATATTTACAAGGTACACCATTTTAAAATGAAATTTTTTAGAAAAATAAAAGGAACTATAAGAAATTATTAATGAAAAAAACATTCTCCTAGAGGTCAACTAGAAATTATCTTCAGAAATCAACAAAATAAATGAAGATATTTCCAAATTGCCAAAAGTTCAAATCAACTAAAATGAATTATAAAAGAAGGAAGAAACCTTAAAGATAGATCTAGTATCAGTTTCAGAAACAATCATGAAAAGATAAATAGATATACTTCTCAAATGCATTCATCTTGTTCCATCTATAACAAGTCTGGAAACATCTAAAAAATATGTCGTTATAGACCTATGTGAACTAACAAAAAAGGACCCAAAAAGATGTGGGTACTTAAAATCATGATCATCCCAGTTGCAGATATCTTTAGTGGGAAAAAGAAATACATCAAAATGATACCTGGACAATGGTTGCTCATGACACATGACGAGAAACAAGCCCATGTTCCTAGACCTAGAACTCTATGATGGATGAAGTGTTGCCTTTGGAAGAAATCAACAAGGAAGAGATAAAGGAAAATGTAGAATTGGTAAGGACAATCTACTCCCTGTTGAAAATGTCTTGTTTGTAGAAAATTTGAAACATAATCTATTGAGTATCAGTTAATTTTATGATAGTGGATATATTGTTTCATTCAACAAAAATTAATGCATTGTAAAAAAAATGATAGATTCATACTATTTACTGCAAAAGACACTATGATCAGAAGATAACTTGTCTTTTATCAAATGAAGACGAAAGATGGATTTGGTATAGAAAACTAGCACACATAAATATGAAGCATATCTTAAAACTTCATAAATATAGTCTAGTTAAAGGATAGTCAAATGTGTCATTCAAGAAAGACTTTTGTGTGAAGTCTATCAAAAAGGAAATAAGTCAAAACATCTTTCAAAACAAAATCCTTGTTTCCACCTCTGAACCTCTTGTGTTACTTCATATGGATTTAATCAAACCTACTAATATACAAAGTCTTGGAGGAAAAAGTATGGATTTGTCATTGTAGATGATTACTCTACAATGACATGGGTATACTTCCTATTGCACAAGGATGAGTCTTATTAAGTATTTAATATTTTCTGTAAATAAATTCAAAATAAAAAAGGATTCTATATTTCCTCCATACAAAGCAATCATGGAAGAAAATTTGAAAATGAAAAATTCAACAAGTTCTGTAATAAACATGACATCTCTCATAATTTTTCTACTCTTAGGACACCTCAGCAAAATGAGGTTGTTGAAAGGAGAAACAAACATTATTAGATATGGCAAGAACAATGTTTTGTGAAAACTCTCTTCCAAAATACTTCTGGGTAAAAGTTGTAAGCATAACCTACTAAATTCAAAATTGTATTTTAATATGACCATGCCTTGATAAGACTCCTTATGAAATGTGAAAAGGAAGAAGACCCAACATCACATATTTTCATCCTTTAAAATGTGAATGTTTTATTCTAAACATGAAAGATAATCTTGGAAAATTTAATTCAAAAGTAGGCAAGAAATATTTCTTGGCTACACAAACACATCTAAAGTTTTTCGTGTATATAACACAAAGACTCTAATAGCTGAAGAATCAATACATGTTTGATTTAATGATGGAAAAATGACTGAAAAAAACATGTCAAATCTAGAAGAGGATTTTGCAGGCATGATATAAATGATAAAAAGGATGTAAGTCAGTCTACCTTTGAACCAAAGAATGAAAAAATATTTCAGCAAGTGTCTTATCTTGTTTAGAATCATCCATCAACGTCTAACCCATCATGAGATCTGAAGTTCAAAACATATCGTCTACTTGACCAGATCATTGGTGGACGCATAGAAAGTGTAAGAACTAGATCAAGCTTCAAGGATCATGGAAATGTTGCTCTATTGTCTGAACTAAAACCTAAGACAGTAGATGATGTGCTTTTGGATGATGGATGGATTGCTACTATGAAAAAAGAACTAGCTCAGTTTGACAAAAATAAAATATGGATTCTTGTTCCTAAAATAGATGCAAAAGCAATCATTGGAATTAAGTGAGTGTTCAGAAATAAACTCGATCAAGATGGTAACGTATCTAGAAGTAAATCCAGGTTAGTGACTCAAGGGTACAATCAGCAAGAATGTATTAATTATAGTAAAACCTTTGATCCTATAGCTAGATTAGAAGTTATTACAATCATGCTTGCATATACATCCCAACATGATATAACTCTATTTTAAATGGATGTTAAGAATGTTTTTCTAAATGGAATAATTTAAGAAGGTGGTTTGTAGTGGAATGATGATGGTGGTTTAACAATGATAGTGTCATAAGAATGGTTATAGTGGTAATAATGATGGTGGTGGTTTGATGGTAGTAGCAATGATGGTGATTATGGTGATGATGATAGTAATTTGGTAATGGTGGTGACTATAATGATGATATAATTTGATAGAGTTGAAAATGAAAAAATTTTAAATTTAAAAACAATAATAAAGAAACCTTTCTTTTAGTTAAGAATTGAGTTAAAATTGTTTTGAAAATGTTAAAAATCAACTCAAAATTATTTTTGCTGAACAAATTTTGTTTTTAAAATTGATTTAAAAACTAAAAATTAGAAACTTGCAACTACCCCGAACAAGGCCTAAAGTAATCTCCAAAACTATGTTTGGAACATGCTTCCCACAATTTCCTAAATTCAACATTGTTAGCATACAAGGTTGTTTATAATTTAAATCAAGTAATTTGGTTTGTAGAATTATAATTAACACATACCTTCCAGACAATGCATCAGTTATAATATTTTTCTTTTCCTTTTTTATATCTGATAACATAAGAAAACATCTCAATAAATTCTAACCATTTAGCATGTCTTTTGTTGAACTTACCTTAGAATTTTAAGAACTTAAAACTAAGATGATTGGAATAGAGATCCTTATTATAGGTTGGATAATTATTTTCATGTTTCTCATCTCATTTAAAGATAATAGTTTTTTAACAATTTTACTCAATGGGACAGTTCTAGAACTAAAATTTTATACAAACCTCTTATAGGAACTTACTAAACCATAAAAGCTCCTTACCTCATTAGCATATGTAGGCATAGGTCATTCCCTAATCATTTTGACTTTTTCTTCATCAACACTAACTCCTTGAGAACTTACAATAAATCTTAAGAATAGAACTAATTCCTTGCAACAAATGCATTTCTCAAGATTAACATATAATTCATGAATTCATAAAGCAGCATGTACAATACGTAAATGATTTAGGTGTCCATCCATTGTCTTACTATAAATTCAAATATCATTAAAATAGACAACAAAAAAAATTATAATAAAAATTCACAAAACATGATGCATTAATCTTATGAAAGTATTTGTTGCATTAAAGAGACAAAATGACATGACAACCTACTTATACAACCCATATTTTGTTTTAAAAGCAGTCTTCCACTCATCACCTTCTTTTGTACGAATTTGGTGATACCCACTTTTTAGATCAATTTTAGAGAATAAGAAAGAATCATATAGTTCATCACATAAATCATCTAACTTTGAAATAAGATAGTGATACTTTACTGTGATCTTATTGATGTCCCTATAGTCCACACACATATGCCATATTTCATCCTTCTTTTGAATTCTCACTTGACCAGAATAAGCCTCCATATGCCTTAATAAGATCAATACAATTGTTCGGTTATCCATTATAAAAGAATATCTATTTTTAAATCCAACGTGCATAACATTTGTATCATATTATCAATGATGCCTTAACAATAAGTGACCTGCATGCATAGGGGTAACGTTACATAACAAAACATATTTATACTTGCCTATAAAAAAAGACATCAAGACTTGATTGCTAACACTTACATCTCATAATCATTCTTCTGTTGTAGCCTATAAAAATTATGATGCTTCTTAGTATGCAAGTTTAGTTTCTTTACTAATAAGGTTCTAGCAACATTGATCCATATACCACTATCTATAATCATTCTACATACCTTGTTGTTCATATGACAATGCATGTAAAAGATATGCTCCCTTTGCTCTAAATCTCCTTTATTCTTTAGTTGGATGTTCAAAGCATACCTTGTGACCAAGTCATATCCTTGAGTTTTGCTACATCAATATCACTACAATTATATAACTCGGGCATCTCTTATTGCTTCAATCTCACATCCTCTACTTTGTCATTTTCAAGAATGATCATTATTCTTTGATTTGGACACTGAGAAGAAATATGCCCAAGAGCTTGACACTTAAAGCAAAAAATGTTACTTAATTTATAAGAGGATTTAGTTTCGAACCTTTAGGAATAGGTATTGTTGACTTCCTTTTAGATTTCACATTTGATTTAGAACCTTTCTTCTTATTAGAACAACTAGACTTTCATGATGAACTAGAATAATATTTGTAAGTGCTTCTAGATTTGAGTTGTATTTCCACCTGAATAGTTTTATGAAGCAAATCCTCCATCTTTGCGCAATGTCGTAGATCCATCACATCAACTATCTATCTTTTTAACCTTCTAATTAATCTTGATATAGTTGCTTCTTGATCTTCTTTAACATTAGCTCTTATCATGATAATTTCAATCCCTTTGTATAATCTTTAACATTCATGGAATCTTGAGTAAAACTTTGCAATTTTCAATACAAATCTCTATGATAATAACTTATCACAGATATTCTTCTCATGGTAATCTTTATCTCTTCCCATTTTAGGATAAGTCTCTCTCCGTACCTCCTTCTAGTAAGCACAAACTAATTCCACCAAATACTAACATAGTCGTTGAAAGATACAGTATCTAACTTTACCTTTTTATTCTCTATGTAATTGTGAGAATAAAATATATGTTCTACCTTTCTCTCTCATTCAAGATAACTTTTAACCTTATTCTTTTCTTGAAATGATGGAATTGATAGTTTAATACTCCCCAGGTTTCCATTTTTTCCCTTCTCGATTACACTCCTCCTTTGAAGCCTTCACCTTTTGATTATGATTTCTCCTTCCTTATTTGCTTCTTCATTAAGGTGAGGTAGTTTTTAAAAATTACTTCAATGACAAATTTAAGACCTTCTCCTCAACCGATCTTCCATATCACCCAACAATCTATTGTTCAACCTTTGGAATAAATCTTAGATGGATTTTAAAAATATCTTCTGATCTATTTCATTTTGATAGGCTCACCATTCATGTTGATAGTGGAATTAAAAAAAAAAACTAATTTAGTAAAGTCTCACCAATCACTTCCTTAGTGTTTAACCTCAATATTAATACTTTTCACCTATGTTTCCACTTAAATCAGTTTTTTTTATATGACACTCTCACTAATTCTTATCTTTCATCTCTCGATTCTCCTTATAAGTCCTTGAATCAAGAATTTTACAAGTTAATTTCCCAACAAATACGAAAGAATGAAGGATACATAAGATAGATAGAGTAAGGAGTACTAGATGAAAGAAATAAATGATTAGATTAATTTAGAGTTAAGAACTCAAATATTAAAACTTAACCAAGACTGAAGGTATTTTTTTATATTGAATTACCTTAAAAAAATTTTAAACTTGAATTTCTATCACAAATTTTTGAACTTGGATTCCATCATAATCACTTTTATTATTATTTTTTATACTTTTATGTGTCTATAAAATATTTAATTGACAACCTTAAACATAATAAGATATATCAAGATACAATTTTTTTTTTAGAGAGAATTTATGAAACATCTAATGGATAATTAAGAAAAGGATAAATAAAAAATGAATGAGGATAAGAAAAAACATGGGTAAATAAAGAAAGATACAAATAAAATAAAATAAGAGATAGATTACTCTTGATTTGAAGAGCTAAAACTCTTATGGAAATTGATATGATTCAACCCTCATAGAATGAATCAGAATATGAAAATGTTAATTTGGAATATCTTGAGAATTAGAATAAAGTAAAGAAACCCGACACACATTATGATTTGCTGAAGAGTATCGAAGTTAGCAAAGAGAAATGTGACTCATATTCGTGGCTTGCAGAAAAACAAACATTATTAAGGATAGTTATTTGTCTAAGAACCAAGGGAATCGACTCACACAGAGATGAAAACTCAAAAAAAAATATTATTATTCATAAAATTATGTTTATATTAAATCCGTAAATCCTATTATATAGAAAATCTAATTGGGTCATAGCAAATTCAATTAAACATAATAAGAGACTTAAATCCTAAAAAGACATATCAAACTTATCTCTAAATTAACATAGACCTAATTGGAAACAAATAGTTTGTTTAATTATTGTTAAATCCTAAACTAACATTAATTTGACTGGAAATTAGACAAGAGTCATATCAATTAAGCTTCTTGATAATACGACTACATAAATTAACCCATATTAAATTTTGGTTTGGATCAATGTAGTCCATTTCTTGAACTTTCTTAATGAGATCCTAAAATGCGTATTCTATATGCTTTGTCTTACTTCTAGTTATTGGACCTTCCATTCCTTGTAAAAGATCTTTCAAATGATTGCTCTTGTTTGATGTGATTCTCATGTTCATATCTTACCATAATTTTTTCCAAATGAAGGTTTAGAAAGCTTTGTTCTTATATGTGTTAAACTAATAAGACAAGTTACTAAGAAGTTCAAGCTACATACTTGATGTATGTGTCTTGTGAATGAAGTAACTAGGTTCATAAGGAGAAAAAGAAAACAACACAAGAGAACAATATAGTTTAATAGAATCGAAAGAATTAGCAATCAACTTGAATCAGCTTACTTGGATCAAATCAAGTTTAAAGAAAGGACTTTAATTGACAAGAAATGTTATTGTGCATAAGATTGAGGATATGAATGTTAAGGTTTATTTTTAGGAAGGTAAAATCTTTCAGGGATAAGAAAAACCTGCAAAAGCCTTGTTTGTGATGTACTTCTCAAATGATATAGTTGCTTGACAATCAAATTGTTAATGCTTAATTGTATTTTAAGTCCTTTAGCTAATGTGTAATTTTGTTCTCTAATAATTTTTATTTGATGAAAATAAATGTGTTAATATAACCTGATCATGGTGTTGAGGCAGAAGATGGTGTGATTGAAATGTGGAGGTCCTCCAAACACCATAAGTTAGGTTGCATTGGAATCATTCTTGTTAAATGCACCCTTTACTTCAATAGCCTCCACTTCTTTAAAAGAAGACTCAATACCTTTTTTAATTTTAAATTTACATGATATTTTTATCTTATTCCTCTATAAGTGATAAATTGATATTTCCATATTGATGCAAATAAGGCACCAAATTGTAACACAATTGTGCCACACAAAAAAATGATGATAATAAATGACCAATTTCCAGAATCTCAACTAGTAGCAAGGGAAGGAGACCATCTTCTTATCAAAGTCATTAACCATGTGAAGAACAACATTTTCATTCATTGATAAACAACATTCTATATTTTCAAGAAAAAAAGTTTCTAAAAGAATAATTATAAATGGTGATTTAGTTAAGATTTGAACATAAAAGTAATTTGCTTCAAAAATTATGATAATTTTTTAAATAGGCATGTCATTAGACAATTTTAATGAGAAAATGGACCAACATATGTAACTCAATACCTCATCTAAACTGGTCAAAGTTATGTTTACAAGTACATCATTGTGTGAGCTCACATATATCTTATGGTCAAGATCAACTCTATATGATCCTATCATCATTCTTTCCATGCAAGGTGCTTAATATCCTTTTTCAAAGTCCTACAAGTTCTTGTCATATTTGGTAATAAAATCATTAAAGGAATGAACATTGGTGTACCTATTTTGTAGTTTAAATAAACTAATAATGCTTTAATATAATATTATTTTAGGATAATGGTGGAATGTTAAAACATATAAAGAGCCACATGAACAATATGAAGGGAAGCAACCATAGGATAGCCACCAGTTCATCACGAGATTGAAGATGACATAGTCTTAATTTCTTTCGAAGTTTTCTACTAGTTCTTTAACTATGCCAATGAACACTTTATTGCTCTCAATCTTCTTAGCACCTCTAACAACCTAGACTAGCTTGATCAAATTTCCAGAGTATGACAACTTAATTTACTTATTAACTATTTTTTATTTGAAAAATCAAAATCTTCAACCTTTTCATAAATCTATTTTTAACATATTTTGACATAATTTTGTATATTAATTATACATTTGAATGATGGTAAATATAGTAGGTATTTTATGATGCTAATGATAAGCTAGATACAAAGCACCTAAAAAGGGTGAAGTAAGGAGAAGAGCAAAGATTATTTCGTAAATTTAAAATTTATTTTTATATTAATTTTAAAAATATTATGATATTTTTTTACATTTGTGACAGTTTTAACTTTCAGTAATAACTTTTTTTAACATCGATAAAGCTGATTTTTTTTTTAAATGCTAACAATAACATTTATGACAGTTTTTAATTTTCAAAAAGTATATTACCAACTGATAGAAATGTCACATTTTTGCACGGTGATTTCTTCGATAGACTTTTAATTGTGATATATTTTTTTAAGGGCATTGCGAGACGTTCTTAGTTTATCCCTTAAGCCTTGTTATTTTTGTTGAATTTCTTAATTATTGAATGGAGCATTTTAACATTTGAAAAAATTTAAAATATTTAAAAATATAAATACTTTTATTTTAAAAATATTTTGTTTGGATAAAGAAATTTAATTTTTATATTTAAATTTTTTTATTTAAATGGTGGATTTTAAATTTATTAAATTTTAAATTTTTATATTTTAAATTTTTTTTTATTTAGCTTAAATAATTTAATTTTTCATCATATTATAAAATTTTATATTTAAATATTAATAGATTCTCTTTAATTTTACTTATACATTTTTTATTCACTAAAAAATTTAAATATTCATATTTTTATTGTGTAACATATTTAAATAAAATAATAACTCAACAAATAAACATAATTAAAAAATAGAAGAATACAATTGTATCTTTTAATATTAAATATATTATGTTAAGAAAAGAGAAAAATACAATAAAAGAGAATAATAAAAAAATAGTAAAAAAAAAGAATAACAAGTAATTGCTGAAAAAAAACTATTATTTATAAAAATAAGTTTAAATATTTTTAAAAAAAATTAAATTTTACTTATTTTAAAAAATTAAATTTTTTTTATTCTTAAAATTTAAATTGTTTAAAAAATTTAAACAAAATATTTCATTCTTAAAATTTTAAATTCTTTTAAAATTTATTTTCATTTAAACGCAAGTGAAATTACTTTCAAAACCCTCACTCAAAACTTTCAGCTTTGGCTTTGAGCTTATTGGGAAACTAAGATGCATTTTTATTTGAGGAGTCCTCTAAACGTGCTCTCCTTTTTCATTTATAGGTAAGTCTTTCAATGGATTTTTTTTCCAAAGAAGGAATTGAAATCTTTATCTGTGATGCGATTCCCTACTCATATAGTGGAATATTGTGCAACATGGTTGCAAATCTTGCTGTCCCTGTTTTCTTGAGGACGAGGTGCATAAGGTCCATGCAGAGCTTGCTGCGTTATATTTCCACGGTGCTTGGAAAACTTGCTATGATGCCAAAATGAGTTCCAAACCTTTTCAATATTTGTGTCAACATTCCTCAAGCTTGGTCATTCACGTTTTTCAGGTTTTATTTTGGATGCTTTTTAGTTTTAAAAATTTTAAAAAAGCTAAAACTAAAATTAATTTCTATTTTTAATTTTTAATTTTAATTTTTAAAAACTATCTTAAAAATAAATTAAATAATTTTATTTTATTATTTAATATAAATTCATAACAAAATACATAAATAAAATATTAATTTTAAAATTAAATAATATAAATTTAAAATTTTAAAAAATAATAAAATTATTATTATTATTATAATAACTGATAATATATAGTTATTTTATATAAAAATAATATATATTATAATATTATAATATAAATAATTATATAGTATAAAATTATATTAAAATATTTTAAATTTAATATAATTTATATATTATTAATATTATTTATTTTTTAATATATAAAAATTACATAAATAAATAAAAATTTAAATAATAAAAATAAATTATTATTATTATAACACAATGATAATAATGATAATATTAAAAATATTATATAATCATATAATTTTATATTTTATATATAATTATTATAATATTTTTATATTACTAAATATTTTTATAAATAATATATTATATTATATTATAAGATGTATATAACATAAAATTATATTATCATACTATAAATTAATATAATTTTTATATATTAAATAATATTATTTATTTATAAATTTATAATAAATAATTAAATAATTAAATTTTTTAAATAATAAAATAATAAATAATAAAAATTATTATTATTAATAATTTTATTATATTAATAATAATAAATATATTAGTAATAATAATTTTAGTGATGATAATTTATTATTATAATATAATAATAGTGATAATAAAGATAATAATTTGATAATAATTATTATGATATTTAAATTGATGAAGTTAATTACAGTAATAGTAAGGTTTGATAAATTTAAAAATAAAAATATTTTAAAATTAAAAAAAAATTAAAATATTTTTTATTTTAAGATTTAAATTATAATTATTTTAAAAATTAATTTAAAATTATTTTTATCAAATAAATTTTATTTTTAAAATGAATTTAAAAATCAAAACTGAAACCTTAAAATCAGCCTGAAAGAAACACAATCTAATCTAGAAGCAACTAAGAAATTCTAAATCATATGATAAAAAGATATTAATTAATATGTAAATAATATAAATAATATGCATAATGTATACACATCACACCCATGTAGATTGCCTTGAGATCCTAAATTCATATTACAATTTCACATGGACAACAGTAAATTTCTAGTACTAATGCAGAGTAGAATTCAAGTACTATCTATATTTCTAGTATTATCTATATTCTATTATAGTTCTTTTCTTTTATTGGCAATTTTTTATATTTTTAAAATTTAAATTAAAAAAACATAAAAATAGTAATTGCTATTTCTGAGGAAAGAATGTATATTCATGTAGTATTAACAAATATGTCAGATAGAATTTCCTAGATTTTTTTATTTAATATTTAAGATCGGTTTATCTACCTTCCCTCCTAAGCCTACGATTTTATTTTTCAACTTTATAATGTCAAATATCATAATACACAAGTAAAATTGATGGCGGTGCAGAATTAAGGGCGTCTCTCTAATTACATAACCTATCACTTACTCCTAATTGATTTACAAGCTTGTAAAAAAATAAGAAAAGAAAAGAAAATATTATCGCATAATCTGTTGATGCTGAACAAAAGACTTGGTATCTGGAAAAATAGAGATATTATTATTATTATTATTATTATTATTATTATTATTATTATTATTATTATTATTATTATTATTATTATTATTGCTTCATATAATGTAATATGGGCGATGGAATGAGGCCTTTTAAGAACAGTATTGAGGGGAAATTAAAATAGAAAAGAGAAATAATTTTCACTTTGTATAAAGTCGCTTTTCAAACAAAGGCGTGCTCCAAGTTGTTGCCAAAATTCAATTCAAAATTATTAGATTCTTTAGCAGAGTAGAAAATGTGCATCCATTATCTTTCCACCATTAAATTTATATCCATTCACTTCCCAAAAAAAAAATTCTTACTTACTGAAACAGGCGTTTACAGTTTTTTACAATTTATATTTTTTTCAAATTTATATTAAAATTTATATATTCAAATATTGAAATAATAAAAAAATATTGACATATTATTAGATATACAGCATACTTTATATAAAAATATATTAAACAAATATGTAATCGTTTGAATTCTTAGAATTTACACTTGGTTTTATTCGAATTTTCTAACAGTTTCTGATGATTTTTTTTTTAAACAGTCTTTGATAATTTTTTAAAATCAATTATAATTGTTTATGGCAAGTAATAAATCATCATAAAATTTAAAAAGTCGAATGTACGTAGTTGGACGGTATTATATGTATGTACAGGATGAAAATCACCTATCTTTGTTCCTGTAACATCAATCAAAACTTTGACAAATCAATTAATAAATCCTTATCACCTATCCCAATTAAATTTCTAAACAAATTCCATTAATTTATTCACCGTACAGGTTGAATTTAATCTATATCTCCTCTATTTTTTCACAACATTATATGCTTTCTTAATAATTATTCTAAGGACTTTGATTAATATATTATAATAATATTTTTATTTCAATATATATATATATATCTTTTTTATCTATTATATCAGATTTCATGTCATATTTTTTTTCTTTTCACCTTCTTCCACTTATTTTAACATGTACAACAATAATTTTTCTTGGATTAAATATAATTTTAATTTTAATTCATATTTATAAAATATTAATTTTGATCTTTTATTTTTAATCATTTATTATTAACATGTCAACATTGATATATATATATATATATGATTATTTGATATATTTTTTAAAAAATTTGATTATATTATATACTAAAAGTGTTTCTATTCTAATATAACTTTTATATTTTTTTCTATTTAACATTATATATTTTTTTCTTTCTATTTTTTTTTTCATCCTGGTTCACCTCTCGTTAAATTTGTAACAACAATTTTTAATCAAATTAGTAACTAAAAAATAACAAAAAAAATTGGCCTACCTACTTTAGCATCACCTCTGCCTTCGTTAGTGGAGCATGAAAATGCTCTAAGTTCTTAAAGGCAATAATAATACCATGACAACATTTGTGGAATAAAGGATTTTAATTTAATGCAGAGTTAAGAATATGGGTCCTCATCCACACACATTTAAGTATACGCATATATCATCCCACTCCAAGAAACTACATTCTTATTAAACATTTCATCAAACGCGTTAATATCTAATTTCTCCAAATGTGGGCTGCTAGAAACAGATTAAAACAGATTCTGACAAGAAAAAAATAGAAGCGAGAAATGTAGGTGGGTTTATGTGATAGTTTAGCTTGGTACTTAGAGCTAGTATATGAGCTAAAGTCTATGGGGGCAGTTCGTAAATTCGTAGATTAGGTGGCATGGATTTGATCAATTTAATTATCAGATTAAGTGGGTTGGATTTATAGATTAATGAAATAATTTGTAAATTATTTTTTAAAAAAAAAATAAAATTTTATATTTTATATTTTTATAAATATTTTTTAATAATTTTAATACATTTTAATAATTGAATTAAGTTGGTTATGAATTAAAATGAATTGAATACAAGTCATATTTTTTGTAGATCAGATCCAACCCATTAATAGAAAACTAATATGGAAAAGTTTAAATGGAGCAGATTAGGTTGTATCAAACTATATTGAATTGAGATATGTATGTTTGGATTATTTAAGAATTTTATTTTTTAATTTGTTATTTAAAATAATTTAATATATATATATATATATATGAATTTTAAAAAATATTTAAATAATACGAATAATTTATATATTTATATTTATTAGTTATTTATCTAATAATAAATTAAGTTGTTAAAATTTGATTGGTTAAAGAGGATTGTGTGACAGAAAGTTGAGACAATATTTGTAGATGTTCATTTTACGAATACTACCCGAACTTAATCACCCTTTTAGTAGATGTGCATCCTTTTCCATGATGACCCAATCCAATCCATATCTCAAATTTGATAGTTAAGAAGGCCCAAGCAATTTGTACTACATGTTACTCCACCTTCAGCTCTTGATAGTAAAAATTCTTGTCAACCTTTCATTACTAATGTAAATGATTTTATTAATAAAACCTACAAATAGAGATTGTCACCATCTAGGACAATTATTTTTTTCTTCTAAAAACTATACTATATATCGAACAAAAACTACCATCACTTTATTATAACTTTAATACTATAATCTTGTATTTAGATGAAGTATTTTAAAAAAAATTATTTTTTAAAAGAATTTAAAGTTTTAAAAATTGAATGATTTTATTTAGATTTTTTTAAAAAAATTTTAAATTTTATAAATTTTAAGAGAATATTATAACAAATTAAAATAAAAAAATTTAAAATTTTTTTAAAATAGATGAAATTTAAAATTTTTCAAAATCTATTCACTCATTCTAGTAAACAAACTAAGTCGGCTTGTTTAAGCTCGGCCCGCATAGATCATAATAAATAAAGCAACCGGGTTGGTTTGCAAAATAAATGGATCAAAAAAATGGTAACCCATATTTGGCTCACTTTAGTCCGCATGTTAGCGAACCAACTCATTTAGCTTATTTAATTATTAAAATAATTAAAAAATATTTATAAAAATATAAAAATTTAATTTTTATATTTTAAAAAAATTGATTTGCGGACTTATCTATTAACCTACTTCATCCAGGATTAAAAAATCCACATTTAAATGGATTAATAATTTATTGATCCAAACTCATCTAATTGACAGGTTTACACACTATCCTACGAACTTTAACTCATATCCAACTCTACTTATGAATGATATCATGAATAACAATTCTCCTTTTATGTTATAGTTTTTTGTTGTTATCTCTTCATATCTACTCTTTCAGTGTTTTGTATTGTTGCTTTCTGGATACAATATTTTTAATATTAAATAATATAATCATATTTTGTTATCTTTTTAATTATGTACATTTGTTGAATTATTATTCTGTTTATATATATTATTACGTTTATATATATTACACAATAAAAATATTTATATATCTAAATTTTTTGATAAACAAAAATAATAGAAGCGAGAATTAAAAAAATTTATGAATATTTAAATATAAAATTTTATATAGTGAAAATTAAATTATTTAATCTAAATAAAAAATTAAGTTATATAAATTTAAAGTTTAATAAATTTAAGATCCATCATTCAAATAAAAAATTTAAATGTAAAAAAAATTAAACTTTTTTATTCAAACAAAATATTTTAAAATAAAAGTATTTTAAATTTTTTAAAATATTTCATCAAAATACAAGATAAAGAATTTATTTAAAAAAATACGAGCGATCAAAATGAGTAAAAGGTGAATTTTTAAAAAATTTAAAAACTTAATTGTTTTTTATTTATTTATTTATTGCAAAATAAAAGTTATATTATTTTTTTTAATTTTAATATTTTTAATGGATAGGTACGAGAAAGGATGAATCGTAAAGTGCTTATTCTGGCTCACACTCATTCCCATATACTTTTTGATAAATTTGGTTTTTAA
Organism: Canavalia ensiformis; assembly: GCA_026541065.1. Lineage (NCBI taxonomy): Eukaryota > Viridiplantae > Streptophyta > Magnoliopsida > Fabales > Fabaceae > Canavalia > Canavalia ensiformis. Next base: position 221,813 of record JAMKYM010000270.1, on the reverse strand, counting down.
AATTATTTAATGGGTAATTTATGTTCGCAATTAGACATGGGAACAGGGCGTCGCGGGTGGGGGTGGGTTTCATATTCCCCATCCCTGTCCCCGTCAGGTTTAGAATATTAAATCCGATCCCCGTTCCCACCAGGTTTAGAATATTAAATCTGATCCCTGTCCCCGCTTAGGTTCCGGGGGACCCGTCACGTATTCGTTCCCGGTATTTTTCATATTTTTATTTTAATTTTTTTATAATTTATTAAATTATTATATATTTTTAAAAATTTATATAATTTATTATTTTTATAACCTTATTAATTTTATATAATATTTTAAAATAATAAATATTTTAGTAATTTTAAAAGCGGGACGGGTTCGGATACAGGAACGGGGCAGTATAAATATCCTCATACCCCTCTGCCCCCGCTTTCAAAAATGGAATTTTACCCGTCCCCCGCCCGTCATTCAGATTTTCCCCTGGCCAAACTCGACGGACGGGCGGCAAGGGGTCGAAAATTATGTATCATGAATGTATTTTTAAATTTAGTTAAAATTTTAAAAGTAAAATATATATATATATATATATTAAAGAAAAAATATCAACTTTGTCTAAAACTCAAAAAAGAATTAAATAAAATATAAGATATTCTCATTATAAAAAATGAAGATGTTATTTTATTACATAAAAGTAAATTACAGAAATATTACTTATGAACTTAAGGAATAAAATATGAAAATAAATTATGTGAATTAACTATTAATTTGATATGAAATGTTAAAATTAGAATATATAAAATACAATTTTATAGCTATAGCAAGCTTTAGTATCTACAATTAAAACGATCGACTAAATTTGTGCAATAATATTTATAAAAAAAAATATAAGATATTTGATACAACAAAACTCATGTGGCACATTAGAAAATAAGTATATCAAGAAGCCTTTATTCTCAACAACAAAAACATGGACACTCAAATTTAATAAATAAAGATTGATAATTAGGTTACTAATTATAAAATTAGATATTTTTATGAAAAAGTAAAATTTTGAAAGGAATTTTGGGAGTGAGAGACACCTTTGTCCCCTTCATATGTCCTTATTTGTTCTTAAAAGTAACTATTTTATAATCAGTTGAGAAAAATATTTTTTATCTAGAAAGTATATATTTTATCTACAGCATCACTGGTGTAAGTATTGGAACATGACATTGTGAGGAAAATCATATATTGCATATAATCAACATACTTCAAAATAATGTATACTACATTAACTCCAGTAGTGGATCTAGAAAGAATTGAATACAGTTGGCATGAGGAAGGGAACTAATCTTTTCAATTCTAAGTATTCATGCATTATGTTACGGAGAATGGTAAAAAGAGAACATTGATAAGAGATTAGTAAATCATGGGGCATTAATATGTTGAGTTCTTAATTAACATTTTTAGAGTTGGTTGTAAGACCAAATCCAAAAGGGAAGAGGGGGTCATAATGAGGATCTCCAACATTCATTGGTAACTGATCAACAGTTTTGAACCAAGTCCTTGGAAGCTTCCCAGTGAAACCATAATCACCAAATAACACATCACTCACACCATGTCCCTCAGTGCCAGGAAGCCAAGCAGCAACAAGGGCATCAATTGAGTCAAGATATGGCTCTATAACCACAGGACGACCAGAGATGATCACAACAACACATTTGACTCCTCCACACACTTTCCTTATGGTGTCTGGTCCAGGATCTGAGATTCTCAAATTCAAGCTATCACCATTTGTTTCAGCATATGGTTTCTCTCCAACTACCACAATGGCATATGAAAAGTCTTTGGACTTGACATAGTCTAAATCAGGGTTCTTCTTGTAAATCACCTTGGTATCTTTCTCAACAGTTTTCTTAATAACACTAAGAATTGTTGTACCTGTAGATCATACAAGCCATGTCAACATTGTATTTTCAGTGAGGTAAACAAAAGGGAAAGAAGCTAAGAAGGAATTTATAATATGCCTTTAGTAAGGTTGTTGCCATTAAGTCCTTGCCATTGAATGGTCCAGCCACCACATTGATAGCCAAGATTATGAGCATGGCTTCCAGCAACAAGAATTTTTGAAGCCTTTTTAGGAAGAGGTAGCAGTGGCCCATCAGCATCTTCAACATTCTTTAGTAAGACCAATGATCTCCTCACGGCTTCTCTAGCCAATTCTCTATGTTCCTATCAAGTTATGGTTCCAATGTAGTTCACTATCATGTTATAAAATAGTTGGTAGAAAAATAGCGTACAAACATTAAGTGATTAACTAACCTGGCTCCCAAGCTGGTTTACTAAGCTGTAATCAGCCAATGGATTCTCAAAAAGACCCATAACAAACTTTACCCTCAAAATTCTCTTCACTGCATCATTGATTCGAGTCATGGGTATGATGTTATTTTTTACCAGAAAGGTTAGGCCATCTATGAAGTCTTTGTAGTCAGACGGGCCCATTATCTGCAGCATTGCCAAGGAAAGTATTAGATGATATGAAAAATGTAGAAAATCAGATAAGCTTTATGTATAATCAAAAGACTTAAAACTCATTAGTTTACCATGTCAATTCCAGCACTGACTCCAGCTTGAATGGAATATGTTTAATTAGCATGAAGAGGGGTGGTAATCTTATCAATTCCCTGGAAATCTGATATAACAAAACCCTTCAAGAAAACAACAAATTTTAGACCTCATTCAATGTGCCAGATTCATAATTCTTAATTCAATGGTCATGATCAGGTGAATATTACCCTGAAATGGCATGTGTTCTTGAGAAAGCCAGTGATTAGATGAAAATTAGCATGCATCCTTTCTCCATTCCAACTTGAGAAAGAGACCATGATGGTTGCCACGCCCTTAATGATTGAGTTATAGTATGGTGGCATGTGAATGCTAAGCAATCCATGTCTACTTATCACTGTGTTGTTCTCATTGATTCCTTTTGTGGTTCCACCATCACCAACATAGTGTTTAGCACAAGCTGCAACTTTCTTTCTGTCCAAAAGAACGACAAATTGGATCACTGCCATCCCTTGGGAATAAGAAATACTAAAAACTTTAAAAACTCAGGCCAAAAATAATGATAGTATAAGAAGGAAAGGAAATGTTTAAGAAAGATCCAAAATACTAAATTCAAAAGATTAAAGATATTTCATATCATTAATTTTCATAAGTAATTGGATAGAAAGCAACATGGATATAAAAGTAAACTAGTTCCACAGCAACATGACTTCTTACTTTCCAGCAACAAATGGAACACCCTTTTGCGAGTTTGCAGGAATGTCACCTTGCAGTCCTGGAATGATATCAGTCATAGCTTGAACTACTTTTGGATCTTCACTATAACTTTCATAACATCTACCCCACCTTGGATCTCTACACACCTATGCAAACACATGTTTTATAAGGTAATAATATTATAATAGTCCTTCATATGATAAACATAGAGATATAGTATAATTTGGATTTTCTCAATTACCGCAATGCATGGTGCAAAGACATAGGGAATACCAGTTGCTCTAACGTCAAGGGCAGTTGCTTCTCCAATCTTCTTCACTAGTTGAGGGTCCCTGCTTGTTCAAAGATAAACATCATCATGAAGGTACAGAAACATAATACAAAAATGTCAAACCATCTTTGGTTTGTGCTTAATTAACGCCCAGCAAGCCTATGGATAATTAACTTTTAATCAAATCAATTTTTGTAAATGCAGTTTAAACTAAGGTCACAGCATTATAGGGAGAAGGAAAATAGAGAGGAGAAAGGAAAAACAGAAGAGATAAAAAGCCAGCCAAAGAAGAATTATGACATTAATCTATAATGCAAGCTGTTGCTATATATAAGAGAAATTATTCTGATAATGCAAAAATGTATACAATTATGAGAGGAATAGGAAGAGAAGAGGGAGAAGTGTATACTAAGATAGGCGATGTAATAGAAAGCGAAAAAGTAGTGCTATAAAAATTGTTGGAGAAATATATTGCATGAATAATATAACTCTTATTATAACTCCATGGAAATAAAATCATGTATACTTCAGCTTTTATTATAGGTTTCAACCACTTGTAATTGTTAATTGTAGAAAATTTTGTTGTCAGTGCCATGGATTTACCTTATAAACTTGAATCAAAATCATATCAATTTCTGGTGACATCCTAACAACATCTTTGATATTGTCAATCATTCAAGAATAGTGGTGATTCACCTGGTAGCTCCAAGCCCAACATTGTGAGGGAAAATTGTTGCATTATAAACATTATTGTGGCCATGGACAGCATCAATCCCATATATCATGGGAATTCCCAACCTAGTTGATAAAGCATCCTTTTGAATACCATTCACCATCTTAATCCAATCCTTTGCAGAAGCCTGTGGTTTTGGAGCATTGCCACCCCCACTTAGCACACTCCCTATCAGAAACACAAATTACATCAAAATAAATAAATATAATCCAAATTTCCCAATATCTGACAAATTTCATTCTTTTTCATTCAAAGAAAGACACAGAAACAGAAGGAGAAGGAACCTTACCAATATAATACTTCTTCATCACTTCAGCAGAAGCAACACTACGCTCAATCTGCACCATTTGGCCAATTTTCTCTTCCAAAGTCATCCTTTCCATAAGATCTTTGATTCTAACATTCAATGGCTGTTTGGGATCTTTGTATTTTAAGTACTCTGCCTCTATCATAGCTACCCAACAGTGCAAGAACATAAGCCCCACCAAAAAGATGGGTACTTTGGCCATTTCTTCTCCTCAACACAACTTCACAATGAGACCAGAACAAGGTTCAGATTACTATTGCAAGTATCAATTTGTTGCAAACACAACCAACCAAATTAGAAAGCTCAATTTGATGAAGAAAAACAAAACGGAATCCAAATGAAAAAGTTCTAGGCAACCTTATTATCACCAAAAATTTATATCAATTTTAGTCATGCATTACCGTGGCAGCATAAAATGGGAAAAAAATAAGATGTTTGCTCCTGTACCTTTCTAAATTTTAGGATATTAAATTTTAATTAAATCAACAGAGTAGTCTCATGTGTGATTTTATATAATTAATGTGGTCAAACTTGTTTATATATTTTTAATAATTTGATTTGTAAAACTTTAAAATACTGTTATTATATTAATCCTTTAAAATATATATTTTTATATAAATCTAATAAAATAGATAATTTATATTTTAAAAATAAATAGATATAATATTATTTAAATAATCATTATATTTTTTAATTTATTTTTATATTAACTTTTATTTTAATTATTATCTAAAATATTTAAATAAAATTTTAAATTTAATTAATATCTTAATTAACTTATTATGTTAATTTTTTGTAATAATTAAATTAATTTTAAAATTAACTTATCATATTAGTTAATATATTAATTCTATGTTTACTTTTAAATAAATTTATAATCTTAAATAATTTGATGTCTAAATTATCTATAATATTTAAATTAAAATTTAAAATACATTATTACTTTAATTAAAAAATATTGAAATAAAATTTAGAATTAAATCATTATCTTAATTAATTTAAAAATTTAAATTTATAATATGTAACTTTAGTTTAAATCTATAATATATAAATTTACGTGATTTACATATAATATTTTAAATTTTTTTATTACTGAAACTATGTATAATATTTAAATTAACTTATTACCTTAATTAATTTATTATATTAATTTTCCATAATAATTAAATTAATTTATTATCTTAATTACCTAATACCTATAATATGCAAATAAAGTTTACCTTAATTACTTAATTATATTAATTTTTAAATTTATATATTATATTTAAATTAAATTATAAATTAATTTTAAAATTTGCTTATTCTCTTAATTATCTATTACATTAAAATTAAATTTTACATTAAATTATTACCATATTTAATTTAATACATCAATTTGATATAATATGTAAACTAATTTTTAAATAAATTAATTATCTTAAATTAAACTATTATCTTAATTAACTTAAAACACTAAATCTATTATATTACATAACTTAAAACCCTACATCTATAATATGAAAACAAAATTTTACATATCCTGATTTATCTATAATATTTATAATTAATTTAAAATTAACTTATTATCTTAATTAATCTATTAAATTAATTTTATTTAATAAATAAATTAACTTATTAACCTTTACACTATATTGAATAATATAATAAATGTATAAACGTATGTTTTTTGTAATTTTTATTTTAATTATAAAATAATCTATGTTTTATAATTATTTAAAAAAAATTAATCTTAAACAAAAAATTATATAAATTATTTTTCTAAATAAAATTAAATATAATTTATATATTTTATTCAAAATTAATTCTATTTAAATAATATTTATTAATTAATAAAACATTATTTAACTGATAAAGTAAATTATAGTTAATAATCTTAAATTAAATTTTATTTTTCATCAAAAAAATTTAAATTATACAAAATATTAATTTATTTATCATTTCCTTTCAATAATCTTAATTTCTTATTCTTCATTAATTTTAATATTTAAATAACACATATATTATAATTTAATTATAACATTTTATCATAAAATAATTAGAACTTTATATCATAAAATAATTTTATATAAATTTTTAAATTTTATTATAAAAAATAAAAAATATTAATATAAAAGGTATTATTTTCATTAAAAATTTTATAAAATTATAATATTATTTTTTATTTGAATTTAAAATCAATAATTATTTTCATTATTAATCTAATCAAATAATACATAATATAACATAATTTTTATTAAGGTGAAGTAAAGCCAATAATTATTTAAAAAAAAATCTAATTCAATATTTAGATAAGATAAAAAAATTTATAACTAGAATATTATCTTCTATTTATATTATTAACAAAGATTGAAATCTGGATTTTGCATTATTAAATATTTAAATTACAATAATATTAATTTATTATATTAATTTTATTTCTATAAATTATTAATTATCAATTCAGATTATGAAATAAATTTTATCAGTTATAATAATTGTTTAATAAAATTAAATTCTACATTAAAACATAATTTAAGTAACCAAAATTTTAATTTCTTCTAATTTTTTTATTTTTTAACAAATTATATTATAAACCTATATAAAATATTTACATTTTAAAATAAATTTATATCAATTGTTTAGAATCAAGATAAATTAAAAAAAAAATATAAATTATAAATTTTAGAAGTTAAATTGCAATTTTTTATAATAAAAAACTTTTAAATAAAAGAATATAATAAAATCATAACACTTTGACTATATGAAATGTATAGATACACACGACAACATTTAATTGATTCACATCAATCAAAACTTAGTATCCTGGTATTTACAAAGATACTAGAAAAAAAAAAATAAAAACTTGATCAACATGAAAAAAAATGAATGGTGGCCACTAACCAAAGTTGTTCATAAGAGGTTCTCAGATTCTCCTATATATAAGAAAGAGAGACAATGCGTGTAGAGATTGCAATGGACTCAATGAACACATACAGACAGTAAACAAGAGGTAAACAAGATTGGGGACGAAAACTAAACAAAAGGGAAAATGAAATTTGGATTCAAAAGATAGGAAACAAGATTGGAAAGGAAAACCAAACAAAAGAAAAAATGAAATTAGAATTGAAAAATAGATAAAATTTGGAACTTATCTTAAAAAGTTAAGTTTCTAAATATTAATGAAATTGATTCTCTGTTAAACATCGAATTGGTTATAGCAAAATAAAAATTATTTTCTAAGAAATTTTTTGATTGATTTAGAGACTAGTTAACTTTAAATTTTCTTAAGATTGAAATTCTGGTCACCAATTCGATTTCTAAAAAAAAAAAAAAATCAGCCTCCATCACATTTATAAGCGGTTGCTAGTTTGATCTCTAATTGAGACAAATTTGCAAATGACATTTTTTTTTTCAGTGGAGAGAGATGTCAACGTAGGAGAGAAAAGATGAAAAATTATATTTTTATTATATTTAATTAAGAGAAGGTAAGGAAAAAAATATTTTTTATTTGGTTCAAATGAAAATGAATTTTTTTTAAAAAATTACTTTTATTGTCTTTATTTTAAAATAAAATTTTTAAATTTTGAAGGATACTTTGTTAAAAAATATTTTCTTTAAATTTTTTTATTTTGAAAAAATTTATGATTAAATTAGGAAGAGTTTTAATTTTCTTAATTTCTCTTTCTTTTTTCAATAAAATTTTCAATCAAATAAAATATGATAATAAAGGTATCACTTTTAATCTTTTTGATTTATTCTTATTTGATGCGGTGTCTTTTAAGATTTAAGGATAAATTCTCATGAAGAAAGAAGGAATAATGTGAACATAACCACCGTATTAAATAAAAGTGATCATTTAAAAGTTCTTTTATACAAGATGAAAGGTCCAATGATTAGGAATAGAATTCAGGACAAATATTTCAAGATCTCGTCGAAGAACTTAAAAAAAGTTATGTTGATCTAAACTCAAATCCAGATTAATTTATATAATTATACTATTAAAATATTATTAAGGATTTTAAATGATAGAGCTTAAAATCACTAATTGATTTGATAATGATTAAAGAATGATTTATTTTAATTATTTACAAATTAATTTAAAATTTTAAATTGATTTGTGATTTAATTAAAAAATTTTATTTAATTTTTATTATTAGATTTTTTTTTCAATTTAAATCAACTAGATTTTTTATGTAATAAAACTTAAAAATTTAGTATAGATATAATTTTATGAATAATAATATTTTTTTTAAATTTTCATATGAATTAATTTTTTTAATTTTGTACAAACTACCTTTATAAAATTCATTTTTCCAACAAATCACAGTCAAAATTACATCCTTTTTTTAATAACTTTAATATTTTTAACAAATCACATCCTTTTTTAATAACTTTAATATTTTTAATAAATCACAATTTAAATTAGATTTATTTACTCTATCCTATCTTAATTCTCATGATATTTTAAATTAATTTTGTTTATTTCAATTCATTTCATAAAAAATAAACTATATCAAATAATGTCATTTAATACATTCAAGTTATGATTCTTCGTAATTTTCCAACTAAACCGGACATGTGCTTGTGAGTATGTTTCAATCAAATCGTAATATTATAAAAATTTCTCAACCTCAAACTTCATGCTACATTATAAAAAAAAATTAAAAATTATTAAAATCTTAATTTTTATTTTATTTTTTAATTTCACATTCCTCACCTCACTCAAATTAAAATCTTTTGAATCAATTTTAGTTCACTAAAATGATAAAAGGAAAGGAGAACTTACTGCAACCTCCCTTTATATTTCATCAATTATTGCATTATCATCACGGCGTGTATTTCATTTCCAATTTTTGTTTTTATTCTTATTTTCATGTTCAAATTCATTCTCATGAAAGGAGATGTAGGATTTATCAACAATAATAATCTTATTGGTATTACGATTTAGCTCTACAAATCACTTCTGAAAATCTCATCAGCTAAATTCGTTAACATGCATTGACACTATGTTTAAGATATTTTTCTTTAAATTTTTTAATTTTATTTTTGCATGTTCATTTAGTTTAAAATTGAATGAAATTAATTTTATGTTATTAATAACATTAAATGTGTGTTTGATAAAATTATTTAATAAAAATATAAGATAAATAAGAATATGATCATTAGACTAAAATTTAAGTATTATAATTTTTTATCAATTATAACTTTAATATTTTATGATTTAAATAAAATAATTAAATTAAAAGTAAGGATAAATTTTTTAATTTATTTTTATTTATATATTTCATCTTAAAAATATTATATAATTATATTTATAGTTATCTTGATGACTATATATATTATAAAAAAATGATAATTTTATTTTTTTTATTTATTTTATTATTTATAATATTTTTAAATAAATAATTTCATTGTTTAAAATTAAAAGTATTTTATTTTCTATTTTTTTAATAATTTTAAATTGTTATATAAAAATTAGTATTATCTTTTTAAATTTTTTTTAAGAAAAATCAAATATTTTATTATAAATAATTCAAAAAAATATCTAATAATTTAATTAAATACTGTAATATTAAATAATAATATAAAAAATATTTTATAATAAATAAAAGATGATCAAAATATATAAAAAATAACTTTCAGTTAGATGCTAAAATTTTAAAAGTTAGTAGAAGCAACTTTAAAAAATGCTAGTTATTTTATTTAGTTATTCAAACAATTATTATATCAAACAGAATTTAAATTATTTTAAAAAAATTCAGCTAATTAGTTTATCTTTTATCTAATTAAAATATATTATCAAACATACTTAAATATTATATTTAAGGAGAAAATATGGTTGATATTATAATTAAAAATAGAATCAATCTATAAATATACTTAGAAGTTATATATAGCCTTGCTGAATTTTGTCTCTGTTACAGGAGTAGGATTTTATTCTCTTTTCTTTTTCAATTCATATATCTAATTATTTAAATATGTGTAACCCATGTTTCTCGTAAAATAAAATCTATCAATTCTTCAATATGATTAAAATACATAGAAAAATAATTTAAACCACACATTAATTTTCAGACCATAAAAATTAAAACATACAAGATCGATTTATGACACTGCACATGACTTAAAAAATTTGGGGGATTTTGCTAAACAATTCATGGTCAATTGAAATATGGTATACTAGTGTTGTCTTTTTGCAATGTGTTCTAGCTTTGCAACCATGGTGTACATATTCATAAGTCATAGCCAATAACCATTTCTCTTACCGTAACATAGCCTTCTTTCTATGGTTTATAAGAATTTATCAGTCGTTATATGGTTTACAAGAATTTATCAGTGCTTTTTTTTTTCTTTTTTCTTTTTCTGGTTCAATTATTCTTTGTTGCTATAGCTTGGTGGGGAGGTTCATGTGGCCCACACTATATCCATCAATAAATGGAAAATGTAAATTTATGGAGGATGGTAAATGAACTAAAATTACTAAAAAAGGTAAATGGAACCATTATTTTCAATTCCTAATTGTCATTGTGGGGTTTAGTTGTAAGACCAAATCCAAAAGGGAAGAGGGGATCATAATGAGGATCTCCAACATTCATTGGTAACTGATCAACAGTTTTGAACCAAGTTCTTGGAAGCTTCCCAGTGAAACCATAATCACCAAATAACACATCACTCACACCATGTCCCTCAGTGCCAGGAAGCCAAGCTGCAACAAGGGCATCAATTGAGTCAAGATATGGCTCTACAACCACAGGACGACCAGAGATGATCACAACAACACATTTGACTCCTCCACACACATTCCTTATGGTTTCTGGTCCAGGATCAGAGATTGTCAATTTCAAGCTATCACCATTTGTTTCAGCATATGGTTTCTCTCCAACTACCACAATGGCATATGAAAAGTCTTTGGACCTGACATAGTCTAAATCAGGGTTCTTCTTGTAAATCACCTTGGTATCTTTCTCAACAGTTTTCTTAATAGCACTTAGAATTGTGGTACCTGTAGATCATACAAGCCATGTCAACATTGTATTTTCAGTGAGGTAAACAAAAGGGAAAGAAGCTAAGAGGGAATTTATAATATGCCTTTAGTAAGGTTGTTGCCATTAAGTCCTTGCCATTGAATGGTCCAGCCACCACATTGATAGCCAAGATTATGAGCATGGCTTCCAGCAACAAGAATTTTTGAAGCCTTTTTAGGAAGAGGTAGCAGTGGCCCATCAGCATCTTCACCATTCTTTAATAAGACCAATGATCTCCTCGCAGCTTCTCTAGCCAATTCTCTATGTTCCTGTCAAGTTATGGTGCCAATATAGTTATTTATCATTATGGTATAAAATAGTTGGTAGAAAAATAGTGTACACATGTTAGATATGATTGATTAACTAACCTGACTCCCAAGCTGGTTGACCAGGCTGTAATCAGCCAATGGATTCTCAAAAAGACCCATAACAAACTTTACCCTCAAAATTCTCTTCACTGCATCATTAATTCGGCTTATGGGTATGAGTTTATTTTTCACTTGTAAGGTTAGGCCATATATAAATTCTGTGTAGTTATAGGGAACCATTATCTGGAGCATTACCAGAGCAAGTATTAGAAGAGGATACATGTTATGTGGAACATCAGTTAAGGCTATACATAATCAACACACTTGAAACTCATTGTTTACCATGTCAATTCCTGCATTGACTCCAGCATAAATAGAATAAGTGTAGTTAGCTTTAGGAGGAGAAGTAATCCTATCAATTCCCTGCCAATCTGATATGACAAAACCCTGCAAAAAACCAAAGGATTTTTTGACTCATTGATTGTGATGATTCAAAATTATGATTTCAATGATCCTGATGAGGTGAGTGGTACCCGGAAACGTAGTTTGTTCTTAAGAAAACCTGTGATTAGCCTACGATTAGCATGCATTCTTTGTCCATTCCAGCTTGAATAAGAGACCATGATTGTTGACACACCCTTGATGATAGAATCATAGTAAGCTGGCATGTGAATGCTAAGCAATCCATGTTTGCTTATCACTGTATTGTTCTCATTGATTCCTTTTGTTGTTCCACCATCACCAACATAGTGCTTTGCGCATGCTATAACTTTCTTCCTGTGCAAGCAAATGCAAGTAGTTCAAACGCAAACAGCAAGACAAATTGAATATTGATAATATATGATTGGAAAATTTTGAATATATAAAGGAAAGGACAAGAAAAACAGATTTGAGTAAGATGAAAAGAAAAGGCTACAGAGGCAATATTTTATAGGATCAATTTTCATTAACAATAAGATAGAAACCAAGGATATAAAGGTAAACTATATGAAGCAGCAGCATGAGTTCTTACTTTCCAGCAACAAATGGAACACCCTTTGGCGAGTTTTTAGGGATGTCACCTTGCAGTCCTGGAATGATCTCAGTCATGGCTTGAACTATTTTGTGATCTTCACTATAACTTTCATAGCATCTACCCCATCTTGGATCTCTACATACCTATACAAACACATATAGTGTATAAGTGGCCTTCTATAAGGGGAAGCAGAAACAAAATAGAGAGATTTATAATATAGATTTTCTCAATTACCGCAATGCAAGGTGCAAAGGCATATTGAATTCCAGTTGCTCTAATTTCAAGAGCAGTTGCTGCTCCAATTCTCTTCACTAGTTGAGGGTCCCTGTTTGTTTAAACATAAACTTCATCATGAAGATATAAAAGTATACTAAATATTAAAAACATATTTGCTTTACCTTTAATTATCCCCAGCAAGCCTATGGTTTCTTAACTTTTGTTCAATCAAATTTTATAAGAGCAATAAAAAAAGAGAGGGGCGAGTGGGAGAAAGAAATAACAAAAGAGCAAAACAGTACAACTAAAATAAGAATTCCCAACATTAATCAAAAAGTAAAATGGTGGTAAAATGGTGTTACTTTAATGACTTTCTTATAATAAAATGATGTACACTTTTGCAAAGAATTTAGTGGTACGTAGTTGCTTATTGATTTAATTTTTATAAATTTATTTCTAAAATTTTAAAATATAAAATATAAATTAGTTTTTAATTTTTAAAATTTTAAAATTAATTTTTTAATTTATTTAAAATAATGTAAATTAATCCATTACAAATAGCATTAAAGATAAAATTGAAAGACGATGATAAAAATTAGAGACTAATAAAAAAAATTAAAATAAAAAATTATGAAAATTAAATAAGTCTAAAATTAAATTATTAATAAACTTCTAGATGAAATATTTAATGGTACATTGATAATTGTTTGAGATAATAGTATTCCACTTTTTATGATAGGTTTCAACCCCTGGTAATTGTTAATTTTTGTTAATCATTGTTGTTTAGATTTTTTATCTTGCAGACATAAAAATCATATCAGTTTCTGGTGACATCTCAACGCACACCGTTGATATTGTCAACGAGTCAAGCATGGTTAAATATATGAAATCTTGAAATCTCAAGAATTGAAAGAAAACAAAAAAAATGCCACACATGAAGTACATAAGCATACTGATAACTTACCTGGTAGCTCCAAGCCCAATGTTGTGAGGGAAAATTGTTGCCTTATAGACATTGTTATGGCCATGAACAGCATCAATCCCATATATGAGAGGAATTCCCAACCTAGTTGATAAAGAACCCTTTTGAAAATCATTCACCATGTTAACCCAATCCTCAGCAGAAGCCTGTGGCTTTGGAACACTGCCACCCCCACTTAGCACACTCCCTATCAATAACACAATTACATCAAAATAAATAAAATTCCCATTTCCCATTATCTGACCAATCTCATTCTTTTTCATTAAAAAAAAAAAAGAGACAGAAAAGAAGGAACCTTACCAACATAATACTTCTTCATCACTTCAGCAGAAGCAACACTGCGCTCAATCTGCACCATTTGGCCTATTTTCTCTTCCAGAGTCATCCTATTCAAAAGATCCTTTATTCTAGCATGCAATGGCTGTTTTGGATCTTTGTATTTCAAGTACTCTGCCTCAGTCATTGCTACCCAACAGAGAAAGAGCATAAGCCCCACCAAAAAAATGGGAACTTTGGCCATTTCTTCCCTTCAACACAACTTCACCCTGAGAGATCAGAAGAAGGATCAGGTCACTGTTGCAATTATCACAAGTTATAAATGTGATGCAAATTGAGAATACAATCAACCACTACATCAGAATAATCAATCCGATGAAGTTAAATAGCACAATCAAAATGAAAGGTTCTAAAAAAACGGCAAGAAATAAAAACAAGCAAAACTAAGTACAACAAAAAACATAACCAATGTAATTAATTAAGCTGAACAACCATACTCATTTAGGAAACTAAAAGCTGGAGCAATACCATATCAATTTCAGCTATGAACTGTTTGTCATTAAAAGATAGGGAAAAACATAAACAACTTGCATTGTTAAGCAACAGGAAACAAAAACAATAGAAATAGTACCCAGCAGGTTTTCTGGCTCTAAACTGAGAGAAGATAAACGGTGTGTATTTTGTCCAAGAATGACAAAATGACATTCACTTAGAAGCATGTGCTGATGGCGCACTATGTTCCAAATGAATATATATATATATATATATATATATATATATACCATTCTTCAGGCTCCTTATTTTCATTATATTTTTGATCGAAATATAGCCAGGTTTTGGAAGTAAAGCTATGCCCTTTTTCATGCATAGGTAATATTCTGTTTTTAAACAGATCATTCTTCCCCCTTCAGCTATACCCAACACAGCCTTCCTTCGTTTCCTACTGGAGGCGTAATATAATGAAAATAAGAATACTAAATTATGTTCTCGTTGCTTTAAAATTAATTAATACTCCGCCTCTATCCCTTTATAGAGTTTAGTTACTCATAGTAAAATTTGAGATCTTACAATTTCGTTTGCAGATAAAATTTTGGTGGTCATGCTCGCGCTCGCCCTCCGTTCACCTCCGTCAGACTAGTGAAGAATGATATTAGAGAGTTTTTGAGAGTAAAATGCGATGCGATGATTTTATTGAGTAAAGGGTGAGTAAAGGGTGAGTCCTTTTATAATGGTCGGACTTCAGATACCATTACATTTTTTTTAACTAAAAGATAAAGTTACAAAGATAAGATAAGATTTCTTCGGATAGCTATTCAGTAAAAGTTGATACTGTCGGCAACTTGGATGGCTTTACAGTAAAAGGGAGATGCTGTCGGCGACTTTTTCTTCAAGATAAGATTTCCTTGTAAGACTCTTTTGTCTTATAGATCATCAATTAGTTCAATGTTTGGGTCTTCAAAGGCTGCTTTCTCGGCTTTATTGTCTTCACAGTAGTTACATTGATGGACTGGATATTCTGATAATATTTGGCATATCCTTTTCTTCGTATTTGGTGGATGTTCCATTTTATTATTCTTAATTTTGTCATAAAATTGATTAAATTGGTTATAGTTCCTGGGAGTTCTTCCAGATGAGTAAATTAAAGTTGTTGTGCTTGAGAAATATACCCAAGCTGTCTCTTCGTTGTTTGCAATTATTCGTATCATTTCCTAAAATATTATATTATAGTCTTGAGCTCTTATTCTTGATATAGTTCTTAAAAGATCCTCTTCTTCAGTTATTTTTTCTTTTATTTCTGTTTCATAATCAAATGGTTTTTTTGTGGTTCCTAATCTTATTAGATTTATTGGATGATAAAATTTATCAGGATTAATCTGTGCAATAGTTGAATAACATCTAATAAATACATTATGTTGTTTAACAATTCCAAAATAACTTTTCACAGCCTTTTTTAATGGTTCGGGTAACTCGGATATTTCTTCCATACTTGTAGAAGGATAAATTGACTGAATTAATCCAAATTGAAAAAGTGTTTTTACTAATTTGGGGGTGTTCCAGGATAGATTACAACTTTATTTATAGCAAAGTGGAAAATGTAACTTAAGGTTTTAACATTTATATTACATTGATTCAAATTATCAATTAATTTCTTTAGATATTTAAAATTATCTATTACTTTAAATTGATCTTCTTTATTTGATATTGAACTTTTTTCGGTCTCTTTTTCTTTTTCTTGATTTTTTATTATTTCTAAAAAACTTCTTGGTTCAGTTTCTTCAGTATTAGTAATTACTTGTTTTTCTTTTGAAATTGATTCCAGTTTTTCAATTCTTCCTTGTATATTTTTCAATTGGCTAAATATCCTTGTAAAATTTTCAGTTACTTGTTTTGTCCATAAATTCATGTTTAATTCTATGAGTTGGAATTTCATTCCAATTTGTTCCAGGTAGGAATTACTTGGATTACTGGTATTCTCCTGAGGAGCATTACTTGTCTGAGTTAAACTGCTATCTGATTCCATCTGCTTAAAAAATCATCAACAAGGTTATTTTTTCCTTTAATAAATTCAATTTCATAATCATAATAAAACATATCAGTTTGCCATTTAATCAACATTTTGTTTGATAACTTTTGATTTTTTATTCCTTTGCTTAACCAAGTTTTTACTTGAGTATTATCAGTTTTTATAATAAATTTTGTTCCTATTATGAATAATTCAAATTTTTCCACTGCTTTTATTATGGCTAAAAATTCTTTCCAATTAGAATGATACTTAGTTTGCGATTCATTAAATTTTCCACTGGCATATCTAGTTATAAGTTCATTTTTATCTTTGTCTTTGTAATATAATGCAGCACCCCAATAATTTTCTGAGGCGTCTGTATATATTATCCATTATTCATTATTTGAAGGGATATTTAATTTTGGTAAATCTTGACATAAAAGTTTTATTTTTTTCACTAATTTTGTACATTTCCTGTAAAACTTGCTTCTATTAACATACTAGAGACACTAACCTCCATTTCTTTTCCAATTAAAGCTATTAGTTGACTCTTACTCCATTCTTCAATTCTTCTTTCTAATTTTGTATTGCAATCTATTTCTAACCATATTCCTGTGTTTGGGATATTTCTCGTTTCATATTGTTCTATAGGAGTTGGTGACTTTTGATTTTTATAGTTTATTCCGTATTCTTGTTTAAAATTTCTTAATGGTTCTTTATGATAATAGTCGTGTATGTTTTCATTAATTACAGCTCCATCTTTGGTTCCGCTTGTTCCTTCTGTTCCTTTATTCTTAGGTTCATTTTTTACATAATCCATATTTATCTGTCGTTCTTCATAATTTTCATTTACACTCATCATATTTATAACTAGTTTTTCTTCTTTAGGTTTCATAATTTCTAGTAAAATATCAATTTCAGATCATAAATTACAGGCTATTTCTGCTACTTTATTATTTTCTATTTGCTCTATTTCTTTTGATTCTATTTGACCCATTTTTCCATTTTTATCTTCATATCTGTTTCTTTCTATTTTTTCTATTTCATCAAAAATGGTCCATAAATTTTTATTTATTATTTCTTGTCCCTTCTTTATTTCTTCCATAATAATTCTACTTTGCTTTATAATTTCATCCATCGTTTGATTTCTTATCATTTTTTCATTTAATTCTAATTCTTCCAATATTCTAATCATATTTATTGTAGGTACATTTATTATAGGTTCAATACTATTAATTCCTAACACATTTTTTATTAATCTTAAGTATTCCTTAATTACTTGTAAATCTTTATTATTATTTTTTATATCTATTTTTAATTCATAGATTTTTTGTTCTATTGGTTTAGAAAATTCAATTAATCTTTTTATTTTTGTTTTTTGAGGTTCATTATTTATTATTTCTTCTAATTCTTTTGGAAGTTCTTTTATTATATCTTTTATATTTTGATTTTCTAGTTTTTCTTTTATATTTTTATCTATATAGTATCCAAATTGTTTTAGTAGATACATATTTACCCAATTTAACTGATTTAAAGTACTATCTCCCTCTCCTCCTAATATAAAAGGGGTAAACAATCTAAATTTTCAGTAGTATTATATTCTATAAAAGAGTTATAAGGTAATTCTTTTTCATTAATTCCATACATTCTAGGTTCAATCTTTTTTAAATTATTCATTAAGCTCGTCTTTTAAATACCTTATTAGTTCTCTCAATCTTTCTATAACTTCTAAGTCTAAATTTTCAGGTCGTTTTAGAATTTTCAAAGTTTGTTTTATACTTTTAATTTCTTTCTTAATAACTCTTGCAGATCTAGGCATATAACAAAAGTAAGCATAGAGTAAAGGGATAAAGGTTTCATATTAATCAATTCCAAAGCTCTGATACCATTCTTCAGGCCCCTTATTTTCATTATATTTTTGATCGAAATATAGCCGGGTTTTGGAAGTAAATTTATGCCATTTTTCATGCATAGGTAATATTCTGTTTTTAAACAGATCATTCTTCCCCTTCAACTATACCCAACACAGCCTTCCTTCGTTTCCTACTGGAGGCGTAATATAATGAAAATAAGAATACTAAATTATGTTCTCGTTGCTTTAAAATTAATTAATACTCCGCCTCTATTCCTTTATAGAGTTTAGTTACTCATAGTAAAATTTGAGATCTTACAATTTCGTTTGCAGATATATTTTTGGTGGTCGTGCTCGCGCTCGCCCTCTGTTCACCTCCGTCAGACTAGTGTCCGTCAGACTAGTGAAGAATGATATTAGAGAGTTTTTGAGAGTAAAATGCGATGCGATTATTTTCATCTAATAAAGTTATTCCATATAATAATTTTTATATAATTAAATTTTATCTATTCAATTATTAAATTAATATATTATATTATATAAATAAATTTTATAAAATTTTATAAAATTTATACTTCAAAAAATAAATTTAAATTATTGAATAATGTATCTTTTATAATATTTTTTAAACAAAATTATTCTTAAAATAATTTTATTTCTTCTTTTATATATATAATTTCTTTTTATATGTTAAAATTTAATATTTATATTAACTTAATAACTTTAAATAAAGTATAAATTTACTAATTTAACCATTGAATGATGATATAATATATTTATGATCATTTATATCAAATTTTAAAAAATTTGAAAATTTAAAAATATATTATTAAACTATTAATATTTATATATATTTTAAATAATATATAAACTGTTAAAATAAATTATAAAATAAAATATCTAATAATTTTTATTTTGTATAAAATTATATATATATATAAAATTTATTTGATAAAAATTTTAAATTAATAATTTGATTGATAAATTTAATATTTTATATAAAATTATTAAACTAATGTAAGAGTTAAAATTTAATATAAATTAATATTATATATATATATTTTAAAGTAAAAGATTTTACAGATCTTGTATAGTGTATTATCATGTTTGAAAATTGAATCTATCCTTATCTTTATTAAATTATATTATTTTTTAAAATTTAAAATTTAATTTTTACTACTTTTTTCGTTTCTTATATAAAATATAATTAATATAATTAATTTTTTAAAAAACTTGATTTACTTTACTAATTTATTTTTATAAAAATATTTTTATCTTATCTCATTTATTATAATTTTATATTTTTTATTATTAAAAATATATAAAAAATTATTAATTTTAAATATTGAAACAGATAAATAAATAAAAATAAATTTTTTAATATATATTTAAACTGTTTTCATTCAATTTTTTTTAAAAAAATTTAATTTTAAAATTTTAAAATATTATCATTTTTAACTTATAAAATTATCTTACAATTACATGTATAACGGTTAAACTATCATCACCTTCATTTTTATAATAATCATTATTATTATTGATGTTGTTGCATCATTATTATTATAATAAATTTATTTTTATTTTTAAAATTTTTATTTTTTATTTTTTTTTTAATAAATTTAATAACTTTATATTTATATATGTTCTAAATTCATAATAAAGTAAATAATATTATCTAATAAATAAATTATATTTAATTCATAATATTGTAATATAATTTATATTATATAACTATTTATAATATATATTATTTTATATAAAATAAATATTAAATAATATAAAAATAGTATAATAAAAATATATAAAATTATTTATCTTTTATATTAATTATCAAATAATATATAAAATAAAAATTATATCATTATGTCACATAATTTATATTATAACCATAATAATAATAATAATAATAATTATTATTATTATTATCATAATTTTAAAATTTTTATTTATTTATTTTTATAGATTTATAATAAATTAAATAATATTATCTAATATATAAATTATATTTAATTTATAATTTTATAATATAATTTAAATTATATAGTTATTTATAATATAACATTATAATATATATTAATTTATATAATATAATTTATTTTTTTTTAATTTTTATTATTAATACTTTTTATTTATTTTATTTTTATAGATTTAGAATAAATTATTTAATACTGTCAGATATATAAATTATATTAAATTTATAATATTATAATATAATTTTATATTATATAATTTTTTATAATATAATATTATAGTATATTTTTAATTTATATAATATAAACATTAAATTATATAAAAAATAATTATAAAAATATATAAAAAATTTATTTTATATATTATTTATTAAATAATATATAAAATTAAAATTTATAATATTTTATATTATAATTATTTTTATTAGAATCATTACATTATTATTATCATCTCATTAACATTAATTTTATTTTATCATTATAATAATTATTATAAAGATTTTTTAATATTATTATAATTATTATCATTATTAAAATAATAATATTTTATTTTTTATATTAAAAAAATTTAATTTTTATTTATCTAATTTATGTATTTATAATAAAATGAGAGAATAGAGTGAATGATTTAATTTTATAATAATTTTTAAAATTAAAAATTAAAATTAAATAAATTTTTTTAAAAATTTCAAAATGAAAATCCTTAGAGTATGAGAACTAAATTTTTGTGTGTTTTTATCGAAACTCGAGTGATCATTGATGTGATTTTACTGCATATTGGAATTGATTCTTGGTGGCTTTCAGTTTTAAAATCACAGATAAACTTAATTGGCGATACCTTTTCTTAACAAGTTTTTAAGCAGTTAAAAAATTAATAATATTTTGTAACATTTTAATTTAAATAAAAATTTAAAATATATATATTCAACACTTACGTATTGTTCATGAAGTATACAGGTATTTTTATATTCAAATAAAATTAATAAATAAAAATTTACAAATTTAAATTAAAGGTATAAAATTCTCAACAATAAAAATAAAATTAAGGAAAAAATTATTAAGATCATAATATATAATTATTATGAATATGATATATTAAAAACTAGAATTAAAAATTAAATTTAAATTAAGATTGATTAAGATTATAATAATTTTAAAATTTTATTTATCTAAAAAGGGTATATTTCTAGATTTATTATAATACATTAATATTCATTTATTAAATTAATAAAAAATTTAAAAATACTAAATAAAAATTTATATAATTAATATAGCAAAGGTTGCGAGACTTAATGATAAAAAATTAATTCTTATAAACGCTCTCATTTAAAAATAACCTTTAATTTTAATATAAACGTAGATTATAGGAAAATATAAAAATTTAAATAAATAAATAATATAAGTATTTAAGATTTGGGAAAAATTAAGTATTTAAAAAGTAATATAAAAGTCAAACATACTACCATTTATCCATGTGTTTACGTATATTTTTATAATTTAAAATTTTTCAATAAAATAAATTAAAAATATTAAGTATTTTTATTTTTGAAATTATTAATTATTAATAATAAATATTTTTATATTGTATTATACTATATTTATAAGAAATGATTCTGACAAAAATTATTAATAAAAATAGTTTAAATCATAGCACGAAATTTTATTGATTGATATATCAAAATTTAAAATTTAAAAATTAAATACAACTTAAGATTAATTAGTAACAAAGGAAGAAAATCTCATCGCAAGTCTGGCTAGCTTTTTTAATATAAAAAAAATAAAATAAAATTCTGGGCTGTTTGGTTGATTGATGATAATGGTTCTCTTTTATTGACTGATACATGGAAGAATGTAAACAATGTTGTTAATAAGGAAATTTTTGATAATATTTTCTAAAATGATGCATAGAGAAAATCGGACGGATTCAAAGATTGTTTCTATGCTGGTTGCTATCTTTCATGTTACTACAATATTTGACAGCTAAGGTGAAAGTTTTAGTTTCAAAAATTTAGAAAAAAATTATTAAACATTTCTTCCATCTATTTCAACTTTTATATTAAAAATTATTTAAAAAATTTTATGATTTAAAAAAAAAAGTTTATTTTAATTTTATTATTAATCAACTTAATAATAGACTTGCAAGGTAGAAAAAAACATTTTTTAATATAATTGAAAGATTTTGTTTGATATTTTTTTAAAAAAATTTAATTCTTAAATAATATACAAAATTGTTGGCTTCCTTTTTAGTCGACCACAAAATTGATAATTTTATTTAGACTTAACATTACACAAAAATATGTGTATTTCTGGTAACATGGTCAAAAGTCAATTGTTTAATGTATTTTGAATCTTCAATTGAGATAATCACATAGCACAAATATTTTTACTTATCTTATTCAAAAGATTGATTTAATAACTATGACATTGTAAGGATAAATTTTTTATCCAAATAATTTTTCATAAATACTACCTAAATGATTACGGATTTTTTTTTAAACTAACAAATAGGAATCTTGCATGATTTTTTATTCAAAAAGTTGTACATGAGCTAAAAGAAAATTTTATGTTTTTTATTATTTTATATGATATTTCATATTGGTATGACTTTCAGTTCTAATCAAGCTGTTTAGCTGAATTTTTTTTTTGTTACATCTATGTTTATAACTTGGATGTTCTTATAAAGAATATTTGAGATGAATTTTGATAGAATCTTATAATCTTTTTACATTTCTCATCTATTTATCAGGTACTAAATAACTTGAAAAATAAATTGATACATATTAACTTAATGCATTATGTTATAATACTTTTATTTGAAACAATAATATGAAAAGAGTTATACTTTAAATAGGTATCTAACTTTGTGTGATGATTGGACGTGAAAGATTAGAATGTACAAGAAAACAAAGTTATTAATTTGATTGATTTACAATGAGGTAATCCTTTGCAATGAAGTTCAATTTATTTAAAATTATGCTTTTGAACCCTTAACTATTTTTTAATAAAAAAATATTTTTTTTCTTCAAAATAAAAATTCAACTCAAAAAATTTAACGGAGCAAACTACAAAAAGATAGATTTTGCAAATTGTCGAAGTTTGAATAAGGTCTAAACAATAAAAAAAAAATTTATGCTATAACTATGATTTGACGACGAATTTTAATATTTAGAATTTAAAATATATAAAATTAAATTACTTTTAATTACCTAAACTTTTTTATTTTTAAAATATTTTATTTAGGTAAATTAATTTAAATTTCTTAAAATTCAACTTTTTTATTTGGATAACATAATTCAAATTTTTTATATTTCAAATTTATTGTTTAAATAAACTAATCTAATTAAACATATTGAGATATTGAATAAATAATTACTCAATTTATTTTTAAGATCAATAAATAGTGATAAGGTAATTTCTTAATTATATTGACATAATTTTTAGCATAGTAAAATTTTACAAAATTAATTTTTAATTTCCTTTTTATTTTAAATAGAAATATTTAAAAACTAAAAATATTAAAAATAAAAATATACTTATATGTATAAATAATATTGAAAATTTATATTAAATTATAAATATTTTTATTGAATTTAATTTTACAATTAAATTTTAAAATATTTTATAATTAACTAAACTTAAGAAAAAATAAATTATAAAAGTCATAAAATTATATTCAACAAAAAGTAAAATATATTTTTAAAATATACTATTTAATAAATACTAATAAAATAAATTTCATATGATATGTTTACAAAAAATATTAAAATTAATTTTTATGATTTAATTAAAAATTATAAAATTTTTAGTTTAAAACATAAAAAACAAGTATGAGGTTGAAAGTGAGAAGGATCGCAAGATAGAGAGACGACTTTGGCAAGTATTTTAAATTCTCATTATTTTGGTAAAATTTAAAGTGAATTTTTTTTATAGTATTAAACTTTCTATTAAAATTTATAGATTTTACAATTTCATAAAAAATTAAATTAAATATTTTATAATTTTAAATTTTAAATTTTCTAACAAATTATGTTTTATTTTTAAACAATTGATAAAAAATAATAGGATATGAAAATTTAATAAAAATAGTATATGGTAAGATAACATTATATAAGAGTATAATAAATTCTTATTTGATGCTACTTACCAAGATAATAATTACATAGTATCATGTTCAAATAAACCATAGGATAATTTATAAATTATATTTAAATAAAAAAAAAAATTATTTTTTAAACATTTTAACAAAATTTTAAAAATAATTTTATTTTATTTTATTTTTACTAAAATATAAAAATTAAATTTATTAAAAAATTGAAAATTATTTTTGTGTAAATATAATATTAGAAAATTGATATTAAACTTATAAAATTTAAAATTTCTCTTTTACAAATGAAATTTAAAATATTCTTCTAACAAACTATATTTAAAATAAAAATAAATTATTAAAATTAAAAATTATATATTTTATTAAAGATAAAAAAAAATTTAAAATTTTTTAAAAGGTACCATTGAAATAATTTTCATATTATATTTTTAATAAAAATATTTATATTATATTTTTTTAAAATAATTAACTTATTTAAAAATTTCAAATTTTGAAATATATGAAATAAGAATAAGATAGAGAGAGATCATGAATATTTTCAACTTTTTTCTATTATGGTAAAATTTGAAATTCATTATTTTAGTGTAAAGTTTTCATTTTTTTGAAATTTAAAATTTTATAAAAATATCTGAAAACTATTATAATAAATTATTTATTTTTAAATTTTCAATCCAAATATAATAAATATAAGATAAGGAAATTGGATAAAAAAAATAGGATAAGATAAAAGTGTTGACAAGGTTTTATATAGTTATTATATTTAATGCTATATATCAAGACAATAAATTAGAAAATGTTGTGTTATCCTATTTAATATTCAAAACTAGCCACTGTATCTTTTAACGACTACGTTAATATTTGGTGCGATCAGTTTGTCCTTAATAGATATAGGAAGAAACCTATACGAATATGGGAAGAGATGAAAGTATTCATGAGAAAAAGATTTGTACCAAGTCACTATCAATAGGGATTTGCACCGAAAATTGCAAAATCTTACTCAAGACGCTATGGGTGTTAAAGATTATTATAAAGTGGTGGAAATTACCATGATAGGGTTCAATGTGGAGGAGGACAGAGAAGCTACTATTGCAAGATTCATTGAAGGACTAAAAAGAGAGATAGCTGATGTGGTGGAACTACAACATTATCTAGAGATGGAAGAATTGCTTCATAAAGCTATTCAGGTGGAAGCCTAATTGGTCCAATAAGAAAAAATGTCATAAATCAAAGGAGGAATCTCATGGAAAGTCAGCAGTACCTATTTCCAAAGGTAAATTTGAAACTAACTCCTCTAATGAGTCAAGTCACATTTGTTGCTTTAAGTGTTAAGATATAGGACATATTGCTTCTCAATGTTCAAACCAGAGGACCATGATCATTCTTAACAACGACGAAGTAGAGAGTATGAGTTGGAGGAAGAAGAAAGGTCAAAGTTGAAGGATTATAATGATGTGGAGGTACCAGAACCTGTACATGGAGAAATCTTGATCACAAGACGTGCATTGAACATTCAACCAAAGGATGAAGGAGATTTAGAGTAAAGGGAGCATATATGTTATACTCATTGTCATGTAAACAACAAGGTATGTAGCATGATTATAAACAGTAACAGTTGCACCAACGTCGCTAGTACCTTACTAGTAGAGAAATTAAACTTGCCTACTAAGAAGCATCCTAATCCTTATAAGCTATCATGGATGAATGATTGTGGGGATGTAAGGGTTAGTAAGCAAGTGTTGATGTCCTTTTCTATAGGCAATTATAAGGATGCGATGTTGTGTGATGTTGCCCCTATGCATGTTGGACACTTATTGTTAGGACGTCCTTGACAATACAATAAGAAGGTTATGCACGATGGATTTAAAAATAGATATTTTCTTGTAGTAGGTAATCGAACAATTGTATTGATCCCATTAAGGCCTGTTGAGGCTTATTTTGACCAAATAAAAATTTCAAAAGAATGTAAAATGAGAGAAAAAGAATTAGAAAATCAAGAAAGAGAAAAGAGAGAGAAAATTGAGAGTGAAAAAAAAGTAAAAAGTCGAAAAAAGAGTGAGAGTGAAAAGAAATAAAAATCAAGAATTAAAGAAAAAGAAAAGAAACTTTGTGTATTTTCTCATAAAGGGGAGGTCGAGAGTATTTTGAGAGTGAAAGTTCTTCTACTCATGTACAAAGATATTTATTTTACTAACAATCATAACTCTTCTTTCCCTAGTATGGTTGAATCTTTGTTGCAGAAATTTGATGATGTATTTTCTAAAGAATCACCGAAAGGTTTGCCTCCTATAAGAGGCATTGAACACCAAATTGATTTTATTCCCAGCGCTACAATTCCAAACTGACCAGCCTACAGAACTAGTCTTGGAGAAACCAAAGAGATCCAAAGGCAAGTAGAGGAGTTGATGCAAAAAGACTATGTGAGGGAAAGCCTTAGACTGTGTGCGATTCTTGTTATCTTGGTACCAAAAACAAGGATGGAACTTGGCGTATGTGTATGGATTGTAGAGCCGTCAACAAGATTACGGTAAAGTATCAATATCCTATTTCGAGGTTAGAAGATTTACTAGATGAATTGTATGACTCCTGTTTGTTCTCTAAAATTGATTTAAAAAGTTGATATCACCAAATTTGTATGAAGGAGGATGATGAGTGGAAGACTGCTTTTAAAACAAAATATGGATTATATGAGTGGGTTATTCATACATCTACTTCCTTTTCACCTTTTGAGATTGTATATGGATTTAATCCTTTATCACCTTTAGATGTTTTACCATTTAATACTAATGACTCTCTTAATTTGGATGGAAAACAAAAGACGAAATTTGTGCAGAAATTACATGACAAGGTTCGTGCTAATATTGAGAAGAAGAATGAACATTATGCTTGGCAAGCAAACAAAGGACGCACCAAGGTGGTCTTTGAACCTGGTGATTAGGTGTGGGTTCACTTGCGGAAGGAGCGGTTTCCAAGTCAAAGAAGTTCCAAATTATATCCTAGAGGAGATGGTCCATTTCAAGTGATTGAAAGGATCAACAATGATGCCTATAAGATCAACCTTCCAAGTAACCATGGTAATGTGGGCATCACGATAAACAAAAAAATTCATCTAAAAGATTATCTATAAGGAATGGAAGGTCCTGTGACAAGAAATAGGAACAAACGTATGGAACAAGCACTTGAAGGTCTCATCAAGGAAGTTTAAGAAAAAAACTACATGGATCCAAGCTCAATTCCAACATGGGTTAATTTATGTAGTCATATCATTGAAGATCTTAAGTGATAAGGTTTATGATTTGCTATAGATCGTATTAGGATTTGATATCCATTTACGAGATAGTTGTTTTAAATTAGTTGCAATTCAAATTGTAATCTAATTAGGATTTCATCATATTTGTTATCTTATTTTTTATTAGATTATCTATATAATAGGAATTAGAGATTCAGTGAAAGGATAGATTTTGAGGAATAATAATATTTTCTCTTTCAGAGTTTTTCATCTATGTGTGAGTTGATTTCCTTGGTTCTTGTGCATAGAATTACCCTTGATAACGTTGGTTCTTCTGGTAGGTCACGGTAAGGGTCATGTTCCTCATGATAACTTCAGTGCTCTCCGACAGATTATGGTTTGTGTCGGGTTCCTTTATATTATCTTATCCTATCTTTTCTTATTTTATCCTACTTCTCAAGATGTTCCATTATCATTTTCTCATTCCGATTCATTTGCATAGGGTGAATCATATCAAATATTTTCATGGTTAGAACTAGGGTAAGAAATGAGTCGAGTTGAGTTAGGTTCAGCTTGACTCGACCCGACTCGATAAGAATTTATCTGACTCGAAACTTGACTCGACTTGATAATAATTTATCCGGCTCGAAACTTGACTCGAGTTCGATATGAATCTTTTTTTTTTAACTTGACTCGACTCGACTTGATTCAAGCTCATGAACGACTCACTTCGGCTTGCTAACTTGTTAACCCAAGTCATAAAAACTAAAAGTTAAAATAAATTAAATGTAGAACATTTAAAATTTGTAATATACTAATATATTTTTGATAAAATGATTTCTAAATGAAAATTATAAATATAATTATAGTCTATAAAATAAATAAATATTTATATTTAAATTATTATTAATAATTAATAAATCAAATAACTAATTTGTGCATTGGACATTTTAAATTTATATTTTGTTAGCAATTTTAAAATTAAAAAATTTGCCAAACATATAACTTGTAATAGTATATATTATTATTACGTTTATATTTTATCTATTTTATACAAAAATAAAAAATTATATGAATTTAATATATATATATATATATATATATATATATATATAAAGTCCTTCATGAACTAAATGGGTAGATTATACATAGTTTAGATTCAGCTCGTTTAATTAACAAGTTTAATTTTTAGCTCAAGTTCAATGAATTAATTATCATATCAAGTCTAGAACTAATTTCGAGTTGGTTCGATTCATTTCCAACCCTAGTCAGAACTATTTTTAAAAGCACAAACATTTATAATTTCATTTTATAATCTTTTTATTTTTAAACCAAAATTTACAATTAATAATTTGAGATAATAATAATTTTTTATATAAAAGTTGAATCATAGGTTGACCTTAATCCATTTGACCTTAAAAACTTTTTATATCTAAAATTTTTTATCCTAAGAATTTTTTTAACCCTAACTCATAGAATTAAAGCTAAATAAATTAAAATTGACGTATTTAACGATTCTAAATACAAGTAACTTAAAATAATAATAAAATAAATAATATATCGTTAATATATCTTATAAAAATAATATATAAATTAATATACAAATTAATTAACTAGTTAACAAATATATAATTTTAAAATCTTAAATATATATCCATGAATTTGGTTGTTAATTTATATACAACCATCAAAGGTTTGTAATTAATTTTTTTAGTGGAATAATCTAAAATAGCTGCACAAATATTCTCACACAAGAGTGTGAATAATCTGAATTCTTTATATTAAAAACAATTTAATTGGAATCGATATATTATCGATAATTGATATTTAATGGTTTAAGACTTAAAGAAGAAAAAAGAAAATATAATGAAAATGTGATTATATAATTATCTTACAAGAATTTGAGTGTCACTATTTAATATGACTTTTTTTATCCCAAGCCAAAAGTATTTTAGTTTCAAATAGAACAAAAATTACCTACTTCAGTTGCAGCTTATAAGCACTAGCAAAACCATTATGATCTAAACTATAGGATTGTAGGTTTTGTCTAAAGAGAGTATGCATATTTGTACCAGAAGAGAGAGTATGACATATAAGAATAGCGAAATACATTAACTAGCTACAGAGTTCATACATGGCAAAAATATGATCCACGCAAATATATATAACCACACTGTTCAAAAAAAAAAAACAATACAAATACAGTAAATATGCTCATGAAAATAAGTGTAGAAACTAGGAATTATAAAATTGAGGAAGACTCTATAATAGAGTCAACACAAGGAGCTTATTCAATAGCTATCTTTTTTCCGTGATTCCTTCAAATTTCAAGCAGCTATATGTCCAGTCTTAAGTTTTCTATAATTCTTTTTACATGACTTTTTTTAAAAAGAAAAATCCAAAGAACTATGTTTTGAAACTTGTTTAGCAATGTCTACTTTTCTATTTTATCTACTCTGTTATTTTCAAAAATTTTAACCTAACTCAAGTGTCGTCAATCATCTCACCTTTTGTAATCCTTATTTTCATTTTTTATTTTTTTAAACTTTTCTCTTTCCTCAAGTAGTTTATAGCACAATGAAGTAGCTTACAAATTCACTAACTTACAAATTCATTGGAAAATAAGTAGTTAAAATTAAAAAATGGTAAAATAATATTATAATAACAAAAATTTTCAAATGATACAAAAATAAATAATTTTTGAAACATTAATATTATAACATGGAATTTAAAAGTAGTAAAAATCTTATAATAGTATAAAAAGTACTTTTAAAAATTAGACATTAAATTCCTTCACAAACTAGTCAAGCAAAACAACTAGATTCATCGGAGGCATCCTTTCGATCGTTATAAAAGAAGGCAAATGATATTTACACATTATTGTTATATTATTTTTTAGTAACAAAATTAAAGGCAAATATTTTAACATACATGAATTTTGATCTCTCTATTTCTAATACAAAAAGTATTAAATGATTTTATCAAAAAGTAAAAAAATATAATTTTTTAATAATATAATTAATGACTTTAAAGGATAAAAATTATGTTTTTCCTTCCTTTGACGTAACCCTACCCCATTATTAAAAAAAAAAACAAACATGCAAGTATAACATACATTATCTATATATTTGCTTTTACAAATTAGCATAGTATAAGAACAATTAAAGTACTTTGACGTAAAAACATCATTTTCAAATGGGGAACATGTATGGTATTCATAAAATATTCACGTGGAAAATAATAACAATCTACAAACATGCTCTGTTTTGTTAATGTCACTTTTTTAATATAATAATGTTATCATTTCACTTTACGCTACACATTTTTATAATTATTAATAATTAACTATTATATTTCAATAATAACTTTTATTATCTTTTTAAAAATTATTTCTATTGTATAAAAGAGGTATAATAACTAAAATTTTGATGATGGGGACTGATGTTGTTTCACTATCAAGTATTAATTTTATGATCCTCTCACCTTGACCAAAACTTGAAAACTTACTACTTCTTTTAATTCACCGTTTCCCTCTCATTGTACTTATACCAAGGGAAAAAAGCTAAATCTCTAATGCAATCTAAGTTCAGATTTCAGGAATTATAATTAGAACATATAGGACCAAGTTATAAAAGGTTCAAGATTATGTACCATGATCTTTGTGTTCTTAATGAACCACTTGTTTATTTAAGCAGAACAACAAGGAAGTAACATAAGCACAATAGAAATGTCGTTCTCCAAACATGGTCTAGAGCGATATACAAAACCATACAATAGGAACGAAACAACCATAATTCAAGATATCCACAGGTTAAGCACCACAATTCAAAAATTAATGCAAAGTGAAAAATGGATGCAGCAAATAGAAGGAATAACAAATACATCTAGGTTTTAAATCCATTTTTATTCTCCTGGGAAAGCTAACATAAACACGAGATAGAAAACAAAGGGAAATTGCATATGATTTGAGAAAAAAATTATTATAAAAAATAATTAAATACCTAAATGAGGTAAAGATAAAAGCAGTATACGTAAGATTGCAAATGCTAAATCCATAAATAGAAACTAAATGAAAAATGATAAATAGAATCAAACTAAATAACAACCGATGTAGAAAGTGATTTTTTTTTTTAAACTTTCTACATCGGTTACAGAACAACCTATGTAGAAAGTACTTTTTACATCGGTTCTAAGAAACAACCGATGTAGAATGTCTTTCCTTCTCACTTATTTTTCGACTCTAGTTGTCTTTAACCTCATTCTCCAAAACCTTAGTTTCTCGTTTCGACTTATTCTCTCTATTTTTGTTTACGTCTTAGCCATTGTCGTCGTCTCTGCTGTTCGTCGTTACACTCCATTCTTACGTACGTGGTTGTCGTTGTTGTTGCAACCATTTCCTCCGTTCGAAGTCGTCGTCGCGCACCCTAAGGTTTGAAGTTGTCTTTGTTGTTATTTATACATCTCATTCTGTTATCATTATTGAAACTTACATTCGTTTTGGTTGTATTGTATAATTTTCAAGCTTCTTATTTGGCTATCACTGTGTTGTGCTGTCGTTCGACTACCGTTGTACCTCCATTAGGACACCGTTTGGTCACCGCTCAACCATTTTTTCTCTGTTTTCAACGGGTACATGGCTGGTTACGACATTTTTTTTTCAACTTTCAACACTTGCTTGACGTAACTTTAAGTTATTTCCTTTGTAAATTAAAATTTGATAATAAATAATGATGTATTTAGTTTAAATATATAGATTATGTGAATTCTGTATTATCTGTCTGTTGATTCTGTGAATAAATAATACGGTAGCATACCTAAACAAAACGAACATTTAAAAAAAATCAACTTTCTACGTCGGTTAAGATTATAACCGATGGGCCTATAACCGATGTAAAAAGTACACTTTCTACATGGGTTATGACCTTAACCGAGGTAGAAAATACTTTTTACCTCGGTTATAAGTCCAACCGATGTAGAAAGTGTACTTTTTACATCGGTTCCAGAACCGATGTAAAAAATCTTATTTTCTATATCGCCCGCTTCAACACCGCCCAAATAGCCGATGTAAAAAGTCCATAACAACCGATGTAAAAAGCTTATTTTCCACCCGTGCAATAAATTTTAATAGAATTAATATAATTGTTCGATTATCTATAATAAAAAAATATCTATTTTCTCATCTATCATGTATAATCTTCTTATCATATTACTATAGATGCCCTAATAATAAGTGATATACATGCATAGGAACAACACCACACAACATAATATCCTTACACTTGTCTATAGAAAAGGAAACCAATATTTACTTACTAACCATTACATCTTCACAATCGTTCATCCATTGCAACTTATAAGGATTAACATGCTTCTTAGTAATCAAGTTTAGTTTCTTTATTAACAAGGTATTGGCAACATCAATGCAGCTAACACTATCTATAATTATACTAAATACCTTGTTGCTCACATGACAACAATGGTAAAATATACTCCATATTGTCTTAATCTCCTTCATCCTTTGCTTATATGTTCAAAACATGCCATGTGACCATGTCATCTCCGTGCGTAGGTTCTGCTATATCAACATTACTACAATCCTCCAACTCAAGCATTTCTTCTTCTTCTAGGATCACACTCTAAATTTTTGTTATCAAGAATGATCATGGTACTTTGATTTGAACATTGAAAACTAATGAGTTGACACTAAAAATAACGAACATTACTTGACTTATAAAGGGATTTAGTTTTGGATTTACCTTTAGGAATAAGTAGGACCAACTTTTCCTTAAATTTCTCCTTTGATTTAGGATCTTACTTCTTATTAGACTAATTAAACTTCCTAGATTTGAGTTATTTTTACACCTGGATAACTTTATTAAGAAAATCCTTAATTTCCACATAATATTGTAGCTTCACCATATTGATTATCTCTCTTTTGATCCCTCCAATAAACCTTGTTATAGTTTCTTCTTGCCCTTATTCAACATTAGCTTTAGCTTTTATCATTGTAATTTTCATCTCCTTCTAATAGTCTTCAATACTCATGATACCTTTAGTAACACTCATGACACCTTTATCTTATCATACTTACTTCTTGATCTTCTTCAACATTAATTCTTATCATGATGATTTTCATCTCCTTGTAGTAGTCTTCAACACTCATAGGATCTTTAGTAAGACTCTATAGCTTCTTGTACAAGTTTTCATGGTAGTGACTTGAAACAAATCTTCTTCTTATAGCCAACTTTATCTCTTTTGTATGTTCAGATAGGTCTCTCTCTATCCCCCTTCTAGTAAGGGAAAACTTATCCCATTAAGCACTAGCATAGTCTTTGTAAGATACAATGACTAACTTTACCTTTTCTCATCCGGGTAATTATGACAATCAAATATATGCTTTAACTTTCTCTTCCATTCAAGATAAGTTTCAAGTCCATTCTTTCCTTAGAATGATGGAATGGAAAGTTTAATACTCCCCAAGTTTCCATCCATTCCTTCTAGATACTTATTTCCTCCTCTGGAATATTTCCCCTTTGATTCTAAGTTCTCCCCTCTGTTTGCTTCTTCATCAAGGTGAAGTAGCCTTTGGAAAATACTTTGATGAGAAACCCAAGATGTAATGCCCTAATAATGATATTCATCCTACTTTAAGTTGTATTGCAATTGACTATTAGTTTGTTACTTCATGATGCATAACTCTTTTATAAAATACTTACATTGAAAGTAGGGTACAATTTTTTTAAAAAAGTGAAACCTTTGTTGTAGTAAATTAACGTAGTAGAAAATAAATGTTAAGACATTGTCATTCATGATAACTTTGAAAATTCATATTTATTTACTTGATGTAATATACATTTATTTATATAACAATATATATATATATATATATATATATATATATATTATTTATACATAATATACACATTTGAAACACATTAAACTAAAGGCTCTTGGTGAGTCCTTTACATCAACACAAGGACATCAATACCCTTTCACAATTACATTCATCCATTATTACAAAACATATAAGTTACACCTAAAAGAATAAGATCCTTTTTAACTCTTCCTACATTTTGTCATGTAAGCACTAAAACTTCAATCCACAGTTTTTATTTCTACATAGACGTTGTTATTGCAAAGAGTGTGGTCAGACCCTAAGAAAAGAAATGAGAGGTAGGGAGTGAGAAATCATAATTTTTCAATAGGCGTTTACCCTAAGGTCAGTGACATTATTTCTAACCTAATCACTTCATTTTATTTATGAAAGGGTGACAAGCATACAAGTTCAATTGTAACTTTGGAAAATAATACTTATTTGAAGTAGGTTCATTTGAATATTGACAGAAATTAAATCTTATACAACCATACATCTCATTCATTTCATGAATTATCTTCTCATAAAACTTTTCAAAGACATAAATCTCAATCATTCTTTAGATTACTT
The DNA here is from genome assembly GCA_026541065.1 of Canavalia ensiformis. Classification (NCBI taxonomy): domain Eukaryota; kingdom Viridiplantae; phylum Streptophyta; class Magnoliopsida; order Fabales; family Fabaceae; genus Canavalia; species Canavalia ensiformis. The sequence continues at coordinate 186,361 of JAMKYM010000270.1, read as the reverse complement.
TTTCATCATATCATACATATTATTTAACTCTTTCTCGTTCTATGTCATAATCATAGTTATTCTTATTTTCTAGTCACCTTCTCAGTGACAATTTAATTTAAGGCACATTATTAATAATAGTAGTCAAGCAATATCTTACACTTTTCTCTTCTACTTTACCTTCTATTCTAGGATACGAGTTCATTCCAAATGGTTGTCACCATCTTAATTTCTTGAAGCCCCATGTCTCTTTTATGGAAAGTCCTGTGCCTTTCATGTATGCACAAGTCCCTAACTTAGCATAATAAGAGTAGTGTCTTAAGTTTTCACATAGGATTTTCTTTAATGATCTCTTAACTTATTAGGTTCCATTCTAAGTCTTTAAAATAGGATGCATGCTTAATATTCAACCAATATGGTATGCACATATAGCATCCACATCATCCAATTTTAACATTATCCATCATTGCAAGGAACCACATATATTCATACACAAATCTTTACATCATTCAAGAAAGCACATAACACCTTTACATATAGATAAATATGCTCAAGTATCACCATGATAAATAGGATATTAATAATTACCTAAAAATTCACTTTCTTAGTAAAAATCTGTACTCAAGCAAGGTCCTTCAATTTTGGACAACTTGTACTCTTGTTCAAATATTGTTCACCTAACCTTTCTCTTTATGTTTTATGACAGGTATCTCAAGACAACCTATTCCACTCATTCTTTATAAGTATCTTTTTTCTTTTCCGTTTCTCAAAATTTTGTTGATATTTTTCTTGCCTTTAAATTTTATAATGGCCAAATATTCTCTGTCCCTTTCATGTATATTTTTGTCCATTAAATCTTATTTATCTAACTATAACCTCCATTTTTCTTACTCGAATGAGTTTGATGTTCATCTTTCTAAACCTTTTGGTCAACATTTTAAATCTAAAGGTTAATAAGAATAATTATTTTACTCTTTTCCCAATTAAATTAATTTTCTAGCTTAGTTACTAATATAAGTTAAATTGTTCATATCTTTACCCAAAAAATTATGTCCATTCACTTGGAAACACATTTTCATCCTGCAGCACCTAATGGCTTTCATCCGGTAAACTGTTAACCATTTTTACCCATTTTATCAAGACATGGCCGAATGACTATATTATCACTTTCAAGGATTTATATCCTATTTTTCTTACCCTTAAAAATTGTTTTCTTGAAGGTCTTTGTTTAGGTGATTAAACTAATCAATATTAGTAAGTTTTAAGCTTTTCTTTCCTAAACAAAATAGGCTTGGTTGAATGGTCATCTTGTCCACTAAGGTCTTCCAGTTTATTTTTCTATCTTTTTTATTTACATTTCTTATGTTACCATTTATGGGAAGTTGATTTTCATGATTTAGTGAATTTTAAGCCCTTGTTTCACCATGATGTAGGCCATGGCTGAATGGTTTCCTTCACACTCAAGGTATTATTTTCACAAACTTTTCCTCTTTAACTCTTTGATCTAGGATCAAGACACTTAGTAAATGTGTTTTGCCTTAAACTCCACCAAGTCTTCACTGATTGTTTTTCTTAGTCCATGGTCTTTATCATTGGTGTAAAGTTTATCATTTCTCTTTCCTTTTCTAATTCTATAAGTCCTTTACTTTATCTTTTGGTCATAAAGATCCAACAATTATGATTTAAGTTTAACATTTTGTGACTAACATTTGAAGATTTTGAGATCATAACCATAATAGTCTAGATATAAGATTTTTAAGTTTTAAAGTTCAAAATCTTAACTTTTTATGAGAAAAGAAACAAACTTTCACTTTTATAGAGAATATGAAAACATAAAACCACTTTAAGCTTATATATGGCAAGATTCCCAAGATCGACTCTAACATCTAAACAACCATTACTTGAGCATCTTCCAAGACTTAAACAAAATCTCAAATCTGCCAAAAAAATTTTAAACTAGTTTTCAAAAAAAAAAATTAACCGATTAAAATTATCTCAAAGCACCAAGGAGCATTTAATCTATCAAAACATCAACCTGGACTTCAAAAATTATTTAAAACTTAGAGATGCTTATTTTAAAAGCTTAGTACAATTTAAAAAAAAAAAGTATTCAAGGGATTTAGATCATGGTGATTAGAGAACAAAGCCACAAAGATTAGGAAAAATAAGTAAAAATAATTAACATAAGCACTTAGAAAAAATTTAAGGAAAGAACATCCTACTTGTTGAAGCCTAAAAGGGGAGATTGATATATTTTGTGATGTTGAATCATCTCCTTGGTGTCCTAGAACAAAAATTTCACAAGAAGAGAGGAGAAGTTTTTCTTGGTTAAGTTTTAGCTTAAGATTCAAATATGAAAGTTTAAATTTAGTTGTTTTTGGTTTAGGAAAATGTTAAGATGAAGACTTGGAGTAGAGAAGTTGGCTTAGTGTTCTAGGTAAGTGTTTGTAAAGTAAAAAGATAGTTTTTACCTCTAAGTTAAATTCAGCCACCTTTAGTTTATTAGGAATTAAATTTCTAACCAAGTGTAAAATGGTAATTTCCCTTTTTATAAATAATTCTAAAATTGTGAAATTTTATTTTCTAAGACTAATCATAATTTAATTAGCATAAACTAAATAGTCTAATCAAAGCTAAGGTAACCTAATCATATTTAAAGTAACTTAACTATAATTAATTTTCTCTCTCCTCATTAATGTTTTCATCTTTTAGTAAAAATAGAGGTAGAATTTTTATCATTGTCATTATAAGTTATATATGTCCTTCCTTTTTTCACCCGTGTCATTGTAAGATACTCCACCTTCATAAGTCCAATTTTTCCACATTCATAACAAGTAATATAAAGAGGCCTCATTTCTTTTCTACTTTTTTTTTTTTGGAAAGATGGCCTCTTTGTTTTCCTTTTCTTAAGAAATTTGTCAAACTTTTTTTACTGATAGATCTATAATTATCATCATATATCTCAACTTGAATAAAATCATTACTATCATCCTCTTCATGTATGTTCATTTTGGAAGTAACTTTGAAAGTTATTTTCTTTTTTTTTTCTTATCAACTTTCTCATTTTCAACTAATCAATTTGATCCAAGTTTATAATCTTATAACTTGCCAAAAAAAATGTCCAATGCCACTGTTTTAAGATCCTTGATTTCCATAATAATTGCAAACCTTTTGTTTGTCATGCCTTGCTAAAATAATCAAATCTTTATTAATAATTTTTCTATTAGATATAGTTTTATCAAATGAAGGAAGACTATTAATAATACGAATAAAATACATTTGCACATTATGAACGATTTCATTTGATTTCATGTGAAATAGTTCATATTTTGAGTTGATGTGTTAACTATGGATCTCTTAACCTCATTTGTCCTCTCATGTGCAACTTGTAATCTCTCTAATTATTTTGCAATGGAAGACTATAAATAACTCATCATAACACATGGATGAGTTAATAATATTTTTAACTTTGCGGTTATATTAATCTTTTTTTTTCTCTTCCTTTCTCCATTCACTTATAGTTTTTTCAACTCTAACACCATCAACAACATGTATTGATACATAAGTTTCATTTTGTACAACATTTCACATATGTATATATGGTCTGTATCAATATGTTCATTCTTTCTTTCAATAAATGTTATTTTCATCATTTAAGATTGGTGGCTTATTAACGAATGTATCATCACCAAAAATAAGAATTTGATGAATTCATTTGAGCCTTTAAATCATAAGGGATTCCTTCTTTTTATCATAATCCCTCTAATGTCAATTGTTAATAAAATAATCTTAAATTTAAGGGGAGAGAAAATTAAGTTTAATAGAATTATGTAAAATTTTCATTTATAAATTAAAATAGTGAGCTCAAATGCTTAATCAACATAATAACCTTACAACATTAGATGAGAGTTATGAAATTTTAAAAGGAATTTTTTTAGTAATTAATTTAATAAACACTTTCAAGATTTAACAGTTGAAACTTCAAAAAACTTTGGAAAGAATAACCTTTTCCATCACATACACCTATGATATCTATGATTATTTCAAAAACTTGCTGGGGAGGTTCATGTGGCCCACACTATCTCCATCAATAACCCTTCCATCCTTGATTTATCCGATCAAGGTTCAGTGCTCGTCTAAGGTATCATAATACAGAACCAAACATCGAACAATTTTAATGTTCACCACTAACTGAAAATACTTACCAAATTCCAATTACTAGAAGATCCAAAGGATGATAAAATTTTGCAAATTTGCGCTTTAACAATTAAATTGAAAAACTAACTACTCATTCAAGCACTTGATTTCCAAACTTCCAAGCCTAATAGGACAATACCCACGTGTGTTGTGTCGTTGTGTTAAATAGAGAATGGAAAATGGAACTTTCTGGAGGATGATAAATGAACTAAAATTACCAAAAATTGGTAAATGGAACCATTATTTTCAATTCCTATATGGCTTTGATTGATTTGGTTGTAAGGCCAAATCCAAAAGGGAAGAGGGGGTCATAATGAGGATCTCCAACATTCATTGGTAACTGATCAACAGTTTTGAACCAAGTCCTTGGAAGCTTCCCAGTGAAACCATAATCACCAAATAACACATCACTCACACCATGTCCCTCAGTGCCAGGAAGCCAAGCTGCAACAATGGCATCAATTGAGTCAAGATATGGCTCTATAACCACAGGACGACCAGAGATGATCACAACAACACATTTGACTCCTCCACACACTTTCCTTATGGTGTCTGGTCCAGGATCAGAGATTGTCAATTTCAAGCTATCACCATTTGTTTCAGCATATGGTTTCTCTCCAACTACCACAATGGCATATGAAAAGTCTTTGGACCTGACATAGTCTAAATCAGGGTTCTTCTTGTAAATCACCTTGGTATCTTTTTCAACAGTTTTCTTAATAGCACTAAGAATTGTGGTACCTGTAGATCATACAAGCCATGTCAAAATTGTATTTTCAGTGGGGTAAACAAAAGGGAAAGAAGCTGAGAGGGAATTTATAGTATACCTTCAGTAAGGTTATTGCCACCAAGTCCTTGCCATTGAATGGTCCAGCCCCCACATTGATAGCCTAGATTATGAGCATGACTTCCAGCAACAAGAATTTTTGAAGCCTTTTTAGAAAGTGGTAGAAGGGGCTGATCAGCATCTACACCATTCCTCAATAACACCAATGACTTCCTCACAGCTTCTCTAGCCAATTCTCTATGTTTCTGTCAAGTTATGGTGCCAATATAGTTATTTATCATTATGGTATAAAATAGTTGGTAGAAAAATACAGTGTACACACATGTTAGGTGATTGATTAACTAACCTGACTCCCAAGTTGGTTGACCAGGCTGTAATCAGCCAATGGATTCTCAAAAAGACCCATTACAAACTTTACCCTCAAAATTCTCTTCACTGCATCATTAATTCGGCTTATGGGTATGATTTTATTTTTCACTTGTAACGTTAGGCCATCTATGAATTCTGTGTAGTTATAGGGAACCATTATCTGCGGCATTATCAGAACTAGTATTAGAAGATGATACATGTTATGTGGAACATCGGTTAAGGTTATACATAATCAACAAACTTGAAACTCGGTGTTTACCATGTCAATTCCTGCAGTGACTCCAGCATAAATGGAATAACTGTAGTTAGAATGAGCAGGAGAAGTAATCCAATCAAGTCCCATCATATCTGATATGACAAAACCCTGCAAAAACCAAAGAATTTTTGGATTCATATATTGTGACGATTCATAATTTTGAATTCAATGATCCTGTGATGAGGTGAGCGTTACCCTGAAACGTAGTGTGTTCTTAAGAAAATCCGTGATTAGATTATGATTAGCATGCATCTTCTGTCCATTCCAACTTGAATAAGAGACCATGATTGTTGACACACCCTTGATGATAGAATCATAGTAAGCTGGCATGTGAATGCTAAGCAATCCATGTCTGCTTATCACTGTGTTGTTTGCATTGATTCCATTTTTCGTTCCACCATCACCAACATAATGCTTTGCACATGCTATAACTTTCTTCCTGTGCAAGCAAATGCAAGTAGTTCAAACACAAACAGCAAGACAAATTGAATATTGATAATATATGATTGGAAAATTTTGAATATATAAAGGAAAGGACAAGAAAAACAGATTTGAGTAAGATGAAAAGAAAAGGCTACAAAGGCAATATTTTATAGGATCAATTTTCATTAACAATAAGATAGAAACCAAGGATATAAAGGTAAACTATATGAAGCAGCAGCATGAGTTCTTACTTTCCAGCAACAAATGGAACACCCTTTGGCGAGTTTTTAGGGATGTCACCTTGCAGTCCTGGAATGATCTCAGTCATGGCTTGAACTATTTTGTGATCTTCACTATAACTTTCATAGCATCTACCCCATCTTGGATCTCTACATACCTATGCAAACACATATAGTGTATAAGTGGCCTTCTATAAGGGGAAGCAGAAACAAAATAGAGAGATTTATAATATAGATTTTCTCAATTACCGCAATGCAAGGTGCAAAGGCATATTGAATTCCAGTTGCTCTAATTTCAAGAGCAGTTGCTGCTCCAATTCTCTTCACTAGTTGAGGGTCCCTGTTTGTTTAAACATAAATTTCAGATATAGAAGCATAGCCAAATATTAAAAACACACGGTTTCTTAACTTTTATTCAATCAAATTTTAGAAAAGCTATGGAGAGGGAAGGGCGGGGGGCAGGACAAAGGAACACCAAAAAGAGAGAAGGATAGGCAAAACACAACATTGTTCTAAAAGTAAATTGGTTTACTTTCATGACTTTCTGCTCATAAAAAAACTTTTATGACTTTTTATGACTTTCTAAAGACAATAAAAATGGATACTTAGATTTTAGAATTTTTAAAAATTAAATTTAGTTTTACATTTTTAAAAAATTATTACAAAAGTAAATCAATTCACTTTATCTATTTTTTTTCTATAAATATACTAAAAAATAAATAAATAAAAATTATTAATTAAAAAATAAATAAAAATATTTTTTAAATAATAATAATAATTAAAAAATAAATTATTATTTTTATTATTATAGGATGATGATAATGGTAAATGTCATAATAATATTAGTTGTGATGGTAGTAAAATGAGAAAGTGATAATGACAATAATGTGAAAGGATTATATTAAGTTATAATGTTTGAATTTAAAAAATTTTAAATTAAAAATAATAATCAATAATATTTTTTTATTTTAAAAATTAAGTTAAAATTATTTTAAAAATATGTTAAAAATTATTATAAAATTATTTCAGCTGAATAAACTTTATTTTTAAATTTAATTTAAAACCAAATGAAATATTTAATTACATCACTGGTAATTGTTTCACGTAAGAACATTCCACTTTTTATGATAGGTTTTCTAGTTAAATTTTAGTTAATCATTGTTGATTTGATATGTGCCCATCCCCAGCGCATAAAAAGTTGATTTTTGTTTAGATTTTTTTAACTTGCACACATCAAAATCACATCAATTTCTGGTGACATCTCATCACACAACACCATTGATGTGGTCAGAGTCAAGCATAGTTGAGTATATGAAATCTTCAATTCTCAAGAATTGAAAAAAAAAAAAATGCCACACATGAAGTAGAGAAGCATACTGATTATTTACCTGGTAGCTCCTAGCCCTATGTTGTGAGGGAAAATTGTTGCCTTATAGACATTATTGTGGCCATGAACAGCATCAATCCCATATATCATGGGAATTCCCAACCTAGTTGATAAAGAACCCTTTTGAAACTCATTCACCATCTTAATCCAATCCTTTGCAGAAGCCTGTGGTTTTGGAGCACTGCCACCCCCACTTAGCACACTCCCTATCAAAAACACAAATTACATAAAAAATAAATATAATACCATTTCCCAATAATGACAAATGTCATTCTTTTTCATTCAAAGAAAGACACTGAACCAAAGGAACCTTACCAATATAATACTTTTTCATCACTTCAGCAGAAGCAACACTGCGCTCAATCTGCACCATTTGGCCTATTTTCTCTTCCAGAGTCATCCTATTCATAAGATCCTTTATTCTAGCTTGCAGTGGCTGTTTTGGATCTTTGTATTTCAAGTATTTTGCTTCTGTCACAGCTACCCAACAGTGCAAGAACATAAGCCCCACCAAAAAGATGGGTACTTTGGCCATTTCTTCTCTTCAACACAACTACACCTTGATAGACCAGAACAAGGATCAGGCCATGTTTCAATTATAACAAGTTACAAAGGTGATGTAGATTGCAAATACAATCAATCATCATATCAGAAAACTCAATCTGATGAAGTTAAATAGCACAATGAAAATGAAAAGGCAAGAAACAAAGACATCAAAGCAATAAACAAGCAAAACAAAGAACATATCAGTCAATGTGTTCTTTTTCAAAATTAATTAAGCTGAACAACCATACTCATTTTCAAAATTAAAAGCAGTGACAAAATCACATCAATTTCAGCCATGAACTGTTTGAAGTAAAAACATAGGGAAAAAATAAACAGCATGGATCAATATGCAACCAAAGAAGAAAAAGAAAAAACACAGGGAAAAGCACCCAACAGGTTTTGTGGCAGTAGACTGAGAGAAGAAAAAACAGATGTGTTCTTTTTCCAAGAGTGCCAAAATGACATTCAATTGGAAGAATGTGGAGATGGCCTATGAACATGAATGAATCCAGACATTGGCTGTTACCGTGTGTTAGTTGTTACTACTCCCCCAGTTTCTCAGTTCAGATAAAGAAAAAAAATCCAAACATTATATAATATAATTACTATTGATTTTTTTAAAATTATATTTACCTTTTTTAACTTATCCTATATAAAATTATTAATATTTTTCTTATTTATTATTAATGATATATATATATATATAATTAATTAATACTTTTTAATATTTAAATAAACAGATAAATAAATACAATTTTTTTATTATTCTAAACTGATAAAAAAAAAACAGAGGGAATAGTTATTATATTGTTTATATGTGTTTTACCAAATTTGAGTGGCCATTTCAAATTTCAAACAGTTATGTTTTGTTTGACTGGAGTAATTAAAAAAAAGGAAAATAAAAAAATAGAGTTAATGTAAATATTTTATGTTTGACCATGAAAATAAGAAGAGAGGACGTAGTTTTTATGAAGTCCACAGAAAATAGAAAACAATTACTAGAAAAAAAATTATTTCACTTTTTCTTCATTGAAATAATTAAAAATTAAAATAAAATTATCATATTATAAAAATAGCATAGTAAAAAATTAAAAAAATTTAAATTTAATTTAACTTTTTAATTTTTTTATATTTCTATTTATCTAAACAAAATAAGAATTTTATTTTTATCTATTTAAATAATTAATTATTTTTTACCCTCCTATTTTTATCGTTAGTATTTTTCGCATCATCGTCCAAACAAAGGTAGTTTGAATTTTGACCCTTGTAATTTTACTTCGCTGTGGTTTTGAATTTAAAAAGAATGATAAAATTCATTCGTCATATTTTCTTAACATAATTTTAATAGTTAATAAATTATACAGATACTTTTAAATTTAAATAAACTTAATCAATAAAAAATTTAAAAATAATAAATTTTTATACCATTTATAGTGAATATTATATTATATCAATAAACAAATTAAAGGTACAAAATTCTTAATATTAAGGATGAAATGATGAAAACAAATTACTAGACTCATGATTTCATGACATATAACTATTATTAATATGATATATTAAAATTTAAAAGCTAAATTTAAATTTAAATAATTATGATTATAATAATTTTAAATTTAATTTATTTTAAAAATTAATATATTTTTAAATTTTTTATAATAGGTAAATATTTAAAATTTAAATTAAATAATTATTTATAAAAATAAATAAAAATAAAAATAAAAAACTTCAGTAATTAATATAGGAAGAATCACATGGTTTAATGATAAAAAAATATAATTTTTAAAAATAATCTCATTTAAAAATAAAGATTCTATTTTAATATATAGATAGATTATACAAATTTAAGCAGTTAAAATTTATGAGAAAAATTAAAGATTTAAAAATTTTAAAATTTAAATTAATTTAAAAAGTAACGTATCCTAGCATTTTACCTATACGTTATACGAATATTTTTTATATTTAATTAATTTTATAAATAAAATAATTTAAAAGTACTAAAGATTTTTTATTTTTAAATTATAAATTTTTAATAATAAATATTGTTTTATATTGTATTAATATTAAATGATTTTCACAAAAAATATTAATAAAAAATAAATGAATAAATTTGTTTAAAGTAAAGATAAAATTAAGCAAAAAAAATTGTTAACTCAACATAAAATTTTATTGATTTAATATATCAAAATTTAAATTTAAAAATTACATTCAACTTAAAATTAATTAACAAAAATACGTTTGATTATAATCTTTTATTATTGAAGTGTGATAGATTTTATATTATTAGAAGGAAATAAAATTTTATATTTAAGATGATTGATTTATTTAAAAATTTAATGAAGGTTTTAAATAATAGATAGTGATAATTTTAATTTTTATTAGATCTTTTTATCATAAATCTTTATTTGTTAAAAATGATCTATCACAAAATATTTTAATAATAATTTAAATGATATAATTATCAAAATTTATGATATAACTATCAATTTAATATATTTTATGTCAATTTAATATATTCTATATAGATTTATACTGTCATAAAATATTTATCAAAAAAATTTAATTTTTTTTAATGGTTGACTCATGATATAATTATTCTTTCTTATTGGTTGATACATAAAAATATCTAAAAAATTGTTGTGAAATTTTTTTTCAATAATAAAAAAAAATTGCTATATTTTTCAAAAAAAAAAAAACATTGATAAAAGCTAAAAAGGACATATCATTTGAATCAAGTTTCTTACCTTCTACCTAGATACTTCAATATCACTTGATATTAGATTATTATAATATTTTACAATAAGAAAAAAAAATTATTTAAGAAATCTAGAAAAATTTATAAATATTTCTTATATCTATTTAAGCTTTAATATCTGAAGATATATAAGATTTTTTAGAATTTTAAAAAACAGATATTATTTTAATTTCATTATTAATTGAATTAATAAGAGGTCTGTGACTAAAAGAAAAAGAAAATCCATACTAGTGTCAAGAAACTTTATTTAGCATCATCAATGATCTCTTCCATTTTTAATTATATAAAGTAAAATTGTTGACTTTTTTCTTGAGTTTGTAACAAAATTGATTCTATTATCATAAAATTTAATTTTACATGATAAAAAATGGAAGAGGTGTTTATTTAATGGCATGGTGGAATATTTAAAGCGTTTTAAGGGTTGGAACTTGATTCAGATAATTATGCACTATAAATACTGTCTTACATTATTAAAAAAATTGATTTGATAATTATTATATTGTAAAAATCAATTTGGATTCAAATAATTGTTGATAAATATTGATCACATATTCAAATCAAGTTCTTTGTTTGATTTTCTATTTAAAAATTTGTACAGGAGTTAAAAGAAGATTTTATATTTCTTGTTGATTCATGTGATAGCTCATTTTGGTATGATATTTGATACCATTTAAATTTTTTAGCAGAATTTGTTTGTTATGTTTATGTTCAAAACTTGAATCTTCTCATTAAAGATGTTTGTGTTGGATCAAGATGAATGTTTGATAGGCTGTTTAACTCAACCTAATGTGCCAGGATACTTTTATTTAGAATGATAACTTGAACAATAGATGTACAACCTTTAATGATTACTCTTGATTTATTTGTAGAGATACCTAAGTCTCTCATGGATACAGGTATGAAAGATCAAAGTGTTTGAGAAAATGAAGCTTTTGGTATGATTAATTTGCAATGGAAATGAATATCCAATTTATTCAGAACACATACACTAGTCAAAATGAGAATGAGATAGTATTTCATTGTGTTAGAGATAGTTATTTTATAAGAGCAGTTTTGAATTCTATGGGCTATGATCATTTAGTGGACTCCATCCTTTGACTTAAAGAAAATATTCTTTTTAGTCAAAAATTTTGGTTTAACACAACTTACAACAGTCGAGTGCATATCTAAAACTGGAACGCGTTGACAACTAAACTGATCTACAAGGTTAGTCTTCTTCTTCCTCGCATACACCTGGTTCTGGTTCTTCTTCTTTATGGTTCTTCTTTTTCCTGTACATGCATCTAGTTCTTCTCCTTCTACTTTAGTTGTCTGGTTCTTCTTCCTCATCTACATGCATTTGGGTCTTCTTTTTCTTCTGCCATGTTTCTTCTTCTTCTACTGTGATTCTTTCTCTTACAAAATTGCAAAGGACAGGGAAAGGATCTATGTCAAGGGTTGGAGGATGATGAACGACTCACCCACTTTAACACACCTAACCCTAACTTGCTCAATCTGTAACTTGCTTAATTCTATAGCTTAAATGGTTGGAGACGATTCTTTTCTGAAATCATTCGGTTTGCTTTAATTCTAGCTTTATTGGTCCGATCCTATTTGAAATTAAAACAATCACCCCTAGTTAAGGCAGTTAATCAACATTTATACAAAACTCCTTTGTATATAATAATCAATGTAATGCAATATAAGATCACGTGCACATAATACAAAGGCTCTTTCTTCTCTCTAACACAACTTGAAAAAGGAGGAAGTAAATTTTTTTTGTAAGTATGAACATTTTGTATAGACTTTAGCACCACAGCAATAAATTTTTTTTAGGTATACTTGAAACTTCGAGAGTTATATTTCAGAAGAGAGTTTATAATTTTGTTTCCTTAAAATTGTAAGGAAGGATTTATAATTTTTTTTATATCAAAATTATAAATAATAATAAAATTATTTTTAAGGTGTTATATGAATGTAGATAGATAATATCAAATCATATTAAATTTATATGTTTTTTTTATAAATATTTTTAAAAATAAAAAATATTAAAAAAAATTTATATTCTTTCATGTTTTTGATAGATACCTTTCATTTTTTGATAATTTTTTTTTTAAAAACCATTTAGCCATGTACCTTTCTCATGTTGTTGTATGTATCTTAAATTTTTAATTTCAAATCAAATTAATTTGTTTTTAGTAATTAACAAACCAATCAAATGAAACTTTTAAATTTACAATTATTTTAATTAATATTTACTTTTTTTTCAAACATATTAGTTAAATATAACAAAATATTTACACATCATCATTAAACTAATATTCTTTTAATTAAACTAATTTTTAAAATTAAAAATTTAAAAGTTTATATTTGAAATATTAATTTATAATTTCATTATTAATGAAATATTTTGAATTAATTTTTTATATTTTTTCACATATATATATATAAAAACTAATTTAATTATGAAATAATTGTTAATTAAATTTATAAATTATATTATGATATAAATATTTTTTCTACAAGAATAAACTTACATCAAAATTAAGTCTTGAGTTCTTATTTGTTCAATAGAATCTTGGACATGCTTCTCATGACCATACAAAAGTTTATCTTTATTTATATGTTATAAATCAATGATATATAGTTTTAAAAATAATTAAGGAAAGAGATTAACTGTAATATGAGATTTGGAGAATAAAACAAAGTACATACGTTACAATTTTATAAAAAAACAAGATAATAGTAATTTAGATGTAAAAAGTCATAATCCAGGTTTCATAATTGAAGTATTTAAGATTTATTTTATAAAAAATGGAAAAAATAAATATTAAAAACAATTAGAACGGATTAACTGATTATGACATGTAAATACTTTATAGTCATATATAATCAATTATCACATGTAAATACCTATATTGCAATTGATACATTTATTTGTCAGTTCTGTTAATACATTCTACTAGGTATTTAAAATGGAGAAATATATCAAGAATTATTTGTGATTATGAAGCATCTATCAAATTTAAGTCAATGATCAACTATTTTTTATGATACCGAATATTGAATTTTAAAGAAACAACATCAGATAAAAGTGAGTAGTAAAATGATAATATTAAAATGGACGTATGAATACACCAAAATTATATATGAGATGTGTTATGACACATATCAAACAGAAGATAATATAAATGGGTTAATTGTATACAACATTGTTATACATAACTTTTTATTGACTTTATTATTAATTTTGAATCTTTAATAGAAGTATATTTGATAAAATTAACAAAATAAGTTAGTTCAAGAAAGTTGAAAAATTAAGTAGTTAAAAAAAACTGAAAATTGAAAAGATAATTAAAAAATATTAAGTTAGTCAATTTAATTTAAAATGTTTGATAAAATTAACTTTTAAACTAATAAAAATGATAAAATGATAAATAAAAATATAAGTAATGATGGGTTAAAACTTGATAAATATTTTGTTTATCTTTTAAACAAAAATAAATTGAAGCATAGTTAAATAAATTTTATTTTTTAAGTAAAAATATTTATTTTTTAATTTTTACATAAATAAATATTAAAAAAATTCAAAATAATGTTTTTCATAATTTTAAACTTATGTAAAAAAATTGTTGACCTTAGTAATTAAATATAGTAATATATAGTATAGTAATTAAAATACATAATATATATTAAAATAATAATTTAAAATTTAACATTTTATAACAATATAATAAAATAAATACAATCAAAATTGATAATATTCTTTCGAAAGAATAAGAATGTATTAAAATTATAATAAAAAAATTTAAATAAGAGCTTAAAAACTTTAAAGTTGTTAAATTAGTAAATGTTAAGAAAATGTAATAACTACTTTATCATATGAAATTAATATATTTTAACAATTTTTTCTCTTAATAATTTAAATTAAAATACATGATCAAAGATATTCTTATTACAGAATTCTTTTTCCTTTCTTATATAATCAAAATTTTCTTTCCTTTTCCGTACAAAGTATTCTACTTATTTAAAGTGGGCATGAAAATGATCAAATTTGACACGATGTGTTGGTGTTAGATGTACTTGCATTTCTTTGAACAGAAAGAAAGCTGCAGCGTGTGCTACACATTATGTTGGTGATGGTGGAACCACAAAAGGAATGGGAAAGAAGAACACAGTGATAAGCATGCATGGATTGCTTAGCATTCACATGTCAGCATTTTATAATTCAATCATTAAAGGTGTGTCAACCATCATGGTCCCATACTCAAGCTGGAATGAACAAAAGATGGATACTAATCATAATCTTGTCACTGCCTTTCTTAAGAACACATGCTGTTTTAGAGTAATACTCACTCATCACTATCAGGAATTGAACTGACATGGTAAACTATGACTTTCAAATCTGTGTATGATGTATATGAGTAAACATTTTTTTAGTCCTTAAAAAATTTGTAATCGATAATATTAGTTTCTTAAAAATAAAAATTATATTTTTTTTTCTTAATTAAAAGATAAAAAAAATTATTTATTTTAATATTTTAAATGAAAATTGAATAGGATTAAAAAGTATTAAAATAAATAATTTTTTAATTTTTAAGTGCAAAGATGATGATTTACTTTCTTAAAAACTAATGTGACTTGATTGTAAATCTTTAGGGAATTAAAATGGTTTTGACTCTATATGCAGAACCTCATCTGATTTTTCACATTGCAATCTAATTAAAGCTTGTTCTGTTAATGCTGCAGATAATGATTTCCTATAACTACACAGAATTTATATATGGCCTAACATTATAGGTGAAAATAATCTCATACCCATGAGCCGAATCAATGATGTTGTGAAGAATTTTGAGATTAATGTATGTTTATTATGGGTCTTTTTGAGAATCCATTTTCTGATTACTGCTTAGTTAATCAGCAAGGGAGTCAAGTTAGTTAATCATCAAACATATGTACCTAGTATTCTATACCATGATGATGAACTAAGTTGTGTTGATATCATAAACTTGATAGGAGCATAGATTACCATATAAAAATTACCAATTTTATTTAGATATATCATGAAATCATGAATTGGATAGAAATAATTTTGTTAGACTAATAATACTATACAAATTAAGTAAAGACAAAAAATGATAAGATTAAAGAAGAAAGCAAAACAAACATGACTTATATCTTTAACAAGAAAAAAAAAAAGAAACAATTTTATTGAAAAAAGATAAACTTATCTATTATCTATATCTATTAATGTATAAAAATTGAGATAGAAATTCTAAAAAGGCCATTTAAACTACATAAATTTCTACTATTTAACTATATAAGTAAATTCTGTACATTCTCATTTTGAAAGTGTTTAGTTACCTTTCTTTTTAACAGCTATTATATATAAATTTAAATTAAATATTTAATAATCAATATTATTATATTAATTTATGATGACTAATACATCACCTCAACTATCATAATCATGTTATTAATTTTGGAGAAACCATCATCTTTAATCAGCACTTCCTCATTCCATTTCAATAAATTTTTCATCATTATCACATTTAGTTATTATAATTGTAAGAAAGTATTTTCATCTTAATTGATTTCTTTTATTTTGTAAAACATATTAATATTTGATCAGCACTACTACATATATTAATTTTAGTTTCATTTTCTAATAACATATTTTCATTATTGGTTTTCATTTTAAGAAATTCTCATTTTCCGGCATTTGTATCTCTCCTTCGCAGTTTATATAATAAATTAATAGTTATAATGAACTATTTTCCTTTTATCATGCACTATTAAGCCATTATTTAGCATAAACGAGACAACTAGTATTTGAAAACCATGAAAACCATTAAAATTTTACCTTATTTTTATAACATAGAAAATTATAAGATTCAAAATCTTTATGCAAAACTACTCTAATTTTTAATCATTATAAAAAAATTAGATTTGTTAATAAAAAATTAGATAAAAATTAAAAATATTATTATTTATCTTTTGAAATTATCATTAAAACAATTTTTTTAGCGAACCCTTTATCATTTGACCAATATTTTTATTGCTTATTGAAATCTTAGATTTGTGTTTGCTTATGTATTTTGCATCCCTCACCCACATATATAAATAATTTTTTGTATATAGATATCTAAGTCAATAAATATAAAAACAAGACAAGGCTTGCTAAATACTCATGGAAAAGGTGGGAAAAAGGATGCGTACTTTATTGATTGCTTTGGAGTTGCTTTACTGTATTTCATGTTCAGAACTTTCTGTTAAAAAGGCTTCTATACGGTGGCAAAAGAGGTGGATAGTAAAATCATTATAGAATATTTGATAAATCTTTATCATGTTGGTTTATGGGTCGAAGATTAGGTTTAATTTATGTTTAGTTATTGTATTAATCCTTATAATTTTGTCTAATCTAATATATTATTTTGCAAAAATCACAAAGCAAAAATGCCAAAAATAAGTAAAATTGGGCGGATTAAGTAAAAAAAGTAAAGTCTAAGAGGCTAACATAAAACTAAGATAACTAGTAAAAAAACCAAAAACATCATGTAGAGAGCTTATGAATCAAGAAGGCAAGGAAAATAAATGTACTCTTTTTCATTGTATCTATCAATATATATGATCTTGCAGAATTATTTGTTGAAAGTTTCATTCATTTCATTTTATTAAGATAAAAAATCTTTAGTTAGTATAAGTTATGCCTGATATTTTTTTTAAAGATAAAACTGGGATATAATACCTTAACTATTTTTATTATTTTTTCTCGATTGAAATTGTAAATATCTCACTTTAATAATGTCTGAAAAATTTTAATTTCATTTTTTATTGTGTGAATTGTTAAAATGAAATTTTAACGTTAATTAAAAAGAATGAAACATAACACAACACATTAAATTAATACAAAAAATTAATATTAATTCAAAAATATTTTATTTTTTCATTTTTGTTTTTTTTCAAAATTTCCTCCTAATTTCAACAAGATGAAGAAGGGAAGTGAAGCTATTGGAAGCTGAATCGACAAGAACAGTTGACAACTATGGTGAGTTTGAGCCAATGGCACCATCAAAGAGCTTCTGTGTTGGCGTTGGCATTTTCAATGTCATTGTTGATGGAATTGCTGACACCCATCTTGTTGATTCATTGGCACCTAAAAGGAACTGAACAAAGTGGTTCTAAAATTACACGCATGCACCCAAGTTGCTCATTAAAACTTTCCACACTCATTTTATTTATTTATTTGTAGGATGAATATTAAAATTAATTCTAAAAAATATTTTAAAAATACTTTAATTCTTAAAAACATTATTTTAGTTTTTTTAAAAATATTTAACTCAATTTAATTTTTGAAAATTATAAATAAAAAATTATTTCAATCCTTATTTTAACTGATAGAATCATTAAAATATTGTATCATTATAACTTTAAAGAATTATTTATTAATTTTTTAAAAGATTAAAATGGATTGAATGAGATTTTTTAGAAATTAAACTGAATATTTATTTTTTTCAGTTGTATTTTGTGTATGAATTGTATTTATATTTGAAAAAGGAATATATTAAAGCTTTGACGACAAAGAGTTCAAATCAAGTGAATGGGCTTGTTGCCCCAAATTGGCCTGAAACCATCATTGATTACTTACCTCTATTTTTCTTATTTCATTCAACCTTAGTTATGTATTTTGATAACTATAGGTTATTTCAATAAAGAAAACAATATAACAATATGAGCAAGAAATGCTACATGTTTATGAAAACTATAAATAGATTGAATCAGATTGTGATTGCTTGCCAATGCCTACGACCCCTACCCTCTTCCTCTTTTTTCAAATTTTCTCCAAATTTATTAGAAAATGAATACGGATATAGAAAAATAAATTAGAATTTGGAAGTTTGAGGAAGGTGGAAAGAGAGCTTTGAAAGATATGATGATCCTTTTAGTAAATATTACTTATCATACCTTTTTGTGATGAATACAACACATTTGAAATTCTAACCTTGCCATAATAAAATTGATTAATTAAGCCAATATATTGAAAGATTTAAGATATCATAAAAGTTATGGTTAAGATGGGATAAGTATATAAGGTTAATAAAGTTATACTGTTATTTGTGAGATTACAGAAGGAAAAATGAACGACCTCATCTCAAGAATAAATTAAAGAATTGTATAGTGGGTTGCTTGAAAAGATAAAAAATAACTTTCGAAGTTCATTTAGTAGTTAAGATAAAATAATTTATTCTATTTTAGTTTATTGTTTGTCTAACCAATAAAATATAACGAATTAACGAGCAGGTTAACTCATCATCTTGTTGTTTAAGTTCGAATTTCAATTTATGGGGCAGAATGGACAAGGAAGAAACAGGATAAATATAAAGATAAGTTTTTATTTAAATTATAGTCTTTTTTTTTAAAAAAAAAAAATTAGAATATATTTTTATTTTATTTTCTTCTACATTAATTATTTAATTTTTTAAATATTAATTTAATTAAAATTTTAAATATTGATATTTGTAACAAATTTCAAGATATTTTTTATAAAAATTTGTATGATATTAATCGATCTTAATTTAAATTTTAAATCTTGATATATAAACCAATATCAATAAAGATTTATGATATAATTTTAATAATTTGTTTTTTAATTTTATCTTTAATTAGAAAAACACATTTCTTTAGTTTTTCATAAATGCAATATTTAATATTAACTAATAATGAAATATTCATCAATAATTAAAATATTTATTATTTTAAAATTTTATTTTCTTTATAAATTATATCCATTTTTAAACATATTTATACAATATACAAAAAATATGCCAATTTGTACATAGTTTATATTGCTACCTGCTAGATAGATTATAAGATACACATTAAAACAAGAATTTATCATGCTCATATCTTTTCTTTTCTTTTCTTTTACTTAACTTTTTTATCCTATCTATCTTTATCTTGGCAGCCAATCTGGTTGTTATAAAAAGAAAGAAAGTAATCAACATAACAAATAATTCAATGCATTTGTTGATAATACCAATGGAAAACAAGAATAAATTAAGAGCATATAAAAAGAGACATAAATTGTGAAATATGCATAACCCAAGATTGAAAGAAAATATGAATGTATCACCAATGTAAAAGAATTGTTGAAGGAGTAGTCCTTCAAGAATTTCTTCCTATGGCTTTTGGCTCATCATACCATATAATATATCTTGTAACCATGAAATTCATTACACTGAGATAATGTATTTATACACGATTACTGCAATCCCAAGCTTAAACGATTATATGACAGTTTGTTATCTATTCATATCCTATTGTTAAAACGGAATCCTAATCTTATCATTTAGCTATTGTAAGTTGTAACAAACCTTATCCCTGAAACTCATTATATATCAAAATTGAAATTAGTATGCAGTGGCGGGAGGGATTACATATTTTTACTATTTTTATATTTTTAAGTTACTAATGTTTGGTCGAGTGTGGGTTAAATAAATTATTTTTTCAACCTATCTTTGATATTT
This sequence comes from Canavalia ensiformis, assembly GCA_026541065.1. Taxonomy (NCBI): domain Eukaryota; kingdom Viridiplantae; phylum Streptophyta; class Magnoliopsida; order Fabales; family Fabaceae; genus Canavalia; species Canavalia ensiformis. Next base: position 165,917 of record JAMKYM010000270.1, on the reverse strand, counting down.
TTTCTAGTTGGTGAGGGGCTATTTTTTTTCCTTTTTACAAGTTTTACATTAGATTTTATAGACGTGTTGGTTATCCTACATCCCAATATTATTATTTCTTTTAAAATATTTAACATATATTTTCTTTTTTATATGAAAATTTTATATTTGGAGTGAGCCATCTTTATTCTAAAATAAATATTTAAAATATTTAAAATTTTTTATTTTAAATTTTATAGTTAGAATCTTCTTCAATTAGTCTATTTCTTATTAATCATTTTCTTAAATTATAATGTTATCCAAACAAAAAATAATATTATCATTTTTTTTAAATGTTTAACAAACATTGTGTGATCTATTTAGTATGAGCTAAAGTCGTAACATTAACAACATGGCTTAATTTATCAAACCATGTCTATAGAGATTTTTAAGATTATAGAGATTTTTAAAGTTTTCATATTTTGCCAACTATCTTAAGAGTTTTAAGTCTAAAGGTTATCTTTATGTATATATCTTATTCAAAGATGACATTTTTAATATAAAGTTAGTTAATAAATCAATATAGGCTTACTATTAAGGAGAGGATAATTCGTGCAGAATTAAATGTTGGAATTGAGGAAAAAATTTTCTCATAATCTACCCTAAAAGATTATGTGAAGTCTTTGGTCATTAAATGAGCTTTATACCTACTTACACTCTCATATGTGTTATGTGTAATTGGAAAGATCCATTTGTTTTGACAACCAATGTCGCAGTTGAGGTAAAATGAAATAAAAGTAAATAGAAAATGTAATATAGAATACAATTTCGATTGTCTTTTAAAGATTTTAATAAACAATTTGATTGAATTTAAATTTATAAAACGAGGGATTCATAAGCAGGATTATCATAGGTTCAAAAAAAAATTTTTGAAAACAATTTTAATTATTATTTGATTTGAATTCAATCAAGTAAACGCTAATTAAACTTGTGATTTTCTACTAGAATAAAATCTAAAATTTGAATTAATTCATATTTAGATAATTAAGTATCACCCGAAGTATTCAAATTAATTCTTAACAATTGAAATCACCAAATCTTACAGGAAACCTCATACCCTTTTAATTTTTGCATACAAATTAGAGAATTAAGCAAATCCTAATTTTCGAATTGAAACATGTAAGATGAAATTAAATTTAGTATCTAATTTCACAATTACAAACAATAATTGTAATGTATAAAAAGGAAAGAAGAAGAAATCGCAATAAAAATTCAATTAAGAACAAACATTAAATCCTTTACTTATAAAATTAAATTAAAGTCAACGAGCCAATCAAAAAAATTATCCTTCCATGAGGCTTTTTATGAAAGTAATAATAAGAAGAAAGAAACAAAATTAGAATGAAACTATATTGATGAATTGGAATAAGTTTCGATATATTTAAAACGTGTAAAGATTTTTTCTTTTATAAACCAAGTTTTCCTATTAAAATTGAAAATTTAAAATAAAGAAAAAATTGAATAAGTTGTTTTAGATACATAATAAAGATCCTTGAAGAATTTATTCCCTTATCCCTCTAGATTGGCAATTGAATTCCCTTTTTACTCTTTTTATTTGAATTCAAACTATGCACGAAATACGAATTCTTATATGATGTCTCTTTTCTCAAATTTTTATGAGCATGTTAATAGCTGAATCAGGGTTTTGCTTATGAATAAATTTTGTATAAATTCTATCCTTGATCTTCAGAAATTAACTCATCTAAAAATAACTTTCGTAACACTAATTATGTTTATTTTACTCGAACATGTCTGTGCTGTTTAGATAGAAACTCTAAATCACACTTCTGTCCAAATAACTTTATGATCCGTTGTGACTAGACTAGATAACGATACATTTTACTTTAAGGTTTTATCTCATATTTCTAATACATGTGAAATCACTCAAATATTAATTTGATTGTGCAAGATATGACTTGCACAATAAATAAAGGATAAAAGATATTAAAATTTAAAAATTAACCAATTTTATCATTTAGTTTCAATAAAATTTAATTACATAAAAATTATTCAAAATAATAAAATTAGAGATAATTAAAACTCAATTAAATTCAACATAAATTAAAATAAATATACAAAAATTCATTCATAAATATCTTACAAATTTTTTTTTCTTCTATAGTTCCGTATAATTTCATGTGTTATTTTTCTCCAAACCTTTAACATCTTTTACTGCAACCTTCCATTTAGTATATTTGAAAGCTTTATATTATCCAAATTTATAACGATGAATCCTCTGTATTCTTACGATAACTTTTAATAGAATATATGATTGTTAATTGAGTATTGAGTACATGATCTCATTATTTTGTATCGTACAGAAATAATAAAATTTGCATTTATTACATCATCATGCATACATTTTTATCATGACATGTTGCATCTACAGAAAAATTATATTTATTTTCTACTTTCATGTTCGAGAAAAATAAACTTTTACTTACACTTCATTATATTTATTTGTCACTGCATAACTGCATTTTGCAAAATAAAAACTTATTAGTCATCATTTTTTTCTCACATCCCCATGCATAAAGAAAAAAAAGTAATTATCATGTTCACATTTAATTTCACATGAAAAATAAAATAAAATAACAAAATAAAAGTTTTCATTCTTGCATAGTAACAAAAATCTTTTTCGTAATTTCATAAGTATATTTATGTTTCATTCTTATATCTCAAAAATAATGTGTTCATTCATTAAGAAATATATTAAAGTCACACGCCTAGGTGGGATCCTTGAACGCCATTATAATGCACAGATCACCAACCGATAGGAACTTATGGAAATTAAGCACAGAGCTGCACAACCCTTCTTATCACTCTTTGTATGCAAGTCTGTCAAGGTCGTTGCTTTTAATTAATAAGCAACTGAAGCCATTTTTGTTCAGAAGGCTATATTATTTTTCTTCCATGTATTTCTTTTCAAGATATCTAATTTTGTGTGCCCACAAGGGATTGAATTTGATTATTTTAAAATTGAAACTAAGTTCGATATGTAATTAGTAAAATTATAATGGAAACAAGTCAATGTATATCCTTTTTTAGCGGATTTTTTTAACTGGTATAATGATGTGTTTGGTTTCTGTCTTAAATGTTTGCTGTTGCTTTCATTTTAAATTGATTCAATTCTTATATCTTTTATTAAGTTGTTATTAGTTCATTTCCATGAAGTAATTGATGTTTTACCCGAGCCGTGCTTTTACCATACAATCAGATTCCTTTAACAAGTTTTCTTTGCTTATTATATATAGACGGAGCTTTAATATATATATATATATATATATATATATATATATATATATATATATATATATATATATATATATATATATATATATATATATATATATATATATATAGATTCGTTTTATTTTTTGCTTTTAACTGCTTATGAGTATTTCATTTGTGGCTATGTAAGTTGCAATCTGTTTCCTTTATTGGGTGAATATTTATGTCCCCCTTTCTACTTATATTTTTCTGTTTTATATATTAATATTAATTTAATTGTTGAGACAACAAAAAAGCAATGTAATATGGCATTCCTTATTTTTATTCTAACGTGTCTTTTTGTGTTAAATGGTACAGAGTGTTGTATTCCATAAACTGGTTTTCTATATAATACGGGAAAAATTATATTAATACTCTATGAATTTATCGAAAAATATTCAATTATATAATTTTACATAATTTTTTTATAGTTTTATATATATACATATATAAAAAATAAAATAATATTTTTTATTATGTTAATTCTTAAGTTCAATTGGTTAATTAGTTTTAGAACTTAGTTTGAGTTCCATGTGTCGGTATTAATTGATGAATTTTGAAAAGTTATTTTTTTTATAAAATTATATTATGAAATTTGTAAATTAAAATATAAAAGATGAAATAATTTTTAAAAATTTTGCTACTGTTTTTGTAATAATGAGTCAGCCTAAAAAGAAACGTTATCAAAAAATAAAAAATATAGAAATGATTATGATAAAGTAGTATAAAATTATTATGGAAAAATTTTATAATTGGTAAAAACTCCAAGATCGAAACACACACTAAGACTTCACTTTTAATTGTAATATTTTTGTTTGAGATTTTTTAAATCAAAAGATAGATGATATGGTGTAAATCAAAAATTTATCATTAAAAAAATTGATCGAAAGATCAATTATAACCTACTTGCATAAATTATTATGATGTATCCAATAATTATAATCTACTTGCATAAATTATTATGATCTATTCTATAATTTTTTTCAGTATGATATGGTTAGATAATAAACAAAGTATTTGAATCTAGATGGTGTAATACATTCTAGGAGCACTACCGTGTTAGTATTAAAAAATTTATATTAGAAGGAAAGATAAACTCAAGTAAGTTTTATCTATAATTTTTAATAGAATGTGTTTAATTTTTATGTATAGATAACTTTTATTATTATATAATATATTTGTTTAATTACATATTTTGTAAATTATAATTGGATATTAATTATTAATTTCTGTCAAACAAAACTTCATGAATTAGAATCAATCTTATTGAATTCCTTGATATATTGGAGAATTGAAAATAAAAAAAATTATAACTTTGGACAATACTTCTATTAACAATAGTATAAATGTATTTTAAATGCTCATCTGTTTTGAAAATAGCATATTGTGTGAGGATAACGTTTTTCATGCTCAATGTTTTGCTCATCATAATTTTTGTTTGATTACCAAGAAGATTCTGTATAGATTTTATCATCCCAATCGTAATAATATAGTTTTTTACAATCGTAATAATATAGTTTTTTGGACTTAGATTTTATCATCCCAATCGTAATAATATAATTTTTTATAATTGTAATAATATAGTTTTTTGGATTTGGATGGTTATGTGTAATAAGAAAGTTTTAAATTTTATTCCTTTAAAAATTTTAAAGGAGGATTTACAATTTTTTTCATGTACAAATTTTTAATAGTAATAAATATTTTTGAAGTGTTTTCTGAAAATAAGTTGAAGTGATTAAACTACGTTAAATTTAGGTTCTTTGTTTGTACTTTATTTAGTTTTCTATTCTATACCTTTAATGGATACTTTCTGCTATCCAATAATTAGAATTAGATCTCAAGGTTCTAATCTAAGGATAAGGAGAAGAAAAAGAAGATCATTTGACATCGTAACGCCAACCTTTCATGGAGAGAGGTTCTCGCTTAAGGAGGAGCATACTATCTGGAAGGATGTTACACTTGAAGGGAAGATTAAGGTGATAAAGGTGAATGGAGAATTTTATTGGTTGGTTAATTCTATAGTAAAAGGGATCACAATAACCAGAAACAAGAGTTTTTAAATAAAAGAGTTTTTAACAAAATGAAAAAATATGAAACTTTGGATGAAGGAAGGATATATTGGAAAACTATTTATTTAAGCTCCACATTGAGTAACTTGAAAAACAAAGAGATAAAAACTCTTATAAATAAGAAGATTATGTATGACTTTTATAACCACAATCATAACAATGTAATCCTTTGGTACTTAGGTAGTTGTGCGTTACCACAATAGTATAGTCATTTGAATGTACCTGGAACTTAGTATTTGTGTGTTGTAAAAAAAGATACGACACACAGAAGAGGGTTGAATGTGGTGTTGTAGGAAAATTAGGAATTTTTCTGCAAAATGAAATGTTATAAAACACTAGGTGTCTTAAGACACTTAACAACGCAGAGAGTAAGAAGAGAGATATTCACACTGCAAGTTATACTGGTTTACCTTTATCAACCCAAGGGCTATGTCTAGTCCTTGTTATAATCTAACAAGTATTTCCACTATTATAAGATAATACAGACAATACATACAGTACACACTTAAAAATACAATCCCAATATTTTACATAAGCCTCTCTAGGCTAATTTTTTCCTAGAAAACACACTAGATATTTAGTTATCTAGTTACGATGTTTTCCTAAAAACCAATGATACAACAAGAATACAACTTAGATTATGAGTAGATAAGACACTTAAAATATATCACTCGGTTAATGCTCTTTGTCTTTTACTCATAAGCTTGTTCTTTATATAGGTAGAGGCAAAGTAGTCATTGAGAGATGAACAAGTTTTGCAGTATCTTCTACATGAACATTGAATGCATGACCTTAGTTTAAATGAAAGTAAGTTGTTTTTCGTCTAATTTATTGTGCAGCAAAAGCCTTCCATCTTTTGTTTTTTTTTTCTTTTCATAACAGGATAACCATTTTCCTTTATTAGCAAAGGTTTTCTATAAATGAAAAACTTGAATGTTCTTTTTGTTGGACAAAGATCCAGAAATAGTTTTGTGTGTGAGGAGAGACAAATTAATATATTTTGTAAAGTACATTTTTTTTTTCGTGAAGACAGTAAAACGTTTTGAGGTGGCTTAAGACACAAACTTTTGTACCTATTTTTAAGCATAAAAATTGTATGCATATATTTTTTCACTAATCAAAATGCTGGTTGATTATTTTATTTTAAAACTTGGTTTCAACAATCTTCCCTTTTTTTTATGATGAAAAAGATCATAGTAAACAAATGGTTTAGATAGTTTTTATGCAAATCAAACATAGCAGGCTAATTGAACCACAAACATTGTTTATACACGTAAAAATGCACAGTCTAATCAAGTTTCAATTATATAAAGTTATAAAAACATAAACTCATAAATGTTCATATTATTCAAATTCTCCCTCTATTTTGGCCAATCATAAAAAACTAAGGTTGCTTAAACTCATCAAATTTTGATGAATGCATTATAGGAGCTTATCATACAACTCCTCAACTATGCAATCAACATGGAAATGAAAGCGGCAGAGTTCATTCTTCAGGCTTGTTTGAGTTTACTAGATGTGCTGCAAGTGACATTGATTACAATGTTGTTAGGATTTGACAAACGTAAGATGGTCTACGTAATGGTCTTCCGCAACACACTAAAGTTGGTGCAAGGTCACACGTAGCTCACGGAGGAGTATTAGGGACAAATGAAAATAATGAAACGGTAGGGGTAGAGGACTATAAGCTAGACTCGAAAGGAGGGAGAATGAAGTAGTTGAAGTGGAAATGGAAAAAAGAGATAGACAATAATGGCAGTTGAGGGAGGTGGAGGAGCTAGCGAAGCATCAGTTGTGAAAGCAAAGAAAATATAAGTTGTAGAAACCAATAAAAATGAAGAGGACAAATAAACATAAAATATACAAGGAAATACAACAAGTGACTGATAGTCATGATAACAGTTATCGAAAGGATGAGAAAAGATAGTCTGATCTTGATGATAGGGCTGAGCATGCCACTCGTCTTCCTTCTCTTTAGAGGAGAGCCAAAAGGTGAATCATTGAGTAAAGTTGACCCAATGATAATAACTATGGAGCCATCAAGAGTGGTCAAAGTCAGTTAGGCCACTATAAGCTCTTAACAGAGCTTGCAGGTCTTCAGACATAACCTTGAGGATCAAAAGGGTGCCCAAGGGAACTACAAGGGCTTTGGAAGTAGTGGATGACTCGGAAGTCAGTCGAGGAGGCTGCGATTAGGATGAACCTTGATGTTGGTCAGAGGGATCATACAAGTAGTAGGGTCCTAGAGTCAAGAAACCCAGTTTGTGGTGAAGTAACAACGAAGCTTTTATCTTGCCAACACCTACTCCATCAAAAGATAGTTGTATACTTCGAGCTCCTAAGCAGTAAGCCATGAAAGAATGTATACAACGACTGAGTGTCTTCAAAGAGGAAGGAAAGCGAGGAAGGATGAAGCGAATATGCAATTTACCATCTTGGCAAAGTCTTGACAAAGATGGTGATGGACGAATATGGAAGGGTAGGTGTAGAATTGTCAAGATGGGTGAGGGGCCTTATGGGACCACAAGATGGATAAGGGAAGTCGGGAGAGGGTTGGGGCCAATAAGTGGCAAAGGCCAACAATTTGACATATTGGAGAAAGGCAGTAAGAGCTTCATCAATAGTAGGGAAGGGAGGGAAGGGTAGTTGGTTTTTTGTAGGGTTTGGAGAAGATGTGGAAACAGGAGAGGAAAGGGGAGGAGGAGAAGTCGTCAAGGGTGAGGATTATTGGTTTGGAGAAGGCGGCTGGGATGGGGAAGACACCTGAGAAAAAGACACTTGAAGGGGAAAACACATGGAAGGTGGGAAAGGATGCTAGGTAGTAGAAATAAGATGGTTGGGGAGAGGTAGTGTGACTTGGAGAGCAATAGGGTTGATGGATGGTGGAGATGGAGAAGAGTCATCATTGATTATGATGAGACAAGGATTTTTTATAGGAATGATGGATGGTGGAAGATAGGAGGAACATTTTCCATGAGGGAAAGGTTTGGAGGGTAAAGTAGATTTGGAGGTAGAAATGTCTAACCTCTGTTTGGTGCGACCTTCATATGGATCTCCCTTAGATGGTGGAAAGCGTTTTGCAGAGAGAGTGGGAGCACTATCATCAGAGTTCGAGGAGGACAAAGATGACGAGATGGCTAAAGAGCTAGTGTTGAAAGATAAGGAGAAAAAAACAGGTTGGAACTAACTGAACTTACCTTGAACTTCCTTGGTGAGGGAGTCTTCAGCAGAGACTGGGCAAGGGAAATGGAGCTTTATCTACCTCACTTGTCTTATCCCAAAATAAGTGGTTTAAAGATGCATCTTATGACATAGGTATTCAACCTGGTCTACAAAAAAATGCTCCATAATTTAGGTTATCAAGTTCCCATAGGGAATTTTTTAGCCTTTCATCCATAACTTTTCAGAAGCAGGTGAAAACAATGGCAGGAAGGTTGATTTTTCCTTCTGTAGAAGATGGAACACGCAGAAGCACTCCATTGTAATAGCTTGATTCTGGGAGCCAAGCCAGGGTGAGATAACACTTAGAAGAAAGGTATAAATGACATGAGCATGGTCATTCATACGAGAGTTGTCTCTTGATGGATAGGAGGGGTTGATGTATAGAATAACATTGACACTACCACTAATTTTCCTCCTAGCTGTGATTGCAAAAGACGCCTTCAGCCTTGCACTTGGTGATCTTGCAGATGAAGTTTTGGAAAAAGGTTAGATGCTTCCTAAATACATTGGTGACAAAGAATGACGATTCCTTGGTGGTTTTGATAAAAGCATTTTTCTAGAATTCTTGGGTCATATTGTCATATCACCCAACATCAGTCATTGCAAAAAGAAGAGCCCATCCAACAATAATAAGGTAGTTGCTAATGGGGATGTCGTCTTCCTCTAGGAAAGACAGGACAGATGACTTGCAACGAATGATTTTATGATTGGGTTCAAAAGGGGGGAATGGAGACAAATTGTGTAATAAGAGAGTGAAGATGATAAAGGAAGATAGAAGATTTTTATAGAATATAAAAAGTTCAGGAAAGATAGGATTAGTGGTTTCATAAGAAAACTAACTTTTTCTACAAAATGAAACGTTATAAGACAATTAACATTGTAGAGGGTATAAAGATAAATATTCACACTAAGAGTTATGCTAGTTCACTCATATCAACCCAATGACTACTTACAATCCTTATTATCATCCAATAAGTATTTTCACTATTATAAGAAAATATAAATAGTATGTACTATGAACACTAGACTTTACTTATCATATTTTGTTTTTAATTATTTATTTTTGAGTTGATAAACTAATAGTTGAACTAAATAATTTTATTTGTTTATACTTAATTATTATTACTATTGTTGTTACTATTATTTCTTTATCCAATTTTAATTTTATTTATTTAAAATATCTTAAAATTAATAAATACCAAGTCTGTAACTAAAATACAACAATAAAAAAGGAAGGATATAGATAAGCATAAAATAGGAGAGAAGTGGTGTTCGTATATCTTTTCAATTCGCAAACACCCACTATAAACCATCCATTAGCCACTCACCATCAATCTATGGAGTCACGTGGTGACTTGTTCCAGAATTATCAATCAATCTCACTTTTACCGTTACTTACGTCATAATTATCATGATATTCCATTAACCATCAAATGCTTCTAAACTTATTTTTGTTCAACTTTCTCACAGATCCATACTTTATTCTTTTTTTTACTCTCTTATATTTTTCTCCATAATGGCGTAGAATACTTAAATCTTCCTTTTTTTTTTCTACTTAAGGTAGAATATTATAGAGAATGTATACTTTTATCTTTTCCTATACATATATTTAATGACTTGGAGTGTTCTTTAATGTACAAAAATGTCAGTACCATTTCATTGTCTTTTCAAACAATGTAGTCAATTTCTCCTTCTTTTACTTGTAGATTTATAAAAGTAAAAAGAAAATAAGATCTAAACGCAATATATGTTTGTAGTTATTACTAGTATTTTGGGTTAATTTTTTTTTTAAATCTTCTTCTGATTTTATCTTTATATTTATTTATTTAATTACTAGTTATAATTGGTAAATCTTTTTTTATTATTTATCATTACTTATTGCTAATTTATCTTAATTAATTACTATATTGGTATAAACAATCATATTTTTTCAATTAATTTTATTTAGTTTATTATTTATATTTAATTAGTTTATTAATCTCTATAATTTTGTTATATTATTTATTTTTCAATTTTATTTTTTTATTTACTTATTTAATTATTTATTATTATAGATATTCTTTTTTTCTATTTTTTATTATCACCATTTGTCAATTCTTAATTGTATTTTAATTAATTTGCTATAACTATTTTAAATGGTCATCTTTTGTTATTTAATTATTTTATTTATTTATTAGGCTCATTAATCTTTGCTATCTTAGTATTTTATTTATTTTATTTACTTACTTACTATTTAATTATTCATTACATTGATATATTATTTATTATTTATTATGGATTGCTAATTTTATTTTAGTTAGTTTTTTATAATTTTTGTAAATTATTCTATTTTATCAATTAACATTATTTAGTTATTTTTTTTATTTATCATCATTTAATTTATGTTAGTCTTTTTTATTTCATCATTATATTTATTTTTAATATCATCTTCTTCATTTTATTTAATAAATATTTATTTTTATTAGTACATTCTTTCTTATTGTTTGATATTGTGAATATTTAATTTTATATTTTTAGTTGGTTGCTATAATGATTATTTGTTATTTATGATTTACTTATGTATTATTAATAATAAGATATTATTAAAATTTAGCATTATTTTATTTTATTTTATTCTAATTTAATTGTAATAATCTTATAATCTAATTTATGTTTATTAATTATTATTATGTATTATTTATTTAAGTTTCATCTTCTCTTATCTACATTTTCTTATAAATTTATTTATTTAATTATTTATTTATTATTTTTATTTTGTACTTATTTTATTTCTCATATTTATCTTTATGATTATTTTTTTTATTATATACTATTGATGTTAATTTTATCAATATCATGTTCATTGCTCATTTTTACTTATCATGATTTTTTAATTTTTTATAAATAATAGAAATTAAATTTTAAAAATATTTAATTCAATTGCGATTTAATCCTTTTTATAAGTAAGTTGACTTTGTATAAAATGGAATAATTTAGACGAGACATCTTATTACTCCTACATTTTAATTATGGATATCTGTATTGTGAAAATTTGATGATCCTTAATTTAATTTTTTATGTGTAAATAGTTTAACTTAAAATTTCATGTTAAAAAAGGTAATTTAGACTAGACATTTTATTAACCCAATTTTTTTTAATTCAGAACACTTGATAGAATTAATTAATTCACAATTGTTTTTAAAGAACAACGTAACTTTAAATTCCTTCTTGTATTAGACGATACGTAGGAGTAGGAATTAAACTGAAGGCAAAATTAATTTTTATAACATTTATGCTCATTTGAATTTTGATCATTAATTCAATAAATTTTATATTTATTAATTTACTTATTTATCCAATTATTTATTCATTTGATCACCTATTTAATCATTTATTCCAAAATAAATTGTTTATTCGTATTTTATTAAAAGAAATAAAATAAAATATATTAAAATTATTATTAATTTGCACAAATTGATTTTAGGTAATCACCTTAGGATGAATGTATTAAGGATGGTGTGTCCACCATTTTCTATGCATAAATCGACTCTCAAACCAGTCCGGTTTCTATAGACCATTTTTATCATTTGCTTGAAATAAAAGGTTTTTCAAATTTTTCTATTTTAAATAAAATTGGTGGAGGCTCCATTTTTTTTTTTCGAAATTAACCTTCATTTAATTTGTCCGCCCTCTGTTGTGATTTAGATCGTTACATGTACAGTACACACTTAAAAATACAAACCTGGTATTTTTACATAAGTCTCTCCACATTAGACACTTCTTTATCTAGCTACATTGTTATGAGTAAGTAAGACACTTAAAATATGTCACTCAGTTAATGCTCATTGTCTTTTGCTCATAAGTTTGTTCTTTATATAGATAAAAACAAAGTAATCATTGAGAGACGAACGAGTTTTGCATCATCTTCTACATGAGCATTGAATGCATGATCTTGGTTTAAGGGAAAGCAAGTTATTTTTTCATCTTATTTGTTTTGTGCGGCAGAAGCCCTTTCATCTTTTTCTTTTTTGCCTTCCCTAATAGGATAGCCTTTTCTTTTATCAGCTATGGTTTTTCTATAGGTATAGAACCTAAATATTTTTTCGCCTGGATAGAGGTCCAAAAATATCTTTGTGTATGAGAAGAGTCAGTTGTATGTACTTTGTAAAGTACATTTCTTTTCATTAAGACAGTAAGATGCTTCAAGGTGACACTTTAACTTTTGTACCTATCTTTAAACGTAAAAATTATATGCAAATATTTTTGTTAGTAATCAAAACGTTAGTTGATTATTTTATTTTGAGACTTGGTTCCAACATGTGTAATGAGAGATTTTTCAATTTTTTCCATTCAAAAACTGTAAAGGGGGATTTTTAATTTTCTTCATGTAAAAATTACAAGTAGAAATGAATACTTTTCAGGCGTTCCATGGAAGTAGGTTGAATTGACCGAACCATGTTAAATTTGTTTTCTTTATTTTTGATAAATTTATTAATCTATCGTATGTCTTTGTCGCAACCGTAATTCCGACGAGACGACGAACCTGCTAAAATTTTGAAAATGAGTTTTGCTGATTATGTGGAGTCGCCACCAAATTTTTATTTAAGGGAAAAAGATTTGGAAAAAACCCTAACTTGAGGATGAGATTTAAGTTCGGGAGTCGGTTACGAATGGGGAAGGTGTTAGACACCCCACTCGCCTGTTCCGAAGAATAGTACCCTTAAACTGAGTGTGTGATTGTTTGAAAATGGTTTGATCCCTTTAATTAGAGTGAAAATAAACACTTGATGGAGGTTAGCCTGACAGGACTTGATCCTGCTCCTACGTATTCCCCGGTGCAATGGGAAACTCAAGGCTTACGTAGTTCTGGTTTGTTTAGAAGGCTTAACCTTCAAAAAGCGCTTGAGAAAGGAGTATTTGAAGATTTGTTTTTTTTTTTTCTGAAAGGTTTTTTATTTTTGGAGGAACCTTCAGTCCACTCATGCACAAGGCCCGAGGCGGCTAAGGCACATGGGGACCTATACAGACTACTAAATGTTGGACAGCAGGTGAACCGTCAGCCCCCATTTAGTGCCCATTGCGTGAGACTTAAAAATCTAAAAATATTTAGAAAAATATTTTTTAAGTTTTGAAAAGAAATGATTTGCAAATGATATTGATCTTTGAATAAAAGAAAACTTGAATTTAATAGAAGAATTTTCATTTTTGAATTTTGGGGTAATTTTGTAATTATTAGGAAATTTGGGATGATTAGGTAATTATGAGAGATTTTGGAATTTATCTAGCAATTGGGTAACTATTAGAGATGTTGGAATTTACCTAGCTATTATGAAATTTTTATGAATTTCTTAAAGTTATAGGATTTTTATGAATTATTTGATATTTTTATGATTTATTAGAATTTTTATGGAATTTTCTAGAATTATAGAATTTTTATAAAAATTTTTATGAATTTTAGAATTTTTATAAATTTTCCAGGGGCAGAATAGGGATAATAGAATTTCCTAGGGGCCAAATGGTAATTTCAGGATATGGGACAAAATAGGGATTAATAGAATTTCCTAGGGGCATTTCAGTAATCTACTGGTAGGGGCAAGGTAGTAATTATATAGGCCCAATGTAAAAGAAAGGGAAATTTATTCCCTGGCAGGTTCGAACCCTCGACCCAAGACTGGGTGAGGATGTGTCTAGCCACTGAACCATGTCCAAATACATTTATAATTCCATGCCCATTATGCCTATAAGGTGTACCCATATTAAATCGAACGTTTTCTGAAAATGGTTTGTAGGGAGGCTCGAAGCCAGGACGACAGGCTCGCGCAACAGTGCCCCAACCACTTGAACTGCTCAATCTTTATAACATTAGATTCTTTTCCTCACATATATAAATGTAAGCAATGCCTTTTTCATTCCATACATGATTCCCGAGCGAGGCCCACTCATTCTATCTTTTCTGCATGTAATCCCCCTTCGTGCATGGCTTCTGCTTTGGCCAAGACGCCCTCAGTAGCTTACGCCCCCATCTGCTAGGATTTACGTATAGTCCCGCGCACATTCTTTTAATCTTACCTAAACCCGAGACTATCTTACTCCTTTGTTGGGCCCTATATGGGGTGTCTTTCCATCCATACTCAGGGGATGCGTCGACTGCTTACTCACCACTTCGTTGACGAATCTGGGTATGTGTAGTAGTAGGCTTACCTGGTGGGGGCTGAAATACTTGGCAGAGTGTACCATGAATGTTGTTGTCTTGCAAGAATTAAAAGAGTGGAACGCCCTTGTTTCATTTTGAAGTAGATTGGATGGACGTGGAATCACTACGTGGAAAAAGAAACCCTCACTGGCCTTACATGTGACTCATTGATGGCCATTTTGACCAAAGCTAAGTAAGTCGAGGTCAGAATTGTCTTAGACTTCCCATGGCCTTCTTCTGTATCTTCAAGATGCTTATTCGAACCAGTTATTATATGCATGGTCACAAACCTTCCTACTCGTACCCCCTTGGTCAATCCTCACATGTGGATCACCATGATTGTTGAAGAGGATCCTGCTTTAGGACTCTGAAGCCAATAAGAGCCAAGCTAATTGGGCTACTGGTGCCCTAATCGCTCCCATCAAATATCCATAAGTTCTTGATACTGTTCCGAGTTAGCCGCCGAGGCCCACAGAACTCACACCCGACCCTGGGAAACAAGAAGGATACAATGGACTACCTCACGAAACTACCAGCTTCCCCAAAGCATACAACTCATTGGTTAAAACTCACATAGATGCATCAACATTCACTACTATACTCGACTGAATAATCAAATGTCTAAACACACGAGCAAGATCAGAGAACATTTGATCTTGATCTTTTTGGAAATGCATTAAAGGTTAACATATTCACTGGAAACTTGATTATGGCATTAATGATGAATAAAGGCATGTGATTTGGGCTAATTATCCACATTGATTAGGCTGAGAAATATGTGGATCGTTGTTAACATAATGCTAGAGATTATCCATATCTCTTATTTATTTCTATTTGGAATTCTTGGGATGTTTTGTGAGTACGATGCAACGAGTTCATGCACTTACTTGGAGGGGATCGGTCCTGCATTCTGGCTAAGGCGCTTCTCTTTGAACGAAGCCTATTTTGAGGAATTCGTTCCAAATCTGGCCATAAATGTTGATGCCAGAGGTCTTTCCTTTCTCCCCCGATTCTAGCAACCTCTTCTTGGATCCGGGGGCTCCTCCTTTTTGTCTACTTCCTGTTTGAGCCTATATGCAAGATTCACGATTCTTTCACCGTAGACCAACGATCCTCGACCTTCTCTTCCTCAGCTCTCAGCGTCCCAAGGATCGAGCGAAGAAGAAATTGGACCCGATTGAAGAAGATTTCCCCCCTTGTTCGTATGCCTCTCTCCACTATTCCCTCAATTTTCTTTTGTTCTCCAAACTTCCATCCAAAAGGGAGCCAAAAAAATCCCACCCGAGACGTTCTCTGCTTCCCTTTTTTATACCTCCAAGCAACCCCTTTTTCTTTTGATTTTTTTTCATTTAACTTTTTAATCAATTTCTTTTTCATTTTTTTAATTAAAATTTTTTTCTTAATTCTTCCAGATTTTAAAGTTTTAATTTTTAGATTTTTGATTTTATTTTTATATTTTTTATTATTTGATTTTGATTTCTTGTTTTGCTGATTTTTTAGACTTTTATTTTGGTATTATTTATTATTTGAAAATTTTTTGATTTTATTAATTTCCAGATTTTTTAATTCTTTTCAGTTTGTTTTCTTTTTAACTAATTTTTTATTATTTTTATTAATTTTGTTAATTCTGTTTGTTTGTTTTTTTTTGTTTTATCTTTATTTTGTTTTTACTCAAAATCCATTTTTTTGTTCTAATTTTCTTGTTTTATTTTTATATTTTTTAATTATATTTTTATTTATTTTTTAATTTCCAGATTTTATTATTACTTTTCTTTAAGTCCAGAATTTATTTTTATTTTTAATTAACAATCTTTATTTTTTTAATTTTCTTCTTCTTTTTATTTATTTATATATTTTTTATTATTTTTATTAATTATTTTTATTATTTCAGGTTTTTCTTTTCTTTCTTTATTTTTAGCTGTTTATTGATTTATTTTGAAATTTTTGGGGTTTTTAAATTAGGATTATCCATTAATTGACTTAAACTGGACCTCGAACATAATTGAGTGTTTACAGTCTTTAATGTGTACCTTCTACTACCCTCAACCATTGGTATTAAAGCTCGGGGTTCTAATCTAAGGATAAAGAAAAACAAAAGAGAATAAATTGACACAGTAGCTCCAACATTTCATGGAAAACAGTTCTCACTGAAGGAATAGCATACTAGTTGGAAATGTCTCACACTTGAACGAAAGATTATTGTGATCAATGAAAATGAAAAAACTTGTTGGTTGATGGATTCTACAATAAGGGATGATAACAACAACAAGAAACAAGAATTTTTAAATAAAAGAGTTTCTAACAAAGTGAAAAAATGAGACTTTGGAAGAAGGGGATATGTTGGGATGCTATTCATTCAAGTCCTACATCAAATAACTTGAAGAATGAAGAGGTAGAAAACTCTTATATATAAGAAGATTGTGTTATGAGTTTTATCAGCACAACCACAATAATGTATTCCTTTGGGATTTGGATAGTTGTGTGTCACTACAATAATGTAGTTCTTTGAGTTTAATGAGAAGGTTTTCAATTTTTTCTATTCAAAAATTGTAAGGAAAGATTTGTAATTTTCCTCATGCAAAAATTGCAAATAGTAATGAATATTTTTGGGGTGTTACGTGGAAATAGATTGAAGTGACCAAATGTAACACCCACAATTTCTCATTATGGACTCTCTAGGCTACAAATATCCTCTAGAAATAAATAAAGCAGAAATAAGAACAAAATCCAAAGGAATTAGAGAAATTTTAGCAAATGATGAAAATGCCCTACATTAGGATAATACAAATAAACATGCAGAAAACACAAAATAAAAGTCAAAAGACATTCTAAAGGATTAGAATCCATCAACGATGGTTAAAAATCTATAAAAAAAGAATAAAAATAAGGAGAGGATAAAAACACCATTAGAAACACCTGAAAATGTCCAAAACGTCTATAAAAAGCTATGTCTTCCATAAGGACTAAACTGTTCCCAGCAAAATGGAAAATGATATAAGAATGATTCAAGAATAAGCCAATAAGTTTTAGAAACATCGGAAGAATAATTTGAAAACTTTCTGAAAAATTCTCAAAAAAATTACCAAAATACCTCTGCAAGGCGAGTCGGGCAAGACAATGCAAAACATAAGCCGGGAAGTGGATCCCACCCATTAAGCATGAAATTGGACATATGAAAAATAAGGTGGTGGCTCACCCCATGAGTGATCACTTCATTAATGCCATATGGGATAAAAATATTAATGAGGAGAGATAAAATAACTATGGTTAAAGTAAATTAACCTTGATTAATAAAAATTAACCATGCTTACAATAAGTGAATCTTGATTAGTGATAAGTTCAGAATAATTATTGTTAAAATAATCCTAAATTATAATTTTTTACATTTATATTTAATTTAAAAATAAAAATTACATGAAAATGTACCAAAGTACCCTTAAGTGAGAAATTAATTTCCAAATTATCCCTAAATGATCGAATGGCATCTTAAGTCATGGAGGGCTCATTTGCTTCATAATACACCTTCTAAACACTTAGGAAAATTCTATAAACTCTCTCCAAACTCAAACTTTTCTCAAAACACTAAAATCTATACTAAGTTTAAACTTCCATCTTTGAAGTTTAGGTTACAACAAAACCAAACCCTTCAAGCCCTACCATCATCACTAGGAGATCTTGTGTGGACCACTAAGGAGAAAGGATATCATATAACACCCTAAAAACGAATATCGAATTCACGCTTAAGTCGATCATTCGGTTCCATTTTTAGTTTGTTATCTCATGATGCAGAATTCATTTTAGAAAATACTTATATGAAAATACGGTAATTTTTTTTTAAATTGTTTGATATAAACTGCGAGCCTCGTCAATAAAATGTGCGTAGCGGTAAAGTAAATCATTAAGCGGATTTCTACATATGTTTAAAACCTTAGGAATACTAAGCGTTTATATTATTCTTTTCGTTTATCATTTTCCTATAATAAATAAACAAGATTAAATCATAACGCACATGTCACACAATAATTATACATAACATTTCATACATACCATAAGTCATAGGCACGTGGGCCTTATCATGTAGTTATTACAAACCATAAACTTACAAATATTATACAATATTTATACATAAGCTAGCTAATACTACATATTAGTAGTTAGGATGCTCGCATCCAATTATTTATTTTTTTAGACATTAGTGCGATGTACACCTCCTCAGAAGACGCCTCCTCAAATGCTTCAAGTATGTATTTGCTACCATAATGATCGGCATCAGGTGTCCTGGGAAGAAGTGGGAAGAAGTAGGGATAAGAAACTAAGTTTCTCAGTGGGTTATCTATTTAGTTCTAATGTCATCACTTTAGTCCCAACAGGTTTATTTCAAAAATCATTTCTTACAAAAGGTTACTTTTAATTCTTTGAAAACATTTCTCAAAGTGGATCAATTTTATTCAAAACATACAACTTAGTGTCTCTGCCCATTCTTCTTAACATTCATACCTTTGGGATCACAAATAAGATATCATTTAACATACAATTATTCTATGTCTTCAACTTTGTTCTTTACTACTTTTCTTTGTCTTTATCATTTCTTTGTCCAACCTTTGGGACGCTTTATGAATCTAGTTTCACCATCTTTGGGAGAAAACAATTAGACATAGACATGTATTAAATTTTGTCAAACAATATCTTCTCATGACTACTCCACGCCTCTTTACTAAAATTAAGGATATGAGCTCATTCCTAGGTGATTGTCACCACCACGCAAGGGTGAAGGACTCAATGCCTTCACAGTAGAAAGGATTTTGGAGCAACCTTTGGCTCCCAGAAACAACCTTTAGCCAAGAAGCAACCTTTAGCTTCTCTTCGTGGAAACTTTTTAGGGTCTACACGGATACTAGTGCGCATGAGGCACAAAGAGAGTAGCATTATGTTTTCACATAAGGTTTGTTTTAGTGATCCCTTAATCTTTTTAAGTTCATTTTAGTGGCTTCCAAATAATTATGCATGCTCAAACAAATTTCCAACCAATATGAAATGCACATATAGGTTTCGAATTTTCATCTCAATCATCATCATAAACCAATCTCAAACATCATCATCATCCTTTCTCATTCATGAGTATTCATCATTTATTCATTCATAGATAGTGAGTATTCATAACTAATAATGAAATTTGATTGGTAAATCACATAGTATAATGTCACATTTACACCACCAATCTAATGTTTCAATTCGGTATGATGTTGAAATCACACAAAGGACTTACATATTTGTTCATTAAGATTTTATGTATTAACATCTTAATCTAGGTGGCCAAATGGCACCTTTCAAGTTCTTTTATCTTTGTGTTCTCTTTTGTTTCAAGTCTTGTGCATATCCTAATTATTCTAAGTTCAAGTATTAAGTATTCACAAATCTTTTATAACTTCTTCTCATTAAGGTATGTTATGATCAAATTACTTAGTGAACTTCTAACTTCAAGTTTAAGTCATATCAACCATTCTTAATCATGCCTCTAATAAACCTTTGAAATATATTACCTTATGTTCTCCTTTGTACTACCTTAATAATTAGGTCTAATTGACTCTTAAACTTTTAAAGTCTCTTTTATTCCAAACCAAATAATATCTAAGTAGAAATTAATTAATCTTCTAGGACAATTTATTTCTAAATGAATGAATGACCTCTTTCCTCAGAATTCACCTTTCATACACCTTAATTATATTTTTCTTACATATTTAGGATCATTATTTGGGCCTAGTTAAGGATTGAAACTCATTCTTAGTTAATTTAAAACATGGTAACCGAATTCCAACCTCCTAGACTTAGGTTTCCACAATTTCCTATTCACATAAAAATGGTCCTTAATTAACCCTAATTGGAAATTAAAACCTCCTTTGAGTTAATTAACTACTAAGTGGCGAATGCCACTCTTTTAGGTTAAGTTTTTCTTCTTCCCAACACCTAGTTGACTTAAGTCTTAACCCTAATTGACCTTTACTTAGGGCCAAGTTTAAACTTTAAAATTGACATATTATAAGTTAATCTTAATTATTTTACCTAAAATTTAATGGCATATTAAATTTGACATTACCCTTACTTAAGTTATGGTAGATTTCCTAATTACCCATTTAAGCTTATTTGGAGAATTTTATCACTTAGTAATTTTGAGATTTTCCCTAAACACCTAGGCCATATATTCTGAAACTTCGACCTTTTAAATAATGATTAAACCTCCAAATAAGTTATTACTTGTTGAAAATACTTGATTTTCCTTAATCACATTTAAGCGCATTTTTTTTGCCAAAATCTCTCTAGGGTGGCGAATGCACTCCTAGAGGTTTTTTTACCTATTTTTGCTTTGATTTACTTTGTTCAAAGGTTTATTTTGATTAATTTAAAACCCAATTTCAGTGCTTGATTTGCTTATAAAAAATTTTTATCCAAGTTAAACTATGCTTTTGGAGTGGTGGCGAAAGCCCTCCTTTGTTAGCCAAAGGAGTGATTTCTTCCCAAGCTTTCACCTCCACATCACCTTGGTTCAATGGTGTTGTGATTTTTAAGCCTCTCTGTAGCTGGTCCACATGCTTATTTCTTTCATGTTGTGATGCTTAGGTGTTGAGTCGCGTGAGTCTTGGGTGCCACTAAAAGTTGTAGCTTATGGGCTACAAATTACATCATTTGCTAGGTAGCTTTCTAACTAATGTCCAAAGAAACCTTTGGAACATTACAAAACTTTATTTCAGCTATGAACTTACATAATCGAGAGGGTGCAGATCCAGAACATAAATGTCATAGAGATAAATCACAATATTAAAACGTAATCATCAAAACAAGCATGAAAACAAGCAACACATCACTTTTTCTCCAAGCATTAAAAGGTAGATCTTCATGATTTACTCAAAGATCCACATCTCCTCTTTCAAATGAGCTTCAAAAACCTTTCTCATGAGAGCATAAAACGATTAAAAGCTTCAAAAATAATTTTAAAACAAAACCCGTGATTAAATTTCTTCTAAGTGCCATGAGCACTTTTAGCAAGACAAACTTTGTTTTTATTTTCAAAAATCACTAAAAATGGGTGGGGCTGATTTTGAGCAGTTAAAAATACAGTTTTAAACTCTCACAAGTGAAAACAAAAGAAGACAAACAAATCTTGGAGAAAAAGATGCATGAAAGAAAACAAACACACCATAAAAAAAGGCAAGTTAAAAGCATAAAAAGACAAGTAGAAAGATCCTACTTGTTGAAGACCTTCTTAGTGTTTTTGTGTGCTTTTAAAGGCTGCAGCAAGGGTCTGATCCCTGGACGTGGACAAGGATGGTGGTGGGGCTTAAGTGTTTTATAGCTTTAATAGCTTAAGTCTTAAAGATGAAGACTTAGGCTTAAAGTGTAAGTTTTGGGTGTTTTGGAGTTATGGAAAGCTTGGAGAGAATGGAGAGGATTTTGATGAGTTTCTAAGCTGAAAAATCTGAAGCAAATGGGGTCCCAAGGGTCCCAAAAAATTCGGACTCTTATGGGCCAAGTGGAATTAGTTTTGCACTGAGGGGTATTTGGGTAATTTTGCCTAGACTTTTTCCTATTTTCCAAAATAAATCAAAACTCAAGGAATTATCATTTTAGGCTTAGATTAGTGTTAATTAGGCTGATATTTCCTCTAATTATGATTAATTTAACCTAAGCATGCTTTACTTTTAATTAACCAAGGTTAGTTAGTCTTAACCATGGTTAAAGTAACCTTTTTACTATTCACTTTTGTCTTTTTGTGGAAGACTAGGTTGACTTCATTTTGGTGACGCACCACCATCTTTCCAGCTGTTTCATTTCGTGCACATGGGTGTGGGGCGTTTTCGTAATTTTTCTCAGCATTGCCGGAAAATTTCCCAAATTGTTCCTCTGATATTTCTAAGACTTTTTGGTTGGTTCCCATGTTAATCTAAGGTAATTTGATATTTTTATGGGAACTGACTAGCTTTGTGCAAAAAGTACAGCTCCTAGGGACATTTTGGTCATTTTCGAGGTTTCCGAAGGGCATTTTCGTCATTTGCACCAAACTTCCTAATTTCTCTGTTGTTGGCTCCTAATTTCACCTAGTTTTATTCTAGAAACTATTTGTAGCCTCAAACATTCATCATAGAAAAATTGGGATGTTACATATCAACCTTAAAGATAAAACAGATCTTCACAAAAGTCTTCAACAAGTAGGATCTTTACCATATATTTTTCTAAGTTTTTAATAATATATGTATGGTTTGATTTTTTTTCTCTTTTTGGTGGATCACTCTCTAAGATCTATGAATCCCTTTTACTTAATTTTGTTGGAGTTCAAAACTATCCTTGATGATTAAAAATGATCATCACCAAGTTTTTATATATTTTTGAAAGTTAAAGGAAAGTTTTGATGGATTAAAGTGCTTCTAACAACCTTTGGAGCAATTTAATCGGTTAAAATTTCTTAAAAATGGTTTTTCATGGTTGAGGGCAGATTTGAAAATTTTTGAGAAAAATTTTGAAGTACTCAAAGTAAGGAATGGATAAAACTTAGAGTAGATCTACACTTGTTTGTCTTAAAAAATGTTTTCTTTAAAGTCTTTGTGTTCAAAGTTGTAAGCTTATTTTTATATTTTCTTAAAAGGTTTAATCTTGAAGTTGAAAACTTTGATAAAAATCCAGATCTAGACTCATATGTTAAATATCTTAGAAGACTAAAAATTATGTTATAAAAGCTATAAACTTAACTTGAAACTTGGACTTTAAAACTATCAAGAGAAAAGGTGGAATTATGAACCCAAAGATGAACAAGATACGTAAGACTTTCCATGACCATGACCAAAACTATGGAGTAAGGATAAATCATGAATGGATATAAGTACCTATGAAGTAGCTAGTGCTAAACTTCATGAGACAAAGGTCAAGTGGGAAGAAATTGAGAAAAAGACCTTTGTTTTGGTCACCTAATGGATTCGGCCACCTTCATTATAAATTTGGAAGAGACTTGAAGATGGCTGGAAAACCATTCATCCATATTGGTTGAAATTTGTGAAAACAAGTTAAAATCTTGATAGAACATAGGAATGAACCTAAATATGCTTAGGATGGTGATTAGAAATTAATTATGGAGTAGAGGAAGGAGGATGAGTATTCAGCCATACTCACTAGATAAGGAGGAAAAGTCCAAAAAATTTCAAAGGCTAGCGTGAATTAACAGCCTAAGTCCTAATTAGTGTAAATCACCTTTTAAGGGAAGAAAAATTGAACCATAATAACCTAGGACTAAACGATGTAGATTCAGCCACTTATGAAGTAAATAGGAAAAGTTATTTGAATGTTTAAAGATATTTAAACAAGATATAAGTAAGAAACTTTAAAACTTATGAGCAAGGAGGTAAGAAAGTAGGTTCATTAGTTGCTTAAATTTATTTAGCAAAGTTATTAGTCAAAAAGTATAAAACTTATAACATTTAAACTTGAATTATGTAAGTTACACATAAAACATTCAATTTAATGACACAAAGAGTAAACAAACAAATAAGTAATTCATCCAACTAGAGTAGAAACCTAACATATCATAATCTTATATTAAAAATATTAAGAAGAACTTAATATTTGAGAAAAGAAAAGGTTGAGAAATAACTTAGAAGGATGAGCGAATTAGGATCTTATGAGAGATTCATCATAAATCTTATGAATAATGAAGATGGACAAGATCTTGGAGGAAGGTTACATGTTGTCCAAGAAAGTTACATCAAACTTAATTAAGAAATTCTTGATTAAAAGATTAGTTTCTATTTAGAATAATTATGCCAACTTGTTTTATTTTCTTATAAGTACACAAAGATAAATGTAAAGTGTATGAATAATACTCTTGATTTTTTAGAGAATGGTGTACTACATGATGTTCATATGTGGATGATAATGCGAAAGTAGTTTGAAATAGAGACTATATGCACATGGCATATTGATTGGATTGTTTGAGCATACATGTTATTTGAAAGCTTTTAAAACAAACCTAATTAACTAAGAGATCACTAAAGAAAGAATTTGTGTGAAAATTTAATACTACTATTAATGTGCCTTATGCATATTCAAAAGGAAAAGGGTCCTTTTAAGGTAGAGACAAAACAGATTTTCCAAAAATATTTCTATTATGAAGTGTTAGGTATTCAATGTTTATGGTGGTTACAACCATCAAGGAATGAACTCATGTTTTAAGAATAGAAGGTAGAGTAGTAGAGTCAGTGAAAAAATATTGTTTGACTAAGTAGTATTATATGTCTATATCCTAGATTATCACTAAGAGAGTGATAGAGAAATGAGAAGAATTATGTTACATGAATGAAATGATAGTCAAATGATATCAGTGATGTGACCCTAAAGGTATATGAGACTTATGCAATTTAGACTATGTAACTTGTATGCTTAAATAGAACCTAGTTCTTCTTTATGTAAAAAGAAATCCACTTCAGCTAAGGTTTTCTAAAGATGAAAAATGAATTTGTATGCATGTCATGTTTTCTAATAAACTGAAGTGGTTGGGATGAAAGTGGTGTCACTAACTTTAGGATAGAATCCTACCGAGGAATTTAGTTTCTCACCCCTCCCCTCTCCCACCATTTTCTTTCCAAACGCTCCAAATGTTGTTCCCAACTGTGGTGGTCTTCATGAAACTCAGTAACATCAACTAGTTAGCAAACGCCCATGGATTGGTCATTACCGCTCAAGCCAACGTGCGAGTCTATTTCTCTCTAGACCACATATTTGTATCTGTCGCCATGAGCCCAAAATTATCAACCATGAAGTTCACCATTCCTTTGGAGGATTTCCATCCTAATATGGTGTTTTCACCATCACTTGGCTATCAGGCCCCTCTTGTTGCACCCGCGATAGGTTCCTCCTTGTCTAAAGGGAAGAGTGGTCCCAAAAGATCATCCCATTACTATAACACTTCTCATGTCTAGTCATCACAAGGAAGTTCACCATTCCCTAGGTCATATTCATTACAGGCCTTCCAAGAGATGGCAAATAGAACTTTCATTTCCTTGGATGAAATTTTATGGCTAAAGCATCATGACCCATGTAACTGAAGCGTTTTCATGCCTCTTTTTGAAGAAGATGATTGAAGTCATACTCATAATGTATATTTTATAATATAGTTGGATGATTGTACTCTAATTATTTAGTATGTAATTTTATCATAGTATATGTGATGTATTTATATGGTAGTAATAGTTGTATATGTAACTAGGTGTGTAAAGGCATATATGCCTTAACTTAACTTAACTAGGTAGGTATAAATATGGGTTATATAACTATAAAGTTTGTATAATTTCTTATATGTCTGTATTTGTTATAACTTGTAATTCTCTTAACAGAAGAGAAGTAGAAAATTAGTAAAAACAACATAGAAAATTTATTAATTAAATGCAAGCAAAGACATCTACTTATTTATTTTTAGATACGATAATTATTTCGACAAAACTTGCATTTCTAATCAAGGTGTTTTAAAAAAAATTTACCGTATTTTCATAATAGTAACACTTTAATAATAAAACCAATTGTATGATTTAAGCGTAAAAATATATTTTATTTTTAAAATGTTACACCAAATCATTGTAATATTTATATGATATTTTGTATTTTTATCTACTTTTAATTAGAAGTTAAATGTGAATATAAAAGATAAAATTGAAGATTAGTGAATAATTAAAGAATGAAAAATTTGATATTTTAGATTTTTTTATAAGAAATGCTAAATTTTTATAAATTTTATTCATAAGTTTTTACGTTGTTTATGAAATGTTGGTTTAATTGTTTTAGTAGCATTGTATGCAATAAATTGGTGTGAAGTTCACCTTTTGTCTTTTCTTGTCTCTTCTTTTGGTTTTGCGTTTTTTTTATTGCTTAAATGTTGGTGAGTATATTGCATGTATAGATTTGAAGCATGACTGGTTAGCGTGATGAAAAGGCTCATTCCTAACCTTGTTTTGGCAACTAAAACCAGGGAAATAATTTGTGAGAATTGTATGGCAACGTTGAAGGTAAGTTTATCATTCTTTCATTGAATTTGCACCTTTAATCAATAAGTAATATTACAAAATATTTTTTCTGCTCTTGAGTGAAGAGATTTTTTATTTTTCAAGAGGAGAGATGACTTAGCAAAATAAAGAGCTTAAATAATCACTACAATTGATTCTTCCTCTTAATGCTCCTGATTTTGTATGTTGAAGCTAGCTAGTTGTTCCTGCATTACAATGTTTAATTGAGGTAAGCTTCATCTTCTAGATGCTTATAATCTTACCTAAAACTTTCAAGATTATTATTCATTTTTTTTATGTTCATAGGTGCCAGTCCTTCAATTTGGGAATTGCCATGATGCTTTACATTTTCTTCCACATGTTGCATTTTATATTTTGTTTATTTGCTTCATCATGCTGTATTGTTTCCAAATGATCAATTATAACATTTAGCCTTATAAATTAAATTAGCAGTTTTTAAAAATAGATTTGTCTATGGTTAATCCTAACCTACCTGAGTCAGAACTAAATAGTTTAAGATTGACTAATTTAACAGTGCTAAATATCTACAATTGAGGATTTTTTTTAAGTTCCAAAACAAATGAGTGATCAGTTATTACTTTCTATTAATATGTTATCAATTCATTCTACCAATGATCAATTTTGGTAATTTCTTATCAAACCAATTTGATTTGAACAAAGTGAATAAACAAATCAAGGAATTGATTATCAAACTTTAAAATTTGAGTTTTCATATCTCAACCCTTTTAGGTTTGTTATAAAATTCTTTTCTTTTTTAAATATCTTCCAAAATATAAATTTAACCTTAATTTTATTTTAAAAAAAAAACTAACATAGTTTGATTATTTTAAACTTGTAAAACACTTGTTAATCATTTTATTTAAAAAATTTTAGAGAACTTGTTCAATTTATGAGTTATTGATGCAATTCTAATAAATGCTATTACAGTAAAAAATAGTCAACAATTAACTGTTAAAAAATTGACGTTAAATTGAAATAACAGCTCACATTGTTAAGGACACAAACAAATTATATGAAGATTAAATTTTTTGAAAAAAAAGGGCGAGCAAAAATCATTAAGAAAAAGAATAGAAGTTGAGAATACAAAGCAAAGTGCAGGCAATGTTCACTTGGAATGGAACATGCTTGCTTCCAATTGTTAAATAAGCTACTTTCCTTTATCTTTCACACTTTCCTTCAAAATGTTGTTAAATTGCTAACTCCCTCCAATGTCTTCTTTGAATGTGTTCCAGCTTAGCAACAATAGTACATAGTAATAAGTCATACCCAATAACTCATTTTCTTTCAGTAACATAGCCTTCGTTCCTTGGTTTACAAGAATCATGTTCTTTTTCTTTTATTTTTCTGGTTCAATCATTGTTTGTTGTTATAGCTTGTGGAGGAAGGTTCATGTGGCCCACACTATATCCATCGATAACCCTCCATCCTTTATTTATCCAATCAAGGTTCAGTGTTTGTCTAAGATTTTGGATACAAGCTATCACAGACTACGGAACCAAACAATAATTGAACAATTTTTATGCTCATCACCAATTGAAAAATACTTACCAAATTCCAATTACTAGAAGATCCAAAGGATGATACAATTTTGCAAATTGGTGCTTTAACAATTAAAGTAGATAAATAACTACACATTCAAGCACTTGACTTCAAAAATTCCAAGCCTCTTAGGACAATACCAATGTTATTTATCATGTTAAATAGAGAATGGAAAATGGTACTTTATGGAGGATGATAAATAAACTAAAATTACTAAAAAAATGGTAAATGGAGCCATTATTTTCAATTCTTAATTGGCTTTGACGGATTTGGTTGTAAGGCCAAATCCAAATGGGAAGAGGGGGTCATAATGAGGATCTCCAACATTCATTGGTAACTGATCAACAGTTTTGAACCAAGTCCTTGAAAGCTTCCCAGTGAAACCATAGTCTCCAAATAACACATCACTCACACCTTGCCCCTCAGTACCAGGAAGCCAAGCTGCAACAAGGGCATCAACTGATTCAAGATATGGCTCTATAACTACAGGGCGACCGGAGATGATGACAACAACACATTTGACTCCTCCACACACATTCCTTATGGTGTCTGGTCCAGGATCTGAGATTGTCAAATTCAAGCTATCACCAAATGTTTCAGCATATGGTTTCTCTCCAACGACCACAATGGCATATTCAAAACCATTAGACTTGACATAGTCTAAACCAGGATTCTCTTCATAGACCACCTTGGTATCTTTGTCAACTGTATTCTTGATAGCATTGAAAATTGTGGTACCTGTAGATCATACAAGTCATATGTCAACATTGTATTTTCAGTGGGGCAAACAAAAGGGAAAGAAGCTGAGAGGGAATTTATAGTATACCTTTAGTAATGTTGTTGCCACTAAGTCCTTGCCATTGAATGGTCCAGCCACCACATTGATAGCCTAGATTATGAGCATGGCTTCCAGCAACAAGAATTTTTGAAGCCTTTTTAGGAAGTGGTAGCAGAGGCTGTTCAGCGTTCACACCATTCCTCAATAACACCAAAGATTTCCTCACAGCTTCTCTAGCCAATTCTCTATGTTCCTGTTCATTTATGGTGCCAATATAAAAGTTATTTATCATTGTGGTATAAAACAGTTGGTAGAAAAATAGTGTACACAAGTTAGGTGATTGATTAACTAACCTGACTCCCAAGTTGGTTGACAAGGCTGTAATCAGCCAATGGATCCTCAAAAAGACCCATTGTAAACTTTACCCTCAAAATTCTCTTCACTGCATCATCAATTCGGCTTATGGGTATGATTTTATTTTTCACTTGTGAGGTTAGGCCATCTATGAATTCTGTGTAGTTATAGGGAACCATTATCTGCAGCATTATCAGAGCAAGTATTAGAAGATGATATATGTTATGTGGAACATCAGCTAAGGCTATACGTAACAAACTTGAAACTCATAGTTTACCATGTCAATTCCTGCAGTGATTCCAGCATAAATGGAATAAGTGTAGTTAGCATGAGGAGGAGAAGTAATCCTATCAATTCCCTGCCAATCTGATATGACAAAACCCTGCAAAAAAAAGCACTTTTGGATTCATTTATTGTGACGATTCTTAATTTTGAATTCAATGATCCTGATGAGGTGAGTGTTACCCTGAAACGTAGTGTGTTCTTAAGAAAATCCGTGATTAGAGTATGATTAGCATGCATCTTCTGTTCATTCCAGCTTGAATAAGAGATCATGATTGTTGACACACCCTTGATGATTGCATTATCGTAAGCTGGCATGTGAATGCTAAGCAATCCATGTCTGCTTATCACTGTATTGTTCTCATTGATTCCTTTTGTTGTTCCACCATCACCAACATAGTGCTTAGCACATGATGCAACTTTCTTCCTGTGCAAGCAAATGCAAGTAGTTTAAACACCAACAGCAAGACAAATTGATTATTGTCATGTCATAAGAATGCGAATGCAGTTTTGAGTGGAAAATTTTGAATATATAAAGAAAGGAAAAAAAAAACGGATTTGAGTAAGAAAAATACAAAATTAATAAAGCAATATTTTATATGATCAATTTTCATTAAGAATAAGATAGAAACCAAGGATATAAAGGTAAACTCAACCAAGCAGCAGCATGAGTTCTTACTTTCCAGCAACATATGGAACACCCTTCCGTGAGTTTGCAGGGATGTCACCTTGCAGTCCTGGAATGATCTCAGTCATAGCTTGAACTATTTTGTGATCTTCACTATAACTTTCATAACATCTGCCCCATCTTGGATCTCTACATACCTATACAAACACACATTATATATAAGTGGCCTTTTATAAGAAAAACAGAAACAAAATAGAGAGATTTATAATATAGATTTTCTCAATTACCGCAATGCAAGGTGCAAAGACATATTGAATTCCAGTTGCTCTAACTTCAAGAGCTGTTGCTTCTCCAATCCTCTTCACTAGTTGAGGATCCCTGCTTGTTGAAGCATAAACTTTATCATAAACATATAGAAGCATATTAAAATATTAAAAAACATTTGTTTTACCTTTAATTAACCCCAGAAAGGCTATGGTTTCTTAACTTTTATTCAATCCTCTTTTGTAAAAGCAATTAAGAAAGAGAGAGGGGGGAGAAAGGAATAACAGAAGGTAGGAAAATGACAACCAAATGAAGAATTCCACTTATTGACAATAAAATGATGTATACCTTAACAAATAAAATATTTTATGACATCACTGATAATTGTTTCACATAAGAGCATTCCACTTTTTAAGAAAGGTTTCAACCATTAGTAATTGTTAATTTTTAATTAATCATTATTGTTTTGATTTGTACCCATCCCCATAGCATAAAAAGTTGGTTTTTGTTTAGACTTTTTAACTTGCACACATCAAAATCATATCATTTTCTGGTGACATCTCAACGCACACCGTTGATATCGTCAATGAGTCAAGCATGGTTAAACATATGAAATCTTCAAATCTCAAGAATTGAAAGAAAACAAAAAAAATGCCACACATGAAGTAGATAAGCATACTGATAATTTACCTGGTAGCTCCAAGCCCAACGTTGTGAGGGAAAATTGTTGCCTTATAGACATTGTTATGGCCATGAACAGCATCAATCCCATATATGAGAGGAATTCCCAACCTAGTTGATAAAGAACCCTTTTGAAAATCATTCACCATGTTAACCCAATCCTCAGCAGAAGCCTGTGGCTTTGGAACACTGCCACCCCCACTTAGCACACTCCCTATCAATAACACAATTACATCAAAATAAATAAAATTCCCATTTCCCATTATCTGATAAATCTCATTCTTTTTCATTCAAAAAAAAAAGAGACAGAAAAGAAGGAACCTTACCAATATAATACTTCTTCATCACTTCAGCAGAAGCAACACTGCGATCAATCTGCACCATTTGGCCTATTTTCTCTTCCAGAGTCATCCTATTCATAAGATCCTTTATTCTAACATTCAATGGCTGTTTTGGATCTTTGTATTTCAAGTACTCTGCTTCTGTCATAGCTACCCAACAGTGAAAGAGCATAAGCCCCACCAAAAAAAGGGGAACTTTGGCCATTTCTTCACCTCAACACAACTTCACCCTGAGAGATCAGAACAAGGATCAGGTCACTGTTGCAATTATCACAAGTTACAAATGGGATGCAAATTACAAATACAATCTACCACCTCATCAGAAAACTCAATCTGATGAACTTAAATAGCACAATCAAAACAAAATGGTTTTGAAAAAGACAAGAAACAAAGACATCAAAGCAACAAACAAGCAAAACAAAAAACTTATCAGTGTCATTAATTAAGCTCAACAAGAACAACCATACTAATTTTGGAAATTAAATGCAGTGGAAAAATCCCATGAACAACCTGCAACAATATGTAACAAAAAACAAAAAAAAAAAGAAAACAAAGAAAAGTACCCAACAGATTTTCTGGCTCTAAACTGAGAGATGGAAAACAGTATGTGTTCTTTTCCAAGATTGACAAATTGACATTCACTTGGAAGCATGTGCAGATGGCACAGTTTGTTTTATGAAAATGAATGACTTTACATCTATTTATATAAAAAGAAAAAGATTCTACAGGCTGTTACCTTGACACCACGTTCGAATCGTCTATCTATCCTTATCTTCCTTAAATAATGCTATTTTTGATGTTTTCCATTTTCATTAAAAATTCAATTTAATCTTTTTATTATATTATTATGTGTGTTTTACCGATACTTGATTCGCCATTCCAAAATTCAAATAGATAAAGTTTGTTTGGATTTTAACGTTGTGATTATGCATTGGGGTAACTTGTAACCGTTGGTGGTGGCTTTCAGTTTTAAAAACAGATAGAAGTTCATTCATCATATGCTTTCTTCAACAACCTTTTAGTGGTTAATAAATTAATAATTTCTATAGTATTTTAATTTAAATAAAATTTTAGAAGTATTAAATAAAAGAAAAAATTTCAACATTAGTATACTATTCATGAATAGTAAAGGTATTTTTAAATTTAAATAAATTATAAATAAGGGTTTTAGTTTATGGAGCCTCACTTATAATTACCTTTCTTGGTCGTTACTAAGTTCTTTTTAAAGTCTAACATAAATATTTTATTTTTAATAAACAATTTTTTATAATAAAAAATTATTCTGAAAATTCTTGCATTCTTTGTTAAATGGTATTTATTGCATTAATGATAATTTGTTAAAAGAATAAATTATTAATTTTTTTATTCACACAAAGATGTTACCTACGTTTCCAAATGGTCACAAGAAGTTGTGAATTACTTTACACAATATGTTTAAGTCAAAAAAGTGTTTACAATTCTTAATTTTATGAAATCTTATAAAATTTTGAATCCTAATAATTTTTAGAGAAAAAATTATTAATGATTTTGGAATAATATTATATATAATATATGAAATCTTGTTACACATATTTTTTTATTATGGAAAACTTGTCATCTTTTAATTGAAATTCTCATTTGTCATTATTTCTAAGTAGGAATGGTTAAATAATTTTAAAAAATTTTGACCTATTAATTTTTGCAATATTTAATTTAAATATGTCATAAAATATGTTATTAAACTTCATTCTTTTGTTAACATTATTAGTTTTTGGATGACATGTTTTATTAGTAATATTGACTATATAAATGACATTAAAGCTAAATTTTTTATCTTGTTTCATGCATGACTTGATCATGACTTTGGAATAATTATTAGGATATTGTAATGTTGGTTGCTCTATTAATTGTTTGGAAATATTAGTACTTATTATTGAAAAAAACTCTATTTCATTTTTTAAACATATTTCTAGTATTCTCAATATTTCAAAATATTAATAATAGATTGAATTATTTATTTACAATATTTTTTTAATGAAGGAAAATTTTGTCCTAATTTTTTTGGTAAAAATTGGTACTTAACTATTATATTACTCTAATCTCTTCTCTCATAAATTTGAATAATTGTTATTGGAGAATATCATAGGTGTCTCTTACTTTTATTTGTAATCTTCTTTTAGTTTTTTTTATAGAAAAATAAACTTCACAATATTTTATATATATTTATTTTATTTAAATATTTTATACATTTTTATTAATTTATCCAAATTATTAATCTTTATTGACATTATGTTTTTATTAATTATTAAATAAAATTTTAAGGTAAAAATTTAATTTAAATATTTGAAAAATTGCAAGAGTTATATATAAGAAATTAAAATTGATAAAAATATATATAAGTTAAAGTATAAAAATTAAAAATATAGTAAATAAAAATAAATAAAATTGAAGCCAGTTATTGTAAGAAGAAAGAAAATATATTATAAATAATAATACTCAACTTAATAATATAAGAATTGAATACATGTGATAAGATCCCTAAATCAGGATTGAAGTCCTTTGAAATACATCATTCAATTTGTTCCAAATAAATTTTACTTAATTAAAAGTGTGATTGAGAATATACCTAATATATTATTAACCTTTTCTTTCTAATATGATTTTTAATTTAAATCAATTTGAAAATTTGTATAATTACAAAGATATTAATAATACAAGGCTTAGCATAACCTAACCATATCGAAGTCACAACCACTGTGAATCTGCTTCAATGTAGTATTATTTAATTTTAAGGTTCATATAGTTGAGTTAGTGTTCAATGTATCTATCTAAAAAATTATGAACAAACAATTAATTGCATTTTACGATCTACTTTTAATTTTCATGATTATTTGATGAAATTTATGAAAATTAGATTAATGAATTTATCTAAAAAATTATGAACAAACAATTATGAAAATATTAATGAATTTTAATATTTTCTCATAGCCCCGAAGTGACGGTGCCTCACTGATTCTGATGTATATATATTTTAGTTTGCAGGAAGGTTGAATGACAACAATGTAAGCCACAATAATGGCGTCTCAAGCTAGTGACAACCATTCAGATAAGACAGTTAATTAATGACGTTGAGTGGGTCAATGTAACCTATCTCTTAATTTTTAAAAATATTACTTCAAATATTTTTCCAGTTTATATCTTATTATTATTATTATTATTATTATTATTATTATTATTATTACGATTTTTAATAACTTTTTTAATTATTCCATTCGTTAAAATTATGTTATTTATTTGAATAAAATTTCTTCTTTAATAATCAAAATTAGAAATCTAGTTATTTAAACTATTTAATTTATTTTTTAATAAATTATTTCATCTTTGAATTAAAAATTATAACAGTTCAAAATTAGTTAAAATTCCTAATTTTGAAAAAAAATAAAAATATAATTTTAAATATGATTAATAAGATCTAATTTCATGAGGGGATAGTGAAATTTTATCTTTATTTTATATGCTTAGCATAATAAAAGTAAAATATCTGTCAAACTCCCATATGAAACGCTCTATAGGTCATTATTCTCTAGTCTTATATGATAACTCCATTAGTCAAACTCAAATAAGTTCCATGATTCACTAATATAATTAAAAATTGTGACATCATTGTCAAGAAGAAAATAAAAGTGATAGCTTCTATTAGTGTTGAACAAAGACTTGGTAGTGATGAAAATAGAGCCGTTTATGAGAACCTTTTGAATGTTCATGGAAGCTTCATATAAAGTAATGTGGATGAGGCCTTTCTATATACCTCGCAGAACGTATTTAGGGGAAAAGAGAAAGGAACGAAAAGCAATATTTTCTTTTTATATAACTCGCTTTTCAAAAAGAGAACAAATGCGTTACGAAAGCTCAATCACAAACTGATACGACACTTTTCTGACTAGAAGGGTGCAGTTGATACAAATATGGATGTTTATATGTTTATTTAATTATATCTCATTTTCATTTTAATATTTATTATTTTTGGATATTTTAATTTTAATTTTATAGAATAGTTAAAATTTTATTATTAACATTAATATTTTTATTAAATGATGACATTGTATGAAAAATATATCATGTAATTATAAAATGTGTTAGTGGGTATAATTTGATATTAATTTATTTTTAAATTTTTTATCACCAAAACATGAATAATATAGAATAAAGTTAGCATATTTAGAGATTAATGTTTATAAATAGATATTTTAAAATTAAATAATTTTTAAAAAATTTAAATATAAGAAAAAAATAAATTCAAAATTAAATTGTATACATGATCATTTTTAAATATTAAAAATATAAAAAAAATTAGTACAAGAAATAAAAATTAATAAATTTTATAAAATTAAATATTTAATTATATCTAATTTAAAAGATATAAATTTAGAAGAAAAAACAATTGTAAAGTTGCCATCAAAGTTAAATTTTTCTCCAATCTAACCTTTCTTCGGTGGCATTATCATTTTAATATCAATTTATGATTCAACCTGATTTTTCAAACTTTATTCTTATATTTACTTAACAACTTTTTATCATAATTATTATTTATTTTTTCACCTTAAAAAATATATGCATCTTAAAAAATGTCAAAACATCATGTTTCCATTTTTTTAACATTCGTTCTTTTTCATCTGGTCACTTTTGCAGAGAGCTTGATATTCCCTGTTTTTAGAAGTCTGTGTAAAGTTTCAATTTAATCCTATAACTTTTATCCTAAAAGAAGTTTTTTAATTTTTTCGCAGTTATCTTCCCTTTTCATCAATCACTAAATAAAAGTGCATTACTTGTCTTATTTTACGGTCTTGTCCTTTTAATGTATGACATTGGTATTGAATATGATAATAAAATTTGAATTTATAGAAGTGTTTGTGTTTTGATATTAACAGAAAATTTCATTCATTAAATTTAAGAAAATTTTAATTTGCGAAAAATTGGTCAAATTTTGGAATATAGATATTGAATATTTCTTATTTATAAAAAAAATTAATTTATTATTCAATCTTTTGTTTTTTAAAAAATTTTGATATCTATTTTATATATTATTTAAAAAAAATATATTTAATATATAGTTTATTACATATATATATAAATTAATGAAAAAACTAGTTGCTAATCTCCCTTTTCCTCCTCTCTTCCTATGGAAAAAAATTTTTTTTCATCCACTTTTTGGTCTCTTTACCTCAAGAAAACTCATCTTCACTAGTACAAAAATAGTCTTTTATAACAGGATTTTACGTCGGTTATCTGTCAACCGATGTAGAAAAAAAGGTGATGGCATTTTTGTAAATAAATTTGATACTTTTCAGTTACTTTCACCGATGTAGAAAAATAGGCAGTGACATTTTTGTAATAAAATTTAAACTTTTTACATCGGTTGTTTTATAATCGATGTAGAAAGTCACTTTCTACATCATTTATAAAGCAACCAATGTAGAAAGTCAGACTTTCTACGTCGGTTGAGTAGTGTAACCGATATAGAAAGTTCTTTTTACGTCGGTTCTTTGAAACAACCGCCTTAAAATCTGTTTTTCCCTCCCTCTACATACGATGCGACGTTGTCGTCCTCGTAAAGTGTAAACCCTTCCCCATTGTTGTCCTCTGCCACTAGCCGATTTCTCTAAGCCTCCATAAGTGTAAACACTCCATTCTCTAAGCACGCCGTCGTTCTCAAAGTTGTCGTCGTCTGAACGCGAAGAGCACCGTCGTTTTCAAAGCATGTCGTCATCGTCTATGCCATCGTCGTCGTCTACACCGGTATGTAGCATTATAGCTCTCTGATTAGGTTTAGTTTAGGGTCTTTGTTTCTGTTTCTGCATTACTTCTTAGCCTTAGGTTCTCTGTTTTGTTAAATCACTCTGTTTCTCTATTAGCTTATGTTTTGTCTTCTCTGTTTCTACATGTTACTCTTAGCCTGTTTTGCCTTCAATAAATCAGGATGTCCATGCTTCATAGTTAGTAGATAAGTATATATCCTAAGGTATTGTTTAAATATTTAATAAATAATAATCAAATATACATATGGGAGTGATATGGATACATGTTAACCAGAGTCATTGTCACTGCTGGGTAGGGGTGTTGATCCTTGCTAAATTTTTTTATTACAAATGCAATGTAGAAAAATACTCCTTTTGTGAGATGTGTGTAAGATACATGTTAACCAGAGTCATTATCATTGCATCAGTGAGCTATATCCCATAAAAAATTAGCTTTGCTAGAAAAATACATAAGAATGGAAGGTGCTAGAGATAAAAGCATATTTATACATACTTATATACATACATTCATATATGTGTATGTTTAGTCTTATACAAAATGTCAACCAACATAAACTTTAGTAACATTTCACCTTTCCTGATCAACATTGTTCTCTAGTTTCAATATTTATGCACTTTTAACTTGGATGCAACCTATATATATGTGTGTGAAAAAAAATAATCTTATTTTGGTAAAATGAAGAGTAAAATGAGAGGATGAAAATGATTAATTTTTTCTTATTTGATTAAGAGAAAAAATATTGTATATTTTCATATTCTTCTAATATCATAGTTAGTAGATAAGTATATGAATAAATTTATTAGTTTAATACCTTCAATGTTTGGTATAAAAGATTTATTAGTTTAAAAGATTTATTAGTTAACACCAAGCAACCATCAAACATTGTGTGGTCCCTGCCACACCAAATGCCTTAACTCCTGAGATGAAAAAGAGAAACACATTTTGATAGACTTCAGGTGCTAGTGGCTTGGTTGATTTAGTGATGTTTAAATGAATCTATGTGAGTTCTTTTTGTGTCCTTTTCTCACTTCTGTTTGTGGATCTGTGTACCCTATGGTGAATTTTAATGTTTACCATCTCTTGAAAACAAAGTAATTGTAACAATTTTAGAATTGGGAAGTGTTGTGTGTTTACTATGCGTATAAAGTTATACACGGGCAAGTGCACCCGTCAGTGTAGAAAGGGGTATTTAAAACCCTTAATATCGTTCCCACAGAGACTATTTTAACAATCTTAAAAAAATATTAAATCCTAATTTTTGAGCTCACCAGAAAAGAGTTGTTTAGAAATATTTAAAATGAATGCAAAAAAGAACAAAATGAGAGTAAGAAATTTAAAGACAAAAGAGCACAAATACGAGTTCAATTATGAAAAGACACGAGACTTTGGTTTCCCTTATAACTTTATCCAATTTCATCCTAATTCCCTTATGAATGATTTGAGTCAATTGCTAACCATCTGTTCTAATTCTATTACTACCCAATGATCATGCAATAACAATATTCTTTCCCTTAAGTTACTACCCCCAATGATCATGCAAGGTATATAATTAAGAGAAGCATAAAGAACATAAGGACTTGTTAAATTAATAATTGATTAGAAATCAAGGATTCCGATTGATCCTCCAAAACCCTTAGATTCATTTTACCTTATAGTTCCATTAATTAGGCAATGAATACGATCGCCTATCCCCTAATTAACTTAGAAATTAATTCATAAATTAATTGCATAATAAGGAAAACACGATTGGATAGAAATACGTAATCATTCATAAAAAGGAAAAAGGGTTCAATTGGTTACATTATAAGTTTCACCATAGCCCTATGATTTGGGGATTAGTTACACATCGAGAGATAAGACAAATAAAAACATACTAATCCCATATAACAATCCATAATCCTAATTCTAGAAGGGAATGACAAAAAAGCAGTAGTGCACAAAGGCCGAAAATAGACGTTGCAACTCAAATCTGTGAAGAGTTTCTGCCTCACGAAATCCTACGGGGAGATACTAAAAGAGATGAGAATGGAATGGTGTGTCTCAGGGTAATGATAGGTCTACTTGAGAGTGGTGTGGCCTTTGGAGCCTATGGTGGTGTCATATGATGCGGTAGAGCCTCCGCTTTTTATAGGCGTGATTAGGATTTCAATGGTGGGCCAAGAAGACACACTTAGCGCTTCCTTAGCCACGCGACCAATCTCTTTGTAATCTTGCAACATCATAGAGTGCGCGTGTCATTATCGCATTAAATGTACTATCTTTTTATGTTTCTTTTACCCTCTTTTTAGTCCAAAACTTGCCTATTTTCGAATTCTTAGCTTGCATGACCATTCCTACAAAAATAAGGAAAATTAGGTAGAATTATAATTAAATAATCATAAATTATATTGTAATTATAACTAATTTTCCGCAGATAAATCAACAGAATGGTGGTTTATCAGGAAGGCAACATCAGAGGAATAAAGATGGATGTTTTGTTGAGTTAAAATGGCCAAAATTAATTAGTCCAAATTTTGATGGTCAGCTATCTAATGTTTAAAAGAATTGTTATTTAGTCTGTTAAGCATATGGCTCCCATGCATCTTAGAGACCAAATAATCAGATAGGATTTCAATGTTCAGTGTGGTGTGATTAAAGCTTTAAGAAAATTAACAAGTAGCTATTTGAGCACAATATAAATATGAATTGTATTTATTGATTCTATTCAATAATTTTTTCATATTTGTTTCCTCTGCTTTTAACAGATACATGGCTGACCCTTCAGAGGTTCCTCCTTCATAAAGTGGGTCTAAGAACCCTTCTTCTTGACAAAAGAAGGAAGATTTAGCCACACGGTTAAAGGAGTTAACCCTTAGCCGGGCGGCGGGGATGTAAGAGATTCCCATAGAGTTTGATAGACCCACTTTAGGAATCCATTAGGGCCAAACAAGACAAAGTTTAAGAGTTATGTGACCCTCCTTGGATGAAGCAAAGCCGGTATTTTGAAGAAGGATTGGGATGATGTTGAGATGCAAGTGAAGGATTAGATTTGGGAGACTATCATTGTATTTAACTTTAAAGCTTTAAGTTTTTCCATAAATTTATCATTCACTAACCAATTACATCTTCTTTTATGTAGCTTACATATGATGTACCAAACACTAACTTCGAAGAGGAAGTGGCTTTCATTCTTTGGTGAGCGCTAAGAAGGGCTTCAAGACATCTCACCGGCAAATATATATATATATATGGGTCACTCGCAGGATGTCTCCTTGTGAGAGTACCGGTTCCTTGATCAAGACAACAGCGGAGATTTGTTGCAGTCTCGAATGGATCTGCGTTCGTTGTATGTATCTTTCTAATATTATATTTTTTTTAATTGACTAATATAAGCAATATTATGATTAATTGATTTGCTTTCTTATAAGGAGGAAGAAAGAAAGAAGGCTCGGCAAATTTACTTTAGGCCCATTACCCCACCGGATTATCTCGTGGGGGTTGTGATTAACGGGGAGAGGCGATCGGCGAGAAGTTGAAAGATCATCAGCAATCATCTAAAGCAGATCCCTCTACACTTCTTTCTCCACCTTCTCCACCTTCACGCCATAAGAAATGGAAAAGGGCATGCCAAAAGGCATCTGAAGAGTACACATCAGAGCCTTCTCGTATTGTTGCTGAGAAGATTGTAAGTAATCACACAATTTTGTAAATTTCCTTTTTATTTATCTTCAAACATTTACATTACTCATAACGGTCATTTTTTGTTTTGTAGGATTCTTTGGTTGAACAAAGCTCACAAGGAGTCTTTGTTTCCAAGTATTACGCCGAATGACATCTTAGAAATCTTGCTATTGGCTAAAACGGAGCATCCAGGGCGTGTTCGTGTAGTTGGCCAAGGTGTTGGCCTTAGATAGTACTTTGGATTATCTTCTAGACATACATCCAAAAAAGGTTTGGTGTGTAGAGATGAGTTGGACGCCATGCGCGAAGACATGAGGCAAGCATTGCGGCAGAACCCGAGAAAGCTCAGGCAGAGAGACTTAGGCGGGAAGCTTAGGTAAGAGCTTGCATCTTTAGGACTTTCCCAAACACGACACAAGTCATCATCCATCCTTCTCCTAGGCGCGTGAGCGCAAGGGGCAGTGTGCTCCCGACGGAGGAGCAACTGGAGAGGATGTGGATGCGGCTTCTGACGATTATGATTATATGTTGATGATTCATATCGTTTGGTAGCAATTGGGAAAGTCTACACCT
Source organism: Canavalia ensiformis (assembly GCA_026541065.1). Taxonomy (NCBI): domain Eukaryota; kingdom Viridiplantae; phylum Streptophyta; class Magnoliopsida; order Fabales; family Fabaceae; genus Canavalia; species Canavalia ensiformis. The sequence continues at coordinate 124,214 of JAMKYM010000270.1, read as the reverse complement.
TGGGTTCAACCATCCATCACCCGGGAAAATTGATGATGATCATGTTAGAGTGGTGGTTGAACAGGTTGAAGAGATACGGATGCTCCCTATTCCTGTCCCCTCTTGAGAGGTTCATGTCATGGGGCAAGCCCCAATCATTTCATTATATGGGTCGAGGAGACTTGTGCGTGAGTTCAACCTCGGGTATTAAATAATTTTAGCCTATGTTACTAATTTTTTAATATATATATTGTGTGTGTGTGTGTGTCTATATATATATATATATATATATATATATATATATATATATATATATATTTCTTACTATTTGTGAATTTATCGTAGGTTTATAAGGAAGATCGTGGGAAGAAGATTGATTTAAGTGCTAAAGGAGATCTTCCTGAAGCCTCCTCAAAAAAATATGAGGTTGATTTGCTCACACGTCTATTTGGTATCGCCATGAACTTGGGCGACCAAACTTTGCAAATAACAATGGAACCAGATATCATAAGGAAGCCCACACCTATCCCCTTTTATATTACTAAAAAGGATATATTGGAGTTGGTTGTGGGTAACGATCTCCTATGTGTAACAGTTCTACAATTATGGTTGATGTAAGTAAATTTCTAAACCTTACTTGAATTATTTCATTATCAAAATTTAACATATGAAAATTATTCGCAATATTAGGTACATGAATCGTATCTACACTAAAAGAGGTAACTTTCTACATCGGTTATGGTCACAACCGATGTAGAAACTCAGACTTTCTACATCGGTTGTAGAACCGATGTAGAAAGTCTGAGTTTCTATATCGCCCGCTTCAATACCGCTCAAATAACCGATGTAAAAAATTCATAACAACCAATGTAAAAACCTTATTTTCCACTAGTGCTTCCTAGTCTTATAATTTATAAACAACATTACGTCAAATAACCAATAACCAATCATTGATTTTACTTTAGACCCAACTCGATTGGTAACTCTCTCATCATCCTAAATAACCAATTAATCAAGAATGAAGAAAATTTTCAACTTTCAGTATTATAAATCCAATCATGATGAATTCACATCACATGAACCAATAATCAAACCCAGCCCTCTTCTCAAAATTAATTAAAATAAAAAAACAAGAATAATAATCTCGAAACAAAGTTGCGCATACATAAACATCAACAGTTAAAGAGAAGGAAGAGAAGAGAAGGATAATGAAAAAGATAGAAGAGAGAAAAATATAAAAAAGAAAGAAAAAATCAAATAAAATAAGGAAAGAATTTTTTTTATTAATAATTATTTTTTATTAAAATTAAACAATAATATTAAGTTCACAAAATTATATGGTTAATAAAAAATAACTTATTTAAAAATTATTTGACAAGTTGAGAATCTAATTGAAATTATATAAAGATAAAAAAAATAAAAAAAAATAAAATACTAGCAAATTAATTTTGACTAATTTAATATAATTCATAAAAGATAATTTAAATATAGAGTATAGATTTTCTACAAGTTTACTTAAAACTAATAAAGTTAAGATTAAAATTTGATTTTTTTATTCCTATTTTTTCTAAACATATTTTTATTTGTTCCATTGTAATGTTTAATTGTTTTTAATATATTTTTATTTTTTTTACTATAAAAATAATAAAACTTAAATGTATTATTTTATATAAACTACCTAAACTCATTATTATAAGGATAATTTTTAACTCAGTTTAATTTGTAAATCATGTTATGAAACAAATAATTTTGGGAATTCTCTTTAGTGAACAAAAATACTTTTTCTCTCATGAATGCTATTACAATACAAATTCAATTACTTGATTTGTTTATATATATCTTTCTTTCACTCCTATATATATTGTGATCTACAAGAAGGGAAAAATCAACATTAAAAAAAATAGCATCGACAATATATTAATTTTGTAATATATTGTTAGATAAATAGGTTCTAGTAAATTTGTAAATCATTTTTTATGAATGTTATGTTTGATTTCAAATTAAGTTTAGGGTCAACCTAATTGATATTATATACCATCCATTATTAATGAAGATAAAATTTGGTTGGTTAATTTAGATGGTAGTAAAGTTAACTCTAATATTAATTTGAAATTAAAATCCATTTAGTGAATTCTAAATTTAAAATATGTATATTTAAATATAAAATATTTTATTTTCTATTTTATTTAAAATTTATTTTTTTATTTATATTTAATTATAAATAATTAGAAACTAAACCAATCTGATTGAATAAAAAAATCAAAATTAAAAAATTTTATGGGACTTTATTAGTTTGTGATTATTTCTTGCAAAATTGAATTGAAGCACAAATAAGTTGATTAATATTTTATTTTTATCCTCACTTATTAATAATTCATGCATAGTCTTACTATTCACTACACTAACTTAGTAAAACTATTTTTTCTTATTTCTCATTCATTGTGTGTAAAGTTAAACTCTAGACCTCACTTTAAGTTAATCTTATGTACTTATTACTTAGATACATTTCTCACTCAACTCACCCAACTACCCTCTCTTTTTTCTCTATTCCTCATTCTCATGTTAAGGTTCCTAGGAGGAATAAAGTGCTTATTATCGTATGAGAAAGAGTATTTATTAATATATATATATATATATATATATATATATATATATATATATATATATATATATATATATATATATATATATATATATATATATATATAAAGGTTGAAAGATATTTTACTCAAGATGTTATTCATAAAATCCCTAGATTTAGATAAAAACTTTTGACATTTTATACTATGTAATTAAAAAGATATTTGGCCCAACGAGTATTGACTTAAGAATAAAACAGAATTTAAGAATAATTTATTTATTGATATTTCTTGTAAAATAAAATGAAATTTTGATAAAACTTAGTATATGATAATTTATAAGATTGATATTAAAATTAAAAGAATTTAAATAAAAAAGGAAATTTAAAGTATTTGAGATTATTCATTGAATTTTTTCATAAGTTTAAACTACATTCATATAGAAAGAATTATCGTAAATAAGATAGTAAAATAAAAAAAGTATAATTTTTCTTCCTTTTATTGAAAATAAAGAAAAAAAATTGTATGAATTTAATTAGAGATAATTTAATTGATAAAAATAAATAAATTGATATGTATGATATATATATATATATATGTAAACACTCAATTATGTCTGAGGCCCCCAATCGTTAAAATTAACCAAAAATTAAGTTAATTAGAAATTTGAAAAGATATAAAATGAGAAAGCGAGAAGAAGTAAGAAGAAAGCAAAAAGAAAATAATAAAAAAAAAGAGAAGAGGAAAAAGAAAAAGAAAAAAAATAAGAAAAAAAAAAAGAAGAGGAAAGAAAAAAGGAAAAATTCTCCTATGTGGGAAAGAAGTCCCACATTGGACAAGAAGGGATTCTTCAATCCCTCCTCCTTCTATATAAGGAGAGATCCTTCACCAAAATGAGGGAGGAGGAGCACTTGAGGGAGGGAATATTTTTTCAAAATTTTTGAAGGGAGGACCTAGGAGACTCTCTACCTCTGCCTTCAAAACAGTTCTTCATCACCTTCCAATCAAGGTTAGATCCTACTTTTATTCTGCTTAAGTTTCTTGCTTCTTCTTGGATTTCCGATCTCATTTTCGTCTCTGGTTTTCGTTTTCATTTTTTATCGGTCAAATGATCTCCGATTTTGATGATTTTTGTTGCATTCTCTTCGTCTTTCTCTCTAATGGGATTTGTGTCAAACTTGTTTTGTTTGATTCATATGATCCATATATTTCAAATAATCGGTTTTAACTTTTCAAATCTACCAAAAAATATTTTTTAAAAATTCTGAGATTTGAATTCAAATTTTGGCGCCAAAATCTTGTGTGTTCTTGAGCTTGATCTTCATCTCTGCTTTTCATTTTCGTTTTTAATTGGTCAAATGATCTCTGATTTTGGTGATTTTTATTTTGTTCTATTTTTCTTTCTCTCTAGTTTCTGTAATGATATTATTTGTCTAATTTGGATTTGAAATGAAATTTCTATCACTTGATTACTAAATCATGTTCGCAATTCTTTTCCTTAATTTCAAATCAAGTCAAGTTTTATTTCAATTCAAACCAAAATTCAAATCAAGTTTATTTTATTTTAAATCAAGTCCAATTTTATTTCATTAAATTCAAATCAATTTCATTTTGTTTTAAATCAAGTCCCGTTTTGCAATTCTTAATCTCACGCGACGAGCTCTAAGCGCGGCGGTAGCTTTCACGCAACATTTAGTTGTTTAGAGATTCGTATAGGTCCAAGTGCAAACAGTAGTTGTCTTGGGCCTTGTGCATATGTGGATTAGGGTTGCCTTTCCTGTTCAAAATAAAAACCTTGCTCATTTTTGTTCATCGATTTTCAAAATAAAGATCTTGCTGCGATTGCTTAATCTCACGAGAACTCTGTACAGCCTGAATCGGTAGCTTTTCTTTTGTTCGTTGTTTAGAAAATTCGTATAAGTCAAGTGCAGCCATTGTCTTGGGCCTTGTGCATATGTGGATTAGGGTTGCCTCTCCTTTTTACAAAATAAAAACCTTGCTCATTTATTCATCGATTTTCAAAAATAAAAATCTTGTTTTGCGATTCTTAATCTCACGACGAGCTCTAAGCACGAATCGTAGCTTTTTTCCATTGTTCGTTGTTTAGAGATTCGTATGGGTCCAAGTGCAGCCGTAGTTGTCTTGGGGCCTTGTGCATATGTGGATTAGGGTTGCCTCTCCTTTTACAAAATAAAAACCTTGCTCATTTTATTAATCGATTTTCAAAAAAATAAAAAATCTTGTTTTGCAATTCTTCGTCTCTCACTTGTGACGAGCTCTAAGCACGAACTGATAGCTTTTCTCTTTGTTTAGTTGTTTAGAGACCATTATGGGTCCAATAAGCGTAAGCCGTAGTCTTGGGCCTTGTGAATATGTGGATTAAGGTTGCCTTTCCTTTTTACAAAAAAAAAACCTTGCTCATTTTATTCATCGATTTTGAAAATAAAAATCTTGTTTTGCAATTCTTAATCTCCGTCGCTTTGTGCTCTAGCCTGGGTAGCTTTTTCATTGTTCGTTGTTTAGAGAATTCGTATAGGTCCAAGTGCAGCCGTAGCTGTCTTGGGCCCTGTGCATATGTGGATAGGGATTGCCCTTCTCTTTCAAAATAATCAAGCCGTTTTCAAATATTACTTTCCAAGTAGCATGAGTCGAGCCTTCTAGTGCCTTTCAAACACTACGACACTCTTGGGTCAAGCCTTCAAGTCAAATCAAACCGGAACTCACGTAAGCCTTGAGTTTCTCATTGCACCGAATACGTAGGAGCAGGATCAAGTCTGTCCAAAACTAACCTCCATCACTATTTATTTTCACGTTAACTAAGGGATCAAACAATTTTCAGAAATCACGCACTCGGTTTAAGAGGCACCATTCTTGCAGAGCAGGCGAGTGGGGTGCCAGCACCTTCCCCACTCGTAACCGACTCCCGAACTTAGAATCTCATCTTCAAGTTAGGGTTTTTCCAAATATTTTTCCCTTAAATAAAAATTTGGTGGCGACTCCACACATAACAAATAAAATCCATTTTCAAAAATATCCATTTCCAAAATTTTAGCGAGTTCGTCATCTCGTCGGAATTACGGTTGCGACAGATGGTGACTCACTTTAGGGACATTAGAGAGTCAAGCCTGTTTAATTGAGTGTGTATTATATTTGATCCCTTCTCTGTTTATTTGCACAATCCATTTATCTGTTTATCTGTTTGTTTATTCTTTTGTACAAACCTTAGGATAGATGAACATTAAATTACACTATATGTATCTGTACAATTTTTCCAATTGCAGGTATCCCAATTACTTGTGTGCCCTCATACATTACATATGCATTTATCATGAGTGGGGCCCTATACCCGGGTCTGAGTGCAACCTAGGAATAGAGGGATCTAGTGGTGTCACTTTGGGGCTTACGTCCTGTTTGACCATCACGAAAATCCCGGCTAGAGTGCGTCTTATTTGTAATGCCCCACAACTGGTAGTTTTTTCTGCTGTTGTGGCAAACATTGCAGATTGGAACTTGGCTCTAGTGACCTTTACACCCCCAGGATTACATACCACCTTTGAAAGGTTCATATAAAAGGCCATAGATCCCTAGGGCAGGTAACCCACATAAGAAGCAAAGAGGGCACACACCCTTTCATAATATGGTTCATATACGCACGCACAATTATCATCTAAAATGGAAGCTGAAGATTGGGGAGATACAAAAATCAAATCAATATAAAAATCAAAGAAACCAAAATAGAAGGAGAAAATTCTTAAGAAAAATTAGAAAAATATTTTGAAAATATAAAAAATTCGAAAGAAAAAGAATGTTTTAGAAATAGGAAATTTTTTTGAAAATAATCTTTTGAAAATACTGAAAAAATAAAAAGATTCAATATATAAAAAGATGAAATATTGAAAACCTAAAGAACGCTTTCTAGAAAAATTCTAGCAAAACAAAAAAGTTTTTCTAAACAGAACTAAAAGTTTTTCTGGAAAAATGAAAAATACCAAAACTCCTAAAAAAAATTTGTTACAAATCAAGAATGAATAAATAAAGCAACTTTCAGTTATTTTCAAAATAGTCCAATTTGAAAATTTTCCAAGATCTATTTGTGCATAACATTCATTCATACATTCATGCATAAATCTATCGTTCAAAAAAGATTTCAAGAAAAATCATTCCATTTTTTTCATCCACATTTTCATTACATTAACATCTGTATCATTCATGATTTCTGCATTCAAATTATTTCTCAAAAAAATTAATTTTTAACTTTAACAGAAAAATTAGAAAAAGACAACTTCCTCGACATCCTTATAGAACTCGAGCACAATCAAGAATCATGGATGAGCTGGAAAGGCAAAATGAGGAGTTGAGAATGAGTTCTGAGACTACGAAAGAAAGAGATGGCTAAGTTAATAGAAGGCCATCCAACCGTCAACACAAAAAGTTAGCGCTTTACGAAATCCATGCCAATGTGGCCCAGTTATATCCTCCGGGTTCACTCCACCATCAACTATGCCTCACTAACCGAAGGAGTTCATTATGGGTATCCTCATGGGCATGCACCCTCATACAACCAAACACAAGCCCAAACACATGACCTACCTCCAAACACTATCTCACGAGCTCACCAAACAGCTGTGGGGGGAACGCATCCTATGTTCACCAAGGGCCTCACCCTATACATATACCATCTTCTCAACCTCACCCTATGCCCGAGGAATACCTGAGCCATCCCTCTAAGGAGGAAACAAGAAAGTGGAAAGGTATAGAGGAAAGGATCAAGGCAATCGAGGGGAGTGCTTACAAAGCCACAAACGCAGCCGATTTGTGCTTAGTACCAGACGTGGTCATCCCTCCCAAATTCAAGGTCTTTGAATTTGAAAAATACCAAGGAACCAGCTGTCCAAAATAACATCTGACTATGTACTATAGGAAGATGTCTGCATGTACTTACGATGAGAAGCTGCTTATCCATTTCTTTCAAGACAGTTTAACAGGGGCGGTACCCCAACCTGGTGCACACTCACTAACGGACACACATCCGTTCATGGAGGGATCTGGCTGAGGCTTTCCTCAAACAATATCAGTACAATGTCGAGATGGCTCCTGATCGAACCCAACTCCAAAACATGCCCAAGAAAGGAGATGAGACCTTCAAGCAGTATGCTCAAAGATGGAGGGAGCTAGCTGCCCAAGTACAACCTCCCTTATCCGAAAGGGAATTGGTCAGCATGTTCGTGGACACACTCCAAGATCCTTTCTATGACAAGATGATCGGCAGTGTGACTTTTAGCTTCTCCGATGTTGTCATCATTGGAGAAAGGATCGAGGGTGGCATGCGCCGAGGAAGGATCACGCATAAGGCCACAGGGACAGTAGACGCCTCTACAGAAAAGAAGAGGATAGGTGAAGCTTATAATGCAGCTTCTAGTCAAGGACAGTATATACCTCCGACGGAACTTTATGGACCGACTGGCTTCCAACCACCACCATATACACTCTACACACCATATCCTTACATTGCCTCTGCCTACCAAACACCCTACCATCTAGCTTACAACTATCCAACACAAATCCGACCGCCCACACCATACACGGTCCGAACACAAGCCATAAGCTCAAATTCTAGCCAAAGCCAAAAAAAGGAAAAAGATCCTGTCCAATTTGATCCCATTCCAATGACCTACACCTAGCTGCTACCTCAGGTAATCCAGAATTCCTTGGTGGTTCCATACCCGCTGAAACCTCAAGAACCACCATACCCAAAATGGTACGATGCAAATCCCATATGTGATTACCATGCGGGGTATATTGGTCATTCAATAGAAAACTGCCAGGTCCTGAAACGTAAGGTGCAAAGCCTAATTGATGCTAAACGGCTATATTTCGGGAAGATCGCTCCTAATCCAAATGCCGGATCATGAGAGTTCATCTGCTGGCTAAGAAATGGGAGCAACACAATGAGCCGCCTTGTACAAGTCAAGCTATCGAGGAAGAACATCCAAAATTTGTCATGTTTTTCAAAATCAATCTTTGTAAATAAATCTCAATGAATAAAACAAAATTTACATTTTTCATGTTTTTGGAGCACGTGCTTCACATCATTGGCTTTACTTTTAAAAATTTTTTGCCATCCCTTTATCCATTCAGCCCGCTTCTTATTCCTATATCCAAACAATAAATACCGATTGGTGATAATGCTAGTGCTGTAATAAATAATCTTGAACGTCTAGTTAATCAAGCTCAAAGAAAAAAGCCCAATGAGGAAGTAGAATAACAACCAGGGATTCTAGATCCCCAATCAAAGTGTCTTGTCAAACAAAAACATCCCGCTGGAATCAAGTTCAAATCTAGGCAAAATTTAGGGATGCATGATAAGATCCGCTGAATTAGGAACCAAATGATCCCGGCAAGATCAACACCCAACTGCATAAAATTCAAGAAAAAAAAAAGCCTGCTGGATTGAATGAAAATGATCCAGGAAAAATCAGGGTCAAAATTCAAAATTCAAGGAAAAGAAGGAAGCCCGCTAGATTGAATCACAATGATCCAGGCAAAATCAGGGTCAAAATTCAAAATTCAAGAAAAAGAAGAAAGCCCGCTGGATTAAGCTAAACCAATCCAGGCAAAAGTAAGGTTAAAGTTCAAGATTAATCAACAAAGGCATGATTAGAAAAGGTCTTACTGGATTCTAAAAATAATTCAGGCAAAATCAGGATCAAAACAGGAGCCCGCTAGGCCGAAAACCCACAAAGACAGCCTAGGCAAAAGTTAGGGCAAATAAACAAAAGGGCGGCTTAGGCAAAAGTTAGGGCACATCAAGCAAAAAAAACCGCTAGGTCGACAATCCTCAAAAACGACCTAGACAAAAGTTAGGGCACAATCAAGCAGAAGGCCCGCTAGGTCGAAAACCCGTAAGGGCGACCTAGGCAAAAGTTAGGGCGCAATCAAGCAGAAGGCCCACTAGGTCGACAATCTTCAAAAGAGACCTAGGCAAAAGTTAGGGCACAATCAAACAAATGCCCGCTAGGTCAGTAATCCTCAAGAATGACCTAGGCAAAATTTAGGGCACAACCAAGCAAAAGGCCCGCTAGGTCAAAAACCCGTAACGGCGACCTAGGCAAAAGTTAGGGCGCAATCAAGCAGAAGGCCCGCTAGGTCGACAATCTTCAAAAGCGACTTAGGCAAAAGTTAGGGCATAATCAAACAAAAGCCCGCTAGGTCGAAAACCCGTAAGGGCGACCTAGGCAAAAGTTAGGGCGAAACGAAAGACCATGGTTGAAAGTCAAAGAACAACCAAAGGCAAAAAATTAAGGTCAATCCAGGAATCTCAAGACAACATGACATTTCTGCACCTCATATCTCCCTAGACCTGGGGCAAAATTTTGCTGTTTCTCAAGTTCGATTAATTTGACAATCAAGATTATGAAAAGCAGCATTGGCATTTTTCATTAAAAGGTGCCATTCGGGCAATCAAACCCACATCTTTCGTCTTTTCCTGCCAAACAAAACACCACTTGCTTCTTTCCATCCAAAATCACTTTGCACACCTCAAAAATGCATGTGCCACAGAGAAATGTGAAAAATATAAAAAATAAAAATAAAAAGATTAATTTTGAAAAGTCATGCCAAATCGGATGAATCCTCAACCATCGCGACATGACATGATTGTTCCCGAAGGATTATCCTCCTGTCAAACATAACGCCACCAAGACAAAAGGAGTGTGTCTTATTCAAATAATAACCGTTGTTGGGTCTCCAGGATCTTGACCAAGAAAACTCCGAAATTGAGTCAATCCAGCTCGTCCTGATTTTTGGTTCCTTTCACACCCACTATGAGGTTGTCGAGAAAGGACATGTAAAAATAAATAAATAAATAAATAAAATCAAGAGAAACAAAAGGTTTTAACACCATCTCATGGTTTGCATTCATCCCATAGCATCCATTTCATCAAATAATTATTTCAAGCATAAAAAAAAACATTTAATAAGATTAAAACATCACATTCTTTCTATTCAAACACCACAAGCATCGCATCTTTTTCATTCATTCAAACATCGAAATAAGTGTCTTGTCATTCAAGCATCTCATAATTCGTTTTTCAAAGCTAATTAAGACCTGGGTAAAACCGCCTCGGAGTCAATCATAATTAAAAAGGACTCAAGTTCAAATTGGGAAAACTCTTGCCCATACAAAAATTTAATTTGAGGTCACCCTCAAATTCTGGATCAAGTCCAAACAGGGGCAAACGCTTTCCCCCAAAAAATTTGATTTGAGGTTATCCTCGAATTCTAAAACAAGTTCAAACAGGGCAAACGCTTGCCCCCAAAATTTAATTTGAGGTCACCCTCAAATTCGGATCAAGTCCAAACGGGGGCAAATGCTTGCCTACACAAAAATCCAATTTGAGGTCATCCTCAATTCTTAGTCAAGCTCAAACCGGGGACAAACGTTTGCCCATAAAATTCAATTTGAGGTCATCCTCACCCCGAGTCAAGCTTTCCAAACTGGGGTAACGCTACCCACAAAAAATTCAATTTGAGGTCATCCTCAAAATTAAAGTAAAGCTTAAACCGGGGCAAACACTTGGCCACACAAAATCAATTTGAGATCACCCCAAATTGAGTCAAGCTCAAACCGGGGCAAACGTTTGCCCACAAAATTCAATTTGAGTCACCTCAAATTCGAGTCAAGCTCAAACAAAGGGGCAAACGTTTGCCCACAAAAATTCAATTTGAGGTCACCCCTCAAATTCGAGTCAAGCTCAAACTAGGGAAAACGTTTTCCATAAAAATTCAATTTGAGGTCACCCTCAAATTCTAAGCCAAACTCAAACTGGGGCAAATGCTTGCCCACAAAAAATTCTATTTGAGGTCACCCTCAAATTCTCGAGTCAAGCTCAAAACGAGACAAATGCTCGCCCACAAAAATTCATTTTGAGGTCACCTTCAAATTTTGAATCAAGCTCAAATTGGAGCAAATGTTTGCCCAAGAAAGATTTAAATTCAAAATATCAAAATCAAAACAGGGGTAAATGGTTTCCTAAAATCCCCTCAAGTTAAGGCATCCCTCGATTGCCAAAAAAAGATCTTCCAAACTGGGCAAACACTTGCCCAAAGTTCCTTCTAATCAAGATAGCCCTTAATTATGAAGAATTTTCTAAACTGGGGCAAAATGGTTTCCCAAGTTTCTTCAAGAGAATAATTATCAAGTGCTTAAAAACCTTCAAGTTCAAGGTAGAATAAGCAATTTATTTAAATTCAAGAAAAAAAATTTTCAAAATAGTTTGTCCAAGGAAGCTGACGACGAAGTCCATGTTCCACCCTCATAGGACACATCACACTCGTGCCTTGACAGGACTTGTACATTTTACCTGTCTTAAAGGTTTTTTCACCTTTCCGTCTAGCGAAGCTTGCATTTCTCCACAGCTCAACAACAGGAGTCCATCTACATTTATTTTGTGTTAACAGGATAGTTTTCATCATTTACTTTCTTGCCTTAACAAGGCTTGCTTCTTTCCTGTCTTCACAGGTCCTTTTCATTTTGCTTTGCCTGTCTTAACAGGTTTTCACCATTCTATTGTGCCTGCTTAAGGCGTTTTGCCTCCATCATGTCAATAACGGACTTTTACATTTTTGCCTGTCTTAACAGGTCATTTTCACTTTCCTTTGCCTCTCTAGCAAGCTTGCATCTTTCCTGTCATCAACAAGGACTTTTCTCATTCCACTCCTGTCTTAACGATGGTCATTTATCATTTATCCCCGTCAAGTGATTTCATTTAAATTTCCGATACATCTGTCAAACGATTTCATTTGCATTTATCATGTCAAGCAGGATTTCATTTGCATTTATCCTCTCAAGCAGGATTTCATGTTTAAATTTCTGCATACATCCGCTCAAGCGAGATTTCATTTGCATTTATCCCCGCTGCCAGGATTTCATGTTTAAATTTCCATATCCTGTCAAGCGGATTTCGCTTGCATTTATCCCATCCAGCGAGGATTTCATGTTTAAATTTCCCGCATACATCCCGTCAGCAGATTTCGTTTACATTTATCCTGGCTGAAAGATTTCATGTTTAAATTTCCGCGATACATCCCGCGAGGATTTCGTTTGATTTATCCCTGTCAGCGAGGATTTCATGTTTAAATTTCCGCATACATCCCGCCAGCAGAGTTCATTTGCATCTATCCTGTCAAGCAGGATTTCATGTTTAAATTTCTGCACACATCCTGTCAAGCAGGATTTCATTTGCATTTATCCTATCAAACAGAATTTCATGTCTAAATTTCTGCATTCATCCTCTTAAGCAGGATCCCATTTGCATGTTCTTGTTAAGCAAGACGTCAAGCATGTTTAATTTCTGTCCACTTGTCAAGTAGGTTTGCATTTATCCTGGCAACAGCAGGATCTCATTTGCATCTTCCCGTCAACAACGGGATTTTCATCAAGTTTACATTTCTGCATTCTTGGCCTATGTTGTCAGGCCTCCTCAAGTTTACTTTCCGCACCTTGGCCTATGTTGTCAGGCCTCATCAAGTTTACTTTTATGCATTCATGGCCTATGTTGTCAGGCCTCCTCAAGTTTACTTTTCTGCACCTGGGCCTATGTTGTCAGGCCTCCTCAAGTTTACTTTTCCGCACCTTGGCCTACGTTGTCAGGCCACATCAAGTTTAGATTTACTGCTTTCAGGCCTATGTTGTCAGGCCGCTGTAGTTTAGATTTACTGCTTTCAGGCCTATGTTGTCAGGCCACCTTGTAGTTTAAATTTACCGCTTTCCCGCCTATGTTGTCAGGCCGCTGTAGCTTAGATTTACTGCCTTCAGGCCTATGTTGTCAGGCCACCCTGTAGTTTAGATTTACTGCTTTCAGGCCTATGTTGTCAGGCCACCTTTTAGTTTAATGCTTTCAGGCCTATGTTGTCAGGCCACCATCTAGTTTAGATTTAATGCTTTCAGGCCTATTTTGTCAGGCCACCTTCTAGTTTAGATTTACTGCTTTTAGGCCTATGTTGTCAGGCCGCCATCAACTTTTAATTTATTTTTTTTTTGCGTCATGGCCTATGTTGTCAGGCCTCATCAAACTTTATTTATCCTGACAACAGCAGGATTTCATTTGCATCTTCCCGGCAACAGCAGGAGCTCATTTGCATTCTCCTGTCAACAACAGGACTTCAAGCACGTTTATTTTCTCATTCACCGCGCGGGTTTGCATTTATCCCGCAAAGATTTCATTTGGCATCTTCCGAGCAATGGAACCTCATTTGCATTCTCCTGTCAACAACAGGACTTCAAACATGTTTAATTTCCGTTCACCTGTCAAGCAGGTTTGCATTCATCCTGGCAACAGCAGGATTTCATTTGCATTTTTCCGTCAACAACGGGTTTCCCATCAAGTTTGAACTTCTGCATTATGGCCTATGTTGTCAGGCCACCATCAAGTTTAAATTTCTGCATCATGGCCTATAGTGTCAGGTCACCATCAAGTTTACATTTCTGCATCATGGCCTATGTTGTCAGGCCTCATGAAGTTTAGTTTTCTGCATCACGGCCTACAGTGTCAGGCCACCATGAAGTTTCCCTTTCTGCACATTCAAGTTTTCTTATCTGCACTCCGGCCTATAGTGTCAGGCCACCTTGTACATACCTTGCTTTTTAGTTTCTTTTGCGCTTCCCCTCGCCCAAGCGAGGCCCTTTCCACTCCATTGAGCTTGTCTTAACAGGTCATTCTCTTCTACTTTGCCAATTTTAACAGGCTATTTTCATTTCATTTTGCTTGTCCTAACAAGCAATCCCATTGCATTCCACGCATGTCCTAACAACCCTTCATTCATTTCAGCTTACTTAGGTTATGCCATCTAGCTTTGTATATTTATACCCTATCGGCACACGAAGCCGGTAAAGTCATTCAACCACCGCTCCTCCGGCATCCGGGGGGTCCACTTTAAGCTCAAGGCTTCTGGCGCTGCTCGGATTTCTTCAAAAATCGCCTCGGACATAAGGTGTTCATGTCTTTACTCATTTCCTACCTCGATAATTCAGAGAATCATTTCTCACATTATCGGGTAGGAAAATGAGTAAAGAGGGGAAAACTGTAAACACTCAATTATGTCTGAGGCCCCCAATCGTTAAAATTAACCAAAAATTAAGTTAATTAGAAATTTGAAAAGATATAAAACAGAAAGCAGAAAGTACAGAAAAGAGAAAGCAAAAAAGAAAATAATAAAAAAAAAAGAGAAGAGTAAAAAGAAAAAGAGAAAAAAATAAGAAAAGAAAAAAGAAGAGGAAAGAAAAAAGGAAAAATTATCCTATGTGGGAAAGAAGTCCCACATTGGACAAGAATGGATTCTTCAATCCCTCCTCCTTCTATATAAGGAGAGATCCTTCACCAAAATGAGGGAGGAAGAGCACTTGAGGGAGGGAATATTTTTTCAAAATTTTTGAAGGGAGGACCTAGGAGACTCTCTACCTCTGCCTTCAAACCAGTTCTTCATCACCTTCCAATCAAGGTTAGATCCTACTTTTATTCTGCTTAAGTTTCTTGCTTCTTCTTGGATTTCCGAGCTCATTTTCGTCTCTGGTTTTCGTTTTCATTTTTTATCGGTCAAATGATCTCCGATTTTGATGTTTTTTGTTGCATTCTCTTCGTCTTTCTCTGTAGTTTTTGGAATGATATTGTATGGCCAATTTGGATCTTAAATGAAATTTTAATCGCCTGATTACCGAATCATGTTCATCCTAGTGCACAAATGAACCTAGCTTGTTTGAATTGTTCATAACTTGCTCATTTCTAATGGGATTTGTGTCAAACTTGTTTTGTTTGATTCATATGATCCATATATTTCAAATAATCGGTTTTAACTTTTCATATCTACCAAAAAATATTTTTTAAAAATTCTGAGATTTGAATTCAAATTTTGGCGCCAAAATCTTGTGTGTTCTTGAGCTTGATCTTCATCTCTGTTTTTCATTTTTGTTTTTAATCGGTCAAATGATCTCCAATTTCTGTGATTTTTGTTTATTTTTCTTTATATTTATTTCTAGTTTCTGGAATGATATTATTTGTCCAATTAGGATCTGAAATGAAATTTTAATCGCCTGATTACCGAAGCATGTTCATCTTGGTGCACAAATTAACCTAGCCTGTTTGATTTGTGCATAACTTGCTCATTTCTGATTGGATTTGTGTCAAACTTGTTTTGTTTGATTCCTGTAATCCATATTGTTCAATTTATCGGATTTAATTTTTCATATCTACTAAAAATAGTTTTTAAAAATTCTGAGATTTGAATTCAAATTTTGGCGCCAAAATCTTGTGTGTTCTTGAGGTTGATTACTAAAGCATGTTCGCAATTCTTTTCCTTAATTTCAAATCAAGTCAAGTTTATTTAAATTCAAGCCCAAAATTCAAATCAAGTTTATTTTATTTTAAATCAAGTCCAATTTTATTTCATTAAATTCAAATCAATTTCATTTTGTTTTAAATCAAGTCCCGTTTTTCAATTCTTAATCTCACGCGACGATCTCTAAGCGCGAACTGGTAGCTTTTTCTGCTGTTCGTTGTTTAGAGATTCGTATAGGTCCAAGTGCAGCCGTAGTTGTCTTGGGCCTTGTGCATATGTGGATTAGGGTTGCCTTTCCTTGTTCAAAATAAAAACCTTGCTCATTTTATTCATCGATTTTCAAAATAAAGATCTTGCTTTGCGATTCTTAATCTCACGCGACGAGCTCTAAGCACGAACTGGTAGCTTTTTCTACTGTTCGTTGTTTAGAGATTCGTATAGGACCAAGTGCAGCCGTAGCTGTCTTGGGCCTTGTGCATATGTGGATTAGGGTTGCCTCTCCTTTTTACAAAATAAAAACCTTGCTCATTTTATTCATCGATTTTCAAAAAATAAAAATCTTGTTTTGCAATTCTTAATCTCACGCGACGAGCTCTAAGCACGAACTGGTAGCTTTTTCTGCTGTTCGTTGTTTAGAGATTCGTATAGGTCCAAGTGCAGCCGTAGTTGTCTTGGGCCTTGTGAATATGTGGATTAAGGTTGCCTTTGCTTTTTACAAAAATAAAAACCTTGCTCATTTTATTCATCGATTTTGAAAATAAAAATCTTGTTTTGCAATTCTTAATCTCACGTGACGAGCTCTAAGCACGAACTGGTAGCTTTTTCTGCTGTTCGTTGTTAGAGATTCATATAGGTACAAGTGCAGTCGTAGTTGTCTTGGGCCTTGTCCATATGTGGATTAGGGTTGCCTTTCCTTGTTCAAAATAAAAACCTTGCTCATTTTATTCATCGATTTTCAAAATAAAGATCTTGCTTTGCGATTCTTAATATCACGCGACGAGCTCTAAGCACGAACTGGTAGCTTTTTCTGCTGCTCATTGTTTAGAGATTCGTATAGGTCCAAGTGCAGCCGTAGCTGTCTTGGGCCCTGTGCATATGTGGATAGGGATTGCCCTTCTCTTTCAAAATAATCAAGCCGTTTTCAAATATTACTTTCCAAGTAGCATCGAAGGTCAAGCCTTCGAGTGCCTTTCAAACACTCCTTTAGACACTCTTGAAGGTCAAGCCCTCAAGTCAAATCAAACCAGAACTACGTAAGCCTTGAGTTTCCCATTGCACCGGGGAATACATAGGAGCAGGATCAAGTCCTGTCAGGCTAACCTCCATCAAGCTATTTATTTTCATGTTAACTAAGGGATCAAACAATTTTCGAAATCACACACTCGGTTTAAGGGCACCGCTTCTTCTTGGGATCTGAGTGGGTGTCTAACACCTTCCCCACTCGAACTCTCTCCCGAACTTAGAATCTCATCTTCCAAGTTAGGGTTTTTCCAAATCTTTTTCCCTTAAATAAAAATTTGTGGCGACTCCACACATAACAAATAAAATCCATTTTCAAAAATATCCATTTCCAAAATTTTAGCGTAGTTCGTCATCTTGTTTAATTACGGTTTAAAACAATATATATATATATATATATATATATATATATATATATATATATATATATATATATATATTTCACTTTCATAATATTATTGAGTTTAATTTTAATTATTAAAATTTATTTTAATTGGTTTTATTATAATTATTTGATAGGTACATTAATAGGTAGTTTTAATTAATATTTTATGAGAAAATATGTTATAATAAAAATAATTTCTATAAATTTTTATTAGTATTAGACCATATTATTAGTATTTATGATAATTGTTTTCTTGTTATTAAAATATATAAAGTTAAATTATATTAAGCTTATTATGAAATTTATGAATTTTCAATTGATATTATTTGTTTTGAAAAATAATTTATCATGATTGATTAGAATCATATAAATAACTGAATTTATTATTTTTTATATGACATTCTTGTTAATGATTTTGACCTGTCTTTTTGAAGGATTTAAAAGTAAAATTTATTGTTGAGATTGAAAACAATTGAATCATGATGAGCATTATATATGAAAAAACTTATAATTTTGAAAAATAAATAAAAAATTAAATACTTAAAATTTAGTTGAATAACATGTATATCCGACTGAAATTAAGCTCATAAAATTTGAAAAAAAATGTTATTTTTATTTATGTTATGAATCTATAGAATTTTGTAAGAAATTAAGTACAAATATTTATATAACTTAAGAAGATATGTGATATTATTATATCAATTTGATAATTAAGAAATTTCTTTTCTTTTCTTCTTCATAAGATGATATTTTTACAAATAATTATAACATAATGAAAAAGTGGATACTTTTTTAGTTATGATATAAAATTTATTATTTTAGATTAAAATATTACCTAAAATTAATATTTTAATTTATACTAATTTATTGAATAATAAAAAGTAAGAGTATTGTATATTTGATTAAGAAAATTACTTGAAAAGTATTTGATGCATCCTACTATTTTTAATTCGTATATACATAATATCATTATGTTTATGAGATTTAAATTCTTTTTAAGCATATTACTTATGAATATATTTTTTATGACATATAATTTGAATATTTTTATTGATATTAAAAATAATATTATATGTATAAACATTATAATATGCTTAAATTTTAATATTTCCATATTATGAGTGAAATGTGATGGATAAACAATATTTTATAATTTTAGTTGATTATTTGCTTAGATATGATTAATAAAATTAGTTAAATAAAATGATGAAAAACAAAGAGTGTTTTGACACACCATGATTTTAATGTGAACTCTTTTGATATATATGTGCATACAAAATTTATTGAAAATGATTATGTTATAACATGCTTGTACATAAATGATATATTGATATTTAAAACTTGATTAAATGTGATAAAGAAAATAAAGTCAATTTTATGTTCCAAATTTGAAACAGAAGACTTTACAAGAAGTTAATGTGATTTTGAGAATAAAAATAAGCAAAACAAAATAGTTTTTCTCTAAAATTCCATTATATTAAAAAATTATTCAAAAAATTCAATAATTATAATATGTGCTAAACCTCCATATGATTTAAGTTTGTATACCTTAAAAAAAGAAAGGAATATTAATTATACGAGGTCTGTGCCTCAATCTGAGTATGCAAAAATTATTGGTAGTGTTATAATTTTAATGGAATATACTAGATCTGATAGTGCATATATTATAAGCAGTTTAAGATTCTATATTTGCAGGTGAGCATTGAAATATTTTACATATTTTTTGAAATACTTCAAAAGTATTATGAATTGGAGTTGACATTTTCTTAAACTTCCTTAAATGTTAGAAGGATTTTGAGAGAATAATTGAATTTCAAATAATAATGATGTATGATCTACTAGTAGATATGTTGTATGTAAAATTAACTTGTATAATACATTTTATTGTAGAATAAGTTTATTACTCTTAAGAAAGCAAGCTAAAAATAAAAATATCTAAGAGTCTTGTTAGTAGACATACTTTTATAGGAAATATTTGCACCATCACTTCATTGCAATTCACAACTAGTAATTAGAGTTGCTGATAACTATGCTTATAATGGAAATAAAAGATACATATATGTTAAATATAATGTTGTTAGGTGATTAATTAAAATGGTGTAATTTTATTAAATATATGAAAAATAGAAATATGTAAAAATTATTAAAAAAAGTGAAAAATATGTAAAAAATAATAGAGAAAAAAAAAAAGAAATTTTCTAATCCTTTTATTAAAGGATTAACCAGGAAAGTGATTCTTGATTTATCAAGGGGATGTACTTTGAGCCTTGATGGATATCTAATTATTGGTTAAACTAAGTCATATGATTACTTTTATATTATATTTTCATCCTTATGGCATGAAGTAGTGTTCATTTGAAAAAAAAAAATAGATAATCCTTAGTGATGGTGCTTTTAAGAAGTATTTAATGTATCTGGTAAGACTTTTTCAAAATCTAATAACCTTTATTGGTGGTGTTTTTGTGATGCACTTGATGTATTCATAAGATATTTGAAAGAGATGCATAGTCTCTAAAGGTAGTTATTTTGAGATGCATTTGATATATTTACAAGATAATACCTTCTAATATGCATTTAAGGTGATACCTTTTGAAAAAGGTACATAGTCCTTTGTGATAATACTACTGAGATGTACTTGATATACCTGTAAGAGTGTTTTTGAGACGTACTTGATAAAGTTTCATAATAAATTATGAAATACATGTTTATTCACAATTCCACCGTGTGAAAGTGTTTTTTGAAAGACACTTAATATTTATACCTGTGTAAAGAAATATTTGAGTCAGAATATAAAATTTGTCTTCTATGAAATATTAGACAATTTTTCTAAAACACTCATATAAGTCCCAAGGTAATATAAGAATAAATTTAAAATAATTTCATTCCAAGATACCTATATTTTAAAGTTATAGTGTGTAATGAGAGTTCCAACATAGTTCACTTTACTGTGTATTGATTCAATCCTTTAGACGTTAACACTTAAGCACGAAATTAACTTTCTATGCTAAGAACTTGATCACTTGCTAAGTCATTAATGGAAGATTTTTGGACAAATGTATTGTAGGTGCAATTTAGTTATGCTCATAAAATTTATTTTGTAACGGTAGGAAACAATGATATTATTGTATTATTTTTTATGTAGCTGTTGGATGTTTATTACAGCTTTATGTCCATGATCGCTGAAAAATTATTGGAGCATTATTGAACCATTATTTTTTATAATTATAGTTTAATTTTTTACTATTGTAAATTTAATTTGACTGTTATAGTATTAATTTTTTTACTATTGATTAGATCAAAATTTTCTATAAATACCACCTAATCCTTACAGTTGAGGTACAATAAAAATTCTCATCCTCTAAATCTTTCTTTTTAGAAATTTTTGTATAAGACTCTAACGCGTGTAGGTTCTCAGTGTATGATTTCTTATGTATCACTATGTTAACCTTGGAGAACAAAGTTAGAATCAAATTGCACTAAAGGTCTGGAAGAATTTTGCTTTCAAGATCAATGGTCCTTCCATAATGTAGTATCATCCTCTTTTTTCAACATCATTCACATTTTTTAAAATCTTTTGTTCTCAGTTGCCTCTTTAAGGAATGAGTAGTCTTCAAACTGGTCCTTTATCCTTTTTTCATCGTCAATGTTGTTATTTTTGTTTCTAAATCGTCTCTCCCACTTTTGTTTTTGTTTCCTCCATTCTTCGAATAATGATGTAAATAATTTTAAGTAAGAGCTTGATACTAGTTCCCTTAGTTTACTCATTTTAGATTGGCTTCCATTACACGGTTCTCAGTTAAGATTTTGCAAAGGACAAGGTAAAAGGGATACTCTTCCTTATTGCCTCCATTATAATATGTAACTAAATACTTTCATTCCAATTAAGGATCAATGTTTCGTCCTTGTATAAGCAAGCTATAAAAACTTATGAATGGTTTCATCCTTTTCTTCCTTACTCATGTCCAGGAATGAATACTTCTCAATACTTCCTTGCAAGTAATAAAATAATAGGAATGTTGGGAGGCCAATTCATCCTAATTGTATACAAAATAAAGAGGTAGTGATATGAACCATTTAATGGTTGTTCCCATTAATGTCCAATGAAAATTTTTGCATATAATCATCTCAGATGTCCCATTGCACATCACTTTTATGTCAAAATTTCAAAATTTTGTAGAACTTCAAAGATAATGATTTACTTAGTGAATGAATGATTAATGAGTGTTGTTCCTCCTAGGATAAAAGGTTAACTAAGGGTTACCTAAGGGATTGGTTAACAATCCTGGTCATGTTTTTGGCACATTGTTCACACCATTAAACACTTTGCTTATTTTTCATTCATTATTTTAGGTCCAAAATTTATAGCTAAATGCAAGGATCTTTGTATTTTTTATCTTCTATTTTAAGAAACAAGTGCGCTCTTCCTTATAACTATTTTTAGTAAAATCATCTAGTAAGAGAAGGTACTTATCTTGTCATAAAAATGGTTACTCATCATGCATGGAAGGTCATGGATTAATAATAGGTTGCACCTCATGGATGGCTAGCCAATATCCTACATGGTCGTAAAGGGTTACCTCAAGAGCAGTAGTGGTTGGTGTTAACAAGTATTCACCATTTTTGTAGAAAACATCAATAGTGTTGTTGGAAATTAATTTATCATTTTGAACATATGATACTATAATAAATAATTTATCATTGCTATTTTGTAAGAAAACTTAAGTAATAAGATAATAATATCTACCTGATAATTTAATAATTTAATAATCAATTCAGTCTCAATCTTAGCAAAATAATAATTTTAAAATTGTGTGTACCTTTGTTTGTATAATCAACTCTATATATAAAGAATAAATGTGTAGTTGTCACGATTAGATTAAAGGAATGATCCCCATTGACCATTCTTGTTTTGAAAGATTTGACAAACTATCATAATATCCAATATTTTTAGTATTTCTTGAATGTGGGAGATATATTCCATTTAGACTAATCACCTACTTTGATGCTACAAGAGTCTCATTTTATTACATAAAGTATATATTAGATTCCAAATAAGGATGTCCAATTGGTTTAACACTTGATTCTATTAGTTATTTCGTGAGTGCATTTGTTTAAGTCTAACCCAATGCAAAAAATATGATAATTATCTTAATTTATATGATATGTCAAAAATTTAAATTTAAACTAACTAATATTAAAATATTAAAATTTATTTTTTAAAAAAATATCAATAATTTGATAAAATTTAAATAAAATTTTTAAAAATAAAAATTTAAAATTTAAATATTTAATATTAAAAATTATGACTCAATAGAAATAAAAATATTAATAAAATTTTTAAATATATTTTTATTTAATAATAAAATTATATTTCTTATATAAGAATAGATTTAATTTTATAAAAAAGATTTAATAAAAAAGAACGGGAACGTTCAAGTTTCAAAGTAATTTTGGATGATGCTTTACGTGTATTGCACTACACTGTTTTATGTTAGTGTGAATCAAGTCAGCAAAACAATTAAAATATTTTATTGAAAAATGTAGAAGAAAAAAATATAGGAAAAATAATTATTTGGACCCATATATGCACGATGTGGACAGCCACTAAAAAGTCGCAAAAGAATGCGCATGAAATTCCTGCGGAAATTTGTCAAACAAACATGACCCACTCACTAACAACTGGGGCTGCTCAATAATCCATTTTTCTCAATTTTTTATTTTTATCAATAATTCGATTCGAGACTTTGACCTCTTTTTTGGATTAATTCTTCTTTCAAATGAGGGGAAACAGATCGCAAGTGAGAACAATAGAAAGAGTTTCGTAGTTTGACCTTTTTTTTAAACATTGTCCGGCTGCTGCATAAAAACTTGGGATCTGGGAGATTTCATTAATTAACAAAATAAAATATATATCACTTAAATTAATTATTTATTAGTTAAATTTTTAATTCCAATCCTTCTAACTTTTTATAATTTAATTCCTACCCTTTTATACTTTATATGTTTGATTAGATGAGTAATATATACTTTGTAATGTTTAATAATACATTGCAAATTTTAAAATTATAAAGTGCGAATTGCACATGATCCTACTTAAAGTGTAAACACATTATGAAACTATGTACACATTTTTAATTAAAGTTCACACGACCTAAAAGTAATAACATTATTAAGGAGTAAATTATTTTATTTTATTTTATTTGACTTAATTATATTATTGCTTGTATATAAAACTATGAATGAAACTGAATTGTTAATAAAGTGATTAAATTAAAGTGCACATGATCTAAAAGTAATAAAATTATTAAGGAGTAAAGTATTTTATTGGATTTGATTTAATTATATTATTAGTTGTATGTAAAACTATGAAAGAAACCGAATTGTTAATAAAGTGATTATTAATATTATAATATTTGATAAAATAAAAATAATTATGATAATTTGACATAATTCCAAAAAGAACTAAGTTCAACTATAGATGTTTATAATTTTATTAAGTAATATTTTAAGTATAAAATAAATTATATAAATAAAATATTAAAAATCTGAATATAAAATGTATTTACACTACAAAAAATTTAATTTTTAATATTGGTTAATTTTAATTTTACCAAGAATTTAAACTTATATTATATTATTTATCTAAAGTTGGTTAAAATATTAAAAAAATTGTGTGTGATAAATTAATTAAAAATAATTTTAAGTAAATGTGAATAAACCCAACTCAAACTATTAAAATTTACTTATAGTTTTAAATTTGTGTTAATTATCCATAATTATAGAAAACTTCTACTACGTATTTTGTATTTTTTTAATAGTTTAAATCTTTATTATTTATCATTATGAAAAATTTTACTAAATTACTAATAATGAAAACTTTTACTAAATTACTAATAATAACAGTAAAATATTATTATTATTATTATTATTATTATTATTATTATTTTACTTTACTAAATAAATAAAAAAATCCTAAAAATAATACTAAAAATTGAAATTTATATTAAAATATGCATTGATAAATTTTTTAAAATCTCAAATTATATTATAAATTATTAAAATAATACTATAATATTTAACTTTAAATTACAATTATACTAAAATATTGAATACACTTAAATTCAATATCCACTGCCATAAAAAAATAAAAACTAAAAAAAAATTTAAAAATTAGGACAACTTTAAAATTTGTTAAAGCTATATTAACATATTTTTGCATATTGCATCTTGAACTAGTGCATATAGAACAACTATTATTATATATTATATTTTTTACAATATATATCAAATATAACACTTCTTAAAATTGTTACTAAAATTAGTAGGTAACATTATTTTTATATTTTTGTAACATTTTTAAATATTATTAATGATATTTTGTGATATGAACACTTCTTAAAATGTTACTAAAATTAATAGGTAATATTTTTTATATTTTTATAATATTTTTATAATATTTTTTTAAATATTATAAAAAAATGTAATATGAGGTCATGAAACTCTGTTAATATAAATTTAGTATGAAATAAATTAAAACTATTAAAAAAATATATTAAATATAAAATATATCAAATATAAAATAGAAGTTATTTTCTACCGGATGCAATCAGCTACATAAATCGAGTATCATAATGTTCTATAATAAATCAAGCCTATAATAATCTATTAATAAAACAAATATAAAAAAAATTATATTTTACTTATATACTGATAAAAGATAAAAATAATTTTTAAAATATTAATAGAAAATATATCAATTTAAAAAAATTACAGCAAAACGAAAAATAAATATTTGAGAGGACTAGTTTTGATGATTAAATTATAAAAAAATTAAAATAAATTATTTATATATAAATATTTAAATAAATTTAAAATCTAACAAAAATAGGTAAATTTTTGGGTATTATAAATTTGAAGCAAATTAAAATAAATTTAATTTTATATACATTACTTAAATGATTTATTTTAAATCTAATATGATAATTTAGTGTAATAATTAAAAAACTATTTAAAAGTATTTTGTTTATTATAAAATTATTTAAAACAATAGTAATATAAAAAATTTCAAATAATATGATAAAGTTACTATAATTTTCGAATTTAGTATATTGAAAGTGGTACTTATTTTAAGTTCATCCTTAAAATAAAATTATAATTATTTAATATAAATTTTTAAATATCAGATCACATATATGGTCAAGGATAAAATTGTAAAATATGAACTTGAGCAAATTTATATTTTTTAATAAAGTTGATATTTTATACAAAATAGGTCAAAAAATAAGTGTTACTAAGATTCATTCACTAATTTTTTTTATTTTTTAAATTATGTATATGAATTCTAAATCATTTCAATTACCAACAGTGTAATCTTAAAAATTAAGAATAAGATTCTATTTATTTTATATTCATTAATTATTAATTCGATTCATAATTTTAATAGTTAATTTATACTAACTTTCTTAAAAAAAAAAAGCATGCATGTTAGGAAATAGTATATAAAAAAAACGTATAACAAACACCATCCATTAATAAAAAAATCATATATTATATGATTTTGTTTCAAAAGAATAATAGACTCTTGAACCATCGACTTGCCTTGGGAACATAAACAAGAGTTTAACAACGTTATAAATTGATTACCTTGAAGAATATGTATCCTTGAGATTTAACACTTAGTTTAAGGTTGACAATGTTGCAATGCCTAAGCAAGTAGCCTACGTACATGAAATAGGTACTTATTATTATAAATTAAAAATCACTCGTCATTAATCTAATTATAATTGATGACTGAGAAAAAGAGCATAAGTATTTTTCTAAAATATAATTTATATTATTATATGTTTAGAAGTATTTTATATATTAAATTTATGTTATTTAATGATGAAATGACAAATAATTTTTAAATTTTATAAAACTTTATACTCTTAATCTATATAATAAAAAAATTTAATTTAATGATTAGATTTGTAAAATATATATCTTATGAAGAATTATTAAATAGAATAATTTTAATATAAATTATTTTTAAAATAATTTTATTTTTTTATAAAAATATATAATTATTTAATTGCTTAAAAAATAGAATGATCAAAATGACTTAGAAAGAGGAAGAGAAATATGTAGTAAAATTATTTTAGAAATAAATAATTTATATACAGGTTAGAACTAAATAATGAAGCCTTAGACTGAACTTTGAGAATTTTTATAGATATTTAAGTTTAACCGAGTAACTAGAACAAGGCATATAAAATACGTAACTTAAGGATATAAAATGAAAGTTCATAGTCAATCACAATATTAAAAAATAAAAAAATTATTAATATAATATAGAGAATATATAGAAAAATTTGGTGACGTAATGAAACATATAATAAAAATTAATATAAATATTCAATGAGAATAACGCATATTTTATTTATCTTTAATACTTTAAAAAAATGTATTTAAAAGTTGGTATAGTAAAATAAAACAAAATATAAAAATATTAATAATGTTAAAATAATGATCATCATTTATTTATTTAAAAAAACTATTTTTATAATTAGTTAATTACTAAATAAATTACTTTTTTTAGAGATGTTTACATTATATTTTTGTTTTTTATTTAAAATTTACATTTTCATTCCTTTAAAAATAAATATAAGTCATATTTCAATCATTTTAATATAAGTAAATCACTTAATTATGATATAAAAGTATAAACATGTTTCTTAGAATTTTTTTTATTGTTTATAATTTATTTTTGGTTAAAAATACATTAAACTAGTTTCTTAGTAATATTTTTTCATTCTTTATAATTTATTTTAGGTTAAAAATATATTAAACTAAACCTAAATCATAAATTTTATAAAATAACTTATAAAATTTATGCTAATCCTGTTGGACCTCCATGAACAAAGCTTAACACATATCTTAAATAAGAAAGTGAAATTTATATATTATATAAGTGTAAATGATTGTTTGCATGACTCACACGGTCTAACTCAAGAGATACTAGAATATTCTACAATTATAAATAGTTAGATAATCTTACAAAAATAGTACTAGTTGAAATGGATTCACCCTCCTCATTATTAATGATATTTTTGTATTCATTTTTTATATAAAGAATTTATTTTCTACTTAAAGGATTCATGACATATTTTCATATTAACACCCTTAATTTGGCTGTTTTAACTTTTTACTGTTTATATTATTCACAATTTTATTAATAACTAGGTAGAATTTTTGGATATTGATAAGAGAATGATGATATGTTCATTTATACAAAAATTAATAGCATAATTTTTTAAAATTTTCTATTATTTTTATTATCAGAATTATGAACTTTAAAAAAAAGACATGAATATTATTTGCTAATTACTAATTACGGATGTAGACTTTTTAAAAATATAAAAAAGAATAATTAGAGAATGCTTCTTAGGATAAATCTTATTATCATAATTTTAATTATTTAATTATAATTTTAATTGTAAAACTGATTACTTTAAAAAGTATATATTATGAATTTTTCTTAATTATTTGCAATTAAATAAAATTTTTAGGATTACAAATAGGAAAAATTAGAAGTTTCTCGTTTAAACAAAGTTGATTATAATAATTTAGAAATTTTTCTATAAATTTTAATTAGGAAACTAAAAAGTTCAAAACGTATTTATTTGGGAGAAAATTTTCATTTAAAATAAAATAACAACTCCCCTTCACTTCCTAGTAATTAAGCACAACTAGCCTCTCCTTCTCTGTGATTTTCATGATTTCTTTTTTCTTGTTCATAAAAATCACTCTAAAAACTCACTTGGTTTAGTTGTTTTTTTTCTCCAAAGTTTAATCCTTTATAAAGGTTAGTTTTTCTTTTTTGTTTCTCCTTATTTTTCTCCATCCCTTACATTTATTACTGAATGAATAATGAATGAACAATGAATCCAAGATTCACCTTCCATTTTTACATGATTTTTAACTCCTTTTCATTTGTATGTGTTGTATACTAAGTGTTTGTATTCTCATTAGCCTAGGGCTTGGATTTCCCTTCTTTGAATCTTCTTGTTTATCCTTCATTTCTAATCTTGAAACTCAAATGAATAGTATCATGAACAGTCCCGCGAAAATAAAATCTCTATTCTCATGATTTTTTAGCTCTATTTAGTTTCTAATTGTTATACACTAATTATTTATTTTTTAAATGATCTAAAGATCATTCTTGGAAAAGAAACTTTGGAAAAAAAACCTTCTCAAAAGAGTTAAAGCAATGACGATCTCTTTCCTTAGCAAGGGAAGAGAACATTTGGATTTTGGATGTTTGTTTGATGGTTATTTTTGGATTAATATGTGATGAATGTACTATTGGTAATGCTTAAAAATTTGTGTTTTTTTTTATCGAACATGGATGGTGTTGAATTTTACTTGAGCTCATTGATAATGATTGGATATGAAGTAGTAATTTTCATATTTGTTCAAATAACATATAGTTGGGCTATAGAAATTAGTGTTAGTGGACATCGGTGAAAGTTAAATTATGTGAATGTGATAACTTGTGAATATGATGTGCTTTAGGTATCATATGTGATGTGAATTAAACGAATCTTTCCTTAAATTGGTTCACTTAGATAAAAAAAAAGATAGGATTATAATGAAAATAAATCAAAATTGAGATTTCGATAATTGTAAGAGTAAAATATGAAAAAGAAAAGAAATAGGGGAAATTGTCACACCCTCAATTCTATAAAGAAAGAAAAATGATAAGCTCGGTGTAGAATCGTCATAAGAGTGTGAGAAACCCTTGATAAGATTCAAGCAATGATTCTTTCCAAGAACTCATAGAGGCATATAAGCTCTCTCAAAAGGGAAAACCCCAATTTTTCTTATCATCAAAATTGTCTCTTTAAAAAGAGTTACATAAGTATTTATAATAAAATAAAAATCATAAATGTTTAGTATCCAATAGGTTCGACCCACTAACATAACAAAATAAAAGTAACAAATTCTAAAAAGGCTTAATAACCATTATGGCCAAGCTCATGAACATAATAAACTAAGCCTATGTTATTAATTACTAGATTAAATATAAAGTTCTAACCTAAAATACAATAAAACAAATATTAGACTAAAATAAGTTAAATTTAGTTCTCTTCTTATAATTCTTTATTTTGAACACGATGGACTAGTTTTATACTCTTTTCCTCCATATCTTAGGCTGCCTTAAACATAGTTATAACTATCTGATTTAAGACCTCTTTGGTTTTCTTTATCTTTGGCCTTGTCATAGGACCTCGAACCCCTTATAAGATATCTTTCTCTTTATCTCTCTCACTCTTTATCATTATTCCTTTTTAGTTCTCATCAATATGGTTCAATGGTGCTCCATGTGTGTTGTGAAAGATGATGTGATTCATTGATACTTCATGTATGTGTGAAGGATGATGTAATTCAATGATGTTTCATAGGTTTTGTGAAGAATGTAAGAGAATGAGAAATAATAAGGATGTTAAATTTGATCTTCCAAAGGAGGACACCTAAAAGAATCAAAGGAAATACACATTTATTCTCTTTAATCATAATTCGTTAAGTAATCTATTTTCTTTCATTTTCAAGGTTAATAGTATTCTATAAAATTTAATCAAACTTTTAGAAATATTTTAATTTTTGAATATACATTTTCCTCATAAATCATGTTATCTTTAGATATGTTTCATTGGAACTCAAAACAAACAAGTTTTATCCAAAGAGTTTTTCTCTTTCTAAACTTCAAATTAAATAAGTCTTGTTCATATTGTTTTGAAAATGGATTTTGGTATAATACTTTTAATCCTTGTTTTTATAAGATCCTTTTAAATATTACGAGTATTTCTTATACTTTAAAAAAAAAAGATTGTTCATATACATCTATAACATAACTTTGTAAAACAAATAAAGAGCCATTTTCCTCCAACATCAAGTTTTGTGAGCCATGTATATTTGGAATGTAGATCTTTGGCGCATAGCTTATAATCTCTTTTTATTTTATAAACCATTTTCAAATATTATGAGCATGTCTTATATTTCTAAAAGGATATTTATGTTTATATATATTACTAAAAGACAGTTTTGTAGAAGAATTAAAGAAGAGTTAAGGACTCATGTCTCAAGAAATTAGCAAAATCTTTCTTTAAATGACTTTATTTTTATTTTTATGTTTTGAAATCCCGTATCAAAACTTATACTCACCTTAGCTTAATCTATTCCTCTTGAACTATTCCTTAAACATATCAACACTTTAAAGTGATATTGAATTAAAGATCCTAATAGATAATTTCTAGTAAGTATCATTCTATAAGGACTTTCTTTCAATGCACCTTCTTCATCCAATAAGAATCTAATGAGTATTCTTTACTCATTCATTTTACTCATAATTTTCTATACTAAAATTTCACAAGTTTACCTATACTCTAAAGAGAAACATATAATATCTAATATATGCAACTATAAAGAATACACTTAGAAGGAAGAATATAAATATGTCAAGAATGACTCTAAGTGATTAAAGGGAGAATATAACAAATGTTATGTGTGAATGATCAATGTATGTGACGAATGATCAATGCTATTACTAATAGTTAATGTTATGAGTTATTCAAAGCGAATGTAAATGAGTGAACTCTAACTCCCTAAAGAGACTTCTAAAATGATTCCTATAAAAATAAAATAATATTGTAAATATATGAGATTTTGGACACAAAAATTATTCTACCCAAGAATGTAAAGATGAGTGTTAGGTATACAGGGCCTCAAGAAGGCAAGCATATCTAGCTACAAGCCTACAAACAAAGGTTTGTCGAAACATTTGTAAGAATTATTATAAAAAATAAGATATTATTGTAGGATTATGGATATGAAATATTTTTATATCAATGAGATTATGTAATGACATAAGATAATTGTGGAATCATTTGACAAGAACATGCAATACATATGAATTATGAGTAAAGTGAGTTGGAAAGTAACAGAAAAAATATCAAGAATTATTAGAAATAGGAGTTTGAAAACCTTAGAAATTAATGATTGAGTATAATGGTTAGGAGAGCCTAAAATAGCTCCTTAATATCACATTGCTAACCAATTATGATTTACAATCAAAATGAACATAAAGTAATTATTAAAAAAATAGCAATTTTTAATAATATAATAATTTATTATTAGATAATGATGTAAATTTTTTTTACATTATTTATATATTTTAATTTTTATATATTTTATCTTTATATAAATATTAATTTAAAATATATTTTATTAAATTTATTTTTATTTAAAAATTAAAATTATTTGAATTTATACTTTAAAATTTTGATTAAGTTAAAATTTATAATAAATTTAATATTTTAAATAATTTGTTATATTTATTATTATTTAAATTTATTTAATAAAAATTATCCGTTAAATTAAAAATGAGTAAAAATTATATAATAATTTAATATTATATTTGTATTCTAGTTAATAAAATATTAGTTGTTTACTAAAGTATTGCTTATATAAAATATCAAAGCTATTTTTATTTGCTGTTCATTTGCTCTTTGCAGCTTTATTATGTGAATGTAGAGTGCAATGGGTCATATCAAATATTAAAAATATTTTTTATTTTTTTCTCTTTGGTGCTGTACTAGGTGGGTGTACAGTGTACTGCAATCAGTCGATCACATTCTCTGAAAAGAAAAACGGTGGAAGCTTCGTATGAGTGGCTTTCACCTTCCTATATCTTTCATTTAATGATAAATTTTTTTAATTAATTTTATTTTTTTATACTTTTTATCAAAAGATAAAAAAAAAATTTGATTATTTAATTAAAATTCTTCACCAATTAAATTTAGGGATGTTGAGAGGCGGAAGCATATACCTTTGTCACCTCCTCTCAGAAAAAGAATAAAAAAACAGATTTTGATGTTGTTTGCAACATAATCATTATGATAACATCTCTGCATGACCTTTAGTTAAATGTAAATATTATTTATTGTAATATACTAAAATGTTTCAAATAAATTTTTAATTTTTTAAATATAGTTAAATTTAATTTTAAATTTTGTTGATTTTAATTCGTATAAATTTAAAGTTTTTAAAAATAATTTTTATTTTTAGATGATATATTTTAAAGATAAATATTTTATATTATCTTAAATTTATTTTTAATATAATATGATAAAATGTATATTAAAATTAAATAATAGTTATTTTTAAAAACTTATTTATAAAAACTGAACTTCGTAATTTTTAAATTAAAATTAACTTTAAGTTTATTTATAAGAATTATAAGTTTATTCTTACTTAAGATTAGACAATTTTGTTTATTTTAGTGGTAGATTCAAATATTGATTTAATAAATTTTAATTTTTTGCCTGCTTGAAAAGTACGTTGTTGTATATTTAAATGTTTATAATATTTTATTACGTGAAAAATGTATGTATTTTATATTGTTTTTTATATATAGTAGTTCACAATTATTTACTAAATATTTAATTTAATTAAAATTTTATTTAAAATAGTTACGAATTTTTAACTTTTAAGTTAATTTAAAAAAAAAAATTTAAAAATAAAAATAAATTTTAATATATTTTTAAAATAATTTTAATTCAAATTTTAAAATAAAAAATATGTTTAATAAATATTAATTTTAATTTTAAATATTTTTATTTTTAAATTTATCAAATTTTATCATTAGGAAATCATTATCAAATCTTTACTATTACAAATATAATAATAATAATTTATTTTCTATTTTTAAAATAGTTTTATTTTTTATTTATCAATTTTAATATATTAAAATTAAAATAAATAATATTATTTAATATATAAATTATATTAAATTTATAATATTATAATAAAATTTTATATTAAAAATTAATTATAATATAATATTATAATATATGTTAATTTTATTTAGAATAAAAATTAAATAATATACAAATATTATAAAAATATATAAAATTATTTATTTTAAACATTAATAATCAAATAATATGTAAAATAAAAATATATAATTATATAATATCTTTTATATTATAATTATCATAATTATCATAACAGCATCATCAATATAATTATTATTTTTATAATAATAATAATAATATTTTATTTTTATGTTTTTAATTTTTTATTTATCTAATTTTTATATATTAAATATAAATAATATTATTTAATATATAAATTATATTTAATTTATAATTTTATAATATATTATTTTTATTTAAAATAAATTTTAAATAATATAAAATATAATAATTATAACATATATAAAATTATTTATTTTAAATATTGATAATTAAATAATATATAAATAAAAATTTATATAATTATATAATATTATTTATATTATAACTATTATATCAGTATCATTATTTCATAAATATTATTACTATAATAATAATTATTATTATTATTATAATAATAATAATAATTAATTTTATTATTTTTAAAAATTAAAATTTATATTATTTTAATATATTTAAATTTTTAAATTAATATTTTTTTATTAATTTATAATAAAGTCACTTAATTTTTTATAATAATTTTTAAAAATTAAAAACTAAAATTAAAAACTGAAAATAAAAATTAATCTTAATTTTAAAAAATTTTAACACTAAGAACTAAAAACCTAAGTAATTTTAATTTATTATATTAATAAAAATTACTAATCTTCATAATAACTACATTAAAAATTTATCTGTATTTTAATATTTAATCATATAAAAATATTTATATTAACATTAAACTTCTAAACATTTCAATTCACAAATTTAAAAATAGATCTTCCGATTCGTTATTCAATTCATGATTTCGACTAACAACCATAATAACTACAAAATTGGAATATGAACAATATAGTGCACCCTTGAAGACCGTGCTTACTTAATGATTCTCTTTTTTATTTTCAGTGTAAACTTATATCTTTTACACTGTCTACATAACTTCTTTTAAATTTCTATTCTTCGAGCCAAAGAGTCTTCAACCTCAAGCTTTGAGCTCGAATTTTGATAGCAGTTTCTATTCCTTCAGAACGCTCAACTTGTAGAAACATAATTGAATCTACCATTCAGAAAGTCCTTAAAGAAGTTAGGTATACTTTTTATTCTTTCTCGTTCTTTAATCTTCATATTATTTATGTATTAAAACTTTGATAGTCAATATATGTATCATTTAAAACAATACTATAAAAATAAATTATTAAAATATCTTACATTAAATAGAAATATACCTGAAATACTTAGTTAATTTTTTTAAAATAGGTTAAATTTAATATGCTTGTAATATAATATCATAGCTTACTTAGTTTTAAAAAAAGAACCACGTGTAAATATCTAATTCTAGAACTTCATTTATTTTAATATAAACATTACAAAATTATTAAAATATATTATATTGATTATATATATGATTAAAATAATTTTATTAATTTAAATGATTATTCTTCCTTGTACAATTTTTGAGAATAGGTTAATTAACCCAATCTATTTCCAATACAAGTGGGTAATTCCACAAGTAAACATACGTGGGCTTGACCATAAATGTTTTATTCATCTAGAGAACCATGCACAGTATATATAATACAATAAATATCAGCACCTTCAATTAAGTTATAGGCAAATAAGAATTTTTTTTAAGAATTTTTTTTTAGTTCTAAGCCGCAAATATTTGTTATTAACACATGCTTTTATATAAAAAATCATAAATATGACACGTGTACCATCTTTCAATTTCTTCTTATACTTTTATAAATTTAGCAATACAAACCCAAGTTTATATCAATAATATAAATTAATATATTAAAATAATTTGTTAAATCATTACCATCAAAAGATTAAGGTGAATGCTGACCAATATTTTTAAGATATTAGATAAATAATTTAAAAATCATTAAAAATATTATTCTAATAAATTACTACAATTATTTTTAAAAAAAAAATTATTAAATTTTTTATTATGAAAATTTTCAATACACCTTCAATATGATTTTTCATAAAAATTTATTACTGTTAATTTCTTTGACAAGTATTCTAAGAATACTAACTATCAAGATCCAAAATTAATTCATACAAACATATATCAACATTTAAATAATAATTCTACAAACATATTTAATTTCTAACCAAAAATTTGTATTCACATTTTTCTTAAGAAAATAAAAATAACTAACGGGTCATCTATTCCTTTTAGCTATCCAAAGAAAACAAAAAAAAAAATTCATTATATAATAAATAATTTTCAATTACACTTTGTTGAAATAAATAAATTTCTATTATACCTAAAAAAAAAGTTACACTGTACTATTATATTATATTATATTATATTATATTATATCTATATATATATATATATATATATATATATATATATATATATATATATATATATATATATATATATATATATATATATATAATACTTTTCTTCTAATGTCCCTCTAGCATTGTAATAATTAAGCACCCACGGGGAGGTAGTTTCCCGTCAGGGCGTTTCAAGGAGGCATTTTAAATATTAAATATTATTTTAAATTTCTAAAATAATAAAAATAATAATTTTTAAAATAATAATTTTAAAATAACAACAGATAAATAAAATAGAATATCGTAAAAAATAGTATTAGCAACACACTGTGTGAGACTTTTTTTAATAATATTTATTGCGGAGTAAACTTTCTTATGAGCCTCAATAAATAACCTTGTTTCACTATATTAACGGAAACTTCGACAATAATAAAAATAGGATAAAATAATTTCTAATTTTATAAATATAATTAAACAATTCGAATTATTTAAAATTATTTTTGTTAATTTTAATTTTTATAAAATTTAATTTTTAAAACTATTTATATTATTATTTTAATAATATGTCATGGATTCAAATATGTCATGTTAAATAACTGTTGAAATGAACATTAGATTTATGCTAAATAATAATAATAATTTTTAAAAATTATAAGAACTAAAACTAATAAAATATTTTTAAATGGTTAAAACTAAATTTAATTAAATTTGTAGGAATTAAGTTAAAAATATTAAAAATTATTTTATCAATATTTTCACATTGTCATTGATTTTTTTATTAAAAATATATAGTTCATAATTAATATATAAAATAATAATTAACAATGAATATATGATATTGTTATTTATTTTAAAATTAATAAAAATAAATAAAATTAAAATTCAAAACCTACATAAATTACTATAATCTCAAATCTCCATATCAGCGCCTTACACCGCATGTAAAGTGTCATCAAAGAAATAATACAAAAAAAAAATCAGTTACGAAAGAGTTGGAATCTCATATGAAGAAATTTTATTGCAAACTATGGTTAGTAGCATCTTGAATGGCCAAAAACTTTTAGTGTCTTTTCGTACGAATGTAAAATGTACGTTCGTATTTTTTTTTCAAGTGATGTACGTATGGTTAGTCTCTTGTGCTTTAAATATTTTTTATAAATAGTAAATTGGTTTTAATCAATTTAATTATTAAAATTGTATGATATTATCATAATAATTATATTTTAAATTTTAGATAATTTAAATATTTTTAAATATCACTCTAATGATAGAAATTTATTAATATTCCACATAAAATGATAAAATAAAATGATATAATAAAATATTATTTAACTAGCATTTTAAGAAAGTGCTTGATGAATAAAATTTAAGAAAAATGTTAACATAAATTTTTAGAATTGATATTAAGTAATTAAATTATTATTAAGTTTTTATTTGAAAAACAATTGTAATTTCATTTAAAATTTAAAGTCTAATAAATATTTAATTTTTTTAATATAAATATATTACTTTTTAAATACTAAAAATCATATTTAAAAGTTAGTTTTAACAAAATCATAAAAATATTAATTTATAGAAAAAATTATAACATAAAATCGTTGAAACTTATGCCTAACATTGATGGATCCAATAGTACAAATTGTTCTCATTTGTTTTCATGAGGCAGCAATAAATTTTGACTATACAATTAATTATATAATGTTTTACTAATATATACATGCACAAATTCCTTGTAAATTAAAAAAAAAAGTATTGTTTTAAACATTAGTTTTGTGCTATAATCTCTGGTCCCTTGTGATGATCGTATGAAATGTTTTTTAATATTTTAAAAAACAATTATTTTAGTTTTTTTTAAAACTAAAGATCAATCTTATTAATTTATAAAAAATAAAAATGATCATTTTAGTTGCTAATACGTGCACCAAAATATTCCTTGTAAATTAGAAAACTTATTGTTTTAAACTTTTGGTTTTTGTGTTATAATCTCCCGTCATTGTGAAAACCGCAAGAAATGTCATTTTATTTTATTTTAAAATAACTATTTTAATATAAAAAAATTAAGACTCAATTTTATTAATTTGTATAAGATAAAATTGATTATTTTAATTTCTAAAATTGTTTTATAAGAATTAAATAAAAAAATTTAATTTTTAATAATGATATACTTTTCTAACACTAATAAAACCAATGCCTAATTTTTTAAAAATTAAAATAATTAAGATTAATTATATTTTTTATTTTTAAAAGTTTTTAAATTCTAATATTAGTTTCTATTTTTAAATAGATTAATTTTAATTATTTATTATTAAATATATATCACTCATCAATATGTCATCTATCACATGAGTTTCTTAAGAACCGAAACCAATTCATTTTAAAAAAATAAAGTATTCAAATCAAAAAAATTTAAAATAAAAATTAAAACCAAAATTTTAAAATTTTAGAAAAATGAAAAACGTATTTAACCCAAATAACTATTTAACATTTTGTTTTTGACAATTTTCCTCCATTGATGGTACTTCTGCAATCTATAAATTCTCATCCTTTCTCCATTTTTCATATTACGCTTACATTTTACGTGCCCTATCTTGCATAGTTAGACAGGAATCTGTGTTGTCTTAAGGGGAAAAAAAATGATTTTAATTAAAAAGATGAAATTCCTTTTTTCTGTACTGGGAATGTTTGCTGTTCCTTCCCCTTCCTTGTGTTCTTGGATAAAGCTTGAGGGTCCTAGCTTCAATGTTCTTCATTATGGTGCTGCGGGGAATGGTCAAATAGATGATTCCCAAGTATGTTTATCAGTTTTTTTAATACTTACATATATATATATATATATATATATATATATATTTTGTTATATAATTATAATTTGATGAAATTAATTTATTAGTTTTATATGTTACTAGATTTTTAAATCTTTTTATAATTTAAAATTTTAATTATATTCTTATAGTTTTAAAATTTTATCATTAAATTCTTGATAATTAATACTACTAACTTTTCATTTAATATAAGTGATATAGAATTTTTTATTTGGTAATTTATTTTTTCTTAACCAATAATTTATTTGGTAATTAATACTATTAATTTTTTCTTATCCTAATGAAATAGTAGTAGTTACATTTTCATGGCAAGACAAAATTTTGAAACAATTTAGTAACAAATTTTCAATTTCAACGTTATGGTCGTCTTTTATAAAGAAGAAAAATTATTAAAAAATAAAAATTCATAATTATTGGGTGGAAAATAAATTACCAAATAAAAATGATATGTCAGTTATTACTTATATTTAACAAAAATTTAATGATGTTTGTTATTAAAATTTAATTACAATTATTAAAATTAGAAAACTTATAAACAATTTTAAATTATAATGACTTAATTTAAAATTTAATAAAATTTTAGAGATTAACATTTATTTTAATTTTAAAAGTTATTAATTTTTGTGATAATTATTTAAAAATTTAATGTGGGAAGATTTCTAATTGCATTATATTGTAAAAAATTTATACTAATATTATATTAAAGTTAATTTTTTTTATGTTAACATATTAAGTTTATCATATAGAAAAGATTCTATAAGCCAGTAGAATTAAGTTGGTACCGAAAACTTAGAGATAATTAGAATAGTTTATATCATGTTCTAAACTTAAATTTTATTACTTTTTAATTTATAAAAATAACACTGTATTTGGATTCACGTACTATTTCGTGAGATCCACGTTCCAATATACCGTAGTCCAAACATGTTATAGACGGATAGGTGGATCTAGCAATTGACACAGTGATGTTTGGTTTTTGAAGATGTTTTTATACATATAAACAAAATATTAAAAATAATAAATAAGTTAAAATTAAAATAATATTTTATAAGTAGAATTAAAAATAGGGAATAAAAATAAACAATATTTATGTAAACCAAATGAAATCTTATATTTTCAGTTGGTATATAATTTTCTTTCTAAATGTACCCACTGTAATTTATTCTGTAAAACCTTGAATCCTGAGTTTTTCTGTGGTGTGTGCAATAGCTAGAACTAATGATGATCTCATTATTTTTTCTCTGGCGTTTAATTGATGCCTAAGGACATGTATTTTGAAAATTTAGATGACGTGTGATCTAAATAAAAATTTTTATTTTTATTTTTAATTACAAAAATATTATTTTATTTTTATTTAGTTTTCTATTTTTAAAATTTTATACTGAAAACAGTAAAAATAAAAATAATTTTTTTTTATTTTTATATAAAATATTAAAATAAAAACAAAAACATTTTCTAAAATCAAATACTACCATATTTTTTTCCCAAATAGAAATTGTCTTTTCATTTGTTATTTAGAGACTTTGCTTCATGAAAACGTGAATTTTGTTCTCCGAATGAACATAAAACTTGGTTTAATACGATGTAATTTTTTTAATAAATTTAATTAAAATATATTGATAGCAATTTTTTTATTTTTTTATTTAATTAAAACTTATTATATAATTAAAATTTAATTTTATATTAATTATTTTAAAATTATATTTATGATAATTTTGAGTTAGTTAACGGTGTAAATGTCTTTATCCTGATAGAATGTATTATGATTCAACTCTTCTTTACTCAATCATTAGATAACATCCTATGGGAATATTTTTTAGCTTTTGTTTTGAAATTTTTAGAATTAAAATAAGTTTTAATGTTAAATTTTAAATGTTAATTGTTAATTTTTTTAAAATTATAAAAGTGAGTTAACTCATTTTATTTTTATTTTTTATTATAAATTTATTTAAAATAAATAAAAATTTATTGATCAAAACAATTTAAAATATTAAATTATCTTAAAAAATTAAAAAATTAAATAATAATAATAATAATAATAATGGTGATAGTAGTAATTAAAATAAAATTAAAATTAAAAATAAAAATAACATTTAATATTTTTACAGTTTTAAATAAATTGTTAAAATTGATTTTAAAATATATTAAAAATTAATTTAACACTATTTTAAATTTTAAATTTAATTTAAAAACTAAAAAATTACAACCACGTGAAATAGGACCTAAACAATTTTGTTTGTAAAAAACTTGGAGTTATTTACTTAATTAGAACCATTGCCTTTTCATGTAAAAGCATGCATTTTGAAGTGCTTTTTTTTTTATGATTTATTGTTTAAACTTTTGAATGCATAAAAAAAGTAGTAGTTAAATGGAAAACAAAATTTGTCTTATCTAATATCATTTAAAACTATTTGGTAATTTGGAAAGGCATTCATGGACGCATGGAGAGACACGGTGGTGCAAGTCACGGCACCCCAACACTTCTCATACCCAAAGAGAAAACCTTCATGTTACAGCCTGTCTTATTCCGTGGTCCTTGCATCTCTCCAATCATTAACATTCAGGTAAATAAGGACGTTTGTTTTAAACTTCTAAAAAATTGTTTAAAAATATATTAATACTAATTTATATTTTGAAAATTTTATGAAAAATTATTGTGTTTTATTTGATAAGAATCAATTTGGTTTAAAAGTAGTTAATATTAAAATTATTTTATTTAATAATTTTTTAAAATATTTTTATCAATTTAATCGTTAAATTAAATTTTTATATAAATTAATTTTTTTTAAATATATAATATTTTATTAAATAAATTAAATTTAATATATAACATATTATTTCTAACATATATAAAATTGAATTTATTTAAAAAAATTTAAATTTTATTTTAATTTACATAATAAATTTTTTAATTAGAATGGTGGATTGATAAAATTGGATATTTTTAAAAAAATATTAAGTAAATTAAAAAATATATTTTTAAAATAAATTAATTCTATTTTTATTTATTTATAATTATAAGTACTTATAGATAATTATAATTTTACCCTTTGATTAAGTGGCTTGACTATAATATTGGTGTTATTGTTTGGGTGGGTAGCTTAAGGGAACTATGATTGCCCCAAAAAGCATTGAAGGTTGGAAATGGCCAAAAAATAATAGAAACGCATGGATCCGATTCTCACACATAAGTGGTCTCGTTATCCATGGAAGAGGACAAATTGATGGTCAAGGTGATTCATGGTGGAATTGCTCTTCCAATATTAATTGTGACCACAAGCCAACCGTAAGTTCTAAACATATTATGGACAACATATAAATTTTAGTTACTAATTTTTAACTTTTATCATTTTTATAATTTTAATTTATAATATATCTTAAATTTAATTTTGTAGTCGTAAATTTTCTTTACTAGTTTTAATTTTAATATTTATTTATATTTTAAAAATTTATATTGTCATTTATTAATAACATGACTAATATTGAAACATTTTTTTATAAGCAAATAAAATATATTACTAAAACAAATAATACAAGAAATATTATCAATCAGACAACTCAAAGAATACAACTGGCCCGGATTCATAAACCATTGAAAAAACAGAATTGGCCTTTCAACCTTTGCATATTATAAGTTGCAAACCAGTATGCTAAATAATGATCATTAATTTAAAATTTAAAATTTAAAATTAATAGAAATATTTAAATTTAATTATATTTAATACAAAGACCAAAATATATTTAAATTTAATGATAGCTCTACATTTTGAAACGTTATTAGTATTCTGTATATAATTGATTGATATCATGTGCAGGCTCTACATTTCCATGACTGTGAAA
Organism: Canavalia ensiformis; assembly: GCA_026541065.1. Taxonomy (NCBI): domain Eukaryota; kingdom Viridiplantae; phylum Streptophyta; class Magnoliopsida; order Fabales; family Fabaceae; genus Canavalia; species Canavalia ensiformis. The sequence goes on along the minus strand of JAMKYM010000270.1, from coordinate 81,751 downwards.
ACCTAATACTTAAAGGATTGACTCACTTGAATAGCCCAAAAAATCATATAAGCATAAATCAATGTAATGGCGCACTTATATCTGAACTGCATATCATTGCACCGGAAGATAGCCCAAACACTGATGGGATAGATATCTCAGAGTCATCCAACATTCTCATTAAGAATTCAAAGATGGAAACTGGTAAATCATAAGTCTCAATCTTCAATTCCATAGTTTCTTAAAACATGCAATTGGACTGTGCAACCCTTTAATTTGTGGGCCTTTTCCAAGGCCCACTCAACCCTGGATCCTCCTTTCCCCAAAAGAAAAGAAAAGGCCTCTTTTCTATACTAAGAGAAATTTCTCATATTAAATTTTAACTTGACAATGTTATGTTATAAAAAAATTGAAAAAAACTTATAATAGATAATTGATTGAAATGTTTCATATTTAATTTTTTTAAAAAATATTTTATTAAAAACTAATTTTATTATATTATAAATATTTTTATTAGAAATTTTATACTAATTACATATGAAATTAATTATCAACATATAATATGAAGACAAATCTTATTTTATAAAATAATTTGTGGGTTGTTAATGTCCAACTTCTAATAATCACCTATTCAGATAGAATATTTTTATGGAGGATGTCTACGGATTAAAAAAAATAAAACAATAAAGCTTCTTATGTATTTTTCATAAATGAATCTTTCATTTGAAATTTAAATAAAATATTAGGTTAAAAGCATATATTTGTCTTTTTAATAACATTAAATAAAAAAAAGATAGATATAAAATTTAAACACATACGAAACTTTGTTATTTACAGATCCACTGTTTTTATCCTATCCTATTATTAACTATTACATAATTGATCGTAAAATTGAAAATAAATGGATAATGGGATTTACATCTTTTAATTATTATATATTAAAGGCGATGACTGCATTGCCATTAATCATGGGTCCACCTTCATCAGCATAATTGGCGTTTTTTGTGGACCTGGCCATGGCATCAGGTTAGTTCAAATAAATTTCTGTTTTCCCTCATCAAGTTATGATTAGGTCAATATGTTGTAACTCTCTGGGATGTGTTTGTGAATAGTGTTGGGAGCCTAGGAAGAAATGGAGCTTCAGAAACAGTGGAAGAAATATATGTACGAAATTGCACTTTCATTGGAACAACAAATGGAGCCAGAATCAAGACATGGAAGGTAAGAATTAGATCTAGTTGGTTTGAATATGCTACTATATGCTAGAGGAAGAATGAGGAAAATTATAAAAAAATAAAAATTAAACTGTTTTTCGGCCTCATTTGATGCATAAGTATGATCCTATCTTATACTAGTGGTAGAGTACGTAACCCTTAATCTAACATTATTATTACTCAATGTTAATACCGTACTTTAAAAAATAAAATGGTAAAAAATGTTTTTAATCCTTCTAAATTTATGAAATTTTAATTTTAGTTTTTTATTTATAAAATAAAAGTTTTAATTTTTTATTTTTAAAATAAAGTTTTTAATTAATTTTTAAAATAACTAATGTTTAATATATAACCCATATTAATGTTTGACATTTTAATGATAAAAGATTAAAAATAATCTATTTTAAAAATAAAAGATTAAAATTAATTGTTTTAAGAATGAAAGACTAAAATTCAAATTTTAATATTAAAAAAAACTAAAAAATATTTAAATCCTAATAAAAACTAAATGGTCATTCCTTCATATAAGTAATCTTAATACTAAGGTAACCCACAATCTTTCAACTTTATAACCCATACAATTAATTTTTATTTTCTAATTATTATTTCTTTAAATTATGTTCAACTTTATATATCAGCAAAGCAAGTGAGATTAAATTATGTTCATGTTTTGTGTTCTTTAAATTAGGGAGGTCAAGGGTATGCAAGGAAGATCAGATTTGAGGATATTACACTTGTGGAAACCAAGAACCCTGTGATTATTGACCAGGAATATGATCCTTTTGATAGTGTACACGTAGATGCAGTGAGAGTGAGTGATATCAGTTACCACAATGTGAGAGGAACCTCAAGTTCTGCACATGCAGTCAAATTGCATTGTGACAAAACCATAGGGTGCACCAACATTGTATTGAAGATGATTAACATATCTTCTGCTACTGGAGAGGAAACTTATGCTTCATGCAAAAATGCAAAAGGGGTATGCTCTTCGTGTATTCCACATGTTCCATGTCTTTCTCGAGAGTGACTAAATTGTTGTGGTAATTTGTGACCTTTTCTATCTTAACATGTGGTTTTTCTTTCTCCACTGTACTATTGATTTAACTAATGATTGGAGCAAATCTTCCAATGTTATTGTTAGGATTTATTTTTCTCCTTTTCCTTTTTTATGTATCTACTTTTAATTAGACATACAACGAAATTCTTTTCTCTTTACTATTTGTTTTGCTTTTCCTCTACTTTAATTTTCGAGGCAATTGTTTGTGAGGTTTTAAGAATATTTTGTCTAATATCTCTATGCTTAAACATGTTGAAATATTTGGATATCATTTATAGTGTGACAACATTGTTCTCAAGAATTTATGTGTTCATTGCATGATCTCTAGGATTCAACAGCCGTTTCATAAATAGAAAACACAACTAGCAACAATGATAATTTAGGAAATTCAACAATATTAAAGATTTTCGAGTATATGGAATGTATGGAAATAGAAAGAGTAGTCTCCAATGCATAGGGATAAGACTTTCCAAAAAATTAATTTTTCAATAAATATAATTAAATACTGTTTAAAAATTTTAATAAAATTAATTTAAATTTAAATAGAATTTTAAATGAACAACTAAAATTGATAATTAATTTGATTCAATGTATGTAGTAATGAAATAATGGTTACAAAACATATAATTAAAGGTTTAATTGACAAAATTTAAGTGTGTAACCAAAATTATAATTATATTTTAAATAATAATTTATTTTAAATTTTAAAATATTTTGAAATATTTATTTTTTTACAACAAAATCTTTTTGACAAAACCAATTACAAGTGATGGTTTCAGCGGTTGTATATCTTTTTGAACCATTTAAAGTGGATTACTTGTTAGTTCAACGAAGCATTAACTATTCTTACAAAAGAAAATGTAAAAGTTATGAAAATTGTGATCAAAATTGCTGAAAATCATGAAAAATACAACAAATTAGTACGTGGTTATCTTTTTAATAATATGTCCAATAATTGGTTTGATTTTTTTTATCAGGTACGTTTGCAAAATGTAAAATTAATTCAGAAGACACTTAAAAAGAAATATGATGTTATTGAAGTTGGTAATTGAAATTACATTACTAATAAGGGATTAGAATTTTAAATAGTTGATGACAAACCAATTATAGAATGGGTGCATAAATAGGATAAATAGGAGAACTTGGTTACTGATATCCTTAACAAAGGAATGAAAATGTTCGAGGTATTTAAACAAATGTCTTACTTAAAAAATTTTCTTCTCTAGGAACTAAAATTCGAAAACATCTTAAGCATGAAAAATTCACCTTGCAAGAACTTATAAGCTATATGAAGATAAAGAAACAAATCTACTCCTTGATAAGTATATTTCTATCTCTTTGAAGTTATTTAACACTAACCTCATCAAGTCTATTGCCACCTCTATTAGGAAAAAAATTTCACAAGAATGTAAGGAAGAAAAATGTATTAAACAAATGGTAAGACAAAAAAACAAATTAATAAAATATATTATCATATGAAAACGAGTAAGGCAACATGCTACATTTGTGGAAAGAATGGACATAAGGTATATCAATTTCATCTTTGCAAGGATGGAAACAACAATAGAGGGTAGAATGAAAGACAACAAAAACCAAAACCTTAGAAAATGATGAAATCATTGTTATGATGGAACCGAAGCTAACTTGGTCAATAATTAGATACTAGACATAGGAACTACAAGACACATCTACGCTAACAAAATATTACTCCATAAGTTTGAGGAGAATGTCAAAGAAATCATAATCTATATGGAAAACTTTGTAGCTAATGATGTTTGTTCCATAGAAAAAATTCTTTTCAAACTCACTAAATGAAACCCTAGTTTTAAACAATGTGCTGTATGTGCCTAAAATGCGTAGGAACATGGTTTTTGGTGCTTTAATAAATAAGGCTAGATTAAAAATAGATTTAAATCTAACAACATTGTTGTAACAAAAAATGGAGACTTTTGTGGGAAAATGTTACTTGCTTGGTGGCCTATCTGCTTTAAAAACCATTGAAATTAAAAACAATACTTATGGTCCTACATATATTGTTGTATCTCTTGATCTTTAATATAAATGATTATGGAGTGTTACTTTTCCGTTACAAGTGGCTACGATGGCAGATTTAAGAATAAGTTCAGATTATTGCGTTAGGTATCACAATAATCCTTACTAATCTAAAGTTGATCATCTCTACGATATGCAGATGCATGTGGGCCCCAAACCTCTTCACAACTTTATTAGAATAATAGGGGTACTGAGATCCAATTTCAAATCAAAATGTGTCCTTGGCATCACTAAAATGTTATCATTGTTATTCCACAATATTCTGAAATTGCTTGATTGATAATGATAATCGTCAGGGTCTTGTCGAGGTGGCTAAGTCCGACTAGAGCAGTCCCGGTTACAAGGAGCAACCCTAGGCCATTGGGAGGCTCAAACCCAACTCACGTACCTCTTAGGTTCGGAAGTCCCTACTATCATGAGCTTCGGTCTACTTCCATGTGAATTGACCCCAAGATTTCCCGACTCCCTTTCACAGAAGGGCTCATAGATTATCCCTCATTATAATTTACAAAATATTTTTATGCAAATGATGTATGTTAACTAATTGTCCTAATTCCTCTTTCTATCTCATTTTGAAGGCATTGCCTTATTCTCAAGGGACAGGACCTCTTAGACCTCAATCATTTATTTGTTTTGCTCAACACTATACGTATATATATATATATATTCTACGTTTAATTATATTTTCTACCAGCTTAAACAAAGTTCCCATCATCCAATAAATATCCCTTAAAACTTAAGCCAATAGTTTTATGTAAATTAATTACTAATATAATTTCCTCCAATAGTTTTGTCTTTTCTTTTTGTATACTAAAGGTTAAATATAATGGTTTATATATATAAACAAAGCTAGTTAACTGTTAACTATATTTTTATATAACGTAGGTATATATTAGAGGAAAAATAATACCTATCATAGGGTATTAGATTTTAAACATTTTTATAAATTACTAGGTGGTTTCCTTTTTCCTTCAAATTTATTAATTGGATATCCCCTCTATATTTATTACGTGGGAATATATTTGTATGACTTGAATTTATTAAACAGAATCCTATTTTAAAATCTTCCTCTACAGCTCCACGTATAAATATTATACCCCTAAAATTTATATTAATTTATATAAGAGTATTTAATTTTATATTTCCTACAAAATTTATTAATGTAATTTATAAATAAATTTATATATGTTTTTGGGTACCTAAAATCTTATATCACATTCTCCTTCCCCTAAATTACTCAATTTGATTCCTAACTAGTCCAATTCCCAATTTATAATTATATAATATTTTACATGCATTCAAATTTAAATATATTCACAGATATATTTTATAATATCACATAATTGGTAGAAATTTATTCTAGAATAAGGAGCTCTAAAACTATCCTTATAAACAGTTAAACTGTGCCCAAAATTAAATTAAGATATAATTAAATTCAACCCCTAAATTTATCACACAATTAATAAATTTTTTTCTAGAGCAAGGAGGTTCTAAAACTACTCCTATATTCTATTTGAGTCTCCTTCTCCTTACCTGAAATTTGAACACCGGTGTAATTTCTTTTAATTTCTCCAACGGACTCTCGATGATGGCTTTGTCTGCATACTATGTTTCTAGCGCCCTTCAATCTCCACTTCGCGTAGCAATTTGATTTCAATTGCCCCTTTCAATTACTTTTTCTTCAATCTATGAATTGTGTCGTATGCTTCTCCCTTTAATTTTTGCATTATGCAACTTCCCCCCACCCCCTATTTATACTAAATATGTTGAGTGTGTGTGTTGGCATGTGGCAAGCAGTGGTCGCGTGCCGCATACCGCTTTATTCTTTTTTTTAATATTACATATATATATATATATATATATATATATATATATATATATATGCATGTATGTATATGTTATAGGCCTATTTACTAATATTTTTTATATTGTAAGCTTCTAGGTAGGTTTATAGGCCTGATAAATCTTAAATAGATGAGACTTTGATCATAAAGAAAAATCTATAGCAGGTAACAAGTTCAGGATAATGCCTTAAAATTTTTAGATAGAATAGACTTAAACACTCTAGTCCTAGGTTTCTAGCCTAGCATGATCCATTTTCGTCCCTAGCTATTGAATATGTAGTTAAAACATGTGGATTATGAATTTTAACGATTTGAATTGCTTTCAAGGTCCTTATTGTATTGATAATTCTTGTTCATATCTTGTTTTATCTTAAAGTTGGTTCTCATCCTTGTGTTTTGTTTTATAAGAAATAAGGAGAATTAGGTTAGATTGTGTTAATTAAGTTGCATTTTTGAAAAATAAATTCAATTTTTTTAATATAAATTGATAAAATGGAAGTTTATCAAATCTCCTTGAACTTAAGCATCACTTAATCCTAAGAAATAAAAACAAAAGGAATGAGATTATAAGTAACTTAGTACTTAAGGAACCTAAGGATATGTAATGCTAATACACTATATACATACAATTACCATGTAAGAACTACTGGTGGCAACTTAATTTAAAATTTTTAAGCTTCATAAACTCAAGCTCTATACTAGGAGTACTTATTTCACCATTTCTTAAGTGTTTAAGGATATGATGCATATGCTAGATGCATCAAAATTTTTCTTAATTTCTTATTTAAATTCTTATATAGCATGAATTTCTATATTTTTATCTTTTTAATTCATTTATTTTATAATTTATTACTACTTTAAGTTTCTATTTGATAAGAAAGCCAAAATAAAGAGATTTAGAAGCATAAAACATAGAAAAAGTGAGAGAGGATTAGTAGTTTTAGAGCTCCAAAGGCAGTGAGAACCACTGGCAACCAATGGTTATAACCATGACCATGGTTAAGTGAAAAAGGAAGCATTACGTGAACCTTGGACAGAACCACAAACTGGCTATGGTGGCCATCACGATTATGGTTCTCTAAAAGTATCAGAAATTTCTCATTCCAAAAGAACCATGGGTTGCTTGTGGTTATCACTACACTGTAGTTTAGGAAAAGACAATGACTCTCTATTTTCCTTATTTTTAAACAGAAGAAAGACTAAAACAAGACATCGAGAGCCAAAGACTGAAAAGGACAAAAGAAGAAAAATATCTTGAAAATAAGATTGAAGAGGGAGATCATTGGAGATAGAAGGATTCAAGGAAGATTCAAGATCACTCTTCCATCTTGACTTCTTCTCATATCTACGATTTTTGTTTAATTTACAAATTCGTGATGATTGGCTAGTTTTCTTGTCTTAGGATATATATATATATATATATATATATATATATATATATATATATATATATATATATATATATATATATATATATATATATATATATATATATAGGAATAATTAATGTTTTGAGACCATGATTTAATATTCAATTTCTATTGATATTGATATCCATGTGTTCTTGATTTAATTTTTGAATGCCCATAATGCCTGCTTGAGTTTTAGAAATAACTTTACTTGATTTCAAATACTAGAAAAAAAACTAAAAGGCGAATCTTAATATTAGACTCTTCAAAATTGAACTCAGGGTTTCAATCTCGAAAATAGAATTTAATCCTCTAAGGAACTAAACTAAATCATCATGGAACTTAAGGGATTTAATTGAATATAAATATAATATGAAAAAGTAGAGTTTATTTAAATCAGACATGTTATGATTCTGAAATGAACCGATAATTAAAATAACATGGTTTTCCTTTGAAACATAAAGATTAATTGATTATAATGAATTGTATTATCTCAATCATAAATTACAATGAACCTAAATTCTAAGAGTATTCTCATCTCACTTTATAGCTTTCTTTTCGAAATTAATTAATTTATTTAAATTTGTGATCTAATTTTCTCAAAATTAAACTGTTTAGTCTAAATAATAAGATAAATTCTCCTTTTCTCTTCTAACTCCTCATTACCATAAGTCTGCTTATAAATTTCAAGTTTCTACTAATTTTTTTTTATAATACATGTAGATCAAAAGGACTTTCCACTACAAAAATATATGGTATTTTTAGCAGTTAAAAATACAGTTGTTGGTGGTTAAAAACCGTCACAAAAATTAATACCAGCATTTTTAAAAAAACACTAGAGATACAAATCCCACAGATGATTTTTGGCGATTTTTCTTAACTGCTGGTAGAATCATAAAAAAATAAACGTATTTAGTAGCAGTTAAAAACTGCCACAATTTTTTTACATTAATAAAAAAAGAAACATATTTATTAGTAGTTAATGAAAAATTGAACTAAACATTTGAGTTCGAGTATTTGAATGTGCATTCATATGTGTTGTTGTAATCTTAATTACAACCGAATGACGAACTCGCTAAAATTTTTAGAAAGAATTTATTAGATCGTGGAGTCCCCACCAAATTTTATTTTAAAGGGAAAATATTTGGAAAAATCCTAACTTGAGGATGAGTTCTAGGTTCGGAAGTCGGTTACGAGTAAGGAAGGTATTAGGCACTCTATTTGCCTGTTTCAAAGAACAATACCGTTAAACTGAGTGTGTGATTTTGATATTTTGAAAACTGTTTAATCCCTTTAAATAGAATAGAAATAAATAGGTTTGAGAAAAATAGCTTGACAGAACTCGATCTTGCTCTTATGCATTCCCTGGTGTAATGGAAAATTCAAGGCTTCGTAATTCTGGTTTGTTTTTTTCAATTTTGATCCTAATCTTGTCTGGATTATCTTTTATATTTTAATCCAGTAGGTTTCCTTTTTATTTTTGCCTAGTCAAATATTCTATTTAATCCTGCTTGGATTATTTTTTATTCTTAATTCAACGGATCTATTTTGTATCCCTAATTTTGCCTGGATTTGAAATTTTGATCCAATGAGTTTCGTTATTTTCTGTTGGACAGGATATTTCTTGAGAAGAATTACAATGGATGGTCCATTATGATTTGGAATCCCTAGTTGGATTTTGATCTTGTTTATTTTGCTTCTTCATTTAATTTTTCTCTTTTGAATTTGATTAATAAGACATTCAAAATTATTTATTACAACACTGACATTGTCACCAACAAGTATTTATTATTTAGATTTAGGATAAGGGGTCGGCTGATGAAAAGAATGACAAATTCTAGAGGTAAAGTCAATATTGTAAGGTACATGCCTAAGAAACATGACAAATATAATTTTTGTATTTCTCATTGAGATTCATTACAAAAGATTGATTTTGAAAAGTATGAAAATCTTGGACGATTTTTTCTCACTATTTAGACCTGGCTCTCATAAGGCACATCATTGTATAATTCTTGCCCCAATTTCTTTCAGCTAACTGATGGTCTCTCATGATTTGATAATGGATTATTTCCTATATTAGGAGAAAACCTATCAAAATCCAACCATTTTGCATGAATTAGGTTTTGCACCTTATGTTTCAGAATTTGGCAATCTTCTGTTGAATGACCAATGTACCCTGCATGGTAGTCGCACTTGGCATTTACATCATACCATTTAGGATATGGTGGTTCTTGAGGTTTCAAAGGATAAGGAGAAACTAGAGAGTTCTAGATCAAATGAGGCAACAACGATTGAAATTTTGGCTTATGGCTTGTGTTTGGACCGTGAATGGTGTTGGTGATCAAATTTGTATAGGATAGTTATGAGCTGAAGGGTAAGGTGTTTGGTAGGTGGTAATAATGTATGAATATGGTGTATAAAGAGCATAAGGTGGTAGTTGAAAACCAACTGGTTCATAAGGTGCCATTTGAGGTGTGTATTGGCCTTGAGTAAAAGCCACATTATAAGCTTCACTTGTTTTCTTTTTTCCAAACCCAGTAGGGGCATTAATCGTCCCGACGGACTTATGCATAATCCTTCCGCTGCGTATGCCACCTTCAACCCTTTCTTTATGACAACAACATTAGAGAAACCGGTGGTCATACTACTGATCATGTTGTCATAAAAGGGGTCCTGGAGTGTATTAATAAACATGCTGACCAACACTTTTTCGGATAATGGGGGTTGCACCTGAGCTGCTAACTCCCGCCATCGTTGTGCATACTCTTTAAAGGTTTCATCTCCTTTCTTAATTATATTTTGAAGTTGTGTTCTGTCAAGAGCCATCTCCAGGTTGTACTTGTACTATTTAAAAAATGTATCAGCTAGGTCACTTAATGAACGGATGTGCCTGTTCCAGCTGGGTATACCAATTTTCAGCTGCTCTAGCTAAACTGTCTTGGAAGAAGTGGATGAGCAACTTATCTTCATTGGCATATGCAACCATCCTCCTGCAATATATGGTTAAGTGATTCCTCAGGCAGCTAGTTTCTTGATATTTCTCAAATTCAGGAACCTTGAATTGGAAGGAATGACTACGCCATGAACTAAACACAAGTCAGACGTGTCTCTGGTGTCGTATCCAACTCCCTTAATTTCCTGTATCCTTTCCTCTAAGATTTTCCATCTCTCAGCATTTCCATCAAAAGGATGGCTTTGATGTTCTCCTGTCATGTTATGAGGAATGAGAAGGTGATATGTATATAGGATGAGGTCCTTGGGTGAACATAGGATTCGTTCCCCTAGTGTTTGTTTGGTAAGCTTGGACAGGTTCTTGTGAGGTGGTGTTTGGAATGATATGAGGGATTTCCATGGTGTTTGAATGTAGGTTTTGTGTTTGGGTTTGTGTCTTTCTTATGAAGGAAGGTGCATGCCCATGAGGGAACCTATAATGAACCTATTCGACTTGTGAAAGCATGGTCAATGGCAAAGAGTTTTATGGATTGGGATCAGGAAGATATGATAAGCCAATTGGTTCTTCTGGAAGGGATCCCCTCATGTCTTTTTTTTTTTCTGACAGTTGTATGGCTTCCATTAATTTGACCATTTAAGCCTTCAAAATTTTCACCTCATTTCGCAACTCCTCATTTTGTTGTTTCAATTCATCCAAGATTCTTAATTATAACTGAATCCTATAAGAATGCTGAGAAAGCTATCCTTGTTTAATTTTTCTGTTAAATTAATTTTGAGAAAAATGTGAATGTTAAAATCATGAATGATAAAAATGTCAATGCTTTAATAAGTATAAAATGATATGAGATTATTTTCAAAATTTCTCTTTTTCAAGATACTCTAAAGTAAATTTGGTTAATGAATATCATGTTAAAATGCATAAATATTTAAAGATTTAAAAGTTGATATGTCACTTCATTAATTTGGTTTTTCTTTTCTAGCAATTTTTATTTTTAGTATTTTTGCTAAGAAAATCTTTGAGTTTCGCTAAAATTTTTCTAGGTTTTCTTTCAATCATCTCATAAAATATTTTTTTTATTTTCTTTCAAATTTCCTTCTTCTCTCTCTTTTTGAAGCTTTTTATATTTTCTATTTTTCCAAAATTATTTTTTATTTTTCTAATTTTCTCCCAAATTTCTAACTTTTCTTTTTCTTTTTATTTTTCTATTTTTTCTTTTTTCTTTTTCTATTTTTTCTTTTATTTCTTTTGCCCTCTCATTTTCTTTATTTTCCCAACTTTCAAATTTCATCTTCTCTCCATCGTTTTTGGATGATTTTGTTTAAATAAGTGCAGGTGAACAACATATAAACCCAACATCATAAAAAGGAATGCATGCGCTCCATGTGTCCTATATTGGTAACCTGTCTTATGGATCTATGACTTTTAATGAATGAACCTCTTAGAAGGTGGTTTGTAATCCTGAGGCGTAAAGGTCATTAGAGTCAAGTTTCAATTCATAATACTTGTTACAACATTAGGGAATGCTACCAATTGCAGGGCATATGAATATGATGCATTCTAAGTGGAGTTTTTGTGATAGTCAAACAAGACATGCATCCAAAGTGACACCACTAGACTCCTCTACCCTAGGCTTCACTCAGACCCGGGTGTAGGGCCGTACTCTTGTTTATGAATGTATGAGTGATGTGTGTGTGGAAGGCATACAAACCCTTTATGGCGGATGATAAGCGTCCAACACGACACTTATTTGGTGCATATTTCGATATAATAATAAGCAATTGAAGCATAAATAAATCCTCCATTTCATAAATCCTTAGGGGAAGTGTGTGGCCTGGTTCCCTGCGTGGCTGTGGTTCTTGATCAATGAGGATGTGGCGCTCAATGTAGGTTTTGTTGAGAGTGGCTTGAGGGGGTACTTTGGCGAAGCCTTCAATGGTGACTCCTTGGGCTTCACAGAGAGCAGTGATTAGGCTCGATACCCCAGGGAGACATTTCCTTTTCGAGCAATATCCTCAATTTCTTGTGCAATTATACTGCCGAGGTCGAATGATCTGGATTTCATGATTACCCACACCAAAATAGCTTGCTTTTTGGCTAGATCATTTGAATGAAGCAATGGCAGCAGATTTGATTGCACGAAGGTGCACTAGATTTTTGCCACAGGAAATAAGTCGGCCTTTCAGAGGGACTTTCCATCATTGGACTGGTCTTTCTTCTCGTCCCACCTAGCCCCTGGTATGCACAGCACCCTCAAGGATTCCTCTTTGTCCACAAGAGCATTTCAGGCGGCGATAGAGGCAATTTATCCTTGCAGGCTTGACTTCTAGCAGGTTTTCTATGACATAGGGCTTGAAGAAGATTGTCTTACCTCGGACGTCGGAGGTGTATCTCTCTTCAGCCTTTGACAGTGCCATGTTGGCATAGAATTCTCTGATGATTTCCTCATAGCCCTTACCAACTAAGTCACAGAGTTTCTCCCACTTTCGTGCTTCAATCTCCATAGTTATTGCAAGAAACTCCCCTGGTTGCAGGTCTAGCTTCCTATCTCCAACTATAGAGTTTTTTTCTTTAATCTTTTCAAACTTCTCTTCATTCTCCCTGAACTTGAACCTATGAGTGCCATATGCCCTTGGTTTGGTTAACAGAGTAGCAGCGGGTGTAGATTTTCTTCGCATGCCTTATGGTGCAGAGGAGGATGATCAAAAACTTCTTTGATCATGAAGGGACCTGACCATTTGGACTTCAGCTTCCCTGGAAACAGTTTCAACCTAGAGTTGAACAGCAGAACCAACTGTCCAGGTTCAAACACTCTGTGTTTGATCAGCTTGTCATGCCATTGATTGGTCTTTGCCTTGTAAATCTTTGTATTTTCATATGCGTTGAGGTGAAATTCCTCCAGTTCTTGTAGTTGTAACAGTCTATTTTTTCCAACTACGTTTGCATTGAAATTGAGGAATCTGGTTGCCTAGTATGCCTTATGCTCAAGTTCAGCAGGTAGGTGGCATGCTTTACTAAAAACCAGTTGGTATGGAGACATACCAATCGAGTTTGAAAGTCAGTTTCCGTAAGCCCATGTCCGTCATCCAACCTCGTGTAGCCAATCCTGGACATTCCACAACCTTTTCCAGGATCCTCTTTATTTCCCTGTTGAAAACCTCAACTTGGCCGTTTCTGTGTATGATATGCTGTGGTAACTTTGTGCCTAACGCTATATTTGCTCAGAATTGTTTCCAGCTACTTGTTATAGAAATGAGATCCCCCATCATTGATGAGAATGTGTGGGACACCAAACCTGGACAGAATGTGCTTCTTTAGGAATTTTATCACAGATTTGGCATCACAATTGTGTGTGGGGAAAGCTTCCACCCATTTTGAAACATAGTCCACAGCCAATAATATGTGTTCATTAGAATACGAGGAAGGGAATGGTCCCATGAAATCTATGCCCCATACATCAAATAGCTCTACTTCTAAGATGTTAGTGAAGGACATTTCATCTCTCTTTGAAACATTTCCGCTGCGTTGGCAGGCGTCGCACATAACTATAAAATCCTTAGCATCCTTGAATAATGTAGGCCAGAAAAATCCACTTTGTAGTACTTTGTGCTTGTCCTTTTTCCATTGAAATGGCCTTTATATGCTGAGCTATGGCAGTGCCACAGAATATCTCTTTGCTCTTCCCGTGGGATACACCTTATGAGAAATTCATCCACACCTCTTTTATATAGGAAAGGCTCATCCTATAGGTAGAATTTGCTGTCATGATAGAGCTTTTTCCGCTGTTGCCAAGACCATCCAGCAGGAATGATGTGCGCATCTTTGAAATTCACCATATCTGCATACCATGCTGCAACAGCGATGGCTAACAACTTCTCATCTGGAAAGTCCTCGTTGATCAGAACCTTCTCATCCTCTATGGTTTCAATAGGCAGCCTTGACAGGTGATCGACTACACCATTGTCTTTTCCTTTTTGGTCTTTGATTTCAAAATTGAATTCTTGGAGAAGTAGAATCCACCTGATCAGCCTCGGTTTTGCCTCCTATTTTGACAACAAATGTCTCAAAGCAGCATGGTCAGTGTAAACAATTACTTTGGTACCAATTAAATATGACCGTAACTTGTCAAAAGCGTAAACAACGGCCAACAACTATTTTTCAGTTGTTGTGTAGTTCAACTGTGCACTGTTCAGCAGTTTGCTAGCATAATATATAACATGTAATCTCTTATCTTTTTGCTGTCCTAACACAGCCCCCACAGCAAAATCACTTGCATCGCACATGAGTTCAAATGGGAGACTCTAATCGGGGGCTACAAGTATAGGCGCTGTGATAAGTCTTTCTTTGTAATTAAATCACTTCAAGTTTAAAAGAGAAAAACCGTGAAGTTACCTAATCAAAGAATTAGAAAACGATTGGTTGCATTAGAGAATGAGTTTGCACCTAAGTTTGGGGTTGTGATAAGTGTTTCTTTGAGTGTGTTGAACGCCTTCAAACATAAATCATCAAATCTTAATTCAGCTTCTTTCATTAGGAGGTCACACAATGGTTTAGATATTTTGAAAAAGTCTTTGATGAATCTTCTATAGAATCCAACATGCCCAAGGAAACTTCTCACTCCCTTCACATTTATCGGAGCAGGGAGTCTTTCAATAACTTCGACTTTGGCTCTATCTACTTATACACCTCTTGATAAGACCTTGTATCCTATTAGTACTAGGTTGGTCTCTTCACACCTTTTCAGCATACAAGAAAGTTGCTCAAGCAGTTTTCATAGTCAGAACCAAAGACTGAGAAGTCATCCA
Source organism: Canavalia ensiformis (assembly GCA_026541065.1). Lineage (NCBI taxonomy): Eukaryota > Viridiplantae > Streptophyta > Magnoliopsida > Fabales > Fabaceae > Canavalia > Canavalia ensiformis. The sequence goes on along the minus strand of JAMKYM010000270.1, from coordinate 66,441 downwards.
TGAAGACCCTCAATAAAATTCTCCACCATGTTAGAGAAAATGGCCAGCATGCACCTTTGAAATGTGGCAGGTGCGTTGCACAGACCAAAGGGCATCCAGCGATATGTAAATATCCCATAAGGATAGGTAAAGGCAATTTTTTCTTGGTCCTTGGGATCCACCACAATCTGGTTGTAACCAGAATATTCGTCCAGAAAGCAATAGTAGGTATGCCCAGCTAGTCTTTCCAGCATCTGGTCCATAAACGAAAGAGGGAAGTGGTCCTTCCTAGTGGACTCATTGAGTTTCCTGTAGTCTATGCACATATGCCACCCAGTGATCGTTCTTGTAGGAATGAGCTTATTATTCTCATTAGGGATCACTGTTATTCCTCCCTTCTTAGGCACAACCTGAATTGGGCTGACCCATGAGCTATCTGAAATTGGGTAGATGATACCTGCATCCAACAACTTGAGGACTTCCTTCTTCACAACCTCTTTCATGGTTGGATTGAGTCTTCTTTGGGGCTGCACCACAGGTTTGAAATCTTCTTCCATTAGGATTTTATGCATGCAGAAGGAAGGACTTTTTCCCTTCAAATTTGAAATAGTCCATCCAAGGGCAGATTTGTGAGCTCTTAAAATTCTCGACAGCTTCTCTTCCTCTTCTTCATTGAGGAAATTTCTCAGAATCACTGAAAATGTGTTCTTTGCTCCCAAAAATGCATAACGAAGGTGAGGTGGGAGTTGTTTCAATTCTGTCTATGGGCTGTCTACTCTTTCTTCCTCCTTTAGCAAGCCTTCAAGGGGTTGTGAGCTTGTCCTTATAGGAGGATTAACTTCAAGTGTGACTATGCATTCCTCCACATCTTGGCTTTCTGTTTCTCTCCCCTGGTTCAGACCTTTAGATTGCCATAGTACTCCTTCAAGAATGGAGTCATTATCCTGTTTTTCAAGAGGGGTTGACAGCAGCGTAGCCAACGCATTCACCGGCAGTGTGGCCAACGCATCCATCCTCATGCAATGTGTCGATTCAGCAGGATACTTCATAGCTTCAAAAACATTGAAGGTGACCTTTTCATCCTGTACTCTCAGCATCAATTGTCCTTGCTACACATTAATGAGTGCTCGCCCTATGGCAAGGAATGGTCTTCCTATGATCAATGGTATTTCAGCATCATCCTCCATGTCTAGCACCACAAAATCCGCTGGAAAGATAAATTTGTCCACCTTGACCAGGAGGTCTTCTACCACACCATATGGATATTTGATCGACCTATCAGCCAGCTGGAGGCACATCATAATAGGCTTCACCTCCTTTATCTCTAGTATCTTCATTATGGTAAGAGGCATCAAGTTGATACTAGCCCCTAAGTCACATAATTCTTTTCCAATCTGCAAGTTGCCGATGGTGCAGGGAATTGCAAAAGAACCTGGATCCTTCAGCTTCTGAGGGGGCTTCCTTTGAATGATGGCATTACACTTTTTCGTGAGAGCTATAGTTTCATCCTCCTTTAGTTTTCTCTTTTTAGAGAGCAACTCCTTCATGAATTTTGCATAGGATGACATTTCTTCCAACGCTTCAGCTAATGGGATGTTAATCTGTAGTTTCTTGAATATATCCAAGAATTTTGAGAATTTCCTCTCCTCTTGCTGTTTTTTTAGTCTTCATGGGAATGAGATATTTTGCGTTGCCAACGGAACCTTTTTCCCGTTGGAAACGGCTTCCTCAAACAGTTTCTTTTTGCTTTTTCTTACTGGTTTTTTATGGAATTCCTTCTTCTGATCTTCCTGGCTGCTGGTTGCGGACTTGCTACTAAATCTCCTCCAAGTTGCATTTCTTCTCCATTTTTGGAGGTCTGTTCCATTGGATTAGCAGCACAATGTGCCTGTATAATTGTGTTATCTCCTGTCTTTTTCAGTTTTGGTGGCTGAGGCTCTATCACCTTTCCACTCCTCGTCGTGATTGCATTGCACTGCTCCTTAGGGTTCACTGTTGTGTTACTGAGAAAACTCCCAACATTTCTTTCTATAAGTTGTTTGGACAACTGCCCCACTTGATTTTCCAGATTCTTGATGGAAGCTTGGGTTGACTGCATGAACTGGCTGAGTATGTTTCCCAGGTCAGTAGAGTTATCGTGAGGTTGATTTGCTTGTTGTTGAGAAGGTTGTTGCTGCGTATACGACCCATTCCTCCTGGGAGGATTGTTCTAGTTCCTGAAATTTGGATTATAAGAGTTAGAGAAAGGAGGATACTTAGACCGTTGTGGCTGGCCCATATAGTGCACCTGCCCTAACTGGATGTTCCTGTCAAATCTGCATCACAGCATCCATTCTCATGCTCTCCCCCACAGAAATCACAGTTCAAGACTTGTGTTTGCTGTGTAGCTTCCAGGCTCCCTGTTGTCGAGATTGAGGCAAGGGCAGGAACAACGTACCTACACCTGTTTGACTCTGTCCAGCTAATGTTCACCATGTACGATGGGGGATCGACACAAGCCTCCTGAGCTGGCCATAAACACTCTGAGATTCTTCACACTTGGCCAAGAGCGGGAGGTGTTGCTAGAAAACAATAATGACAAAAATACCAAAGAATCGTTTTGATAATATTCTCAAAGCGATTTGAGGTATTCCTCCTCTAGTCTTATTTCACACTTCCTCCGACAATGATCGACGCCGACAACCCTGCATCAAACCTGGAGGCTAGCACCGCAACCCCTTGGTCCTAAGGGTGATTGATCCTACCATTATTGCTGTCTTCATCAGGGAACCTGTCTTTGACATTTGGAACGCCCCCCTAGGGTGCACAGAACCTCCTTGTCATGGCCACGATCCAATAAATTCTTTCTAAAATTTTTAATGAGTTTGTCATTTCGTTATAATTACGGTTACGACATATGCTTAATTGTCAAGCATGCCAAACTTGAAGGAAAAACTAATTTAAGCATCAAATTTTTATTTTTATTTTGAACAATTATACAATAAATAAATACTGAAATTGGCCTTTTCCTGTCAGCTTGCATAGTTAGCACTTCCACCAACATAGTTTAAACACCTAAAATAGTTCCATAAACATGCATATCATCTTGAATAGTTAAAATCATATTCTAATTAATATGCATCTACTATAAAACTGCAAAATCATAAAATAGTTCAACAAGTTCAATTCAAACTCACCTTGTCTTCTATATACACCATCCAAATTATTTTGTTTCGAGATTTCTTGTTCAAATTTAAAAATTCAATGGCACATCACAATTAAGTTTTCTAAAAATTGACTCATTCACACATGATACAAGTAATTGACTGATTATGTATATATTTATACCTCTTTCATATTATCTATCTAATTAATAAATTAAAAAATTAACTATTTAGTTAAAAGTGTTGACATGCTCTCCAACTATGCTTCCTTGTAGATTTATATAAACCTGTTTAAATGCAAAAACAGAGCCAAGATAAATAGAGAAATAGCTAATCCAAAATACAATACAAGCATTATCATCTATGATTTATGTTTTTGGTATTCTATAACACCTTTTTATTTTTCTGTTTTTCATAATTATTTTATTCTATGTTATTATTAGTATTTTTAATTACATTTTTTATTTGTCTTTTTAAGAAAAAAAAAATTGATATAATAAAAAAAATAATATAAGATAAATAATATAAAACCTACATGAAAGAGACAACTAGTAATCATTGACTTGAAAATATTGAGCTCAAAATGACCATGTGATCCACCTCATGATAATCACACCATAGTTTCACATGACCAGAAATATGTGAATCAATACAATAATATACTTTCATCAAAATTAAATATTTTTATTGTTTCTAAAATTATAATTTTTTAAATTTGTTAATTTTTAAAATTATATATTTTAGTCCCTAATAAAAAATAAATATAATGTAAATAATATTAAAATAAAAATTTTAATATGTTCATTGTTTCTAAAAATATAACTTTCTAAAAATAAAATATTTAAAATATTTAAATTTTCATACTTTCAGTATAATTAAATATGTTCATTGTCTTTAAAAATATTTTTTTAAAGTTAATTTTTAATTTTAAAAATTATATATTTTTTAAAGATAGATGATTTGATTTTTTTTCCGTATATATATTCTTTTCACATCCAGAAACTTTTCAAGATGGGTATAACAAATTTCATCATCTTCTTCAATAATGGAAATAAACTCGTTTATCAAATGATTTCATGTTCTTTACTTCCACTTTATCTTCAAGATGTTTTATTAGTTCTTGAATAGTGGGATCAAACTTCACTATTGCTGGCAGACCTAGCAAATCCTAAAGTCTCCATTGAAATTTAAGTGAAAAACTAAAAAAAAAAAAAAAAAAAAAGAAAAGAAAAAGAAAAAAATATACTCCAATAAAAATACAAAGCAACACTTCAATATTTCAAAAAAAGTTTTTAACTCTTTTAAAATAAGTAAATTTATAAAACAAAGTAAAAATACGTTAGATTTCAATTATAATATTTTATAATCATAATTAAATTTAAATAAATGATAGATGTATCCTTACTTTTCATTTTACACGTAAGATCCAAATTATAAAAAAAAGAAGAAGGTATATATATACTCTGTAAATTGTTATAACTAATCCTAATAATTTTTAAAAAGTTATATTAACTTTATATTTAAACAATATTTCAATTATTACTCTAAAACATAAGCACATTTATTATATTATAGCCTCTGATCAGTCATAGAAATATCTCTGCGGTCCCTCTTAAGTTTAATCAACATCTTTGACTTAATCAATATTGAAAGGTAATCCAAATAAAAAATTTTCATATTTAAACATAAAATTTATTTATATCAAATTAATTATAAATATAACTAATAATTAAAATAATATACATTTTATAGCTAATCTAAGTATTGGCTAAGTCAAAACTAGTAAACCTGATAATTAAATTACCCTTAAGATTTCACTTCCTCCTGTAACAGTCACCTCTGCAAGCACGTGGACTCAAGTACTTGGGTTGGTAGTTGTGGACAATTAGTTTTTAAGGTTAGAGTTATTTATTTAATATTTTTATATAATAAAATTTTATTAATGTAGCAGTTAAATTAATAGATTTTATTGTATAAATTATTTTTATAATTTTTTTTAAAAATTAATACTTTATAATATAATTTTATTTTAATAGATAACATATTACTTTTATTATACGGTTATTTAAATTTTTAATAAAATATTAAATTTAATCATTAAAAAAGAAAATTTATAATTTAACCATTAAAAAATAAAATAAAATCACACGCCTGTAGCAGGGTTTTGTCTACCATATAAAATGGTGTGTTAAGATTTCACCTCCTCATTATAAGCTCACTTGAACAAGCATATGACAATTTATGACTGAACTACTTGGGTTGGTAGTTCTGGATAATTAAGTTTGAATATATAAAAAAAACTTAATAAATAAAATATAAGAAAAATAAATTATGGGATACTCTAAGGTGTGATAGTTAATCTGTTTGTGTTTCGTTTAAAATAATAAATACCAGTATTTTTGAAAAGAGAATTAGGATACCTAAATTAAGTGAACATGTTAGTCAAACCTCACCTGCGAAGCCTTTTCCAATTGCACTTTGGGTCTAAGGAAATATTTCATGAGGGTCTACTTTTTCCCCTATGTACTTCTGCAAATGAAAAGGGTTATAACAAATTAACAATAAAGACACCATGATATCAACCATAGTATCATCAATAAAGTTGCTTCAGAAAAGAAACAAAAAGAGTTCAGTGTACCACCATAGCTAGGTTTTGGAAAATTTATATGATTGAGGTAACAATTTGGGCAACCTGTGAAATTTTGAAGGCATTATTAGAAGAGAAGACATGAAATTTGAAACAATTGGCATTGTACTTGTACTTGTACTTGTAAATTGATTGTGATTATGAATGTCATGAGGTAGCAAAGGATGGTGGTGAGGATACTTATCTTACAAATACTACTATGATTATAGAAAACAAAAAGAATGAGTCACTGATCATAATAATGGCAAAAGAGTCAACAATTACTGAATTGCCATCCACCATCATAGGAAGAAACTGGAGGGGATTAAGCTTAAGAAACTCTATCAAAGCCAAAACAGAAAGGTCATAAACCTCAACTCACTTATATTATTATATAGCAATTTGGATACAAAATAAGAATCACAAACCAGGATAAAAAAAAATCTTGGGGGATCGATATGAAGTCCTAAATAGAATAAAATATGATGGATACAGGAGAGTTAGAATTAGATATGAAGATTGGTTACATTACGAAAGAAACAAGTGTTGGAGTGAGTAACCTTTGAGGTTAAAAGCAAATCGAACTCGGAAGGAACAGGAGCTTATCCAATGTGAATAGAGTTTCAGCTTATTTTCAATTTCATGAGTTGCCTCCTGATGATTCATGAAACAAATAAGAGTGAGGACAAAAAGGCAAAACAAACTTAGAAATTCGGTGCTGTAGTGGCATACCATGTTAGTAATCCACCACCGCTTGCTTTTTCTTTTCTGCTACTTTTTTCGAAAAATTATCAAAATGTTTATGTCAATTTCAAAATTACAAAATGACAATCGTTTTAATCTCAAAAAATCATAATAATAAAAATTGAAATAGTTTATAAAGTATTTATTACCTATATTTGATTTGTGTGGGACAAAGATGTTACAACCATTAAGGTACTCTTTCTTCAAAGTAGTCAAATTGTATCTAGATCCAATAGGTGAATTCATTAGGCAGTGTAGTGGGAGTAACACACAGATCTGCATTCTGCCTCTTTTTTACCCTGACTTTTTCATCTAGAATTCATATTTTGACCATGACCAAAAGAATATGGTTCTATCTTCGCCACATGATTCTGTTTTTGTTGCATATCTCAAATCTCCCTCTCCCTTGGGAAGGGGTGAATTAAATTCAAGACATTTACACATTTTCATATATTTTCAAAAGAACTTAATTTTTACATAATAAAAATAAAATCAATTATTATTTAATATATGAATTATATTAAATTTATAATATTATAATATAATTTTATATTATATTATTATTAATAATATAATATTATAATATATATTATTTTTATATAAAATAAATATTAAATAATATAAAAATATTATAATAATATAACAAATTATTTATTTTAAATATTAATAATTAAATAATATATAAAATAAAATTTTAAATAATTATATAATATTTTTTATATTATATATAACCATTATATTATTATTATTATTTTATAAATATTTTTTTTATTTTTATTATTATCAGTACTATTATCATCACAACAACAACAATAATAATAATAATAATAATAATAATAATAATAATAAATTTTATTTTTAAAATTTTTATTTTTATTATTTTAAAAATTTAATTACGTATCTATTTTTTATAGGTTTACAACTTAATAATACTATTTAATATATAAAAATATATTTAATTTATAGTATTATAATATAATTTTATGTTATATAAATTTTTATAATGTAGTATATATTATTTTATATTAAATAAATATTAAATAATATAATAAAGATTATAATAATGATATATAAGATTATTTATTTTATATATTAATTATTGAATAATGTATAAAATATAAATTGTATGATTATATAATATTATTTATATTATAATAATTATTATTATAATAATAATTTATTTTTTTATTATTTTAAAGAATTTAATTTTTATATATTAAAAAATAAATAATATTAATTTATATTATATAACTATTTGTAATATAATATTTAATATATATTAATTTTATATAAAATAAATATTGAATAATAAAAAAATATTATAATAGTAATATATATAATTTTTTTAAAATATTAATAATTAAATAGTATATAAATATAAATTTATATAATTTTATAATATTTTATATTATAGTCACTATATTATTACTATTATCTTATAAATATTATTTTTATTCTTATTTTTATCATTATTATTATTATCATAATTTTTATTATTATAATAATATAAAAAATAATAATATTTAATTTATTATATTTAAATTTTAAATTTATATTATTTTAATATAATTTATTTTTTAAAATTAATATTTTTATTTTTTAATTTATAATAAAATAATATAATTTATTTTTATAACAATTTTTAAAAATTAAAAAATTAAAATTTAAAATAATTTTAAATTTTAAAATTTTTAAAATTAAAATTTAAAAATCACCTCAAACAACACCTTAATCATCAAATTGATAAAATTTAACAATTAAAAAGATATTAAATAAAATAAATTATAATAAAATTAATTTAAAATAATAATCTAATCCATTCTTTTATATATATATATATATATATATATATAATATTTAAATCATAAATTATCCAATTATCCTATTTAAGTGAGGGTATCAAAGAATCACAACTTTTATGGGTTAGACTCAGAAATAAGTAGAAAATATTTTAAGTTAGGGCAAATAAAGAGTCCTGTGTCATCTCTCGTATCCCTACGCATAATCAAACTTTATTTTACCTTTAATAAAGTTGTAACTAAAAATGGAAGTGAATAAAAATGTCTCATAGAAATCTCATAGAAAACCTAGGGTTCGGTTTGTTTAAAATCTAGTTCGGTTCGGCTTTCGTTTAATAAATAGATAGGTTTAAGTTTGTTAAAAAGTTGTTTTAGATAACCAAGTCAGGGTTAGGCTTATAAAAAAATCTATTTAATCTATTCAGGATCTATTTATATTTATATATTATATATTATATATTTATTTATTTTAATATATTATATTTATTTTATATTTTATTTATATAATATATATATATATATATATATATATATATATTATTAGGCCTATTTAACGACCTTTTCATTTTGTAGACTTTAAGTTTATAAATTTTTTTAATCAATTATTTATATAGGTTTAAGTTTTTTTTTGTTATGTAAGCTTTTAAACATATTTATAGGTTTTGTAGGCTTTAAATCAGATCAGATCTTGACAGAAAAATTTTATTTTATTTTTAACAAATAACATGTTCAGGCTCAGACCTCGAAATTTTTAAATAAATCAAATTTAAATATTCAAATTCTAACTTAACTTAACTTACTTTCATCTTTAGTTATAAGATCAATTCTAAAATACACAATCAAAGAAATCATTCATCGATAATAAAGACAAGATTATAACTATGTGTCACAATTTTTTATTTATGTAGCTAGTCTTCATGTGAACTACGAGACTAGGGAGTTGCCGTTAATTATCTTTACCTATTTGGTTATTCCTTAGGTTTCTTTTTCAATCTATTAAATGCTACTAAAATATAAAATGAATTCTTATGGTATCAACTCATATTTCAAGCAATTAAAATAGTTACTACAGAGAGACAAGTATGCTTTTCCAACAAAATTCCTCCTTTTCAAGCTTAGATTTATATTATTTTTTTATAAATTTAGATGGAGAATATTAAAAATAAAAAATTATATAAAAAATAAAATATATATAGTCAAAATTTATTATAATACAGAAATTAAATTTAATATTTATATCAATTTAATAATTTTTTATAAAATATAAAATTAATTAATATAATTATCAAATTATATAATAATATCTTTATAATTATATATATAATTTTAAATAATTTAAATATTTATAAATATATTAGATATATTATTTATATTTAAATAATATTAAACATTAAAATAAAATTATATAATAAAATATTTATTTAATAAATATAGTTTATTTAATAAAAATTTATAAATGAGTGATTAATTTGATGAATCTTGTATTTTTAAAAATTATTAAATTAATTTAAATGTCAAAATTTAATACGCATATGACTCTTATATATATATATATATATATATATATATATATATATATGTGGATAATGGATAATATTAAATTTTTAAAAATTTACGTAATCATTTAAAAGATCCTCTGAGATCAGTTAAACAAAAATATATTCTATTAGATTCCCTGCATCGTATGAGTCCGGTTTATTAGTTGCTTAATAATTTGATATTGATGGGGATGGCTAAATAGCTTGTTTGTTTTGGTGTTTTGTTCTTTACAAACTCTTGCACGAATCTCAGAATGCTATTGGATAATCTTGATTTATTTTTACCTTCTGGAAACGAAGCTACAACGACCTTTAACACCAAACCCAATCTTAGCTTAATAAAGCAATGTTTAACATTTATTATATACCATCATGTCCATCTTTCTATTTCGTGAATCAAGTGCTTCCACTGAAATTTTTACACTGTCCCCCTTCTTTTTTGAACAAAGCTAGTACATAGTTTATTTTTTATTTAAAAGCATAGGTTTTTAGTGTATAAAATTAAACTAAAGAAAATTTAAGAAAAATAAAATTAATGTTTTTATCTTCTATATCTAGAATAAATTTAAAATTATTTCTTTAATTTTTTTTATTTTAATTGTTGAATTTCATCGGAAATTTTGCTAGAAACTAAAATGATAAATTGAACCATTTTAACCAACTTAATTCTTCCTGACTCTACGTGTAGGTTATGACACACTGCAAAAATTTAGGATGGAAATTACATGCTAAGGCATAACAAGAAATCTTAAAAAATTTAATCAATAATTTTATAAAAATATAAAATTTTATGTTCAAAGTAAAATGAACGATGAAAAAGGTCTAATTCAATGTCTCATTTTCGCCAAAAAAAATTATACAAAATTTTGGATGTTAGTCGTATCCTATCATTGAAAGGAATCTCTTAATCAATTTCAACAATCATTGAAAAAAAAAATAGATGTTAAAAATTGAGATTTAATAATAACACTTAATTTTGCACTTTGATATCTTGTTTTACTCAATGAAATCATATAAACATTTTTAATATATTAGTGAAAATTCAGTGTGCTATGAAGAAACCTCAATCAATTTCAGTAATCATTTAAGAGAAAAAAAAATTTCAACAAGATTTAATGTTGTTAAAATGGAAAAACTAACTTAAAACACATAAAGTAAACTTGGAAGATTAATTTGAGTAAAAAAATTAAAGGAAAAATAAAAAATTATCCTAAGCATAAATGACAAAAATACTAATTTTATCTTTTAAAAAATATTCCGTTTGAATTTTAAACTGAAATCCAACTAGCACCATTTATACAATGTAACGTATAAAAATTATGATTTTGCTATTAGCTTATTGATATTGATTAAATAAAAAAATTATTAAATATCATATTAAAAATTATGGTGAGAGTATATTAATAAAAGATTTCTCTTAACCAATATATACTAGGTTTGTATTCCTGAACCAGTATTCTTAAACTCCTTAAAAAGTGCGTAGTTGTGGCATTGTTCCTATAACAAATATCATGATAGTCTCTTTATAATCATGTTCATTAGCTTCCATTCAACTACACTTACGCAAAAGGCAAGACTTGTGTGCAATAAAGCAATGTCTATCGTATCATTATGTCCCTCCGTTCCCCTCTTCTTGGAACAAAATACATCATTTACTCGTTTTTCTTATTTAAAAACAAAAAAGAAAAGAAAAAGAGAAAACATCTGGTGCAGAATTTCAACAGCAAGTTTACATTGGGCTCAAGGTAACCAATGCAGGGTCCATTAATAAAATGGCCACGAAAATATTGTCATATCACATTATCACGGTTTCCACAGTGTAAAAAATATTATATATATCAAATCATTTGTTTTTTATCTACCAATGGCAATAGTTTCATTCCAGCATTTCATTTAATAATTAAAAATAAAATAAAATAAAGTGATAAAATATCCATATTTCATATCTACGTGTACCTCGGGCTCATTACGTTACCACACCTTAATTAGCTTATTTTGTTACCGGTATAGAAAAGAAAACAAAAATTCTACATAATCCGATCTGACAATGACGGCAACCTTCTGAAGAAGTTCAACGCCGGCGACGGTAACCGGTCACGGAAGATAGGGTGGCGGAGATAGTAAAACCCGGAAGCCATTGCCACCATCTTCGAAGGCACCAAATACAGAATCAACGCCACCACCAAGCACAAAAACACAAATATCCCTGTCGCACGTGGATCCCGCCACGTCACCAAAGCCTGCACGCGCTCCCCTTGCGTTGCGAAATCCCCCAGCACTGTCTGCACACGCGCCCCAAGCGTGCGTAACTTATCATATCTCGCACGCACAACCTCACTCGGTCTCGTACTTGGAACAGCATCAAACTCCTCATCCAACTCTTCCCTATCCACCACCTCCGCAAGGGAAATTTTGGGATCAAAATGCGGAAGCGGGTCACGCGCCCGGAACCTATAGTTCCACGCGCCAACAACAAAAATATAAAACGCGAAGGTGGGAATGATCAAATCGGGAAACCATACAAGCATAACCAACAGCGCGTGCACCAGAATCGTGGCAGTTGGATTCTTCCATCCACGTGTATCCTCTATCCACCGTAGGATATCGATCACGCCCGCAACCACGTTGATGATCCTGTACCAGTTGGCGCGCACTTTCCTTATACTGAAGTTGTGGGAATCAGCATCAAGCATGTAAAACACCACCTCCTTCCTCAGCGGCGGTTCTGATCTTGATAAATGTCCGGCCACCATTCTCACCGCCGTGTTTCGCAGCACTTCCTGATGGACAACCCCTAACGGTTTGATATGGTGCATCAACGGCAGCATAGGTTGAGAGTACACGTGGAGGAAATCTAGCCGTTGAGTCGTGCGAACGAACCTTATTGCTATCTCAATTTCGCCCATTTTTTTCAATCCAGAAGGAGTTAGGACAAGCAGCGGATACGTATTTCTGTATACTCTACCTGTTTGGAGCGTAGAAATACGGGTACGTACTTTTCCTATACGGAAGTCAGGTCTTGTGGATTCGTTCGGGTTGTCTCTGTCCAGTTCAAACAATTGCCAACTATCGAACACTCCAATGGTTAAAACAGTGCAAGGATCGTACACCTTCCAAGTGTACTGCTCATTCCATTTAGGTTCCAAGTTGTCCGATACGGTTCGTGTACGTACCCATTTTTTACCGTATTTGGCTACGCAGTACGCGTCGGTAGAGCTTTTACCGTTTACCGTTTTCATCGGTATTAAGTTCTTGCAACCAATGATGCCGAGCTCCACCGTGCCAACCGGAGGCTTCCAAAGTTGCCTTGCCGTGGGCCGGTAATCGCTGCACACGTGAGCTGCCTCGTCCATCACGTGATACCCACCATCGAAGCACAAGCGAAGGTGCACCCTGCCTTTGTAGCTACTCTTGTTGTTCTCTTCGTTGAGGTTGTCGAAGGTGAACCAACGCGACGGGACGTTCCGGTCATCGACCCTTCTCTCAATACCGGCTGGAGATATTTTAAGCACACCCATTGTCACCGGCGCTTTGTGTTGCCTGTTCTCCAAAGTAAACACAAGGTGGTCGCTCACAGGCTCTGCTACAACAAAGAGAAAGTCTTCATTCCATGAAACGTTCCCGTTTCGAGTAATGGCCGTTTTGGACTTGAGCACCTGGAATCCAAGTTGAGCTTTGACTTGAAGACACGCTTCCTTCGATGTTAACGGCATAACGTCTTGCGCTTCGAGAACGGTGGCTCGGAGATACCAAAGCTTCGGTGACTGGTAAACTTTGGCTTTGGAGTTAACATGACCATAAGTGTCACTTTTCCACGCGTCGGGAAATGATTCGTCAGCTTGCGTTCCGATCCACGTGGCAATCATGAGGTCACCATGAAGGGCCCCACCACCTTCCAATCTATACCACTGAGGGGCCAGAGGACTGTCCGGTGGGTCCCTCACAGGAATCTCGTTGACGTCAAAGCACACTCCACCCAGCAAGTTACGACCGTCCGCATCAGCCACGTGGTCCCGCGGGTCCCACACTGAAACCTCAAGAATTGAGGAGGAATCCGGTGCGTCGCGGCCGAAAGCGAAGGTTTGGTTCCATTCGAATACTGTAGTCTTGCGTGCGGGCCTGGACGTGACGTGGTGACTCGAAACCGCGATTTTCACCACCGGGTTCCCGTTGGTGGGCAAGTACCTCGCTTTTACCACGTGAATGAAGAGGTAGTGCATCTTCTCCACCAGATCAAACGAGGACCGTTCAATCAACATGCTTTCAGTTGATACCTCTGATGTAAAACTGGCCGTTGATGCAGACCTTCTCATCGGTTGAGGACCATTCATTCCGCTGAACCTAATTTCCGAATTTGACCTCAACACCGACGCTGCTTTCATATCTAAATCCACATCAGGTTGCACAGGTGCTTTCGGTGATAGCGGCTCCACCTGATCCGAACTTTCTAACGGTTGAGTAGGTTCAGGTTTTGGCTCAGGTTCGGGGGGCTTTTCAGCTTCTGGTGGTGCTGGAGGTTCTGCGTTTTCTTTTTCTTTTGCCGGTGCCTCTTCATTAGGTTTGTCACCTTCCGGTGGCTGTTCAGACGGTGCCGCCTGTGGTTCTTCAACTTTTTCAGGCTCAGCTGGTGGTTTTTTCTCTGTTTCTTGCGGCGGCGCTTCCTCTTTCTGCGGCGGTGGCGGTGCTTGTTGTTCTGGTGGAACTGGCGGCGGAACTGGCTCGTCTGCATAGTATATTTTCAAGCCAATCTCGCCTTGGATCATGCTGAGAAAGTGCTTCTTCTCCAACTCATAATATATCAAAGCCTCTTCGCCTTTCTTCACGAACTGCGTGGAACTGAGTCGGATCCGACCCAGGGAGTTGTTTCTCCGGGTCGACCCGTAATTCTTGTCGTGGTAAATGTCTAGCTCGAGCATGTCGCCGAAAATGTCATTGTGCGCGCCCACGTTAAACGACAGCGTTTCGTTCCAGACCGGGTTCAGGTCGCGAACCGCGGTTCGAGTCTTCCTCCGCTGGCCATAGAAATCAACAACCACGTAGGGACTGGAGGTTCCGTGCCCGTCCTTTGGGGCAAGGTTGTGAGCGTCCACAACCTCCACGATGAGCTTTCGAACGGTGCCCATTCTTCTTTCAATTACCAATTAGCTTTAAAACGGTGCGTTTCGGCTGCTATGTGTATCTCATGGGTTTAGTCTATGGCTGTGAAGGTTCAGGGTTTGGAAACGGTGGAGAAATAAGGATGCTTTAAGTTTAGCCAAGCTGCTTATATAATTTGAGAATAACATAAAAAAAAAAAAGGAGGTACGTATTTGTTATGAAATAAAAATTGTACATAATGCATGCACTGACATTAATTCTTTTGTTTGCGTTATTAATTTTTTTTAATGTAAATATATTTGTGGAATTCTTGGCTGTATGGTTAGAATATGAAAGCGTGGAGTGGAAGCCAGAGGATGGCTAAGGCTATGAAAAAATGGCATTAAAGAGGGTGCTTATCTTCATCTCCAAGCACCTTTAGACGTTTGAAGCTTTTTGGATCTCCTTGTCTGTCGCCAAATCATATTTTTACAACATCAAAATATAATTTTTGTTACACAAAAAAATAGAAAGGATAAACAAAATGCACGATAAAATAAATAATATAATAAAACAAATAAAAGAATTGCAATGATAATTTATATATTTACATAACATTTTTATAATGTTACTTTTTTTATCCCTTTTATCAGATCAAATATTTTATTTATATCTTAAAGTAATTACATTAATTTATATATTTTCCTTTTATTTTTGTGTGTATAGAAAGCTTTATAAAAAAAAATTGAATGATAGTCTTCCTTTCTGTTTTTTATTGTTTTGTCTGAGTAGGGAAGATTCTTTTGTCAAACATAGCCTTTGCTTTTTGGCCGTCCTTTGAATAAAAGGGTTGTAATAAAATGACGCTGGAATGTGAGGAAGAAATGGAGATGGGAAGGAAGCCCGTTTTTGTGGCTTTTGCGTCACCGACCCTAATATTCTCGTCACTGAATACAGCTTTTGTATAATTATTGGTAATTTTGACGAAGACATGACACTACAATGAACCTTTTCACACATTCCTAGGGAGTAGGGATCCTTAATTCTTGATCCGATCAATTGCAACACTGCCTTTGTTTTCTTTTCTACATGCAAGTGAGTTGTAAAGGACACGCTTTTTACATTAAATAAAATTTTGATATACTAACTGTTTTTTATAATATTCAAAAAATTAAATACACAAATAATTAAGAATTATAATTAATATTATTAATTTTTTAAAATTAATTGATTTATTTATTCTTTGTATTTAAATTTGATTTTGATTTTTTTATTATTTAAAAAAATATAAAAATTAATCAATATATTTTAAAAATTAAAACAAACAAATAAAGTAGACCAAAATTTTTATTTTTTAGAAAAATAAAAAAAGAAGAAATATAATTTAACAGAACATTTGGTTCTTGTTGATCATTACTTGCCCTTCAATTTCAAGACAGTCGGATAATTTTTTGTGAATTTATTTATTTTTAAATCAACCCAAAAGTGAGAGAAAAGTGAAAAGTTAAAAGATATATACATATTGTCAGAATTAATAATTTATTCATTTAGATAAAAAATAATTTTTTTACATGTTTAAATGTATATAAAAATAAGAAATAATTCTTTAGACTTTACCGATATTTTAATTCCTCAATAGCGATAGAAAATTGAAGAAATTTTTTGTTTGTAATCGTTAAAATTATTAAATATTTTTAAAAAATTAAAAATAAAATATATTTATAAAATAATAATGTAATAACAATTATATTTTAAGTTTAATTTAAATTTTAATAAAATAAAATTTATATTATTAAATTTTTTATTCATCTAAATAAGAGAAAAATCTATTTTTTTTATTTTATTCATTTAAATAATTTATCTTTTCTACATTTTTTTACTCTATTTTTATTCTTACTGTTTCTTTTCATCATTTTTTTTTTCTTCTTATTTTACTTAGCATCTAAACAAACGTAAAGCTACAAAATATGTCCATATTGTTAGTAACTAAAACTTACACTATATTTGGATGTTAGTAGAAATAGAATGAAAAAACTAAATGAAAAAATAATATGAAAAGAAACAAAGATTACATTAAAAATATACTTAAATGAATAAAATACTAAAAAATAAATATTTAAAATATTTGGATGAAAAGAAAAATCGAATGAAAAAATTCATAAATTAGAAATAATACACTTATATAATACCTTTTATCTTTTATCTTTTTGTTTCTACATTTCTATAACACCATATCATTTCCTTCTATATCTCTCTGAAACTATATGATGGGATCTTTGAATGTCAACCAAAATTTTCTAATTAAAAAAGGATAATCTTGTCATTGCCTTAAAATTATTAAAATAAGAAACAAAGAATATGTCTATTTGAATTTATTGTAGTTGTTTTATTTAAATAAGTATATTTGAATTTGTTGTTATGTTACCTGAATACGTGTATTCCACACTACTTTTATGCCTTTCACATCATCATTCTCCACCATGTTGAGAAACCGTTATGCAACAGGGTGAACGATCTTCCGCCCTCATTTACTAGGCAAAGAATTTCTTGAAGGCATGTGTTCCATCCTTCCATGATGAAATCTGGAAAAATTAATATGAGGATTTCAAATTGGGAATATAGGAACAGTAACCTATCTTTTTCTTTTCACAGACGAGTTCAAGTTGTTCCATATATAGTTGGCCCAAAAAAATGGAACCTAGCATTCTGGGACTGTGGATTAGTGGTGAGCTGCTATATAGAAAATACCCTTGCAAACCATTGTTCTTAGTCAACCTGAGGTCGTGCAACTGCAAGTGAGATTGTTGCAATTGGGTGCAAGAGGTTCTTGATCCAGAGAAAGGTGTTGCATAAGTGGTTAACCTTCTTCACACACAGACACTTCTTTTGGTAATATTACTTTTGCCTTGGGTCTGGGTGACAATGTTTTTAATATTTTAGGTGGTTTGTTGGTTGCATTGTAGTTCTTTGTACATGAGATAAGAATTTATTTATTTATTGTGTGGAAGCATATATTTGTGGGTGTTGTAGCAACTGGGGTGTTGTTTTTTTTTTTTTTTGTAAGGATGGTAAGAAAAGGGATTTTGTTTTTTTTTTTTGTTGTAGGAGCTGCCCCTGCACTTCCAATGTAGTATGAGCAACTAGTTGCAATGACAATGATACCTTAATAAGATGTATATTTATTACCTTATTTTATTGTTCTTAATCCTAAGTTTATGATTGCATTTGATGAATTGTTAATGGTATAATGCACTATCGTGGTTGTGATATGATTCTGTTGATGTTGGTGTAGGTTTGTGTCGTTGAAATGTTAATGATCTTGTATTAAAAAATTGTTAATTAATCATATCTGAACTTGCATAAACTTATGTAGTTACAATTATAATTACACATGTATTACTATAATATATCACAGTTTATAGGAGTATTGTATTTGGTTTATGTCAAAAATTTATTAGTAATTTTTTTTATATTTTTAATAATATTTATATAATAAATAAAAATATTTATATAAAATGTTATAAGAGATTAAAAATATCGCCAAAGATGTTTTAACAAACATTTTAACAATGTTATTAATTTAAAAAAAATTATCATATAGTACTATTTATAATATTTTAAAATATACAATTAATTGCAAGATGTTATAAAAGATAATTTAATTTTAAGTGTTAATTCTTTTTATACTAATTTTTAGTTTGGAAAAAAAGAAATATAAAAATTTATATGAATAAAAAAGGTAAATAAATGTATAATTATGAAATCTGATTATTAGATATTATAAATTTAAAGATTATTCTAATTTTACAATTATGATATATATCAAATAATGAATATAAAGGTTCATAAAAAATTAAAGTAAAAAAAAATTTAATCTTTTTTCTATTATCTCATATAAAACAGTAAATATAAAAATTTATAAAAAATTAAAATAATAGAAGATTTAGTCTCTTTCCAAACATCTCATATCAAATAATAAATATAAAGACTAATGAAAAATTAAAGTAACAAGAGATTTAATCTCTTCTCTAATATCCCTTCATCATTTAATTCGAAAAAAAAAAAAATAGATAATAGCAACATCAACAATAGAAAAATCAACATTGATTATCTTGATTTTCAATCTCTTTCTCTTTTTTTTATGATTAGATACTTTCACCTTTTTTAAAAACTTGCAAACATTATATATAATTTAATTTTCATAACTTAAAATAATTTAATTCATAAAAAATTATTAAAACAAACCTTAATAGCAATTGGAACTTCCCTTTCCTTTATTTTTAAAATTCTTGAATTATGTTGTTTTTTCCTTAACATATTTTCACGAAAAACCAAATTTAAAAAGAAAAAATCACTAAATCAACATAACAGATACTTTTCAAAGTTTTTCAGTTTCTTAATTAAAAGTTAAATAAAAATTTTTAAAAGAATTTAAAGATACATTCTTAGAACAAATTTTATGAAATTATGTTTCTAATATATTATTAAGACTTTTGAGATTCTTGACATTTATGGTGTTCAAAGTTTCATCCATCATTGGCCTACAATGATCAAAATATTTTCATACATCATTGATATATAATAAAAGACTTGTAATAATTGATAATTTCTTTTTAACAATAATTGTAATAATATCATTTAACTTTCTCTTTTTTAACATGATCTACATGATGAGTAGTAGCACAAGTATGTACATCAATGTCTTCATTTGCAAAAGAAATTGACATTTTAGATAGGTTTGGAACCGTTACTTCTGTAAAACTTCTCATTGAAATTTTCTCTAACTCACCAAGCACTTCTTCCATACAACCACATGGCCATGAGATTTTGTGTTTCTTAAATAGTTGAAGAGAAAAAGATGATTGAGAAAGACTTCAAGTTTTAGTTTTGAGGTATCTTGTAGGATCATTTTTCTTCTCGCAATTAGAACCTACAATTAAGTAATATAAATTACTTAATTCATGAAGTAAAACATATTAAAACAACAAGCAAACAACCTAAATTACATATTATTATAATTCAACTTAGGTGACATGTGTTTTCGAAAAGGGTATGATGCATTTTCCAATAGCTCATCAAGCACTTCTATCATAGAACTATTTGATCATGAGATTTTGTGTTTCTTGGATAGTTAAGGAAAAAGGATAATCCTTAGTTTTGAGATATCTATTAGGATTAATTTTCTTCTTACTATTAGAACATGCAATTAATTATTATAAGTTTAAATATAAATTACTCAATTTATAAAGTAATCTAAACAATAAGCAAACAACCTTAATTATGTACTATTGTAATTCCACTTAGGTGACATGGTTTTGGCAAGGGCTTGATACATTTTCCTCTAGCTCATTTAGCACTTCTTCCATAGAACCACTTGGCTATGAAACTTTTTGTTTCCTGTATAGTTGAGAAGAAAAAGATGATTGAGAAATACTTAATCCTTTAGTTTTGAAATATATTGTAGGATCACTTTTCTTATGGCTGTTAGAACCTATAATTAATTAATATAAATATAAAATATAAATTACTTAGTTTATGAAGTAAAACATACTAAAAAAATCAAACAACCTTGATTATGTACCATTGTAGTGCACTTTGATGACATGGGAATTTGATAATGACTTGAAATTCCCCAACATCAATAACTTTGGAGCATAAAATATTGAAGAAAGAGATAAACTTAGATTAATACTCTTGCAACTTCTTTTGGTAAAGTCCTTCATATTTCTATCTTATGCTAGTGCATCAATATATGGAAATCATGACTCTTAAGCTTAATAATTTATGTTGTTCAAGTTGGACACATTTAGAAATGTTAGAACCATAATTTTTAGAAAGCTTCATTCTTTTCAGAATATGAAAAAATACTTATTTTTCTTTTGATGATGTAGTAAAGTGAGCATGTATAATTGTCTTATTTGGACCTATATTTATAGGATGAATGTATTTTCTTATACCAATTTTCACTAAGTCAATGCAAGCTTTGAGATGATCCTTTGTCTTTCTCTCTAAATTCAATAATGTTCCAACAACATTTTCACATATATTTTTCTCTATGTGCATGATATCCAAGTTGTGTTGAAGTAAATTAGTTTTCCAATATGATAACTTAAAGAATATACTTCCTTTAGTCCATGGATCATCATTATTTTGTTTTCCTTTTACTCTTCCCAAATTCATTCTTTTAATAACATAATATTTTAAACATTTCCAAACCTGATAATGATTTGGTGCTATTCTCATTTCCTTTTTTTTTTGTCAAAATATTTTTTTTTTATCTTTTCTCCACCTATGCTTGGAATCTAAAAATATTATATGACCCATATAGCACATCTTTCTACTATGATATAAGAATCCAGAGCATGTGTCATAGTTACATATGAGGCATCCTCATTAACCACTTGTACACCAACTTGATAACATAACATATGTAGGTAAATCATTTATAGTCCATAGTAATGCAGCCCGTGCCTGAAATAGTTGCTGACTCGAAGCATCATATTTTTCAACACCTTTTTCCCATAACTCCCTTAGATAATCAATTAGAGGTTACAAATATATCTCAATGTCATTTATAGGCACACAAAGACCTGGAATAGGTAACAACAACATCAAGTAAGGTTACTTCATGCAATATCATGGAGGTAAGTTATATGTCTTTAAAACCATTGGCTAGACACTATATCTGCAACTCAATATATTAAATCCATCACTTTCCAACTCAAGCCTTACATTTTGAGGGTCTGATGCAATTGAGAATTAAAGAATCAAAGTTTTTCCAAGCTTGCAAGTCTGCTGGATGCCTTGGTTTTTCATGTTTGATGTATGCTATTTCATTGCATCAGCTACTTTTGAAGACATGAATAACCTCTTGATCCTTGATTTCAAAGGAAAATATCTCAAAAATTTTCTTGAATTGAAGGTAAAGCTACCTTGCAAGAAACTTTTCTCTTAGAATTTTGAAACTTATCTTTTTTATAAATAGAATTACCACACTTAGGACATCAAGTCATATTCTAATACTTTCCCCTATATATGATACAATCTCTTGGACGGGTATGGGCTTTTACATAAATAAATCCCAAATCTTGAATGATGTATTTATAATCTTGAAAAGTTGATGGCAAACAAGAGTTTTTCACGAGCAATTCTTTTAAGAACTTTAGCAACATATTAAATGTCACATTACTCCACCCATGAAGATTTCTTAGAAGAAGTAAACGAACAATGATTGACAACTGTGTGAAATTCTTACAACTAGGATACACTTCTTGGGTTTCATGTACAAATTTTTAAACCTTTATTGTTTCTACATTAATCCTTTTTTCTTCCCTTTCCAATATGTCTTCAAATTGACCTTCTTCATATAGTTTTGACATCATAAATTTCTCTTCTAAAAGTTCATCCAAATTATCATGCATGTTAAATTCATCATTCTCCTTATTGATATGATTTTTTGAAGACCTATCTTTGCCATGGAAAACCCAAGTGTTGTAGCTTCTATCAAATCCATCAAAAACTATATGTTCATATACTTCCTCACGATCACACAGAAAATGATTGTCGCAATTTTTACAAGGACATAAAATTTGACTTTCTCGTGTAGCATTAGAAAATGCAAAGTCAAAAAATTATTTTAATTCATCCAAATACTTTCCAAAAGCTCTTGGTTCATGCATTCAACTCTTATCCATTTATCCTTTTATAATTTGTACAAAATAGAAATCATAAAATAATTTAATACAATAATAATTCTAATAATAATAAAATAAATAGCATATTATTCAATATATATTAAATGAAAATAACTGAATATCGTAATGTTAGTAAATGAATGAAAATAAATTTTGAAAATAAATATCATAATAATAAAATAAGTAGCGTATCATTCAATATATATTAAATAAAAATAACTAAATATCATAATATTAATAAATGAATGAAAATATATACATTAGCATAACTTTTTTAAAAAAAATAATGAGCATGATAGTTCATAGTAAATTTATAGATGAATGAGCATAATATAAAATAATGAATTTTCTTAGCTCCTCCACCCTCTTTCTCTACTAGTTGTTGGAAAATAAGAATGACAATTTTCTATTTAGATAACAAATAATGAATTATATCAGGTATCTATGATAAGGTTAAAACATACATACATTAAAATTAAAAATGAGAACAGATTAAAAATTCTTGCATATATTTCAATCCACGACCAATTTCTAAATTCAAGCATGACATTTGCAAGTTATAGCTAATTAAGAAACTTTTTGATTTATAACTTATATTCATACCAAAGTGATATTCAATTTAAGTATGATGTAGGGTAATTAAAATAAAATAATTTTATATTAATTAGTATATTTTTATTATAGATAAAGTAAAAAGATTATAGATAAACAAGTTATTTCAAGTTATTAATTTCAAAATTCTTAGTATCAGATTACATGGCCATTATGTTACTAATTCAAAAAAATTATCCTAAAATTCATATTCACAAATGAAATGATGGAACAATTGTTGAAAGAGAATTTTTCTAAAAGTTAACATTGGTACCATAAAGCACGACCATAAACCGCATTTACAATGAATGGAGTACTTTGGTTTCAAGTAAGAAAACCCAACCAATTGAATAAGATCACATTCCACCAAACTAGAAAAGTAAAAAAAATATAGCATAAACAGGAGGCCTTAACATGCCAATACAAAAGAAAGCTCATGTTAGCCAAATAAAGCCACATGACATTAGCGGATGATGATTATTAGTAGTAAATAAGTGAATCCCATTTTTTGAAAATATCAAATTTATTCTTATTTCATGATTAGAGACTTAATTTTTTTTCATAAAATAATATCTATACAAACGCACTCTTATCTTAGCATATAAATTAGAGTAAGGACCTTCTTACTGTTTTGTGGAAGATAAGATTTTAAGACACTGATGAGTAATATAGTAGAAATGTAAGTTACTTTGATAAAGAGCAATGTATTTCTCTCGTGTCACATTCTTCACTTTCTCAAGTTTATGTTTAAGATTAATTTTCAAGTTGGAAAACCATAATGATTGAACATAAGTTACTGGTGTTGGAAATATAAAGCATGGGATTAAGGGAAAAGGGTTTCAGGTAGCATTATGAAACACTAATCTCCTGAAATAGAAATATGGTGATTAACTAATGAGTTTCAAATTAAATCATATAGTGAATGGAGTTAGATGCAAGCCTCTTGAGTGTTAATAATTCATGTTAGTTACAGAGACCTTTATTGGTTGGTAGCAATGCTAGTTGAAATACATTACAATCTACAGGTTTTTTGGAACTATCCCACCATTTAGCTAAGCTAAATGACAAGATTGAATCCTGCCCTTAAGAACTTTGATAAAACTCTCTCCTACATAGTAGAAGGATAAATACAACATATTGTAGTGCCTACACATTGTATAATCCATTGCTCTAGAAACAACAAAGAAAATTCAACCATTTCATAAGTTATCATCAAATGATATTAGATATCTAAGTAACTATAAGAGGAAAAACTGAGTTTCTTGGCTTATAGATTGTTGGTACAACTGAAATATAAGATAGAATAATCAACCTTTCAAGTAAATAAAATGACATAAATACTATTTAATGCTTCAAAATTAATTATTTAAAAAAGATAAATAAAATATAAGATTTATATATATATATATATATATATATATATATATGATAATACTTATAAAGTATATAAAAATCATTATAATTAATTTAATGATAAACATTCTGAAGTTCAATTTTATAATTTTTTATTTTCTAAAAGCCTTATTTGTAAATTACTATTTTACTTGTTTACTAAGTTTTCCTATTTCATAACATTCATCGATTTTAAAGCACGGAGAATCCACAATGGTAAGTACTCTATGCAATGATACACCATTAGCAACACAATGCATATTAGAAAGATTCATCCTTATCAATTAAGATAATTTTTTAATTTTTAAAATATAAATTTATTTTCAAATAAATAATTTTAATTTTTTCTACTTATTTTTAAAAATTTTCCAATTATAAAATAAAATAATGAATAAATTTTATATTTTAAAAAATATATATATTTATTTTTCATTTAATACTTGTTTTTATTTAAAAAAAAAATACACCAAAGAACATAACAAAGCTTAATTAGAAAACAAACAAGTCATTCACTCTTATATAAAAAAGTGGAACAATAATTAACATATTTTTCAATCACATATCTAATAGAAAATGTCAACCATAGTCTAAGCTAATAAAGCATAATAAATGAGAAGAAAAATGAAGTATAGTTCCCTCTAATCTCCAAGTCTCTAACCAACTATAAGCTATTATATTAACTCATGTGCTTCACATACAGTAATCAATAATTCAGTTAAATATGAAACTGATCATTCTATATTCTATATATTTTAGTAACATTGTATGAAACAATTCATACTTGTAATTTAACACAAAACTTATTATTATATATACAATAAATGACACTAATAAAAAATTCATAGAATAAATGAATAATCATGTAGCATACAAACATGTCAAATTAGAAAGTTAATAAACACTAAAAAAACATATACCACAATTATTCTCTTAGCGAATTAGTGAGACTTTAGTACAAATGCAATTTGAATCAATCTCATTGAATTAATACAAATTTGTGAGTAGCATTTATTCATTTATTTTATTATCCATAAGCAAAGATGTTGTTAACTAGTATTTTATTCTAATAGAAACTTAATGTGTATCTACAAATATATAATAATAAAATAAATAACATATCATTTAATATATTTTTAAAAAATAAAACTTCAACTTTTCTTATAATAGAGTTATCATAATGTGAAGTATATTTATCAAACATAATAATATCCAATATCATGTGGTCTAGTGCTCCAAAATCTATAATCCATGAAATGGATTTTTCTTGTCTAACAGAAAAAATACTTTATATATTGCCTTTGTGTGCTAAGAAACCTATAGAAGAAGGATGTGTACTAGTATTTTGGAAGGTTTGTTGAATCAATCTTTGTAGCATTTCTATCTTCTCCTTTTTGATAGGTCATGATTTAGGTGCATGTCCCATCTTATCCCCTTCTGATACATTGGTGGAAACAATATTGGCTTGATTTTCTTTGTTGTATGATCTCTTCATATTTACTAGTTTCATATGGATATGCCTGTAGATGTCTTTTGAATGGTCTGGATTTCTACAATGATCATACCAGTTACGTGACTTCTTTTGGTGATTTGATGGGTATCCCTTTATAGCAAGGGTTGACCCCTCAAGATTTGTATTTAGTGTCCCTAACATAATTTTCCTTCTGCTTTATTCCCTTCTCACTTCAAAAAAGGACAAATACATTAGCATAGAGTATATACAATTTGGTTCTCCAAAAATCAAGTGTTAGAAATTACAAGTTAAAATTGTATAATATTTAATTATTATGGTGTACACTTGTTTAGAACCTAACTTTAGTTTCCTCCCTATAGTACATACTCAAACATTTTCCTTTGGTCGATGATATTCTCATCCATTTTTATTTTTTTTGTGTTAAGTATAAAACAAATTCTATCATATACCTTTAGATAGAACTTGATCTTTATCATTATAAAGGATGCATTATTTGTAAAAAAAAACATAATATTTTTTCAATTAGAAGATATTTGAACTTATTCCTATTTCTAATTTAGGATGATTTAATTTAACTATTAAGCTAATATCATACATAGTGTTGTTTCTATTCTTGCCCAAATGAAGTTTGAGGTAAGTTTCAACTTATTTTATCTTTATTTAATTTTTTATTTCATACTAGATAAACTATATGTATTAATTAGTTTTTTATGGATGTATGTAATGCAAACATAATTTCTCAAAGTGATAATTGAGAATAAGAATGTAGCAGAATCTATACGACCCATTTCAGAAGATGAGCCCCAAAGTACTACAAGCAAGCCAAAAGGTTTTAGTTGTGAAGAAGAGATAGGGTGAAGAAATATCTCAAGAATAAGATGATTCAAGTAAAAGGAAGTCTGATAGACCTAGGTCATGGACATTGAACCATTTTACTAAGGTGAACATGCCTAACACATCAAATACTAGAGCTAAATGTAATTGATGTGGAACTTCTTATGCTGCTAAATCACATAAAAAAATAGGACTATAAATTTGAAATATCACTTGCTAAATCAATGTAAAAAGTTTCCAAGAGAGTCTAGTGATCCTAGTCAAATAGATCTTAATTTCTAACAATTGAAAAAGGATAATGGGAAAAAGATTGGTAGTTCTTTGGCTACTATTGCTTTTGATACTAAGGCTTGTAGGCAAACTCTGGTTAAGATGATTATTATAGATGAGTTTCCCTTTAAATTTATTGAAGGAGAATGATTTCAATATTATATGAGTATAGTGGAACCTAAATTGACTTTTCTTGGAAGGATGACAATTGTCAAGAACTATTGGAATCTTTGTATGAATGAGAAAAAAAATTGAGATCTATTCTTCGTGTTTCTAATCAAAGTGTTTGTTTGACAACTGATTGTTGGGGTTTTGTGCAAAATTTGAACTACCTTTGCCTTGCTACTCATTTTGTTGATGATGATTGGAAGTTACATGAAAGAATTTTGAATTTCTGCTTGATCATGAATCATAAAGGTGGAACTATTGGCAGAAAAATTAAGGAAAACCTTTTGGGTTGGGGAATTTATAAAGTTTTTAGTCTTACTGTTTAGAATGTAGGTTTCGATGACGTTGCAATTCAATATTTGAAAAATAGAATGGAGGATTAGAATGCACATCCATTAAAAGGTGAATATTTACATGTTAGATGTTGTGATCGTATTTTGAATCTTGTTGTTGACGATGGATTAAAGAAATTACATGATTTAATTACTAAGATTAGAAATGTTGTAGATTTATTCATTCCTCCCTTAGTCGTATGGATAAGTTTAAAATTTTTATAAAGGATTGTTAGATACAAGAGACTTGTATTGTATAATTAGATGTCCCTACTAGATAGAACTTCACTTACCTAACATCGGAGAGTACCTTAAAGTTTCAAAAAGCACCTAAGAGGTTGGGGAAAGAGATACTGATTTTGCTTTAATGCATGGTGGTATTTCAAAAATTGAAGATTGGGATAATGCAGGGTGTTTGTAAGATTTTTGAGAAAATTTTATAATGTCACTAAGAAAGTGTTTGGTTCACAATATCTGACTTCTTTATATTTTCATGAATATTGCAAGATATTGAATACTATAAAAACATGATGTGAGAGTCTTGATTCATTATTAGGAGGCATGGCTAAAAAGATGAAAGCTAAGCATGATAAGTATTAGAAAAGAATTAAAAATTATCAACATGATAATTTTTATTGTTGTTGTTCTTAATCCTCATTACAAACTTTGATTTGTGGAGTGGAACTTTGAGAAGCTTTATGATAAAGTGGATGTTTATTTTTTAATTGTAAAGGTAATAGGTACTTTGAACAAGGTATTTGATAACTATAAAACTTTTAATGCAAACGTTTAATCCCAACAAATTGCATAATCTATTCAGGAAATAAAAGATTATAATTTGACAAATGTAGAAAGTTTTTCATTTGCTTTTGAGTTTGAGAAGGATATGAACATGAGTGATAATACGAATAAAAATGAGGTGGATTTGTATCTCATGAAACCATTTGAGAAAATAACTTAAACCTTTGATATTTTGAATTAGTGAAAGGTGATTATTATTAAATATTATTCTGGAGATCAAATAGAAGAATTTGTAAAAATATAGCTATGTAATTTACTTTAATTTATCTAGTATTAACTTGTTTATTTTTTATTATTACTTATCTCAATTGTAATTTTTACTTGATAAGAATAATTGTGTTCAACCTTGCCACCAAATAAAAATGATTCAAGAGCTAAATTTGAATAAGAAGTATTACTATCTTACTATCATACTAGTATATATTTATATTTTCTATTGTTATAGTTAAATTAATATTTTGTAATTTGTATTGCTTAATCTATTTTATATTAAATAACAACTTTTTAAAGGTGAAAGTGAAAATCATTGGTTTGATTATTATCTTGCTCAATTGCTATTTTAGGAGGAAAAAGTTGTTAGAAAATATTATTAAGTTTTAGATTATTGTTAAATTATTATTTTAGAATGGTGTAATTAGTTGTATCTTGATTTATAAATTGTTATCTTTTTGGTTGATCTTTGTTGTCTAAAAAATATCTTGAATTTTTATGATTTATTTTATATCATGTGTTTTATTTTATTGATCATTTAAAATGAAGTTTATCAAATATGATTAGCTCTATTTATAATGCAAAAAAATTATATATTTTATTAGCATTTTTTTATTAGTTATAATCAATTAGTTTTAAATTTTTAAAACTTGTTATTTTATTTTATTTTATTGACTTACATTTATTATTATAATTTTTAAAAATAAAGTAAACTGAAAAAGTTGAACTAAATCAAATCGTTAAAGATTGATTTGATTTGATTTTTCTAATTTTTAAATTAAACCGAACCAAACTGCAATTATTTTTTTACAGTCAATTTGGATAGTTTTCTTTACCTAAAACCAAATCAAACCAAACCATGAACACTCCTAAATTAGAGTATGGTCTCTTATATATCTCAATTATAAGCTTAAGTAATGACAAATAAAATATAAATTTTTAATATTAAAAATCTATTATAAATAGCTAATAATTATTATACTTATTTAATTATATTAAGATCATCTCAATAATAATCAATAATATTTTTTTAAAATTTAAAATATTTATATATAAAATTATAATCAAATAAACATATTTATAAACTTTATTAATATTTTATAATTTACAATAATAAAAAATAAAATTTATAAATTAATATTTAAGATAATATTATTACATGATAATAATATAATAGAAAAAATATTTTAATTTTATTTAATTAAGTGCTAATATCATAAATACTTTTTAAAAATTTCTCTAGTTTTAACATCTAAATTTATACTCGTTACATTTTTTTTTTCAAATTTTAACATAAATAATTTTAATTATATAAATATCCTAAAAATCATAAATTATGTAAAATTAAAATTTATCTTTACTACATAGAAAATAAATAACATCATATAATAATCATATTAATATTCATATTATATAATCTTGTTTAAATTTTGACATAACAATAATATTATTTACATCTTAATCATTATAAACTTTAAAAAAATAATATACTAAGAAAATTCTCAAATATCTTAGATCAATTTTTTTTTATAATTTGTTAAATTTATATATAAGATGATAATTAAACAATTCAATTACTATTATTATTATTTTTAAAAAAAACTTAATCTCCAATTTAATAATATCAATATTAGTAAAAAATAATAAAAAATATTTTAAAAAATAAAACATACACATCTTTATAAAAATAATATCAAATAAATTTTTAAAATTGTTAAAAAATATTAATATCTTATAAAATAAAACATATAATAATACTATTTCCAAAAAATTATTAAATTATAGCAAGATTTTTCAGAATTCAACAACTTATTCTATAATAAAATTAAACATAAACTTTTAAGATAAAACTTAAAAAATCCAACATATAAATAATTAAAATATTTATATTTTCTATATTCAAAATAGAAACAACCCTATGATATAGAACTAATTAAAAAATAAGTGCCTATCATATGATTAAATGAATTAATTTATATTTAAATTTAAAATTTAAATATTAATAAATATTAATAATTAAAATAAAATATGTAACTAATAATAATCAACGTTATTATAAATAATAAAAAGTTATAAATATATAAATAATTATAAAAATTTAAAACCTGTAATCACAATTTAAATTCACTAATAAAATCGTACTTTAACCTTGATACTAAAAACTCATTTAAAATTAATAATAAAAGATTAATATTACCAATTAAAATAAATAATCAATAAATATTAAATATGTTTAAAATAATAATAAATAATTTAAAAATTTTAGTTATCCAATTTCTACTATAAATATAATATATATTGTAGTATAAATACGTCATTTTTTTCCAAATAATATGCAGCTATTATCGCCGCACACATGGAGGGAGAAGGAGTAAAAGTAGATTATGACCCAAAAAGAATAGCAAAAAAACAAAACCCACACCTCACCCTCACCTCAAGAACAGCACGAAAGTAAATAGAGAAACTATCAAACTAAGCATATCAATATAAAACCTTCATCAAATAAATAACCAAACTACCTGCAATCTACTTAGATCATACATTTTAAAGGAGAAAAGAAAGACGCACCTTTGGTTGCTTGTTGATCAATTCTACAAGGGAAAGTTAGGTGTGAGGAATGAAGCCTGGTCCGAGATCAGTCTCATACCAATCATTAAGTGAAAGATAAATACAATAAATAGACATTGCTAAATCTGATGATTAGTAAAACAATTTCTTCTATTTATATAAAATTATATAATTAAGATTATTTGATACACCCTCAAACCTCAAATCATAAATATGATGAAGATAATATTATAAACATGATCACAAATAAAATTAAGGGAGATTATGAAGATGATAATTATATCAAACCTCATTCAATAAACAATCCCTTTTCCTTCCCTAATTAGTAAAAACTACTAATAATAATGATAAAGAGACAATGATTTCGGATCGAACTTCATTCCGAACACCCCTTTCCCTCTCGGTTCACATTCAACAAAATAGCATATCACATGACTGAAGAATACAAGAACATGAAGAATAAAAAGATGATAAGAGAAACACATATATATTCACTTCCAAACACCCCTTTTATATACAACTTCATCATTAACCCTCTTTCTCCTCTCTGACTCTTTCTCTTTCTCAAGGTTCAAGAAAACAAAG
Source organism: Canavalia ensiformis (assembly GCA_026541065.1). NCBI lineage: Eukaryota > Viridiplantae > Streptophyta > Magnoliopsida > Fabales > Fabaceae > Canavalia > Canavalia ensiformis. The sequence goes on along the minus strand of JAMKYM010000270.1, from coordinate 34,620 downwards.
GCCAGCAAGCACTCAAGTTCCCAATCAATACGCCACTAAATAATAAATCATATCAAATAGAAAAAAGACAAGGAGAGTAGATGGAAGAAAAAAGAGAGTGAGAGAGTTAAATTAAAATAATAGACAGGTCATTGTAAAAATATAATTATAAAAAAGGGTATTGTCTTGTTCTAATTAAGGCTAGAGATTGCGTAATTAGAGTGAAGCTTTTGCAGGTTGTGTTGTGTATTAGGGATAAAGGGAGCACTGAAAAAAACAAGGAGGACCAAAAGAAAGCACAGGAAGGTACATGGGCCTCCACAAGTGCATTTTTTTTATCATTAAAGTTGGAGTCGTTGGAATCACATATTCCAAAAGAAAAGTTAAACTACTAACAATATCATATCTATATCTTAAAAGAAAAAGAGTCACCCCTTCTCTTCCGTTTAAGTGCACGTTACAGTTACTAATGTATTCACACCTTGCAAACCAAAATTTTCTCATAATTTTTACCCCATTATTAATAATCAAGGTATATAGGCTGGGCTTTGTTCTGTATATTGTCAATTAAATAATTGTTTTAGGTCTTAAATTTTTTTCAATATTGATTATGAAGTATCTTAGTAATTAATATTTATTAATTTAAAATTTAAAATTATATTATTTTTAATTTGATATTTATAATATTTTTTATAAATAAGTCAACAGATATGATTCATATTACTACATATCAATAATTGGTATTTTTCAATTTTATTAACACCACATTAATATTTTAAATAACATAGATCAATATTTTTTTAACTTTATCTTCAAACTATTTTAATTATCATTTTTTCCTTTTCTTATAATAAGACATTCCTCTTTTAAAAAGTTAAAACGAAACATTGTCAGACCAAATATCAAATTGTTCCAAAATAATGGATAGTTGCAATTATTTTCTTCTTTTTTCAAGTTCTATCATCACTGCTTTGCTTCCTTATATAGGATTTACTTTATAATATTTGTTTTATTCATCTCTTTGTTGTTGTCTTTTATTTTTTTACACTTTGTAGTAATTAGCAATAAGAGATGTAAAATAGAAAGTATAAGCCTTATTGTTTTGAACAAATGAAGAAAAATATAGAAAATTTATTCAATCTCAGCATGGTGATCTTAATAAATTTGTGTTAACCCAAATGCATACATTTCTTGCAAAACCTTATAATTGATAATACTGGTAACAATTCCTACAGCTGGAAGAAGATTTCAAAATTAAAATTGTTGAAATACTATTTTAGATAAGCAATGATACGAGATAAAGGATAGAAAATGAAATATTATAATAAATTGACTACAAAATTTTTTTAAAAAAAATTACAGCTTGAAACATTAGAAATATTATGTAATATTTGATGTAAATCATAAATATATGTGGATGACTATCATTATGATTTGATTTGATATAACTTTATTTATTGAAAAGTATGATCTTCAATAAATATGGTATGATCATAAGTTGTTTAGTTACTTTTATTGGCTTTTATTCACATGTATAAATTCATCTTTTTAAGAATGAGATAAGATATGATTATTTTCTTGTTTCTTTCTTCCTGATATATCTCTCTACTTTTGTTTTTTTTTTTTTTTTTGTTTATTACCATTATTTTATAACCTGTAGTTCCGATCAAGTCTCTAACTAGGTAGAAAATTTTTGTAATTCTTATCAAAATTAGAATTTTGAATTGAATAATTTTTTTCATTTTAATATTTATATTTTCATGTTATATAATAATTATTTCAATTTATTATTCTTAATATTTCTAGAAAAAATCATTTATCATAGACAATTAATGTTGAGATTCGTCTTAGTGATAATAATCATAAAAATACTATCAAAGAAGAAAACTAATCACTCCAAAATCGCGCAAATGTAATGATTTTTCTTCTGCGTCATTTATATGAAGAATTGAAAACTCATTACCTTATTGTTAAAAACCTATTAACACTTTGAAATAATTTGAAGGAGTATGAACATAAAAAAACAGTGATCTTTTTAAAAGCTTGATTTGATTTGTTAAACTTATAATTGCAAGATTTTAAGATTACAAGTGAATACAATTTAATATTGTTTAAGATTATCTCTCAAATAAAATCATGTGGTAAAACATATTTCTGGTGAGAATTTAATAGAAAATTTCAACTTTTCATCCGTGAAATGTGTTCCAATAGCAATAATGTCAGGATGTATATTCACTATTTTAAGCTAATTAATTTCTTGTTTGGTTGTTGTTAAACAAATTAATAAGCTTTTGATGAAAAACCATCAATCTCACCCAACTAGATTAACATCATTCCTTAAAATGAACATGGTATCTTCTCAAAATGGTGCACAAGGTCATCATGGAAAAAGGCTCGTCGAAGGAAAAATTCTTGTATTTGCACTCCTTAAAGGGATAAGGAAAAGGTGCTAAAAAAATCTAAAGAAATGAGTCAAGCATAATAAAAATAAAATCTAAAATAATATTATTTTCTATGTATGTAAGATAAAAAGGCCATTGGTTTTGTATATGTGGTGTTCCTGAATACCTTGATGAACTTTACGAAGCATCTTTACAAAAAAAAAATGTTAAAGAGAATTTTCTAAATCTATTAATGATGTTGATTTGGATGTCTGATTTATGTAAAAGGTCCTAATGACAAGATTCAACAATTGATTGAGAGTGAAAACGTTTACTATTGAAACGCTTGTATTTTAGGATTATTTTTCATTTAATCATAGTTTATTAAATTAGTAATACTTTTCATACTTTTTGCTTATTTTAAATTATTTTAATTTTATAAAATATTTATGTTATTAGATATTGAAAAATAATCTTGATAATATGTAGGATGGCATGTGTTTAGTGGACAAGGGTACAACTAATACAATTCTTCATAATAAATTATGTATCAAAAGTTTATAAATTCAAAAATACTAACACTTTAGCACGTTCGTCTTGATGATTTTATTAAGATTATGATGCGATGTATTGTTGAAAATATATATATGAATACCTATTAAAAAATTATAAAATTGCTTTGAATGGTAGTTATCTATTTACTTATTACGATTAAGGTAAATTAACTAAGAGATCTTATCCATCTAAGTTACATATTTTGCAAATAATACATGAAGATATTTGTGGTCCAATTCATTCATCTTGTAGATCTTATATTATTTCATGATTCTAATTGATTTTACTAGATGGTACTATGTTTTCTTACTTTTAATTTGAAATAATTCATTTGTTAAATTTCTTGCTCAACTAATAAATTAATTTTTCTTATCATTATATTAAAACATTTGTTTAGACAATGTAGGAGAATTTATTTAAAAAAAATTTGTGACTATTTCCCATCAATAGGAATTAATGTTAAACATTCTATTGTACAAATTCATACTCAAAATTGTTTAGTTAAATCTTTCACAAAATATTTATAACTCATTGTTAGATCAATTCTTATGAAATCAAAACTTCCTACATTTTCTTTGAGACATGTTATAGTGCAAGTTACATCATTAATTCATATTCAATTATCTATATACATAAGTTTTCACCATTATTTCTTATTTATATAATGAACCAAATATATCTCATCTTAAAACTTTGAGTTGTAGATATATGTATTTATTGCACCCTTCTAATAAATTAAAATGCATCCTAACAGTCTTAAAATTTATGCCAATTTTGATCTCCTTTTTATTATTAGATAGCTGAATTATTAACACGTGATTTTTTATGAGAATTTTTTACACTATCGATTTGATGTATCAGTTTCTCCTCATCAGAGAATGAAAAGGGAAAAGGACAAAACATACAAGAAAATAGTTAGAACACTTTAACATCATCCAATTTTGATATACACATAAATTATTATGAACTAAAAGTTCAAATAATAATTGATTTATAAAATACAATTAATGGAGTATAGTCAATAAGTAAGATATGTTGATTCTAATTATCTTTTTGATTTTTATAAAGTTAGATCATAAATAAAATATATTTTTAATTTAGATATTATTATTTTATGGTCATCAAGGAAGTAAACGACCATGGTTATATCATCAAACTATTCAAAAATATTAGCCTCCATAAATCAAGTTATGAATGTATTTGGTTAAGAATTATGGTTAAGTATATTAAAAAATATATATAAGTTATTATACAAAATAAATCAATAATACTGCATAAAGTTTCCTCAAATAAAAAAAATTATATAAAAGATAATAAAACTAAATATATTTTTCAAAGTTCTTTTATAATCATGAACTATAAATTAAATGTGGGGTTAATAATTGTAAAATTTTAATTATATCTTAATCCACCAACTTTGTTCACAAAAACATTCCCAACTTTAATATTCAAAAAACATGTTCATAGCGTCGGGATTTACTTATCAAGATTAATGAAACATATTCAGTATATAGAGATCCAAGGGAAATTATTGTAAATTATGACTATTATGATTTGATTTGATATGACTTTCTTATTTCTTTTTTAAAAAACCATGATCTTCATTATAAATTGTTTAGTTACTCTTGCTAACCCTTATTCGCATGTATAAATATTTATTTAAGAATGAGATAAAACTAAAGTTGATTTCTAAAAGTTCACAAATTTGAATCTTTAACTTAAAAAATAAATAAATTTTTTGAAGCAAGTTAAGCCCAAGTTCTTAGGCTGATCCATTAACTTGTAAAAAATAAAAATTTAGTTTCTGATATTTAAAATTTTCAAAATATATAATTTTTAATTATTTAAAGTAATAAAAATATTTTTAACAAGCAAAAGATATTTAAAAAATATATATGTAGACCGACTTGTACGGACAGATTCATTTAAGCCTACACAAACTTATCAAGTATAGTTCTGTTTATACGTAGACATACACAAATAAACATGTTTAACAACAAACCTATGTGAATCGGTACTTGTTAAGAAAAAGCAACTCATATATCCACCTTATCATTAAAATGATCAATGTTTATAATCATAAAGATAGGTCTTCCAAATTACTTCGTGCCTTATTACTAATTAGTTGTTTAGACAACTAGTACCCTCTCTTAAAACAAAGGATATATGTTTGGTAAGAGGATTTTTTTTATTCAATAATTTTAAATAAAAAAATATTAGTTTCCTATATTAGTATGAATATATTAAAAAATATTTTTATGTGATTAACATTCGTAAAAATATTTTTTAACTATTTTTATTAACATATTCCCATAGGAGAGGATGGAATCCAAAACTTTTATGAAAATGAATTTTTTAATTATTCATTATAAATATTCTTATTAACTTTTAAAACTATCAAACATATTTATAACATTTCTAACAATTATAATTTATGGAAAACATAATTCTTAAAAAAAAAATATGTGTACCAAATATTTCCTAAGAGTCTCGTATAATTTAAAGTTGGCCAATCATATTATAAAAATAGCACCTCATATGTGGTTCTTCTTAACTCTTGATATACGGTGTAAGAGAGCAAAACTTGTATTAATAGCGGTATCAAATTGATGTCTTCAAAAGCTTTTGACTATGATGACGTGCATGCAACTATTCCAATAGCTAGTATTGGGGTATCAAATATTTATTTCTCTTGGCCGAAGAAAACCACGTGTTCCTTATTAATTGAAAATTTGGTATGATTAATTGGCTATAGTTGTTACAACTACTACTAATATGGATAGACGAGCTTGAATAACTTGTTCCATTTGTTGGCTTTAGTGCTTAAAGTCACGTAATCATTCAAATTCTATACTACCTAAATTTTGGATTTTCTTTTAGCTTTTGACGGAATTCGATCTTTTCGAGTATCCTTTATCTTTGCCTTCCAATCTTTTTTTTATAAGTATTATATCTAATCATTAAAAAACTTAAATTGTTGATCAAATAGTTAAAATCAAACTAAAAAAATTTCAGGAAATAATCTCCGAACTCAGCTTATTGACATATAAGAATTGTGAGGTTGATTGCATGCCAAATTTCACTAAAGTTTCTTCAAAACATTATTGGCTTCCCTGCGCTGTTGTAATTAGGAAAATGTTAAAGAATTTAATTAAAATATATGAATAATTCAAAGTATTTTATATTATCATCTTATTATTAATTATTAAATAATTAAAAATATTAAATTTTTAGAATAATTATTTTAAAATTATATTTATTATAATTTTTAATTCATTAATGTTTTTATAATAACAATATAATATTGTGTAAAAATTAAACTCAAAGTTAAATACATAGAATATTGAAAAAAAATGGAAATTTAAGACATCATTCGATCAATGTTCCAATTTATTTTGCTAAAAGTAATTTGATGGGTTTCCCATCCATAGATTTATAGGTCCTAAAAATGGTCTTGTACACTCCTTATCGAAAATATATATATATATATATATATATATATATATATATATATATATATATATATATATATATATATATATATATATATATTTAAAGTTGATTGCACAATAATAAAAGAAAAAAATATAAAAGGAAAAAGAAAAAGTTTAAAAAGTTTAATTTTGATCTACAATTATTACGCTAATCAATTAAAAATAATTTTAAATATAATTATTAAAAAGAGTTATTTTAATAATATGATAATTAAATAATAATATGATGATAAGTTCTATGCTAAATATGTATAACTTCTACGACATTTCTTATATGTAAAGTTTTATAAAATTAAAAATAAAATATTTTATTAAATAATTTAAATTTAATGTATAATATACTTCTATTATATATTTTAGATTAAAATTATTTTTAAAATATTAAATATTTTAAAATTTATAAAACTTTATTCACTAAAATATACATAATAAAATATTTTAATTTAATAATTAGATTATCATATTCAACTCATTTAAAAAATTATTAAGTAAAATAATCTTAATAAAAATATTATTAATAATAAAAATATTTTCAATTTTAAATTTAATTTAATTTTATAAATTTAATATATATATTGATTTCATTGCTACATTACAAATTAATAAAATATCAAATTTTGTTATATATGAATTTAAAATTAATTTTATATCAAAAATAAAAAATTTAATTTATCTTATTTATAACATATAAATTTTTTATAAAACATTTCATAACTTATGAACTTATATTAACGTAGAAAAAATATGGGTAGAAATTAAAATTTAAAAAATATAAAGGTTTTTTTATAAAATAATAAAAATAATCTTACGTTGAGATAACAATAATAATGCAAATGCAGTTCAAAATAAAAATTTTTAAAAATTAGAATTCATAAATAATCACCAAAATATCACTAAAAAAATTAATAATAAATAAAAAATAAAAAAATTTATTGAAAATATTCAAAATGTTTACGAAAATTCTAATTATCGAAAGAGATAAATTATTTTTTAAAAAATAGCGAAAAATATAAAAACAACTTGAAAATAATCCAATAAAAATTAGAAATATAGAAGTACCGTTTAGAAATTTTTTAAATAATTTTTAAAAAAATATCAAAATGGCCAAAATGTCTCTAATAATCGAGGAAGGCAAAAAATTGTTTGGCAGAGACCTGCAACTTAAATTTGTCATCAAGCACAAAATTCTAGCATATATGGTAAAGAAAATAATGTTATGTTATGATCCCATGAGTCACCATACCTTATTGTACAAAAAGATAAAAATTTTATGAAAAAAAAAAAAAAATTTAATCATAATTAAATTAAATTAATCATGGTTAAGTTAAAAATTAACTATGATTACGTTGAAAAAATTCTAGTTAAAATTAAAGAATAATTATTCATATTTTACAAATAAATTTAAAAAAAAAAATTACAACCGGATGAACCAAAATACCCTTGAAAAAATCTAATATCAATTTGGCCAAAAATGGCTGAATCTAATAAGGCTTCAAGGTGATCCATTTGTTTCAAAAATAAATCTCCTCTAAACATTCTCTCAAGCCTCACAAATCCAATTCTTTCCTTCAATCACCCTCAGGTCAAAAACTTAAACATGTTTAAACTTCTCCCTTTAATGTATAATATCCTGTTAAAGAAATTTGTGTAAACCATAAAAGGGTAAACTCGTCATCATGAAAGTTCAACAAGTTCCACTCTAAGATTCCAACAACTAGGACATACCTATAAACTTTTCTAAGTATTTTTGTTAAGAATTCTTATCTAATATTTTTTATCTTTGTGAATTTTTTCTCTAAACTTAAAGATCCAACATTAAGTATTGTTTGGTTTAAAACTGCTCCTACGCTCTTAAAATAAGTCTTCTACCTTTAAAATAATTTTTAAGAGTTTAAAATAAATTTTTAATGACTTAAAGTGTTTATTGGAACTCCTTAAGTATTTTAATTGAGTAAATCTTCTTGAAAATGATTCTTAAATGTTAATGGGGAAGATTTGAGAATTTTAGTAAGTCTTGAAATGTGCTCAAGTGATGGTGGATCTATATATTTAGAAAATATTAAAAATCTTGCTTTATTTGAGCTTAAACTTGTTTAGATGATGTCTTATCTTCTCCAAAAAGTTCAAGCTTGTTATATTTCTCATGAAAAGTTAAAGTTTTAACCTTTAATGCTTAAAAGACTAGATCTTAACTTTTATGAACATAAATCTAAAACTTTAAATGGTAAGATATAAAGACTAAAGTTGGAAAAGTAAATGTTGGATCTTTATGACATAAGGATAAAAGAATAAACTCATAAACTTAGAAAATGAAAAAAACATTTTAACTATTCTCATTCAAGACCAAGACCATGGACTAAGGATAAAATTTAATAGATCCAAAAATAAAATATGTTGACTAAGTGTCTTGGTCCTAGATCCTAGAGTTAAAATGGGAAAAGTTGGTGAAAATGATCCCTTGGTAACTAAGGAAACCATTTGACCTTGGACAAAATAAGAAAGAGTAAAATTCTAAAATTTACCAAAACATGAAAATAACTTCCTCCGTAATTGAAAAATCACAAATATACACCAGAAGATATAAAATTCAAATCTAGAAATCTTGGTGAACCAAAATAACTATTTGGCGAAAGGATAATTTAAAAAATACTAAATTTAATTAGTTTAACTATCTAAAAATCATCCTTTATTAAAAAATAATTGTTAAGGAAAGAAAAATTGATTACAAAACCTTAAAAGTAACCATATGGCTATTCGACCAAATATTGAAAAAAATTGAAAATTTAAGACATCGTTCCATCAATGTTCCAATTTATTTTGCTAAAAGTAATTTGATGGATTTCCGATCCATAGATTTATAGGTCAGAAAAATGGTCTTGTACACTCCTTGTGGAATAATATATATATATATATATATATATATATATATATATATATATATATATATATATATATAAAGTTTATTACACAATAATAAAGAAAGAAATATAAAAAAAAGAAAAAGTTTAATTTTGATCTACAATTATTACGCTAATCAATTAAAAATAATTTTAAATATAATTATTACAAAAAGTTATATTAATAATTTATAATTAAATAATAATATAATGATAAGTTCTATGCTTAAATATGTATAACTTCTACGACATTTCTTTTATGTAAATTTTTATAAAATTAAATAATAAAATATTTTATTAAATAATTTAAGTTAATGTATAATATATATTAGATTAAAATCATTTTAAAAATATTAAATATTTTAAAATTTATAAAAATTTATTTACAAAATATATATAATAAAATATTTTAATTTAATAATTAGATTATCATATTCAACTCATTTACAAAATTATTAAGTAAAATAATCTTAATAAAAATTATTTTCAATCATATATATATAGTATAAAAATAATAAAATTTAAACTATATATATACATATATAGTATATTTATATAAAAATAATAAAACTTAAACTATGTATATACATGTATATACAAATATATATATATATATATTATATTAATAATAAAAATATTTTTAATTTTAAATTTAATTTAATTTTATAAATTTAAATGTATAGTTTAACATTTCTTTTATATATATTGATTTCATTGCTACATTACAAATTAATAAAATATCAAATTTTATTATATATGTTAAAATTTAAAATTAATTTTATATAAAAAATAAAAAAACTAATTTATCTTATTTGTAACATCCAAATTTTTTAAACAAATTTCATGATATTAACATGAGGAAAAATATGGATATAAATTAAAATTTAAAAAAATAAGGATTTTTTTTTATAAAATGATAAAAATATTTTTAAGCTGAAATAATAACATATAATACGCAAACAATTCAAAATAAAAAGTTAGAAAAATTAGAACTCATAAATAATAACTAAAATATCACTAAAAAAAATTAGTAACAAATGAAAGACAAAAACTCTTCTGAAAATATTTGAAATGCTTACAAAGAATCTTAATTATCGAAAGGAATAAATTGTTTAAAAAAATAGAAAAATATTTAGAAACAATTTGGGAACAATTTAATAAGAATTGGAATCATAGAAGTGCGGCTTAGAAACTTTTCTAATAGATTTTCACAAAAATGATCAAAATGGCCAAAATGTCTCTAGTAGTCTAGAAGGCAGAGACTTGCAACTTAAGTTTATCATCAAGCATGAAATTCTAGTATATTTGGCAAGAAAAATAATGTTCCATTATGATCTCATGAATCATCATACCTTGTACAAAAAGATAAAAAATTTATGAGAAGAGAGAAAATTTAATCATAATTAAATTAAATTAACCATGGATAAGTTAAAAACTAACTATGATTAGATTGAAAAAATCATAGTTAGACTTAAAGAATAATTATCCATATTTTATAATTAAATTTTAAAAAAAAATTACATGTGAATGGATTAAAATACCTTTGAAAAAATCTAATACCAATTTGGCCAAAAGTGGCTGAATCCAATAAGGCCTCAAGGTAACCCATTTGTTTAAAAAAAAAATCCTCTAAACACTATCTTAAGTCTCACAAATCCAACTCTTACCTTCAATCACCCTTAAGCCAAAAACTTAAATAAATTTAAACTTCCATCTTTAAAGTTTAAACTATAACTTAAATAAGGAAACAAACTCCATCTATCCTATTAAAGAAATTCATTTGAGCCCTAAAAGAGGAAACTCACTATCATTAAAGTCTAATAAGTTCCACTTTAAGACTCCAACAAGTAGGATACTCTACCTATAAACTTTTCTAAGCATTTTTGTTAAGAATTTTTGTCTAATCGTCTTTATCTTTGTGGATCTTTTCTCTAAACTTAAAGATCCAACATCTTTAAGTATTGTTTGGTTTAAAACTACTCATAAGCTCTTGAAATAAGTCTTTCTACCTTTAAAATAATTTTTAAGAATACAAAATAAATTTTTTTAATGACTTAAAGTGCTTATTGGAACTCCTTAAGCATTTTAATTGGGTAAATCTGCTTGAAAATGATTCTTAAATGTTAGTGGGGAAGATTTGAGAATTTTAGTAAATATTGAAATGTGCCCAAGTGATGGTGGATCTAAGTTTTTAGAAAACATTGAAAATCTTGCTTTGTTTAAGCTTAAACTTGTTTAGATAATGTCTTATCTCCTCCAAAAAGTTCAAGCTTGTTATATTTCTCATGAAAATTTAAAAAGTTTTAACGTTTAATGCTTAAAAGACTAGATCTTAACTTTTATGAACATAAATCTAAAACTTTAAAGGGTAAAACACAAAGACTAAAGTTAGAAAAGTAAAGGTTGGATCTTTATGACATAAGGACAAAAGAATGGATTCATGGACTTATAAAATGAAGGAAACATTTAAACTAATCTTATTCAAAACGAAGATCATGAACTAAGGATAAAATTTAATAGATCCGAAAATAAGCTAACTATGTTGACTAAGTATCTTGGTCCTAGATCCTAGAATTAAAGGGGAAAAGTTGGTGAAAATGATCCCTTGGTGGCTAAGGGAGCCATTCGGCCTTGGATAAAATAAGAGAGTAAAATTCTAAAATTTACCAAGACATGAAAATAACTTCCTCCGTAATTGACAAAATCATAAACATACACAAGAAGATATAAAATACTAATTTAGAGATCTTGGTGAACTAAAATGGCCATTTTGCCAAGCTATGTAATTAAAAAAAGATAGTTTAAAAAATACTAAGTTTAATTAGTTTAACTACCTAAATCATTATTCGTTAAGAAACAATTGTTAAGGGAAGAAAAATTGATTAGAAAACCTTAAGATTAACCATATGGCCATTTGGCCATATCTTGAAAAAATTGGGTAAGAATGATTCATAAATTTTAGATTAAAAAACCATTAGGTATTGTCAGATATAAAGGTGATTTTAAATAAATGGATATGATTTTGTAGGAATGAACAATTTAACCTAAATTAGTAATCAGGCTAGTAAAATAAATTATTGGGCAAGGACTAAAATATTATTCTCATTAGGCTTTGGATTTAAAAGTTTGGTCATGAAGACGTAGAAAGATTAACATAAAACCTTGTGGGGTTAGAAGAGACCATTTGATCAAGAGATATTAGAATTGGATAAATAAGATTTAATGCACAAGAACCTACATGTTCATCTTTGTTAGAAATGGATTTGAGAACTAAAAATGGTCATGAGGTCTAGATGAATAAAAAGTCCAATTGAGAAGTGAAAAGGTTATTTAATAACATAAACTTAGTGATATGAAAAACACCAAAAAAAACATATGAAAAAAGTAAAAAGGACAATAGAAACTTGGAAAACTTGAGTGGGGTAGGTTTCCCTTGAGAAACTTATCAGCAAACACAAAAAACAAGGTTAACTTGGAAAATATTAGAAAAAGAATGTATGTTGTCCAAAATTATAAGGATCTTGCTTAAGCAAAAGTTTTCACTAAGTATGAAATCTTTTGGGTAAATATTATTACCCTAGTTATTATGACTATGCTTGAGTATGATCACTTATATTTAAATTATTATGTCATCTCTTGAATGGTATGATAACTTGCTTATGTATACATGGTTCCATGTTGTACTTAAATGATTATGTGCTCATGAATGAATTGGATGCTATGTGTGCATGACATTTTGATTGAATATTGAGTATACATCCTATTTTAAAGACTTGAAATGAAACCTAATAAGTCAAGAGTTCACTAAACAAAATTTTATATGAAAACTTAACAAGCAAACATTTGTAAAATGTCAAGTTTGAGACTTGTGCATGTGTGGAAGTTTGGAACTATTCATGTTAGAGGTCATAAGGCTTCAAGTTAAGGTAGTGACAATCATTAAGAATGATCTCATATCCTAAATAAAGTTAAGTGTGTGTGGAAGTGAGAAGATATTGCCTGAAAAATGTTTAATAATGTGTCCTTTAGATTATAATGATGTTTCATATGTTAAAGTGCCACTAAGACAGACGGGTGAATAAGAATTTTTTGAGTATGACAAAAGATATTAATGTGTCAAGTAGTATATTTAATGTTATGATTTATTATGTTAATATGGTGACCCAAAGAATGAATGAGTTATATGTTTGTATTAGATTTAATCCCCCTCATTATTAAAAAGGATTCATTTAAGATAAGTATTATTTTAAAGAGCGATAATTAAACATATATGTCTATCATCTTTTTTTAATAAACTGAAATGATTGGGTTTGAAATGGTGGCACCAACCTTAAGGTAGACGTCTATTGAAAAATTACGATTTCTCACTTCTTATCTTTCATTTATCTCCTAGATTTCAATCATACTCTTCGCGATGACAGTGGTCTACATGGAAACAAATAAGATGGACTAGAGATTAGTACTCAAAGAGTAGAATGTGACAAGAGTTATAAAGGATCACATTAACTTTATATTTTCTACTTTGGATGATTGTAACTTGTGAATGACATTGAAGTCTTAGTTTTATTTGAAGGAATCACCAGGAGCTTTTAATTTACTGTTATCTATGTCTTGTATTACATATGTAACTGATAATGTAAATATTGTTATAAAAATAAATATATAAAATACATATAAGTAAAATGCAAGTCTTTAAAATTAACGTAAGTAAAGATGTCATCTCATATATTTTTTGCTACATTAATTATCATGACAAAATTTTCAATTTCAACAATGTTTTAAAGAAAATTATATCATATTTTCAGTATAAATATTTTATAAAAAAAATTTGCATCATAAAATAACAAATAGATCATAAACCTATCATACGACTTAAGCGTAGAATGAATATCATTATTAAAATGTTAAATTACCTTATATAAATAAGAAATAAATTTGATAAAAGTTATTAAAAATAATTATTAATATTATAATATACATTCTTAATTAAATTTTTATATTAAAATTTTGGTTTTAAAATTTAAATTTAAAGTTAATTTGATTAAAATATAATAATGTTGAATCTAGTTTATATAAAATATAAAATAACTTTAAATTTGTTATATTGTATTAAAATTTAAAATTTAAATTGAATTAGTATATAGGAAAAAAATTTATAAAATTTATATAATTTAATAAAAAGATAATTTTTAAAAATACTTTCATTCAATATAAAAAAACGAATTCAACTTTTTAAAGATTCAACGTAAATTTTTAGAAGATCAATTGAAAATATTAAATGTTGTAATTCTTTTAAAATAAAAATATATAAAATATTATGAAATATAAAATTAATATAATAAAAAAATTACTTTAATTGTCAACATTTTATCATTAAATCATTTTTAAAGGTTTAAAAAACACCAATACATGATTAAATATGGAAAGTATAAAAAAATCATATATATTTTAATTTTTTAAATACACAATGTTTATTATGTACTCATGTTCTTCCAAATTTAATTGAAAAATATTATCTAGTACGTTTTTAGCGGACAGTAATATCGGTAATATTTGTGATATCTATATATTTAAAAGGATATTAATATGTTTTTTTATATAAATTAAGTAGATAATAAATATATTTATTTATAATAATTATTTTATAAATGATGCGAAATAAAAAATATATAACTTTTTTATTACATGATACTTTTATAAATTATTTTATTTTAATTTATATATTTTATAATGTCAACTTATTATTATTTTTAGTTTGTGATATTGTATTATCATTCTAATATTTTTTGTAATAACAGAATATTTTATATAATAATTATAAATATTATTTTATTTGATTATAATATTTTAAATAACATATTATTTTATTATTTATAGTAACAAACTTTTATACGAAAATAATAAATTTACATAAACAATAATAAAATATTATAAAAATATAAAATGTTAATTTTTCTAAACTTTTATTGAAAAGTATTTTTGTCGTTATTTTATTTAAATGATTATAGTAATTATTAAACGTATATAATAGTCATAAAATTCATAATGATAGTTTTATTCTGATATTTAGTGAGATTTTAAGTTTAATTTTAATATATTACTATGAAATTTTTTTTCTTTTTTACATAGTAAAATGTAGTTATATTTAATTTTTAATAGAAGAATAAATTTTATAGAATATCAAAATTTTATAATTTTATAATTTTTTATATTAGCACTATTTATCCATAATTTGTTTTAAATTTATCTTTTTATTAATCTTAAATTTTTATAATAACATTTTTTATTATTGTTAGATATTATTTTTATTTATTTTAATTTGAATAAATTATTTGTTAGAAAATTTTATTATTAACTGTTGTAATGTTATTTTATATAATTATAATAGTTATTATTATTATTATTGTTAATATTATTATAATATATCATGATTTTGTTTTCATCTTTTATATATTATGAAATTATTTACTACTTTTATACTAATAAATGTAGTTTATATTTAAAAATTTTAAATAAGAACAGTTATTATAGAATAGTAAAAGTTTAATACTTCGAATTTTTCATAATAACATTGTTTGGCTGTAAACTATTTAAAATTTATCTTTTTATTCCTATTTTTAACTTATATATATATATATATATTAAATTTTATTAGATATTATTTTTTATTCATTTTAATTTGAATAAATTATTTTTTTAATCTTATTTATAAATTTATATAATATTATATATATATATATATATTTAATATAAATTTTTTTTTAACATTTACAATATTATGATAGATTGGGAGTGAGGCAAATAATTATACTCTCTTGGATGTAGATTGATTTATAGATATAATAAATTTGTAAAAAAAAAAATTTAACATTTTAAAATGTGAAATTTATTTAACATGGATCGTTATGTAAATGAAAACTTTATAGTGATATCTTAAAAATTGAAGATTATATAACATTTTTGTCTCTATATGTGTCATCTAATTTAAATTTAATCTTTATAATTAAAAAGTTTGTATTATAACATCATTTGGATCTTTTATGACGTGCGAAATGACTGGTAATGTAACGATAATATTTTTTTTATTCAAGTATATTTTGATTCTTATGTGTTTACAATTTTAATTTAATATATGTATCATGCAGTTAAATCCTTACATGTAATATTTCTAATTCAATTCCTATACGTAAAAAATATTTAATTTAGTTTTAAATTAAAAAAATATTTAAAACATAATAAATTGAATAAAAAATATACTCAACCCATGATAATAATAAAACTCAAATCCAAAAATTCACTTTCATCAAATGTAAAAAAAATAAATTTTACTAGATTTGTAAAAGTATCATTATGTTTAAAGATATAAATACTCATTTATTTATAAAAATATTTAATATATGATAGGAATAAATAGCATTATTTGCATTTAAATATTTTAGATTTACTAATAATAAAAGTTGATTTAAGTGCGGATAAAATCCAACCTCAATTTTATCGAATTCGAATAAATTTAAAAAAAGTGATTTTTTTTATATTTTTATTCATTGATGTATATATTTTAAAATAAATAATATATCAAACATAATTTTAATTTAAACAGTATATAGAATATACATTAAGAATTTTTTTAAAAAAATTCTTACTCAAGTGTTATTATAGTTATCGATGCAGGTTCAATTGAGAACAGGATAAATATTTATACCCTGAAATCCAATCTCATATTTACAAATTAAGTATAGGTTTTGATTCTTCTTAAATTTAATTAGAGTGAATTTTTTCTATTAAAATTAAAATAAATACTCGTAAATTTAAATTTTGTTATCATAACTAAAAGTAATGCATATTGGATACATTTTCATTATAAGAATCAATTTATCAAATTTTGAATATTTTTATTCAATTAAAAATTTGATTAATTTTTTAACCTATAAATAATAAATTACATATATATAGACTTAACCCAAAATGCATATAACACGTATCGAGATCAAATTAAAATTGAATAACACCTATAAATATCAAATATATTTAAATATAAAAAAAATATAACGACATTATTGTGAACTATAACGTCAAATATCGAATCATAAATTTTTTGATTGAAATCAAATGACACGTATAAAAATAAACATATTTTAAGCAAAAATTAAAATAATTCTAATGATATAAGTTAGTGAAAGACATGCGTTAAATATCAATTGGATCATATTAGATATAGTATCCAACTAAATGTAAAATACTCAAACAATCACTTAATATTTCTCATACTGCTTCTCACAATTTTTTTTGTTTTAAAAAAAATTAAATGAGTTGGATTTAAGAGACTCATTAAATCAGGATGAATAATTGATGAATAATTAGATAAATATTTCTCATGTTCAAAGATTTGATGAATACTTACAGAATGTTTACAAATCACTCATCAACAAAGTTTTCACATGAATAATGAAATTTGAACTCATAATTTTTGGGATGACAAATTTAATTCTTATCAACTGAACTGGATCAATATGTACAAATTAATTAATGAATAATTGGTTTAAATAATATATATTTTATTTTTTAAAACATAATTTCAAATTTTATTTAGAAAAATTAGTTTTATTATATTGTAAATATTTTATCTCAAACTGAATTTTTTCAATAAAAGACACCAGTACGATTTTTTAAAAATTTACACACATTAAGGACAATTAAATTAAAATACTTCTATATATGGATTGTATTCCTTAATTACTCAAGTCTAAACATTGGATTGTTTTCAAGTTAAAAAAGTTAAAGTAGCACGTAACATATGAAGTATATATTTACAATTAAAATGAATAAAAAAAATTACAGAAACATGCGTTATTTTTATTGAAAAATTATTAATACCGTAACCCAACGCAACCACCGTTAAAAAATAATGTATCGAATGACTAATCCTTCTGGAGAATTCATGTAACGTCATTAAACATAACATCATCAAGTTAAAATAAATGAATAATTATATGTTCAAAGAAAATATATGGTATATTGATGGGGTTATCAAAACATAGTGGAATTTCACCTTTTGCTTTCTGGCGACAATCTTCCTCGTGTAGCCATTTGCCCTCAAAACATTTCCAATCAACCTTTTCCTTTTCATTTCTTTACATTTCGTGTCTCTCTTTTCTTTTCATTTTGGGTTCTCTCCATTTGTACGCAACAAATGTACTCTTTCCATGAAAAAGGAAAGTAGGGCAATAAGCAAATAAGATCATTCTCCACATTCTAGTGACTACTTACTGTTCATCCATTCCATGGGGTTTGGCAATAAAGGCTTCAAGTTAAGAAAGCCTATAGTTGTAGCTGTTTGTATAACTAGGATGTCAAAAATTGAATCTCAATTATTTTTAAATTGATTATTTTGACAGAAAAAATTGAAAATCAATTTACTAAATATTATATTTTTTTATTATGGTTTAGTCTAATTTTTAGCTTCTATTATCAAATTTTAACTAAATCAAACCAAAACTAGACCTGTAATATATTTTTATTATTTTTATATTATATATTTTTATATAAAAATTATAATTTTTCTTATTTACTTCCCCTGGATCCTTTTTTTTTATATATGTTTTTCTTCTTTTACAACAAATTTAATATTTTTCAAAGTTTCACTTCCTAATGCATATGTTTTGTATCAAGTATTTGTTCTCTCAACAAAGTTACTTCGAATTTTGATCCTACCAAATCTCCTCTTTTTTAACCTAAATTACAAGTTAAATTAAAACTTAAAAATCAAGTAAAAAATGAGTAATTAATAAAAATTAAAACAAATCAGCTTATCTTAGTTTGATTTTAATATTATATTTAAACTAAATCAAATTAAATCCTATGTTATTTTTATATTCAATTCAAATAATATTTTATATAAAAATTAAATCAAAACCAAACTGCCAACAATCCGAATCTCAAAATAATACCTCGCCTACAGATAAGAGACAATCATCTCTCAATTTTAATTTGATGTTTACATCATATTTGTGCAGTGTAGTATTGGTTTGAGATGAGTTACATGATGGAATAATGATTTTTGGAACCACGCATCTTTAAGGGGTACCATACATATATATTGTCAAACTTTTCTTTTTGAAAAGAAAAAAGAAAATTATTATTAAACAAGAAATAATACAAGTATTCACATGAATAACCATGTTGTTAAACTCATTGTTTTATCGTTTTAATTATTAATTTTCCGGATAAAAAAAACTTCAATACCTTATTTATGATTAGTACATATAGAACATTGATACTAAATAATGTAGGGTGATAGACTGTTAGTTTTGTTAGAACAAGAAGAATGTTATGACATCAATGAATCATTATTTCGAAATTAAATAAGCCAATTTTTGTTTTTAAATTTTTTTTAAAGATTAATATAATTATTTTATTTGGATATGGTAATGATGACTAATTCATATAACCTTATCATTTTGATTTCATCTATAACCTTATCATTTTGATTTCATCTATGAATTATATGCAGTATTATTTTAAACTATTACATAAATGTTTTAAAGAAATATATAATTTAAAATTTTTTTTGCAAATAATATCTAATTTAGTCTCTAAATTAGTAGAAAGAAAAAAATATCATAATATTTGATGATGATCATAACTCCTTTCTGTCGCAACCGTAATTCCGACGAGATGACGAACTCGTTAAAATTTTAAAAAAGTTGATTTTGATGATGTGTGGAGTCGCCACCAAATTTTTATTTAAGGAAAAAAGATTTGGAAAAACCCTAACTTGAAGATGAGATTCTAAGTTCGGAAGTCGGTTACGAGTGGGAAAGGTGTTAGGCACCCCACTCGCCCGTTCCGAAGAACGGTACCCTTAAACTTGAGTGTGTGATTATTTGAAAATAGTTTGATCCCTTTTATTAGAGTGAAAATAAATACTTGATGGAGGTTAGCCTGACAGGACTTGATCCTGCTCCTACGTATTCCCTGGTGCAATGGGAAACTCAAGGCTTACGTAGTTCTGGTGATGTTTTGAAAGCTTGACTTTCGAAAGTGTTTGAAAGATTGTTTGAAATGTGCTCGAAGGCTTGACCTTCGAAGCTACTTGGAAAGTAAAAAATAGCTTGACTGTTTTTGAAAACTATTTTTAGGAGACCGATCCTCATCCACATATGCACAGGGCCCAAGACAACTACGGCTGCACTTGGACCCATACGAATCTCTAAACAACGAACAGCAGAAAAAGCTACCAGTTTGTGCTTAGAGTTCGTCGCGTGAGATTAAGAATCGCAAAACAAGATTTTTTATTTTGAAAATCGTGGAATAAGAATGAGCAAGGTTTTTATTTTGTAAAAAGGAAAGGGAAGCCTAACCCACATATGCACAAGGCCCAAGACAACTACGGCTGCACTTGGACCCATACGAATCTCTAAACAACGGACAACAGAAAAAGCTACCAGTTCGTGCTTAGAGTTCGTTGCGTGAGATTAAGAATCACAGAACTAGATTTTTTATTTTTGAATAACGATGAATGAAAAGACAAGACACAAGTAATTATTACAAATTTTGGAGGAAATTTATTGATTAAGGCATTTTATGAAAATACTTGATAATCTTGAATTCATGAATTATTTAGGAATTTTGAAGAATTTTTCTTTTTAATTTCTGGAATTTTTCATTAATTTCTAGAAATTTTAAATTAATTTTTGGAATTTTTGAAATTTTTATTAATTTCTGAATTTTTGAAATTTTTTTTATTAATTTTCTGTATTTTTGAATTTTTTATTAATTTTCTGTAATTTTTGAATTTCTTTATTAATTTTCTGTATTTTTGAATTTTTTATTAATTTTCTGTATTTTTTAACTTTTTTATTAATTTTCTGTATTTTTGAATTTTTTATTACTTTTTTGTGTTTTTGATTTTTTTATTAATTTCTGTATTTTTTGAATTTTTTGATGACAAGAATTAAATGGATTTGAGAAATAATCAATTTGTTTAAAACTTGAGAAAATTTAAAAGAAAAAATTGAGTTAAAGTTTTTGGGAAAAGAATTAAATGAGATTAAAAGGTTGAAATAGAATTTAAAAGAATAATTTGAGTTAAGACTTTTAGGAAAAGAATTAAATAAAATTAAAAAGTTGAATTGGATAAAATGAATTTTAAAAAAACTAAATCTGACAAAAAAAAATTGGTTGTAAAAAGAGGTAATAAAAATTTTCTAACTTTAGAAGCCTAGACTGAAATTGTAAACCCACTAATCTCAATTTGACTTAACAGGAAGCGTTTCCTTCAATTTTGATTTAATATGAATACGAGATTTTGGCAACACTGATACACTAATATACCCCCTGCTCGAATTATTTCCTGGGCCGAATTAAAGGGAGGCTGAACATGTTATGAACATAGTCCAATACGGACATGAGGCCGAATAATCAATGGGGGTGAACGCTGCCCCAATTGAGGTTCATCTTGAATAATACTATATATGAAGTTGAAAATTTTAATCGCTGCCTATGGGATTCGAAGCTAAGACCCACGGATGGAAGGTGCAATTGGCTTGACCTGCATGAGCCATTACTAGTAGCACCTGCTTGAGCCAAACCTCTTTTATTTCCAAACATTTGTGGGTGGACCCCACCCACTTGATTATTTCATTCAACACATTTTCTTTTGCATGTGACCGCGTCCACGTAGAAAATCATGATCTGCCTGGGATCCGTTTCGTTAAATCCAATTTCTGTACATGAAACTTAAGCTATGGAATGGCCTGTACCTTCACATGCATACGCATGTTTGAAATCGGGACCCTTCACAACACCATTTTTGTTGGCTGTTACAGGATACTCCACCCAAGGCATTTATACTGCTGCTTCAACGAGAAGACATGTATTGAGTCTTGCGTTGTGCCCCTCAAATGGGGTTGAATTACCTTAGCTTTTAGGTGGTCATTTGTGGCTCGCAGTACCTCATTCTACTTTCATTTTAAAGGCCTAACCAGTGCGTTGTTATGTTGAGCTCGGTCATGTTGATACAGTAGTTACGTTACCATTACAACTGGTATTACAGAATATTCAATTATCTAATGTCATAAAGTTCCAATAAATTATGGACTACGACAAGATTTCAGGCAGAGGGGTGATGTTTCAGAAGTCACGTCCGCACTACACCGTGATTTATATGATTCCAAATGCAAAATGAAAACACAAATGCAGTGGTTGGTGTGGTTATATCTTGCTAATCACAAATTGAGGATCTTCCTCTTCATCCAAAACTTAACAAAACGACTTAACAGAGAGTATGCAGGTTTCATATTCTAGATCAAGATTCAAAACAAGAATTATGGTTACATGCACCGTAGCCTTTAACTTGAATCACATGGAAAATCCCGCATAGTATCAGAAACAAGTGCAATGATCTAATAATATAGATGAGGAACAGTACTGACCTAGCCTTGAATGAGGTTGGTTCTTGGAGGAGTGAGATCCTCTTCCTCTTCCACCGCAACAAAGTTGCTTTCGAGAGGATGAATTGGGACCAAGAATGAAGCTAAGAGGAGTTCCCTAAGAAATAGAGAAGACGGAGAAGAACCCTCAGAGAATACAGGGAACTGAGAACGCTTCAAGAAGCTCAGAGCAACCAAGAGAGCTCCAAGAGGCAGAGGGAATTTTTGGAGTCCCAAAGAGACTCGCCTCTGTTCTTTCTCTTCCGTTCCCAAACCCCCCCCCCCCCCCAAAATGTGAGGGAGAGAGTATTCATCTATATTCCAAAAAAAAATTCCCTCTCCAATTTGAGAAGAAGCTGTTTTTTTTTTTTAATTCCAAGGCCAAGAACTGTAGGTGAAAAGCATGAAACCAACGAGAACTCTCCCCCCTCCTTTTGTAAATTTTCAGTTTTTTCTTTCAATTCTCTTTTTTCCTCCGTTTTTTTTTGTTTTTTCCTTTAACTAATTCTGTTTTTTTTTATTGTGTTTTTTTCCTTTTTAAAAAAAACCCTCACTTTCTGTTTTTATTTCATTTATATATTTATGTTTTAATTTTCAAAAGTTTTTTATTTATTCATTTATTATTATTATTATTATTATTTATTTTCTATTGATTTTATTGTTTTTAATTTCCAGATTTTATAATTTTTTGTTTTTGTTTAACTAATTCTAGTATTATATCTATTTGTTTAAAATTGTTATCCTATTATATTTTTTTATTTCTGCTTTGTATTTTTATTTTTATTTTTGTCTGTTTCCTTGTTTCCCTGTTTGTCTGTTTATTCTGTTTTCTGTTTTTATTTTTATGTTCAGTTTTTTTTTATTAATTTTGCTAATTGGGGCCTCGGACATAAATGGGTGTTTACACTTTCAACCATAGTTCTTTTATAATTTAGTTTTGATTTTCTTCTACAATGTCCTTCACCCTCCTTACATTCCTAGAGCTGATAAGTTTGACAAATGTTTTGATTCTGAATATTCTAAAGTCGATTCTATGGTGAATAACGTAATAAACATATAAAATTTTATGTCTTAGTTTAATAGAAAATTAAGTGTTGTCCTAAGTAAATTTTTCCACTTTACTAGTAGTGTATATTGATAATTCCAACAAAATGATATCCATATTTTAAAGAACTTATGTCTACAAGAAATATATCTAAATTTATACTTTCTAACTAGAACATAGTCTATGAACTCAAACAATGATACATTAGCAAGCTTCAAGTGATAGTAAAATATCAATAAAATAAAAAAAAAACAAAATAAAGGAGATATAGGATCATCTAGACTTAACTTCCTGAAACCTCTAAAATTTAAGATTAAGATGTTAACTTTCATTTTCCTTTCTAGAAATAGTAACTTAAAATATTATTATGTAGCTATATATGATAATTCAATTCAGCTTTGATATACATGTGTTATTTGAATAATAAAACATCGATTTACTCTTGCTTTCATGCTAGAGCCTATTATATAAGATATTCTCTACTTTGCAATCTGCAACTGTTGATACTGGAAGTTCATCTTCTGCGTTTGGAAACACTTCAACTTCAATTCAGCATCTATTGGCTAACTTCTTTCAAAAGTTTCTCTAATAACTGCTGCTATAGGATGAATCTTTCCTTTTATACATGTTATTTTCTTCTAAAACCTTTGTTCTATTTAACTCATTAATTGCTTATAATGCAGAAGTCCATGATTAGAAAGGAACAAATGCATGACCATGATGAGCCTGCAAATGAGAAAGTGATCTTATCAAGTACCTTCTCTAAAATTAAGAAATTCTTTCGAGCTTTTTTAACATCAAGATTGCTGTATTAGGAACAAAAATTGTTGTATTGGAAACAAAAATTGCTAGTTTGTGGCACCTTTAACCATCTACCACTCTCATGATGCACTAGTTTTGTCAGCCATTATTATTATATTTTTTTGGGGTCATGTAGTATGTTTTTGTTGGCATAGAGGCTTGAATAGGACTACATCATTCTAGATATAATGAGGAAGGAAGGAATGTAGTACATATGTACAATGCAAGCTTAAAACATGCTAAGTCAAACCATTGCAAATGTAGTCTTTGTATCTAAGTAGATGCAATTGTAATTAAGTAGAAGGCAACAATTTAGAGATAAAAGAAACAAATGTATTTTTTATATTATATTAACTTCAAAATGTCAATGTATTCGTGAATATTTCAATGTAATACAATTATTTTTGTCTCAAAATTATGATTATTTCAAAGTGGAGTATACTTTAACAACTTTTTTAACTTATCATTGTTGCCTTAAAATAATGCTTCAAATGGTTGCATAGGATAGTCAAGGGATGCCTATATTATAAGAAGTGTCATATTAAAATATCAAAATTATTATGAAGTAGAGAAAAATTATTTAGTATACTAAATTAAGTAATCTTACCAATAATGATCCGGTATAACTAATTGTTGGAGGATGATCACAAATTGTTGGAGTCATTGAAGAAGATAGTATAGATTGCACTTGACTTAAAGCAACTTCATTATCTTATAAGTGAAACATAAATTTATGAATTATTCAACATATAAAAGAAGTAATTAACTAGTTCGTTATAAGTATAAAGTTACATTACCATAACTTGTTGACTTAGAAACAGTGGCACTTGGAGCTCTTGTTTTCTTATTTGATATTTTTTTTTATTTGACTGAGTTTCTACCCAACCTTTTAGACATTTCTTACCCTTTCTACCATCTTGTTTTTTAAATTTGTTTACTTGTGTCATGTTTTCATTTCCATTTGCATTAACCCTTGTATCACATGTATCATTATTGATACTTAGCTGTCTACTACCAATCTCATGTATTTGTTTCCTCCATTCATCAACAACCTTGTTTAGAAACAAGAAAGATTCTTCATTAGTAGATACTTCAGTTGCTATCCTGATGAGTTTAGGACATATTTGTTTGTATCGTTGTGTGGTAGCTAACTTAGCATCTCCTTCAATTTCATTTCTCCTCACATCATATACAATACCACTTTTTGCCTCTTTTGTCCATCTTTTTAGAATATACTGATCAAGCACTAATCTAACATCACTGATAGAAAAAACCTTCAAAGTATGACAACATAGAATAACAAAGGTTTGAAACTTTCCATTCTCCAATTTGGTGATCCATTTTAATAATGTATTCATGCAAATGTCTGAGTTTCATTTCTATTCTTGATATAAGCAGCTGAGTGTAAATCATATTTCTTTGAAACAACTCAAAAATAGTGGAAGTGTAAATTTGTGCAAGATGACGCAACATAGGTGAAAACTCACATTTCAATCTTGGTATTTTTTGTCACGACTCAAACTTATGCTTTTATTCATTGTAGTGTTTTTCCTCTACCATGCTTTCAAAGTGTTTGAAGAATTGAATGATGTCTAGATTTGGTTTCTGAAAGTCTTGAAGACTGAATTGAAGCTTTCACTAAGTTGGGTGCTTTGTATGCCAAGTGTAAAAGTTTTTTAATGTAACAAGCAACCCATTTTTCCTTTAGATTGACTGACTTCAAAATGCAGAGAGTGCACAATAAATATAAGTTGAACTCATTTTCATATTATTTTAGAATTCATGTAAATGTTTAAAAGAGCTCCTAGTTTTTTTTATAGAGGGTGACTTATACTATATCACTCACATTTATTCACATAAATAGAAATATTAAATGCATCTCATAAACATTAAATGCGTTCAAAAAGTACTTTTACACATTTCAATTATAAATAAACTTTAATTCGTAATTTATTTGAAATTACACCAAGTGCATATCAAAAGTACTCTCTTATAGATATATCAAGTGATGTGAAAATTGGCTTGATAATTTCTACATGACAAATATAAATTCTAAATCTCTATCCTTATTCAAAATTATCTCACTAACCATTCAATTCTCTCTTTGTCTACAAAATACAACTCATCATACTGTTGGAAAAGTATCATCAAAGTTGCTAACGATATTCAGAATGAATTTTGGTACGATGACTGACTAGGTACCAACTTTTTATGTCTCTAAGTACCCTATGCACATATTTGATTTTCAACTTAGGTTTCAGATGTATGGCTCAAGGGTTCTCAAGAACCTCTCGAGAATATACACCAATAATTACCTATTTATTCATAAAAGAATCATGAGAGTAAATATCTCATAGAATGATGATACTCTTACATATAAAAAATAATTTACATTCATTTACATCTCTAATTAACAATTGAATATTTAGAAAAAAGAAAAAATAAAAAGTAAGATCCAACGACTTATATCTAGATGTAATTAGGTGTAAGTCACTTTTAATATGTACGGAATTTTTTTTCATATCTTATATCATCCTTGTGGGAATAGTCTCTCCATATGGGTCATTAGTAAGAAAGAGAAATATAATGCCCAACTTATAATTGGTTGTAAAAAGGAAATTAGTCACCATAGGTTAGAATATCTTGGTCCCACTTTGACGTAGTCCTATTCTTGAGAATATTTAGATATTTTTTTTGTAATTACACAACTCCATACCTATAAATCCAAAATGTTTCATGTGTAATATGTGCTCATCATCTGCATAACCAAGATATTCCTTCCTTTTTTTTAAGTTGAACGTCGATTGGAAGTTTTTTCCTTGCTATTGGTAGCAGAGGAGTTAGAGGGATCCTTAAAGATTCATCAAGAATATGGATTTCAATTTTTTTTCATTTGTGTTTGTGATTATAAACACATGGTTTATGACAGTGATTTTTTTATTAACCTTTTTGACAAAGAGAAGGTTTTAACTTTTATACTTAATCAATGCTCATTCAGTAGATTGTTAATTGGCTTCACAAAATTTAGAATATAAATATTATCAATATTTCTTGGGGTACAAGTAAGGTGGCAAATGACTTAACCAAGATGATTCGATATGAATTTTATCCTCTCCTCTTTTTGGATATTCCTTTATCTTTTATGATATATTTTATTTGCAATATTTTTTTTTGTTGTTCTTTTTTTTTTCAACTACAATATAATTTAATCTTAATACCAAAAAATAATATCATAATAGTTGAAAAACAACTTAAGAAAAATATGTTTTTACAACTTTTGGGACAATTTTCACCTATCTTTTTTACTTTTAGATATGTTTTCTAGAATGTATATATAGAAAAGATAAGAAGTAAAATATAAGAGAAAGATAGAAATAGTGTATACAATATTACATATGATGTCAATTTTAAATTATTCAAATAATAAAGTTAATAAATAAGTGTTTAATTATATAACTCTTCATAAATAAATGTATAAATTAAAAAGAAAAGTGCAGTAAAGAGTTAGGTAAAACATCATTTTTGGTATTTGAAATTCATTACTTTAGTTCTTAAAAGATAAAATTAAGAAAAGAAAATGTTCATCAATTTAGTTCTTTTCAATAATAAAATATGAACATCTTTTATTAGGGTTGCTCAAAAACTTGAAATCTAATGAGATATGATATAAATTTGTTGCATATCAAGTCATATCAGTCACAACATATTAGAAAATAAATTCATTTCTATATTAGTTGATTTAGTATTTCATCTTTCTATTTGCTATAAATATCATGTATTGCTCCATAGTTGATTATTAGGAACAACATTATTTATATATGGTGGAAGATCATTGATAAACCACCATTCTGTTGATTTATCTGCGGAAAATTAGTTATAATTACAATATAATTTATGATTATTTAATTGTAATTCTACCTAATTTTCCTTATTTTTGTAGGAATGGTCACGCAAGCTAAGAATTCGAAAATAGGCAAGTTTTGGACTAAAAAGAGGGTAAAAGAAACATAAAAAGATAATACATTTAATGCGACAATGACACGTCAGCCCTATGGTGCTACAAGATTATGTAGATTGGGCGCGATGGCTAAGGAAGCAACTAAGTCAAGCCCGGTCCACCACATTGAAACCTTAATCCACGCCTATAAAAGGGGCTCTACTACATCATATGATACCATCCTAGGCTCCAAAGGCAGAAGCTCTTCACAATACGAGTTGCAACGTCCTATTGCCAGTCTTGCTGGCACTACGGTTTTGTCATTCTCTCCTAGAATTAGTATTATGGATTGTTCTATAGGATTAGTATGTTTTTATTTGTTTTATCTCTCGATGTGTAACTAATCCCCAAATCATGGGGCTTTGGTGAAACTTATAATGTAACCAATTGAACCTTTTTTTCCGTTTTATGAATGATTGTGTATTTCTATTTAATTGTGTTTTCCTTATTATGCATAATTAATTAATGAGAATTAATTTCTAAGTTAATTAGGGGATAGGCGATCGTACCATTGCCTAATTAACGGAACTATAAGGTAAACTGAATCTAAGGGTTTTGGAGGATTAATCGGAATCCTTGATTTCTAATCAGTTATTAATTTAACAAGTCCTTATGTTCTTTATGCTTCTCTTAATTATATACCTTCCATGATCATTGGGGGTAGTAATTTAAGGGAAAGAATATTGCTATTGCATGATCATTGGGTAGTAATAGAATTAGAATGGATGGTTAGCAATTGACTCGTTCATAAGGGAATTAGGATGAAATTGGATAAAGTTATAAGGGAAACCAAAGTCTCGTTTCTTTTCATAATTGAACTCATATTTGTGCTCTTTTGTCTTTAAATTTCTTACTCTCGTTTTGTTCTTTTTTTGCATTCACTTTAAATATTTCTAAACAACTCTTTTTTGGTGAGCTCAAAAATTAGGATTTAATATTTTTTTAAGATTGTTAAAATAGTCTCTGTGGGAACGATATTAAGGGTTTTAAATACCCCTTTCTACACCGATGGGTGCACTTGACCGTGGTTAAAACTTTGTACACATAGTAAACGCACAACAAATTTTTGGCGCCGCTGCCGGGGATTATTTTCTAACAATCTTATAAGTTGAATCTTGATTGCTTGAGACGTGTATATATTTTATTAAAAAAATAAAAAAAATAAAAAAAAAATATATTATTAAATTTTGTGTGATCTTTTTGTTGTTTATGCTAACTCGCTATCAAAGTTCTTAATTACAGTTTAATCTTGAGTTAGGAAAAACAGGTAGAAGATTGAGGCGAGACACCAAAATAAGAAAGATGGCGGCATAAAGACGAATGACATTATTGGATTACATGGTCCCAGGTAGTGAGGGCCTACAAAGCAGCCTTTCAATCTCATCACTAGAAGGTGTTCCTAGCTATGAGTTTGAGCCTGCTCTTATTGATATGATTCAAAACTCACTTCAATTTGGAGGGACAACATCAGAAGACCCACATCTCCACATTAGAAAATTTCTAAGGCTGACAAATACCATTAAAATGAACGGCATTACGCAAGATGCCATTCGATTACAATTGTTCCCCTTTTCCATCACTGAAAAGGTGAACGATTGGCTAGACTATTTTCCGGAAGCATCCATCACTACTTGGGACCAATTATAGCGTCTATTTTTGACGCAATATTTTCCACAGTCAATGATGTCCAGGATCATAGTGGAGATTGTCAATTTCACTCAGTACGAGAATGAGTCCCTGTATGAGGCTTGGGATAGATTCCAGAACCTTCTCTGAAGGTGCCCGCATCATGGGTACCAAATACCTCTTCTTGTGCAGATCTTCTACAACAGTGTTTCCTATGCCAATAAAGCTGTTATAGATGCAGCATCTGGTGGGGGTATCATACATATTCCCCCTGAGGACACATGGACAATCATAGGAAACTTAGCTGCTAATAGCAATCAATGGAGATCTGCTGATAGACATGTAAGGAAGAAAGATACTCAACCAGCTGGAATGTATCAAGTTGACCATACTGCTTTACTATCTGGTCTTAAATAAAAAGATGAAGGCACTTATGCAAGCACAGACACGATGTACCTTACCTATCTAAACTCCAGTGGCATATGAACATAACTCGTGTAGTCCTTGCGAATCCATAAATCTTGATGATGAAGGATGCATTGTTGAAGCTAATATAGCCCAAAAAAATGAGGAGGCTAATTATGTGGAAAACATTTATAACCCCACTTGGAAGAATCACCCCAACCTCTCTTGGGGAGGACATCAAGGTAATAATTATACTAACAATTCTCAATTTGTTTACAGGCCCTCTCACGCACAGAGTCAAGGAGGATATAGGCAAGAAAGTAAGGAGCCAACATGTTTAGAATCCCGAGTCCAGAATATGGAAACCCAATTTCAGAATATAGAGAATCAATTGGGACAACTCACTAACCTTTTGGCACAGCAAGCGCGTGGGACTTTACCTAGCCAGCCTGAGGTGAACTCAAGGGAGCAAGCTAATGCGATTACTCTTAAGAGCGAGAAAGAAATGGAGATGCATGTGGAAAAAGAGAACGAAAAGGAGCATGTGGTTACTGACGACCACCAACAAGTTACTAATGACCTTTTAACCCCTATGGGTGAGAGCTCGAAAGAAGTTGAAGATGGAGGTAATAAATTCGATAGTATAGAGGATTACGGAACCTGTAAGTCTAAACCATCAGTTGAAAAACCTTTAGTGCTTAAACTCAAGCCTCTTTTCTTAAATCTAAAGTATGCATTTCTACCTCCTACTTTTTCTCTTTCTATTATTATTTCTTCTAACATTATAGGAACAATGGAAGAGAAATTGCAAAAGGTCTTGTGGGAAAATAAAGAAGCCTTTAGAGGGTCCACTCATGACATCAGAGGCTTAATTCTTACACTCTGCACCTACAAGATTCTTATAGGAGAAGAATCTGAACCAAATATGCGACCACAAAGGAGGCTTAACCTAAGCCTTAAAGATAAACTTTGGATTAAAGTGTATGAGAATTCAAGGGTCCATAAACAGAGGAAAAAAATAGGACATCCTAAACACTTTCGAAAACGTGAGTCCCAAATAAGTAAAACATTATTAATTTATAACTCACAATTTCATGTGTTTCCAGGAAAACTTAAGTTTAGGGGAGCGGCCCTTACAAGGTGAATAAAACATTTCCAAATGGAGTGATGAACTTTGTCAAAGAAAACGAGGAAACCTTGAAAGAGATGAAGGTTAAGAAACGTATCAATGTGTTATTAGATCCTAAGGTAGCCACCCGTGGTTGTGCTTAGGCACTGGTAAAGGTACGTCAGGCTCGTGACGGAAAACAAGCACTTTCAGGAGGTAACCTGTTTTTCAATAAATTATTATGATTAGTTATTTTAGGATATTAGTTAATTTTTATTCCTTTATGTATTTGTATAATTCAAAAGAAAAAATTCTTCTTTCTTTCTTTCTCATATGGATGTATAGAACCTATTTTTAGGATTCATTGTTATTGTCTTCTGCCTCTAACATGTATGTTTAGTGTGATAAGGTTAATCCAATGCAATAGGACTTCTTCTTAAACCATTAGCATCCAACAAGAAAAGTATTGAGGATATAGATGGTCTCTAAGTTTGACAAGGGAGACTTTCTCCCTCCTCGGTGCTACTTTTTCAGGGAAGTTCTCTTTTACTCTTCACTATAAGATATATGTGTGTGTATACAAGAACTTAAGTTTGAGGAGGGAGAGGATCTCCCTCCTATTCATTTATCAAGATTTTTTATCCTTCATTTTCTTTTGTTTCTTCTATCTATTATGGTAATTAATTTTTCCAGTGAATTAAGAGAATGGTAGAAGATTAAGTTTGAGGAGGGATACCTGCCTCCTCATGTTTCTAAAAATTCTTGTTCCTTGTGATATCCCTATATGCTTAATTTTTTTTTTGGAATGCTAGTGAATTTAGGGTACAGGGATCTTTAATATTTTGTGGCAAACATTAATGGGATCTAATAAGGACATGAGAACTTTTGATGAAAATAATTGATAATTAGTCGTGTTCCTTGTTATCTTGGCTCATATTAGAGTAGCTATAGTGAGGATTGAACCTAATTGAGGTTGCACCCGACCTCTCTCTTTGTTGAGTGATTCTCCTCCGACTTGTATACTCTAGAACTTGCCTTGTAAACTTGTCAAGGCTTATGTAAGTTGATTGCATAACAAGAAAATGATAAAGGCAAAATTAGGATTCTTTGATTGGACTCAGACTTAGATATCATTTAGTGTTCCTTTGAGCCTAACACATTGAAAATTATATTCTTTGATGCCCTTAGTTAATTGTGATAATTTTAAGTACCCTTAAATTATAATTAAAGCAAAATAAATGCTTGGGAAAGTACAAGTGAAAAAAAAATAAAAAAAAAATAAAAAGATGAAGAAGAAGAAAAAGTTCAAAAAAATAAAAATAAATGAAAAATAAAAAAATGTCAAACCATGAGACCCAAGAAAATATGCTTAAAGTTTAAGGGTAAAAGTTATTGAAAATATAATGAAAAGAAAACCTGTGTTTCCTTCCTTTTATATCACACCTAATTATATAATTCCTTTAGCCACGTTACAACCATAATGAATCCCTTTTGATTCTTGTGTACAATTTGACTCTCAGTGGATATTTGAGGTTTATAGGCAAGCCTATAGTAGTGTACAGTTGTGAGGAGTAGAGTGCTAATGATCTATATCCATATACATTTGAGAGATGGTGAGAAGAGTGACCACATCTATATCTGATACTTGATTTCAAGGAACTAAGGTCCTAATTGGATTATTATTAATTGCTCTCATGATGGTAATTATACTTGGTTGCTGCAGGCTTAATATGTGAAGTTTCTAGATTCTATACTTGCTACATTCTCATTCCTTGGGATATTGCTTGAGGACAAGCAATGTTTAAGTTTGAGGATGTGATAAACCACCATTCTGTTGATTTATCTGCGGAAAATTAGTTATAATTACAATATAATTTATGATTATTTAATTGTAATTCTACCTAATTTTCCTTATTTTTATAGGAATGGTCACGTAAGCTAAGAATTCGAAAATAGGCAAGTTTTGGATTAAAAAGAGGGTAAAAGAAACATAAAAAGATAATACATTTAATGCGACAATGACACGTCAGCCCTATGGTGCTACAAGATTATGTAGATTGGGCGCGATGGCTAAGGAAGCAGCTAAGTCAAGCCCGATCCACAACATTGAAACCTTAATCCACGCCTATAAAAGGGAGGCTCTACTACATCATATGATACCACCCTAGGCTCCAAAGGCAGAAGCTCTTCACAATACGAGTTGTAACATCCTATTACCAGTCTTGCTGGCACTACGGTTTTGTCATTCTCTCCTAGAATTAGGATTATGGATTGTTCTATGGGATTAGTATGTTTTTATTTGTTTTATCTCTCGATGTGTAACTAATCCCCAAATCATGGGGCTTTGGTGAAACTTATAATGTAACCAATTGAACCTTTTTTTCCTTTTTATGAATGATTGTGTATTTCTATTCAATTGTGTTTACCATTGCCTAATTAACGGAACTATAAGGTAAACTGAATCTAAGGGTTTTGGAGGATTAATCGGAATCCTTGATTTCTAATCAGTTATTAATTTAACAAGTCCTTATGTTCTTTATGCTTCTCTTAATTATATATCTTGCATGATCATTGGGGGTAGTAATTTAAGGGAAAGAATATTGCTATTGCATGATCATTGGGTAGTAATAGAATTAGAACGGATTGTTAGCAATTGACTCAAATCATTCATAAGGGAATTAGGATGAAATTGGGTAAAGTTATAAGGGAAACCAAAGTCTCGTGTCTTTTCATAATTGAACTCATATTTGTGCTCTTTTGTCTTTAAATTTCTTACTCTCGTTTTGTTCCTTTTTTTGCATTCACTTTAAATATTTCTAAACAACTCTTTTTTTGTGAGCTCAAAAATTAGGATTTAATATTTTTGTAAGATTGTTAAAATAGTCTTTGTGGGAACGATATT